>CM053030.1:247749633-248349633 GCA_028564925.1 Lithobates sylvaticus
TCCTTTCTTCATCTTCTCCTTCCGGCATCTTCTTCCATCTTCTTCTTCCTTCGATTCGCTTCTTCTTCCTCCGGTCTTCTCGTCCTTCTCGTCCGGCGTCGTCCTTCTCGTCCGGCATCGGCGTCTCTTCTCGCAGGCCGCTCCTCGCAATGGGAGGCTCCCGCTCTGTGAGGCTCCGCTCCGGGTGACAGGTCTTTTATCACGCAGGCACCTGGTGACCCCGCCCCCTCTGACGCACGGGGACGACATGTGGAATTCCCTATGGCTTTCCCCCATGACGTCAGAGGGGGGGCGGGGTCACCGGGTGCCTTCGTTATACAAGACCTGTCACCCGGAGCGAAGCCTCACAGAGCGGGAGCCTCCCATTGCGAGGAGCGGCCTGCGAGAAGAGACGCCGATGCCGGACGAGAAGGACGACGCCGGACGAGAAGGACGACGCCGGACGAGAAGGACGAGAAGACCGGAGGAAGAAGAAGCGAATCGAAGGAAGAAGAAGATGGAAGAAGATGCCGGAAGGGAGAAGATGAAGAAAGGAAGACCAGAAGAAAGAAGAAAGAAGATTTTAATAAAGGAATTGTCAAAGACCGTCTCCTGTCATTTTTACCATTTTTGCCACGTTTTTGGTGAAATGGTAGGGGTACTTTTGTACCCCCTTACCATTTCACACAGGGGGGGGGGCCGGGATCTGGGGGGTCCCCTTGTTAAAGGGGCTTCCAGATTCCGATAAGCCCCCCGCCCGCAGACCCCCACAACCACCGGCCAGGGTTGTGGGGAGGAGGCCCTTGTCCTCATCAACATGGGACAAGGTGCTTTGGGGGGGGGCGGTGGGGTGGGGGGGGGGGGGGGGGGGACCCCAAAGCATCCTCCCAATGTTGAGGGCATGTGGCCTGGTACGGTTCAGGCGGGAGGGGGGCCGCTCTCGTCCCCCCCTCCTTTCCTGCGGCCTGCCAGGTTGCGTGCTCGGATAAGGGTCTGGTATGGATTTTATGGGGACCCCACGCCATTTTTTTGGGCTAGGGTTCCCCTTAAAATCCATCCCAGACCTCAAGGGTCTGGTATGGATTTTGAGGGGGACCCTACGCCATTTTTTTTTTTTTTTTGGCTGGGGGTCCCCCTTAATATCCATCCCAGACCTGAAGGGCTTGGTTATTGAATTTGGGGGACCCCTACACATTTTTTTGATCAATGACTTCAATGAATGACAGTTCTCTGTATTACGGATCCAACAATTCATTTGCCGGCAATAGCTGCGACTCGATTTTAAATAGTTTTTTTTTTCCTGCAAAAATGACACTGCAGGAACAGTTCCCTATATTAGATATACTGAATCTCGAATCAGTCGAAGCATTCGTTATATCCGCTATTATAATTTCTTTCATGTTAGTTGAAATTACATATTTGTTAGTTACAATACAACATTCGAATTGTTCTCTGTATTACGGGAATCGGCAATTAGCCGCGAGTGATTTTAAATGTCTTTTTTTCCTGCAAAAATGACACATTGTACAGAGAGAGTTCTAAACACAGGAAACCTGCGCCCTTCTATATACTATATACTCTATAGTATGTCTATGAAGGGGGGTCAGGTTTCCCGTGTTTACAACTCTCTCTGTACAATGTGTCATTTTGCAGGAAAAAAAGACATTTATAATCACTCGCGGCTAATTGCCGATTCCGTAATACAGAGAACAATTCGAATGTTGTATTGTAACTAACAAATATGTAATTTCAACTAACATGAAAGAAATTATAATAGTGGATATAACGAATGCTTCGAATGATTCGAGATTCAGTATATCTAAAATAGGGAACTGTTCCTGCAGTGTCATTTTTGCAGAAAAAAAAAAACTATTTAAAATCACGAGTCGCAGCTATTGCCGGCAAATGAATTGTTGGATCCGTAATACAGAGAACTGTCATTCATTGAAGTCATTGATAAAAAAATGCGTAGGGTCCCCCCAAATTCAATAACCAGGCCCTTCAGGTCTGGGATGGATATTAAGGGGACCCCCAGCCAAAAAAAAAAAAAAAAAATGGCGTAGGGTCCCCCTCAAAATCCATACCAGACCCTTGAGGTCTGGGATGGATTTTAAGGGGAACCCTAGCCCAAAAAAAATGGCGTGGGGTCCCCCTCAAAATCCATACCAGACCCTTATCCGAGCATCGCAACCTGGCAGGCCGCAGGAAAGAGGGGGGGACGAGAGCGGCCCCCCCTCCCCGCCTGAACCGTACCAGGCCACATGCCCTCAACATTGGGAGGATGCTTTGGGGTCCCCCCCAAAGCACCTTGTCCCCATGTTTGATGAGGACAAGGGCCTCATCCCCACAACCCTGGCCGGTGGTTGTGGGGTCTGCGGGCGGGGGGCTTAATCGGAATCTGGAAGCCCCCTTTAACAAGGGGACCCCCAGATCCCGCCCCCCCCTGTGTGAAATGGTAAGGGGGTACAAAAGTACCCTACCATTTCACCAAAAAAGCGTCAAAAATTGTAAAAATGACAGAAGACGGTCTTTGACAATTCCTTTATTAAAATCTTCTTTCTTCTTTCTT
This sequence comes from Lithobates sylvaticus, assembly GCA_028564925.1. Lineage (NCBI taxonomy): Eukaryota > Metazoa > Chordata > Amphibia > Anura > Ranidae > Lithobates > Lithobates sylvaticus. The sequence goes on from CM053030.1 coordinate 247,752,182, forward strand.
CTGGTCTTCCTTGCTTCATCTTCTCCTTCCTTCATCTTCTTCCATCTTCTTCTTCCTCCGATCCGCTTCTTCTTCCTCCGGTCTTCTCGTCCTGCTCGTCCGGCGTCGTCCTTCTCGTCCGGCATCGGCGTCTCTTCTCGCAGGCCGCTCCTCGCAATGGGAGGCTCCCGCTCTGTGAGGCTTCGCTCCGGGTGACAGGTCTTGTATAACGAAGGCACCCGGTGACCCCGCCCCCTCTCTGACGTCATGGGGAAAGCCATAGGGAATTCCACATGACGTCCCCGTGCGTCAGAGGGGGCGGGGTCACCAGGTGCCTTCGTTATAAAAGACCTGTCACCCGGAGCGAAGCCTCACAGAGCGGGAGCCTCCCATTGCGAGGAGCGGCCTGCGAGAAGAGACGACGATGCCGGACGAGAAGGACGACGCCGGACGAGAAGGACGAGAAGACCGGAGGAAGAAGAAGCGAATCGAAGGAAGAAGAAGATGGAAGAAGATGACGGAAGGAGAAGATGACGGAAGGAGAAGATGAAGAAAGGAAGAAGGAAGACCAGAAGAAAGAAGATTTTAATAAAGGAATTGTCAAAGACCGTCTCCTGTCAGTTTTACCATTTTTGCCACTTTTTTGGTGAAATGGTAGGGGTACTTTTTTGTACCCCCTTACCATTTCACACAGGGGGGGGCCGGGATCTGGGGGTCCCCTTGTTAAAGGGGCTTCCAGATTCCGATAAGCCCCCCGCCCGCAGACCCCCACAACCACCGCCAGGGTTGTGGGGATGAGGCCCTTGTCCTCATCAACATGGGGACAAGGTGCTTTGGGGGGACCCCAAAGCACCCTCCCAATGTTGAGGGCATGTGGCCTGTACGGTTCAGGCGGGAGGGGGGGCCGCTCTCGTCCCCCCCTCCTTTCCTGCGGCCTGCCAGGTTGCGTGCTCGGATAAAGGGTCTGGTATGGATTTTGAGGGGACCCCACGCCATTTTTTTTTTTTTTTTGGCCGGGGTTCCCCTTAAAATCCATCCCAGACCTGAAGGGTCTGGTATGGATATTTGGGGGGGACCCCACGCCATTTTTTTTATTTTTTTTTGGCTGGGGCCCCCCTTAATATCCATACCAGACCTGAAGGGCCTGGTTATTGAATTTGGGGGGACCCCTACGCTTTTTTTTTTCTGCAAAAATGACACTTGTCATTCGAATTCATTCGTTATATCTGTGTGATGCCACTAACACACTAGAAGTCCTATGGGGTGCTTCTGCAAAGAAAATATAGGAGCTCTGTGTGATGGCACTAACACACAATTGAAGTCCTATGGGTGCTTCTGGGAAGAAAATATAGGAGCTCTGTGTGATGGGACTAACACACAATTGAAGTACTATGGGTGCTTCTGGGAAGAAAATATAGGAGCTCTGTGTGATGGGACTAACACACTACAAGTCCTATGGGTGCTTCTGGGAAGAAAATATAGGAGCTCTGTGTGATGCCACTAACACACTAGAAGTCCTGTGGGTGCTGCTGAGAAGAAAATATAGGAGCTCTGTGTGATGCCACTAACACACTAGAAGTCCTGTGGGTGCTGCTGAGAAGAAAATATAGGAGCTCTGTGTGATGCCACTAACACACTAGAAGTCTTGTGGGTGCTGCTGAGAAGAAAATATAGGAGCTCTGTGTGATGCCACTAACACACTAGAAGTCCTATGGGTGCTTCTGCAAAGAAAACATAGGAGCTCTGTGTGATGGCACTAACACACAATTGAAGTCCTATGGGTGCTTCTGGGAAGAAAATATAGGAGCTCTGTGTGATGGGACTAACACACAATTGAAGTCCTATGGGTGCTTCTGGGAAGAAAATATAGGAGCTCTGTGTGATGGGACTAACACACTACAAGTCCTATGGGTGCTTCTGCAAAGAAAATATAGGAGCTCTGTGTGATGCCACTAACACACTAGAAGTCCTGTGGGTGCTGCTGAGAAGAAAATATAGGAGCTCTGTGTGATGCCACTAACACACTAGAAGTCCTATGGGTGCTTCTGCAAAGAAAATATAGGAGCTCTGTGTGATGCCACTAACACACTAGAAGTCCTGTGGGTGCTGCTGAGAAGAAAATATAGGAGCTCTGTGTGATGCCACTAACACACTAGAAGTCCTATGGGTGCTTCTGCAAAGAAAATATAGGAGCTCTGTGTGATGCCACTAACACACTAGAAGTCCTGTGGGTGCTGCTGAGAAGAAAATATAGGAGCTCTGTGTGATGCCACTAGCACACTAGAAGTCCTGTGGGTGCTGCTGAGAAGAAAATATAGGAGCTCTGTGTGATGCCACTAACACACTAGAAGTCCTATGGGTGCTTCTGCAAAGAAAATATAGGAGCTCTGTGTGATGCCACTAACACACTAGAAGTCCTGTGGGTGCTGCTGAGAAGAAAATATAGGAGCTCTGTGTGATGCCACTAACACACTAGAAGTCCTATGGGTGCTTCTGCAAAGAAAATATAGGAGCTCTGTGTGATGGCACTAACACACAATTGAAGTCCTATGGGTGCTTCTGGGAAGAAAATATAGGAGCTCTGTGTGATGGGACTAACACACAATTGAAGTCCTATGGGTGCTTCTGGGAAGAAAATATAGGAGCTCTGTGTGATGGGACTAACACACTACAAGTCCTATGGGTGCTTCTGGGAAGAAAATATAGGAGCTCTGTGTGATGCCACTAACACACTAGAAGTCCTGTGGGTGCTGCTGAGAAGAAAATATAGGAGCTCTGTGTGATGCCACTAACACACTAGAAGTCCTGTGGGTGCTGCTGAGAAGAAAATATAGGAGCTCTGTGTGATGCCACTAACACACTAGAAGTCTTGTGGGTGCTGCTGAGAAGAAAATATAGGAGCTCTGTGTGATGCCACTAACACACTAGAAGTCCTATGGGTGCTTCTGCAAAGAAAACATAGGAGCTCTGTGTGATGGCACTAACACACAATTGAAGTCCTATGGGTGCTTCTGGGAAGAAAATATAGGAGCTCTGTGTGATGGGACTAACACACAATTGAAGTCCTATGGGTGCTTCTGGGAAGAAAATATAGGAGCTCTGTGTGATGGGACTAACACACTACAAGTCCTATGGGTGCTTCTGGGAAAAAATATAGGAGCTCTGTGTGATGGGACTAACACACTACAAGTCCTATGGGTGCTTCTGGGAAGAAAATATAGGAGCTCTGTGTGATGGCACTAACACACAATTGAAGTCCTATGGGTGCTTCTGGGAAGAAAATATAGGAGCTCTGTGTGATGGGACTAACACACTACAAGTCCTATGGGTGCTTCTGGGAAGAAAATATAGGAGCTCTGTGTGATGGGACTAACACACTACAAGTCCTATGGGTGCTTCTGGGAAGAAAATATAGGAGCTCTGTGTGATGGCACTAACACACAATTGAAGTCCTATGGGTGCTTCTGGGAAGAAAATATAGGAACTCTGTGTGATGCCACTAATACACTAGAAGTCCTATGGGTGCTTCTGCAAAGAAAATATAGGAGCTCTGTGTGATGGCACTAACACACAATTGAAGTCCTATGGGTGCTTCTGGGAAGAAAATATAGGAGCTCTGTGTGATGGGACTAACACACTACAAGTCCTATGGGTGCTTCTGGGAAGAAAATATAGGAGCTCTGTGTGATGGGACTAACACACTACAAGTCCTATGGGTGCTTCTGGGAAGAAAATATAGGAGCTCTGTGTGATGGCACTAACACACTACAAGTCCTATGGGTGCTTCTGGGAAGAAAATATAGGAGCTCTGTGTGATGGGACTAACACACTACAAGTCCTATGGGTGCTTCTGGGAAGAAAATATAGGAGCTCTGTGTGATGGCACTAACACACAATTGAAGTCCTATGGGTGCTTCTGGAAAGAAAATATAGGAGCTCTGTGTGATGGGACTAACACACTACAAGTCCTATGGGTGCTTCTGGGAAGAAAATATAGGAGCTCTGTGTGATGGGACTAACACACAATTGAAGTCCTATGGGTGCTTCTGGGAAGAAAATATAGGAGCTCTGTGTGATGGGACTAACACACTACAAGTCCTATGGGTGCTTCTGGGAAGAAAATATAGGAGCTCTGTGTGATGGGACTAACACACTACAAGTCCTATGGGTGCTTCTGGGAAGAAAATATAGGAACTCTGTGTGATGCCACTAACACAGTACAAGTCCTATGGGTGCTTCTGGGAAGAAAATATAGGAGCTCTGTGTGATGGGACTAACACACTACAAGTCCTATGGGTGCTTCTGGGAAGAAAATTTAGGAGCTCTGTGTGATGGCACTAACACACAATTGAAGTCCTATGGGTGCTTCTGGGAAGAAAATATAGGAGCTCTGTGTGATGGCACTAACACACTACAAGTCCTATGGGTGCTTCTGGGAAGAAAATATAGGAGCTCTGTGTGATGGGACTAACACACTACAAGTCCTATGGGTGCTTCTGGGAAGAAAATATAGGAGCTCTGTGTGATTGGACTAAGACACTACAAGTCCTATGGGTGCTTCTGGGAAGAAAATATAGGAACTCTGTGTGATGCCACTAACACAGTACAAGTCCTATGGGTGCTTCTGGGAAGAAAATATAGGAACTCTGTGTGATGCCACTAACACAGTACAAGTCCTATGGGTGCTTCTGGGAAGAAAATATAGGAGCTCTGTGTGATGGGACTAACACACTACAAGTCCTATGGGTGCTTCTGGGAAGAAAATATAGGAACTCTGTGTGATGCCACTAACACACAATTGAAGTCCTATGGGTGCTTCTGGGAAGAAAATATAGGAGCTCTGTGTGATGGGACTAACACACTACAAGTCCTATGGGTGCTTCTGGGAAGAAAATATAGGAGCTCTGTGTGATGGGACTAACACACTACAAGTCCTATGGGTGCTTCTGGGAAGAAAATATAGGAACTCTGTGTGATGCCACTAACACAGTACAAGTCCTATGGGTGCTTCTGGGAAGAAAATATAGGAGCTCTGTGTGATGGGACTAACACACTACAAGTCCTATGGGTGCTACTGGGAAGAAAATATAGGAGCTCTGTGTGATGGCACTAACACACAATTGAAGTCCTATGGGTGCTTCTGGGAAGAAAATATAGGAGCTCTGTGTGATGGCACTAACACACTACAAGTCCTATGGGTGCTTCTGGGAAGAAAATATAGGAGCTCTGTGTGATGGCACTAACACACAATTGAAGTCCTATGGGTGCTTCTGGGAAGAAAATATAGGAGCTCTGTGTGATGGGACTAACACACTACAAGTCCTATGGGTGCTTCTGGGAAGAAAATATAGGAGCTCTGTGTGATGGGACTAACACACTACAAGTCCTATGGGTGCTTCTGGGAAGAAAATATAGGAGCTCTGTGTGATGGCACTAACACACAATTGAAGTCCTATGGGTGCTTCTGGGAAGAAAATATAGGAGCTCTGTGTGATGCCACTAATACACTAGAAGTCCTATGGGTGCTTCTGCAAAGAAAATATAGGAGCTCTGTGTGATGGCACTAACACACAATTGAAGTCCTATGGGTGCTTCTGGAAAGAAAATATAGGAGCTCTGTGTGATGGGACTAACACACTACAAGTCCTATGGGTGCTTCTGGGAAGAAAATATAGGAGCTCTGTGTGATGGGACTAACACACAATTGAAGTCCTATGGGTGCTTCTGGGAAGAAAATATAGGAGCTCTGTGTGATGGGACTAACACACTACAAGTCCTATGGGTGCTTCTGGGAAGAAAATATAGGAGCTCTGTGTGATGGGACTAACACACTACAAGTCCTATGGGTGCTTCTGGGAAGAAAATATAGGAACTCTGTGTGATGCCACTAACACAGTACAAGTCCTATGGGTGCTTCTGGGAAGAAAATATAGGAGCTCTGTGTGATGGGACTAACACACTACAAGTCCTATGGGTGCTTCTGGGAAGAAAATATAGGAGCTCTGTGTGATGGCACTAACACACAATTGAAGTCCTATGGGTGCTTCTGGGAAGAAAATATAGGAGCTCTGTGTGATGGCACTAACACACTACAAGTCCTATGGGTGCTTCTGGGAAGAAAATATAGGAGCTCTGTGTGATGGGACTAACACACTACAAGTCCTATGGGTGCTTCTGGGAAGAAAATATAGGAGCTCTGTGTGATTGGACTAAGACACTACAAGTCCTATGGGTGCTTCTGGGAAGAAAATATAGGAACTCTGTGTGATGCCACTAACACAGTACAAGTCCTATGGGTGCTTCTGGGAAGAAAATATAGGAACTCTGTGTGATGCCACTAACACAGTACAAGTCCTATGGGTGCTTCTGGGAAGAAAATATAGGAGCTCTGTGTGATGGGACTAACACACTACAAGTCCTATGGGTGCTTCTGGGAAGAAAATATAGGAACTCTGTGTGATGCCACTAACACACAATTGAAGTCCAATGGGTGCTTCTGGGAAGAAAATATAGGAGCTCTGTGTGATGGGACTAACACACTACAAGTCCTATGGGTGCTTCTGGGAAGAAAATATAGGAGCTCTGTGTGATGGGACTAACACACTACAAGTCCTATGGGTGCTTCTGGGAAGAAAATATAGGAACTCTGTGTGATGCCACTAACACAGTACAAGTCCTATGGGTGCTTCTGGGAAGAAAATATAGGAGCTCTGTGTGATGGGACTAACACACTACAAGTCCTATGGGTGCTTCTGGGAAGAAAATATAGGAGCTCTGTGTGATGGCACTAACACACAATTGAAGTCCTATGGGTGCTTCTGGGAAGAAAATATAGGAGCTCTGTGTGATGGCACTAACACACTACAAGTCCTATGGGTGCTTCTGGGAAGAAAATATAGGAGCTCTGTGTGATGGGACTAACACACTACAAGTCCTATGGGTGCTTCTGGGAAGAAAATATAGGAGCTCTGTGTGATTGGACTAAGACACTACAAGTCCTATGGGTGCTTCTGGGAAGAAAATATAGGAACTCTGTGTGATGCCACTAACACAGTACAAGTCCTATGGGTGCTTCTGGGAAGAAAATATAGGAACTCTGTGTGATGCCACTAACACAGTACAAGTCCTATGGGTGCTTCTGGAAGAAAATATAGGAGCTCTGTGTGATGGGACTAACACACTACAAGTCCTATGGGTGCTTCTGGGAAGAAAATATAGGAACTCTGTGTGATGCCACTAACACAGTACAAGTCCTATGGGTGCTTCTGGGAAGACAATATAGGAACTCTGTGTGATGCCACTAACACAGTACAAGTCCAATGGGTGCTTCTGGGAAGAAAATATAGGAGCTCTGTTTGCTGCCACTAACACACTAGAAGTCCTATGGGTGCTTTTGGGGTGCAGTGCTGTACTAACAGCACTGCGGTTGGTACTACTGAAATACTGTACTAACAGTAAGACACGTACCAGACTAATCCCCAGCAGCAGCTAAAAACACACTAACCAGCAGCAGCAATGGACGATCAATGACAGGTAGCAATGGTTTAGCAAATAAATAGCCAATGGTTTAGCAAAGTAGAGCAAATCTTTCTATATGAATCTAGCAAAGAGTGACACAGAATCAGCCTGATCTCTCCTAAAGCCGGAACTCATGTGACCGGCGCCGACGGCGTGGCGGCCTTTTAAATGGTGGGGCGTGTACTAAAGCCCCTGAGCTGTAATTGGCTACAGGCGTCCTGCCTGTAGCCAATTATGGCTCTCCGAGTTTCCGGCGCTGTGATTGGCCAAGCATGCGGGGTCACAGTGCATGCTTGGCCAATCATCAGCCAGCAATGCACTGCGCCGGCCGCGCCGGCCGCGCCGGCCGCAATGCATTGCGGGGCCGCTCGCATCACACGAATGTGATGCGAGCGGCCAAAATAGTTCTGGGCTCGCCGAGCGAGCGAACACCCGGTGCTCGATGCGAACATGGGTTCGCATCGAGCACCGGGCCCATCCCTACTGAATACTGATCATTTGAATATATATTCATTCTGCTGATTGCACTGCTGCTGACAGTATATGCAGTGCTGTGCTGTCTCATACATTCTAACTGTATCTGCTGTGATTCTGGGGATTAGTCTGGTGTGTGCGTGCTGTTAGTACAGCATTGCAGTAGCACCTTCTGGCCTATTGTGATCTAAGGCAGGCAGGCATTTATAGGAGCTAGCGTGTGTGTCTGCTGTGTTATTACAGCACACATAAAACCACCTCAGCCTCTCTATCTGTCATAAGGCCCTGTTGTCATCTAAGCCAGGCAGGCAGGCATTTATAGGAGCTAGCGTGTGTCTGCTGTGTTATTACAGCACACATAAAACCACCTCAGCCTCTCTATCTGTCATAAGGCCCTGTTGTCATCTAAGCCAGGCAGGCAGGCATTTATAGGAGCTAGCGTGTGTGTCTGCTGTGTTTTTTACAGCACACATAAAACCACCTCAGCCTCTCTATCTGTCATAAGGCCCTGTTGTCATCTAAGCCAGGCAGGCAGGCATTTATAGGCGCTAGCGTGTGTGTCTGCTGTGTTATTACAGCACACATAAAACCATCTCAGCCCCTCTATCTGTCATAAGGCCCTGTTGTCATCTAAGCCAGGCAGGCAGGCATTTATAGGAGCTAGTGTGTGTGTCTGCTGTGTTATTACAGCACACATAAAACCACCTCAGCCTCTCTATCTGTCATAAGGCCCTGTTGTCATCTAAGCCAGGCAGGCATTTATAGGAGCTAGCGTGTGTGTCTGCTGTGCTATTACAGCACACATAAAACCACCTCAGCCTCTCTATCTGTCATAAGGCCCTGTTGTCATCTAAGCCAGGCAGGCAGGCAGGCATTTATAGGAGCTAGCGTGTGTGTCTGCTGTGTTATTACAGCACACATAAAACCACCTCAGCCTCTCTATCTGTCATAAGGCCCTGTTGTCATCTAAGCCAGGCAGGCAGGCATTTATAGGAGCTAGCGTGTGTATCTGCTGTGTTATTACAGCACACATAAAACTACCTCAGCCTCTCTATCTGCCGTAATGCCCAGTTGTTGTCATCTAAGGCAGCCTCTATCTGCCGTAAGGCCCAGTTGTTGTCATCTAAGGCAGCCAGGCATCTACAGGAGCTAGCGTGTGTGTCTGCTGTGTTAGTACAGCACACATAAAACCACCTCAGCCTCTCTATCTGCCGTAAGGCCCAGTTGTTGTCATCTAAGGCAGCCTCTATCTGCCGTAAGGCCCAGTTGTTGTCATCTAAGGCAGCCAGGCATCTACAGGAGCTAGCATGTGTGTCTGCTGTGTTAGTACAGCACACATAAACCCACCTCAGCCTCTCTATCTGCCATAAGGCCCTGTTGTTGTCATCTAAGGCAGCCTCTATCTGCCGTAAGGCCCAGTTGTTGTCATCTAAGGCAGCCTCTATCTGCCGTAAGGCCCTGTTGCTGTCATCTAAGGCAGCCATCTGCAGGAGTTAGTGTGTGTGCTGTGTGACTCCAGCACAATATACACTACCCACTACAATGCCTGGAAGACCGCCAAGGAGAGGCAGACAGTCCAGAGGCAAGAACACAGGGCAAGCAGGCTCTGTGTGTAGAGACAACAGTGCTGGTCGTGGTCGTGCATCGTCATCAGCGCGTGGCCATGGGACACACTTGTCCTTGTTTTCGGCAGCTGGACATGTTGAGCCGCATCATGCCGAAGGCTTGGTAGAATGGATGACCAAGCCCTCCTCATCATCCTTATCCTCTCTCACCCAGGCTCAGGGTACTGGCAAAGCAGCTGCCAACGCGTACTCAATGGCATCATCAGGCACCCCTTCCCTAGACCAACCATGTCCTCCTGAGGAGTCCCCCGAACTGTTTGAGCACAGTGTTGGGTACATGCTCCAGGAGGATGCCCAACGTTTTGAAGGCTCGGATGATGATACCCAGCTAGAGGAAGGCAGTAGCGTGAGCGCAGAGAGAGGGGATGCTCAAGGACAGCAATCTGGCAGTCATGTTCCACCAGCTGCAGCTTACTGCCAGGTTTGCTCCAGTGGTGAAGAGGGAGGGGATGATGAGGTCACTGACTCCACGTGGGTGCCTGAAGGGAGAGAGGAGGAAGAGGAGGAAGCGGCACATGTCCAACGAGGCAGGATGCCCTCCGGAGGCCAGCTAGAGGCCAGCACACCAACTGAATCACACCGCAGAGCTCCGCCTGTGCAGGGCGCTGCCTCTGCACGTTATCACAAAAGTTCTTTGGTGTTGGCCTTTTTTGAGACGAGTACATCAGATCGCACCACTGCTATTTGCAACATATGTCTCAAGCGTATCTCGCCTGGCCAAAGCATCAGCCGCTTGGGCAACACAAGCATGACCAGACATATGTCGACCTGCCATGCAGCTCGTTGGCAAGCGCACATTAAAGACCCACACCAAAGAACAAAGTGGACCTCTCCTTGCTCCTCATCAGCTGGGATCTCCAACCCCACTATATCTTCAGTCCTCTCTGAAAGCTGCTCTGAGATGAATGAAGGTGTAGAATTAGGTGTGTCACAGCCAAGTACTTGCGGGCACTCTGTTAGCAGTACACCGACGTCCGATTCTACCAGGCAAATTTCCCTGCCCCAGCTGCTGGACCGTCGAAAGAAGTCTACTCCCAGCTATCCACATGCCCAGGGGTTGAATGCTAGCTTGGCTAAATTGTTAGCAATTCAACTTCTGCCTTTTCAGTTGGTAGACTCGGCCCCCTTCCGTGAGTTTGTACAATGTGCGGTTCCTCAGTGGCAGGTTCCCAAACGCCACTTTTTCTCACGGAAGGTGATTCCGGATCTCTACCGGCATGTGGAAGGCAATGTCCATGCCTCGCTGGACAGGGCGGTCAGCGGTAAGGTGTATATTACCGCTGACTCATGGTCCAGCAGGTCACTCTTTTGACAGCTGGGAGGGATGCAGGACAAGGTGCAGTAGTGTTGAAGGTTGTTCCGCCACCACGCCCCCAAAATGCTACTAATGCTGACACACCTCTCTCCTCCACCCCCTCCTCTTCTTCTTCCTCCATGGCCTCTTCGGGTGCTCTGTCCGTGGAACCAGCGGTGCTCCGTAGGCGTACAAGGGGCTACGCAAGTACGCAGGCAAAAAGATGCCATGCCGTGCTTGCGCTGGTGTGTTTGGGGGACAGGAGCCACACTGTGGCAGAGGTTCTGGCAGCTCTGCAGGGGCAGGCCGAGAGGTGGTTGATGCCACGCCAGCTTAAGCCAGGAATTGTGGTTTCTGACAATGGTACCAACCTCCTCTCCGCCCTGCGACAGGGACAGCTGACCCATGTGCCCTGTATGGCTCACGCCCTCAACCTGGTGGTGCAGCAGTTCTTGGGCAGGTACCCTGGCTTACAGGATGTCTTGAGGCAGGCCAGGAAAGTCTGTGTGCATTTCGGCCGATCGTATAATGCCAGTGCTCGGCTGGCTGAGCTGCAAAAGGAGTTGAACCTGCCCAAGAACCGCCTTATATGTGACATGCCCACCAGGTGGAACTCAACATTGGCCATGCTGCAGCGACTGCACACACAGCAGAGGGCCATCAATGAGTACCTGTGCGACTACGGCACCAGGACAGGGTCAGGGGAGCTTGGATTTTTTTCCCCACGCCAGTGGAGCATGATCAGGGATGCATGCACTGTCCTGCACCATTTGAGGAGGCCACGAGGATGGTGAGCAGTGACAGTGCATGCATCAGTGACACTGTACCTCTTGTCCACCTGTTGAAGCATACGCTGCGTGGGATAATGGACAGGGCACTTGAGGCAGAACAGAGGCAGGAAGAGGAGGACTTCCTTGCCTCTCAAGGCCCCCTTTATCCAGACAGTGTTCCTTCTCTCCCACCCATCACACAGGAAGAGGATGAGGAGGAGGAGGAGGAGGATTGTGTGAGCATGGAGATGTAGCCTGGCACTCAGCATCATCAGCAGCAGCAGCAGCAGCAGTCTTTTAGGGATGATTTACAGTCCCAACAAACCAATGGACTTGTACGTGGCTGGGAGGAGGTGGCTGGTGATCATGTCGTCCTCAGTGACCCAGGAGACTCCGGACCGCATGCCTCAGCTAACCTACGTTGCATGGCCTCCCTGATCCTGCAAAGCCTGCGGAAGGATTCTCGTATTCTTCGGATCAAGGAGAAGGACCATTACTGGCTGGCCACTCTCCTTGATCCACGGTACAAGGGTAAAGTTGCGGACCTTATCTTGCCGTCGCAGAGGGAGCAGAGGATGAGACATCTCAGGGAGGCCTTGCAGAAAGGTCTGTGCAACGCGTTCCCAGAGACTGGGAGGTTACAAACTCCTGGTCCTGGACGACGAGTTGCTGAGGCTTCGGTCAGTAGCAGAAGGAGCGGTGGGGAAGGTGGACGTCTGACCGATGCGTTCAGACAATTTTTTAGTCCGCAGCCCCAAGGTATGATCGGTTCCAGCAACCATCGCCAGCGTCTGATATACATGGTGCAGGAATACCTTGGGGCAAGGTCAGACTTGGACACCTTTCCCACCGAAAATCCTCTGGCTTACTGGATCTTGAGGATGGATCACTGGCCAGAGCTTGCACAGTATGCAATTGAGCTACTGGCCTGTCCTGCCTCCAGCATTCTTTCCGAACGCACATTCAGTGCTGCTGGAGGCTTTGTCACCGATCACAGGGTGCGCCTTTCCACCGACTCGGTTGATCGACTGACCTTCATAAAGATGAATCAGTCTTGGATCACCACCAGCTACCAGGCACCTGAAGCGGATATAACTGAATAATTTATAATGTCACATCCCTTCAAGACTGCCTATGCTGATGCTGAGTGACTGTCCTGTTATGTTCACTGACTATCCTCTTCCTCCTCCTCAATGATCCATTCCTTGATAGCTTGGAAGAACATTTTTGTTTCTGGGTGCCACCACACCAGTGGCTAAGGCCCAATATTTCAGCCCCTGTTTAACAGGGGCGTGTAATTACAATTTTTTATGCAATGATTTGCAACAGGTCTCATTGCTGTGCTCAGAGTACAGTATCTGTGAGGGGTTGCAGTGTTGTGGCACCAGCACCAGTGCCTAAGGCACAATTTTTCAGCCCCTGTTTAACAGGGGCGTGTAATTACAATTTTTTATGCAATGCTTTGCAACAGGTCTCATTGCTGTGCTCAGAGTACAGTATCTGTGAGGGGTTGCAGTGTTGTGGCACCAGCACCAGTGCCTAAGGCCCAATTTTTCAGCCCCTGTCTAACAGGGGCGTGTAATTACAATTTTTTAAGCAATGCTTTGCAACAGGTCTGACTGCTGTGCTCCAAGTACAGTATCTGTGAGGGGTTGCAGTGTTGTGGCACCAGCACCAGTGCCTAAGGCACAATTTTTCAGCCCCTGTTTAACAGGGGCGTGTAATTACAAATCTTGATCTAATAGTTCACAGCAGGGCCCATTCCTGCGCCCACCAAGAGTAACTGTGAGGGCTTACAGTCTTGTGGCAACACCGTCCACCACCACCACCAAAGGCCCAATTTTTCTGCCCTGTTCAACAGGTGCATGCAATTACAAATCTTGATCTAATAATTCACAGCAGGGACAAATCCTGTGCCCACCAAGAGTAACTGTGAGGGCTTACAGTGTTGTGGCTACACCAACATCTAATGGGGCAAATTTCTGCAGAGTATATACGGCAGACCCCTACTTTCAAACATCCAACTTACAAACGACTCCTACTTGCAAACGGAAGGAGAAAACGGGAAGTGAGAGGAAATCTACCCCTAGGAAGGGAAATTCTATCCTGTTAGATTTAATTTGGGAAAAAGGTATCTCCTCTCTACTGATGCTTTATCACCAATCCTTGTTTCAATAAAAACCCCACTTTTCCAAAAACATTTGTCATTGGGACGGAAAGTGAGGTGAAATGTTCTGAACAGGTGCACAGACAGCAAAACAAATGTTACAGGGGTGATAACCCCTCCCTATGTTCTCCAAAAAGCTTAAAAATATTTTTTTTTTGGGATGGAGCTACACATAAAAATGTACCTGTTCAGATTCTTCTTAAGAACAAACCTACAGTCCCTGTCTTGTTTGCACCGCCTGTATACTGCTGTACAGAGTATATAGGGTTGTAGGTATAGGGTTTTATTTTGGGTGTGGGGTTCCCCTTAATATCCATACAAGACCCAAAGGGGCTGGGGTGGGGGGGGGGGGTGATGGGGTAGCCATGCCATTTTTCTCAAGGATTTTCAGCCATATTGCCAGGACAAGACATGACATTAAAGCCGCAAGCGGTTTTAAATGGCTTCTTTTTTTCTTTGCAAATGTCATTTTGTGCAGGGACAGTTCTAAACACAGGAAACACATGCCACTTCACTGGCATATTTTAGACACCCCCCAGGTACCATGTTTAAAGGAATATTTCACATTTTTTTTTCACTTTATGCATCATTAAAATGACTGCGCCCGAAAAAACGTTAGTTTTTAAAACTTCTTTTTGCATTGACATATGTCCCCTGGGGCTGGACCCGGGTCCCCAAACCTGTTGTATGACATTAACATGCATATTGGCCATTATAATTAGCACTTTTGATTTTGAACGTTCGCGTCCATTGTAACGAATAGGGTTCGAAAATTTGCACAAACTTTCGGTCCGTTCGAAGGTTCTGGTGCGAACCGAACCCGGGGGTGTTCGGCTCATCCCTACTCTCTGCTAAACAGTATTTTTTTCCACTGATGAATGTTCTCCATTGCAGTCCCTGTGCCTTTTTTTCACAAACACATGCCAATTGGCCTTCAAAAGGACCAAAAAACATTAACAAGATTTGGTTCCAATAAACTGTAGTGGTGTTCGGAGCTATGTTTAGGTTTCACAGATTTCCATCTGGGTTCCGTGAACATCCAGCAAACTAAATTTTGCCATGTTTGCTCATTCCTACTGGATATAGAGTCACTGGATATGTGTATACCTTCTGCATTTATGAAGGCAAAGACTCCCAGCTCCAGCCCCCTGAGTGCTCCACATATATCGGAACTAGTGGGAAAATTGTCTGGGAGCTGGCATACCACCTGTTCAAAAAAAATATAATTTATATGTGGACAATTACTACACCAGCTTGCCCGTTTTTCGTCACCTGTACCGTGAAAAAACCCTGTCCTGCAGTACCTTCAGAAAAAACCGGAAGGGCTTCCCACAAAATTAATTAACAAAAAGGCTACAAAATGGGGAATCTGCATTTATGAGGAATGAGAAAGTATTGGCCATTAGAGATGGGCCGAACAACCCCCAGTTCGGTTTGTACCAGAGCACCGCAAACAAGCAAAAAGTTCTAGCGAACATCCAAACTAGACATGTGCAATTTGTTTTGTTTTTTTTCGTTTTTCGTTTTTTTTCGTTATTTTCGTTCGTTCGTTTTCGTACGAATGAACGAACGATTCGCTAAAAACTTTAACGAATCGTTCGAATCCGAAAATAACGAAAACCCGAAAAAAACTAATTAGAAACAACGAATGTACGAATGAAGAAAATCCGAAAAACGAAAACAGGAACAACGAAAATCAAAATGAACGAAAAAATTCGTACATTCGTAACTTTTTTTTTTGTTGAATTGGTAATTTTCCATGTCCCTTACAATGGTGCTGCTTAACGTGCTTCGAATAGATTGAACGAAAAAATTTGTAAATTTGTAAATTTTTTTTTTTCGATTCGTAATTTTCCGTGTCTCTTACAATGTAATAATAGCATAGACATTACATAAAATTATGAATTATGCTCCGATTACGAATGTACGAATGTTACAAATGTTACGAATGTACGAATAAATACGAATGCGTCCGAATTTCGAATAAACGAATAAACGAAAATTAAACTAAGAAAAAACGAATCAACGAAAAAATAACTCTTACGAATGTACGAATCGTTACGAATACGAACACCGACGACTTACGAATGTACGAATCGTTACGAATCTGAACACCAGCGACTTACGAATTTACGAATCGTTACGAATCAACGGAAACAAAAAAAACGAAACGAAAATAAACAAATTTTTTTCAGAGACGAAAAAAAATAATTTTTTTGTTGTGCACATGTCTAATGCAAACCCTAATAAAGTCTATGGAACACAAACATGAAAAATCAAAAGTGCTAATTTTAGGCTTATATGCAAGTTATTGCCATAAAAAAGTATATGGGGACCCAGTTACTGCCCTAGGGGACATGTATCAATGCAAAAAAATGTTTTAATTTTTTTTTCAGGAGCAGTGATTTTAATAATGCTTAAAGTGAAACAATAAAAATGAAATATCCTTTAAATACCATGCATGGGGGTGCCCTTAGTCAGCTCCCGGCAATATAGATGAAAAATCAAGGAAAAAAACATCGTAGGGCCCCCCCTCCCCAGTCCATAGCAGGCCATTCGGTCTGGTATGGATTTTAAGGGGAATTCCATGCTAAAATGTAAAAAAAAAAATTGTCATGGGGGTTCCCCCCAAAATCCATACCAGACCCTTATCCGAGCATGCAGCCTGGAGGTTAGGATAGGGGAGGATGAGCAAACACCCCCCTCCTGAACTGTACCAGGCCACATGCCCTCAACATAGGAAGGGTGCTTTGGGTCCCCCCAAAGCACCTTGTACCCATGTTGATGGAGACAAGAGCCTCTTCCCAACAACCCTGGCCATTGGTTGTTGGGGTCTGCAGGAGGAGGGTTTATCAGAATCTGGAAGCCCCCCCAAATCCCCCCCCCCTATGTAAATTGGTATTGGGTATATTGTAATGCATATTGTACCCCTACCCATTCACCAAAAATGTGTCAAACAGTAAAAACCAGAACAGACAGTTTTTGACAATTACTTTATTCAAAATAAAAATAAAAAAGTGTCCCATGATGTCCATCCATTAGGCCTACGGGTGACTACTGTCTTTTTGCTTTGACAGCTCTTATATAGGCAAGGGCAGGGCCACCCGCTGACATAACCGGATGACCACGCCCCCACTGATGTCACATGATATCAGAAGAGGCGGGGCACTCGGTTACGTCAACGGGTTGCCCCAAGGGGGTTAGCTTGCGGGTGCGCTCCTGACTCCTGTACCCGGTGTCCATAAGCCGCTGACTACAGGACACAGTCCCGCCCCCGGTCCTCGTGTCATTGGAGTTGATTAACAGCAGCACAAGCCAATGGCTGCTATCAATCTATCCAATAAAGAGCCAAGAACAGCCGAGAAGACCGGGCTGACATCGAGCGCATTCTCGACGTTGGACTTTCGAGGGCTCAGGTTAATAAATGGGGGGGTGGCTGGGGGGCTTGCAATCGCCAAATGTTTTTTCACCTTAATGCATAGGAGGCATTAAGGTGAAAAAACATGAACCTTTACAACCCCTTTAAAGCATGTTATACAGCATGGTGCTTGTGCTGTGTCATTTGGCCCCCTGTATCACCTGAAATACCTGGCTGATCCTGCCTGGTTCTGCTCTCCCCTCTGTAAATTGCCTACGGTATATCATGGCTGCTGAGCCCTGACACCATGGTCATTTTACGTGCCTCAGTCATCCGCAACTCTCCTGTCTATCCTCTGTCCTCCCCTGCCTGTATGCTCTGTGTCAAGTGCTCACAACCCCCCCGCCCCAGCTGTTGAAATAACATAAAAAAAACTATAGAACTAGAAAAATACCATGTTTGCTAATGCTGTGTGCTCCTGTCGCTGTGAATTATAAAATGCAGTATATACCATATTTCAGAGTGCCGTTTGGCACTCACATGACCGACCAGCTCTCTCCTCCTCTCCTGGATGATGTCAGAGCTGCAGCTGTCAGACGGGGAGAGGAGAAAGCCGGCCGGTCACGTGAGCACTGAGCGACGCTCTGAAATATGGTATATACTGCTTTTTTTGTGTTAGTTTATAGAGATAGGAGCACACAGCATTACCAGTTAAATGAGTGGGTTAACAACAACTTTAAGACAAAACCGATCTAAATAAAAACATTTATTAAAACCGTAGCACCCTCTAGTGTCCTAGAAGTGTAAATAGGGTTTTTTCTGTTGTGTAGATAAATTCAAGCTAGGCAGGCAGCCAAGTCTGTGTGTTTTGAATCTGGGTCAGGGTAAGTGACTCAGGGATGCTGGATGACTCAGCAAGCAGCATCTCTGGTACCTCCCCCCACTTCTGGAACTTTTGAAAAACTCCCAGAAGAATGGGAGGAAGGTTAAGAGGAGCTGCTTGTAGTATTCATGAGGGCCATGACCAATCCCGAACAGGATGGGTTGGCAGCCACCACATAAATACTCAGAGTCAGCCCAGCAGGGGCAGCAGAATTTAGGTAGAAGCTGGAGATAGAGTGCTAAGGAGGCTGTCGGTGGACCCTTAAGGGTAGCCCCCTAGTCTGGGGGGGGGGGTACTTCGGGTACTGGAGGGACCCTCTACAACACACTGAGGAATCCTTCCTGGATGCATGGGAGCAAGTGTGAGGACAGCAGGAACCAGTGAGCACTTTGTCTACACTTGTCTAGCACACCAAAATGGCCCGCGGTCCCTGCCTGTAAAGGGCTTTTGCTACGTCTAACAGAGTGTCCTGTCAGATCCCATCCAAACAGTGTTCCAGCTGGATCTGTGATTTTTGTTCTGCAAGCAAGTTTGTGCAGGAGGCAGAAGAGGAGGGTATGCAGAACTTTCACATAGAGACTGTATATAGTTAGGTGACCCTGAAGAAGTTATTCAAGTCAAGTGGGCATCCCATAATACCCCTATCCCCATCCAAGCTTATTCCCCTCAACAAAACATTTTTTTTCCGACTCAAGTGTTCTGTGAAAAATGTGGTGCTTGGCTGTGCAGGGTGGGGTATCCCTTTCTACTTGCAGCTATTTAAGGGGTATGCTACAAAATATTTTAATAAAATCAATGCATAACACTGTATTACATCTTACAAACTGTTTTTTTTTCCAATAGTTTCAACTTTTAACAAAAAAAAAAAAAAAAAAACATTTATAAAAATATGAAAAAGAACATTTACAAAAACAATACTAAAATGGTACAATAAAAAGATATGATTGTTATCTATCCTATGGGCTTGGATCTGGAACTGGCCTGTTATTATTACATACAGTAGCACCAAAATAAAGTATTTTAATCTATAGCCAAAACTAAAAAAAAAAGTATTGTAGAAACTGGGATTTGGCACGGGCAGGCATATGGCCGTACCTGTACGTCCCTGCCCCCCCCCCCCCCCTGGTGCCTGCGGCATTCGGTTTTGTTGCAGGAGCGATCCGTGCTGAGGGGGGGGGCACTGATTCATGGCCACCCCCTCGCGAACGTTCCTGGCGAATGAGAAGCTTCCTCTGCTTCTGTAATGTAAACAGAAGCAGAGGAAGTGATGTCATCTCTCCTCATGCAGCCTTTTCTTTCTGGTGCCCGAGGAGAGAGACATCAATGTGAGTCTGCACCAACACTACACAACACCAGTACACATAGGCACATAAACGCCCCCCCCCCCCGATCACCCCCAATCACCCCTCCACCGATCACCCCCTGCACCCCCAGTCACAGTGTCACCGATTGCAGTGTTTATTTTTTTACTGATCACTGCATTTAGTGTCATTTGTGACTGTAATAAGTGTTAGGGCAGTTAGTGGTAGGCCCCTTTAAGTCTAGGGTACCCCCCTAACCCCCCAATAAAGGTTTAACCCCTTGATTACCCCCAGTTAACCATTTCATCCCCTGTCACCAGTGTCACTAAGCAAACTTTTTTCTGATCTCCATATTAGTGTCACAGATGACGCTAGTTAGCCAGGTAGGTATTTAGGTTCACCATCAGCTTTTTTTTACTGTCAGGTACCCCCATATACTACCTAATCAAGATTTTTACCCCCTGATTGCCCCCTAGTTAACCCCTTGACCAGTGATCACGGTATAAGTGTTACGGGTGAAGCTGGTTAGTTAGTTTGTTTTTTATACCCGCCGTTTATTACCCAATAAAGGTTTAACCCCCTGATCGCCTGGCGGGTGATATCAGTTAGGTTTTAGGTTTAGTTAGGGTCTGCGTCACCCCAGGCAGCGTCAGATTAGTGCCAATACCGCTAACACCCACGCACGCTGCATACACCTCCCTTAGTGGTACAGTATCTGAACGGATCAATATCTGATCTGATCAGATCTATACTAGCGTCCCCAGCAGTTTAGGGTTCCCAAAAATGCAGTGTTAGCGGGATGAGCCCCGATACCTGCTAGCACCTGCATTTTGCCCCTCCGCCCAGCCCAGCCCACCCAAGTGCAGTATCGATCGATCGTCACTGTCACTTACAAAACACAGCACACATAACTGCAGCATTCGCAGAGTCAGGCCTGATCCCTGCGATCGCTAACAGTTTTTTTTGGTAGCGTTTTGATAGCTGACAGCCTAGGAGCTTTTTTACCTGTGAGTCTCACTAGTGTACCAGTAAATTTAGAGCCCGAAATGGCAAATTGAAGGTACACTAGTGAAGAGGCCTACACATTTCTGAGCATTACAGATATTGAAGAGGAAGTCACTCATCTGTCAGATTCAGGCTCAGAATATGATCATGTAGACAACAGCGGCTCCATGACAGATAGCTCTGACGACGGATTTGTGGTCCCTGCCAAGGTCAGGTGTACCAGACCACAATCTTCTTCTGCTGTTGAGGTGCAAGAATCGCAGGGCTCTCATATGGAGCAGAGAAGTACTAGCGCTGCTATTCCTTCTGGTGAACTGGCAAGCACCAGCGGCCTAGTACACCCTGGTTGTAGTCAAACCAGCACTGCAGTAACACGTGGTGACGTGGCGAGGCCCATAAGTGCAGTTCAAGCTGGCGAGGTGGCAAGAACAAGTAGTGTCCCGCTGCCACCAAGAAGACAAAGACAGGCCCGTCGTGCCCATAGTGTCCTTCCTGCAGAATTTGCCAATCCGAATTGGGAGTCCACCAATTCTCCATCATCCGTACATCCCTCATTCACTGGCCAACCCGGCATTCAGGTGGAAACAGTTGATTTTACGTCACTTGATTTTTATTTGCTGTTTTTCACAGAAGATCTCCATAGATCTATTGTAGACCAAAGCAATTTGTATGCTGGTCAATACATTGCCGCTAATCCCCAGTCCTCCCTTGCCAGAGATTGGAAACCAATTACGGTTTCCAAATTTAAGACCTTTCTGGGCCTATCTCTTGACATGGGCATAACTAAAAAGAGTGAGTTGCAGTCATATTGGTCCACTGACCCAATTCACCATATACCAGTGTTTTCTGCTTCCATGGCCAGGGCACGATACGAGCAGATCTTGCGGTTCATTCACTTCAACAACAATGAACTCTGTCGTCCTCGTGGAGACTCTGGATACGATCGGCTCTACAAAATCGTAAACCACTTTAACCAATGTTTTGCAGCCTTGTTTACTCCCCATCAAGTTGTCTGCGTTGATGAGTCCCTGATTACGTTTTCTGGCCGCTTGTCTTTCAAACAGTATCTTCCCAGCAAGCGTGCCAGATACGGGGTCAAGATGTTTAAGCTCTGTGACAGGGCCACAGGCTATACATGTAGTTTTATGGTTAACGAGGGAAGAGATAGTCACGTAGAGCCGAAGAACTGCCCAGACTACATAGGGAGCGCTGGGAAGATTGTGTGAGACTTGGTGTCACCCTTATTGGGAAAGGGGTACCATTTGTATGTGGACAATTATTACTCAAGCATGCCACTTTTTAGTCACTTGTTTGATCATCAGATTGGTGCATGTGGCACCGTGCAACCTAATCGCCGGGGCTTACCCCAGTGGCTTGTAGATTCCCATCTTAGGCTGGGGAGAGAGCCTGCTTCAAGTGTAATAATCTGCTCGCTGTGAAGTGGAGGGATAATAAGACCTAATTGCCCGTAAGGCCAGATGTTGGTACAAGAAAGTGTCTGTATACTTATTTCAATTGGCTTTGCTGAATGCTCATGTGCTATACAGAGCTTCAGGACAGACTGGATCCTTCCTTAAATTCCAGGAAGAGATTGTCAGAGCCCTTCTGTTTCCAGACGGTGCTCCACTTCACCTTCCCAATCCAAATGCAGTAAGCCGTCTGCATGAGTGGCATTTTCCGTATTCCTCCCGAGTACCCCTACCCAACGAGAAATGTGGTGTCTGTAGAAAGTGCAGATATAGGCGTGACACCTGCTATTTTTGTCCCTCCTGTCCTGACAATCCTGGTCTTTGCATTGGTGAATGTTTTGAACGCTACCATACACTAGTTGAGTATTAGCGTAGGGTACAGCACTGCACAGACTAGGACACACTTTCACAGGGTCTCCCAAGATGCCATCGCATTTTGAGAGACCCGAACCTGGAACCGAACCGTTGCAGTTACAGTTACAAATAAAAGTGTAGAAAGTTAAAAATAAAAAAAACACAAAAAAAAATTGTTGTTGTTTTATTGTTCACTCACTCTCTTTCTATTCTCTCTCTATTGTTCTGCTCTTTTTTTTACTGTATTCTATTCTGCAATGTTTTCTTGTATTTTATTGTTAACCATTTTTTTGTTTTTAGGTACGCCATTCAGCTGCAGCGCAGATTTATTTATCTTGACAGCAACAGCGTTTGCTCCTACGATACATAAAGCCGTGACTCCAGCGCTGTCGGAGGTGATTTCACCACCACAGTTAAAAAAAAGAGCATATATGCCGAAGCATGGGGGCAGCAGGGGTGGAAGAATGATTTGCTCCTAACTTTTGGGGCGGATGCCCCCATGCTTCGGCATATATATATTTTAGGCACAGGTTGCGTTAAAAATGTTTTTATTTTTTACTGTTTTTTTGTATTTGCTTTGCAGGTAGGGTAAGTATTGCTGTTATACTGTAATGTTACTTTGTTTTATTGTTAACCATCATTTGCTTAGCAGGTACGCCATTCAGCTGCAGCGCAGATTTATATATCTTGACATAAACAGCGTTTGCTCCCACAATACATAAAGCCGTGACTCCAGCGCTGTAGGAGGTGATTCCACTACCACAGTTAAAAACAAAATGTTGCATGCATGCCCATTATTAGAAGTGGGTGGATGAAAGGAGGTATTCTAATGGTGGGCATACCAACCGATCAACCTCTTTTTTTTCGTTCAGCCCACAGGCTGCATGAAAAAAAAGATTACAATATACGCACAACAAGGACCAGCAACGTACTGGAATGTTGCTGGAGTTTGAGTGGTAATACCAGAATGATGCCTGCGGGTTTAGGTATCATCTTGGTATCATTCTTTTCAGACAGCAGTCGGCTTTCATGTAAAAGCAATCCTAGTGGCTAATTAGCCTCTAGACTGCTTTTACATGCAGTTGGAGGGAATGCCCCCCCCCTCCGTCTTCCATGGTTTTCTCTGGCTCCCAAAATTAAGAAGTACCAACGGGATATGACAGATTACAAGACTGATCAAGTTTTTAAATGGCAAAGCAAAAAAGAACAAACCCAACCTAATTAAACATACTCAACACCAGAAAGTGAAGTCAGAATCCAAGATCCTACTACATCCAAGGCTCCTAATCCACCAAGATGGGATGACAGAGATAAATGCATTGAAACGACAAGATCCCAATATGACCAACGGAATGATAACAATTATTGATAACAAACCCCAAATAAAACGGGTAAGAAACCTTTTAAAAAAACATATAACAACTGGCAACATAATTAGAAAAACCTGAGGGAAAATAGAGGTCCCCCCTATCAACAAGACTACTAAGGGGAACAGGATAGAACACCTATAACCACCTATAACAGATTTGACCCAATTAGAAATTATTATGATCAATACCACAATGACCAACGACACTATCAGAACCAATATGATTATAATACTCAGCGCCCTTTTTAGACAGGGAGAGGAGGGATCACTCACCTTGGAGACAACCACAAGACCCGAACCACTCACCCAGAAGACGAATACAAGAAGAGAGAACAAGACACAGCCCAGAATGAAGAGAGGTCACAGAGCGGAAAAGAGACTCCAAGTGAAAAAGAGAGTAGTAGGAGAGAATGTTGTGAACCCGAGTGGCAAATCTATCACAGCTGAAGAACTGGCTGTGTTAGATAAAGGTTTAAAACATGCACCAGTAAAAAATCTCAACAAATTCAATACGTATATAGGGATACAGAAATACATAAGAACGATCAATATTAAGAAATACATTACAAATAATCCTTGGAGGCCAACAAATACAGTAGGAAATACCTCTCCAACTACAGTTCAGAGTATTCTGCGAAACAACTCCCTATATAACCTGCAAGTATCGGATAACCAACACATAGATGTGTTCAAGAAGCTAGTTTTACAAGATATGGAATCTCTAAAACTGAAGAAGACGTCCGACCCAATACATATAAAGAAGGGAATTAAATTGCTAACAGAGAGGAATGACATCCAGCGGACAAAGGGGGAGCAGTGATATTACAAGAGTATCAGTTTTTCATCCAGTAGATAGGAGCTGAACTCAGAGAAAACGGCTGCCGCCTTTAGCTGATTAGACCATGGTAATATGGTGATGCGGTTCATGGTGGTTTTGCTGGGGTGTTGCCGCCCTCCAGTGGCTGAGACAGTGAGAAAATGGCCACCTTACCTAACTGAAATTATGAAATGAAAATATATATAAGGAAGTGATGAGAGCACCGCTATCCCCACTGCCTCATAGAAGAAATCTGTTACGAAAAAACTTATATCAGGCATGGCACGGAAATAGCAGGGAAGCCAGCACACTCGTGGAGGGTGTAGGGTGAATTTTTGTTTTCAATGCTTGTTTTTATCTACACTGCTGTAAGTAGAATTTTATTAAACCTTTTTAAATGAAACTGGATGTTGCGCAATGAGTTTACATTTTTCTCATTGGTATGGTGAAACATCTGGTCTAAAATTCCTGCAGTTCTCTTTCCCCTATTAATGTCATCTGAAAGGCGGCTGGAAAAGCTGAGGTAGCCCATACCTGTGGTGAGAGGTGAAGCTCAATAAGGCGAATACTGACCGTGACAGGTCTAATGCTCTGGTAGGAGGTTATGCCCGTTTGATCTCATAGAGGGAGCACCGGGTGTTCTTAACACTATAAAGCCCCATACACACGTGCGGATTATCCGAGGACCAGGTCCGTCGGACCATGTCCGTCGGACCATGTCCGTCATACTTTGTCTGATGTTGGTTTTGCGTACACACGGTCAGACAAAGTTGTCGGAAAATCCGATCATTCTGAACGTGGTGACGTTTGTTGCCTACGACGGGACTACGTAGAGGCTAGTAGCCAATAGCTTTGGTCTTGTAATGTGATCTGAGCATGCGTAGCACTTTGTCCGGTCGGACAACCGTACACACGATCGGATTTGGTGTGATCGGACCGTGTTGTCGGCAAATCTATCCAGCAGGAGATAGGACTTTGTCCGTCGGACAATCCGACGTACACTGTCCGATGGTGCATACACACGGTCTGATTTTTCAACAACATTGTCCGATCGGACAGAATCCATGCAAAAATCCGACTGTGTGTATGGGGCTTTAAGGATTAGAGGGGATCTCTTTCTGCACATTTGGTATTTCACTGCAGGATTTTCTTGTTTGGACTGTATTTCAGTTTTATTATTTACTATAGTAACTTTCATGCTGCATGACTAATTAGTGTGGACATGTTTGTGATACTATGAAATTGTATGATAACATATATCCACCTTTTCATTGTATTTTGTTTACAAATTGACAGCGCAACACATTTTTCTCCTATTGTTATATATCAGCAATATCAAGTTATACTTGTTATGTGATTATATGAAATATCTATTTTTTTCGAATATGTATTTGTGAAGTTGCACATTTTGGGACCGGTATAGATTTTGGCAAGATTTGCACCAGTTTCGATTATTTATTGCATTGTTACACATCAACAACATCAAGTAGCACATGTCATGTGATCATATGAATTGTTGAGTTTTACATATTTATTTGCATATTTTGCAAATTGCCTCATCATTATTTACACTCTTTATACTATCACCACCGAATAACACATCTCACATAATATTCAGAATTATTTGAACAGCGCAGCACCAATATTTCATAGCAAAGTGAAAAATTACTAAAGCACTGCTAGGTATAAAGGTGAATAATAATGACAGAAACCAAAACAGCTGCACCATTCAAAATATGATCTAAACCTTAAAGGGATGTGTAAACTTAAAGTAATGGTGTGCTTATTCTACATAAAATATCACACAATGAATAATAAAAAATAAATAGATGTGCAAAGTCCCACAGTTGAAATGATGATGATAATAGTCTGAATAATAAATGATAAAAAAAAATTGATGATATAAACCTGACTTGTTAAAGTGTAAATAAAGTACTCCAACAGAAATGTTATGTGATTTGTGCCACTAATTCCATCACCAAGTGCAATGCCTGCTCACTTCAAGAAGCAACCCCCTTAGGTCAAATGGTGCTCTCAAACATTGAGTTCAAAGACAGCTAAGCCTGGAGTGTGCCACTATTAGCATATAGGTCAGGGGTCTCAAACTGGCGGCCCTCCAGCTGTTGCAAAACTACAAGTCCCATCATGTCCTATGGGAGTAATGCTTGTAGCTGTCATCCTTGCGATGCCTCATGGGACTTGTAGTTTTGCAACATCTGGAGGGCTGCAAGTATGAGACCCCTGATATACTGTAGGTATTCCCAATGTCCTTTAATGTATAACCTTCTGTTCTCTGGAGTGACCCAAGAGAAAGGGAAAAAAACTTTAATTGTGCAACAATGTAAATGAATCCTGGGTTAAGAGTATGCACCAACTTCCCACTCATATGGTAAAACATCTTGTGTATTGCATGGCATATTGTAAGGCAAATCAGAGAGAGACACAACTCTCGTCCTCACTGCTACAACCGGGTGGTTAAGACACCGAAAAGTGACGTCACTGACTCCCTCTGATGCGTTGCATCACAGATCACGTGACTTTTTTAAGGCATAAACTGACGTCACTTCCAGTGTCTCAACCACCTGGTTGTAGCGGTGAGGAGGAGAGCTGTGTCTCTCTCTGATTTTCCTTACAATATTCCATACAGTATACAAGACATTTTACCATATGAGTGGGAAGTTGGTGCATACTCCTAACCCACGATTCATTTACATTGTTGCACAATGAAATTTTTTTTTTCCTTTCTCTTGGGTTACTCCAGAGAACAGAAGGTTATACATTAGGAATACCTAAATGCTAATAGCAGCACACTCCAGGTTTAACCATATTTGAACTCAATGTTTGAGAGATCCATTTGACCAAAGTGCCACTGGAAGTAGTGGCACATAACATTTATGTTGGAGTATTTTAAATACACGTTAAGAAGTCACATTTATGTTTTTTATCATTTATTATTATAATTCCGACTAATATTATCATCATTTCAACTGTGGGACTTTGTACATCTATTTATTATTTATTATTCATTGTGTGATATTTTATGTATCATAAGCGCACCATTACTTTAAGTTCACACACCAATATTTCATTGATTTGAAATCGGCTGCCCCATTTAGACAGTCACATTTGTTGTTTGATCTTCCAGAAGGTTCTAGAAAGGGCCAGATGGGTACTAAGTTGACTATTTCACATTAGATTTGGCAACTGATTGCTCAAGCCTATGGTTTGTAGGGCAAGAATTCACCATTTCAAGTGAACGTTCACTCCACCAGAAGTGTAGGGGCTTCCTGGCCGACCTTTCTTTAGGCTTCAGTTGAACAGGTATGCAAGGCTGCTACCTGGTCGTCTATTCACATCTTTACAAGTTTTTATAAGGTAGATGTAACTGCTGCAGAGGATGCTGTGTTTGGTCGCAGTGTCTTGAGGGCCATGATGTAACTTTGGGCCTTGCTGTGATGATGGCTGTTATTCCCTTACCTCGGTGCTTTGGGACATCCCAGGTGGTCATGATTACAGTAATTTAGCCTGCTAAAATTATGTAAAATCCATTTCTTGGAGTACATCACAGGTCCCTCCCCTCTATTTTGGGTATTGCTTGCTACAAAATTGAGGCTTCCCTACGAGGGTGGGGTTATATAGAGGAAGACTTCCTGTCTTTAATTGCCAGTGTCCATTCACCTGAAGGTGGCGCATAACCAAAGTGGTCATGATTAATTAAGCCTGCTTTGTGTCCCATGATGTAATCTAAGAAACAAATTGAATATGTAAGGGCAAAAATCCATTTTTTTATGCAGCACATAGTATCATCTATGTGGAATATTGTAGATATAGGGTGAATTATCAGAAAGTTTGCATTTTGTTTATTAATAAAGTTTTACTGTTTGAGCAGCTGACTTGAAATACACATAGTAATAACAGTAAATGCATGCATAAACAGAACTAACAGGAAGCAATATCATGATTTGATGCTCAATTGGCTACATCAGAGATTGTTAAATTTAGATTATGATTCCTGCTGAAAGATTCTTCCTTGTCTATTGGAATTCTTCTTTTCTCTGCCAAGCAGTAGTTTTATCTTTTCATATTGCAGGTACATTATATTGATTTGAGGCCTTGGAAATTGAAAGCAGATGATATAGTGCTTTCATCTTTGAAAGAAAATAAGTAATGGCACTGGAATGTGTGCTCATATTGTTTCACCTTCTTGCTTCTAACCATTTAACATTGATCCATTTATATCTATGCATGCTGCATATCACAGTTATATTCATATATTACAAAGGAATATTGCCAGTCATTTTTTCTTAGACATCATTGGACCCTGGTGATAAACAAAAAAGTTTCTTAACAACATCAGATACTGTAGTAAACATGTACAAGTGGCTGATTAGATACCTGTAGTGCCTGGATCGATGAGGATGCGGCCGACGTGATGACGCCGGCCGGCCTGATGGGAGGAGTCTGCGCGTAGCGCTCGCGGCGGGAGTTTGAACGCGGGACGCCGGATCAGACGGGGAGTGAGAGCCCCGGACCGGCATGGTAAGATCTCCCGCACCCGCCGCAGCGTACACCTACCGGACCCGGCACCCCGCGGCATAGGAGACACCGTTTGCTGAGAAGAGGAGACTTAGACACAGCCTCGGTGCGGCGGAGGTGCAGGGCTGATAGGGTCTCCCGGGCCCTCCCCCTCTTCGCCTCCCGGCATCGGCCCCCCTCGTCTGCCAGCCAAGTAACAGCAGTCGGCGTATCAAGGTACCTCGCTCAGACCTCGGGGAGAACTTCAGCTGTGGCGGACGCCCCCCCCTCCCTCCCCTCAACCCATGAGGTCCTACAGACGATCAGAAACCGGAGGTAACATTAGTATAAGAATGCTTTATCTGGACGAGGCTCTTACCGGAAAATAAGTGACGGGGGATAAAAACGGTACCTCAATATGCCCCTTTTTATTGCTGAATAGTACAACTGCAGTGTATGCGGGATAAACAAGCCTCCTGGTAGACTGGCGAAGATACTTGTATGAATTGTTTGCATAAAACATGAAACCTCTGTAAGGTCTATACCGGTGACTGTATTTGAATGAATTTCCTGAGGGGCAGCCCCGAACAATCAGTACATGCAGCCGATAGCAAACACAAATCAGCTCAGCGGGGGGGAAGAGGAAAGGTTAAGAAGGAATGGCAGAGTTTCCTATTCTTCTTTTCCAGTGGGCCTCTTCTCATCCCCTTTCTTTCTTCATTGTTTTTTCTTTTTTTTTCAGCCTCTCGGTTCTGCCTTGACCTCACGGAAAGTAGAAAATATAAGACCGCACTACACTAAACCAGCGGCCGACTGTACATGAAGGTATTACAAACTGACGATATCCTGAGACCACGCAGACAATAATTCTTTATAACTGATTGCTTAGGGAACAAGAAATCACAAAGCCTGAGCACGTATTAAAGGGAAAAATCCTCGTACTGTATAAGTAAGAACGACAATATACGAAGCGCGAGGAGGGTTAGGGCTGAAATAAATATAGGCCGACGGCCCACTACATAATAACCGCCTAGGGGCAAGTTGTGGGAAGGGGAGGGAGTTTTTTTCCTCGTTCTCCTGCCCCGTCCGTGGAGTTATTTATCTGTGGTCTTCTGACTGGACTGGGCACAAAAGCAGGAATAATTAATTATTTCCAACACCCCACCACATTTAGAGCCGGGGCAGGACAGATATAGCTCCACGGAAAAAACGCCCGACCCTTGACCTAAGTACGTACCTCGATACTGTCATATTCCCTAAGTATAGAAAAAGAGTCCAGAAGAGCTGAATAGAGCCAGCCCTCTCCTCTACTCTTTTGGACACTCAGATAAAAACTCGGTATTGGTCCCAGTTAACTCTGACCCACGGCGGCCGGGAAGTAACCCAGCCCCTTAAAAAAGATAGAAGCTGGGCAAACGCATCAGAAAAAGTAAAGACAAGGGGGCAAACATGAGCAGGTCAACGAACAAAACAATTAAAACTGCCCCTTCAAAAAGCGGTAAAGAGAAAAACTCTGAAAGCACCATTAAGCAATACATGACCCAAGGTGCGAGCCCAAAAAATCCGGAAGGACCAAGGCAATCGCAGCCGAGAGGAGAGAAGAAGAGGGGAGGGGAAAAAATATTGGAAGAGACCATGGCCTCAGTTTCCAATATAGAAAGCGACATGGAGGAGAGCAGAATTGACGAGCCCAGAGAGGACGTCCATCTACCAACAAAAGGGGAGATGGAGAAGATGCTCACAAGACTTGAGAAGGCTATAAAAGCAGACATCAGCTCCCTGAGGGGTGACTTAGGTTCCCTATTAACACGAGTGGAATTGACTGAGGAGAAAACAGAAAAACTGGACCAAGAGATGAACAAGTTGCAGGAACAGTTGCATCAAGAAAAGTTGCACAGAAGGAGATTACAGTATAGAATTGAGGACCAGGAAAATCGCAGCAGACGACAAAATATAAGAATCAGATCTGTCCCAGAAACTAGAGGAGAAGATCTCAAGCAGATTACTCAAAAAATTTTTGGCCCAATCCTCGACAAAGGAGAAGAAGATTTCCCTAGGACCGACAGAATACACCGGGTTGGCAAGCCAAGGGAGTATAATACAGACCGCCCAAGGGACATCATAGTTCGTTTCACGTATTACGAAGATAAAGCTGAGATATGGGCAAAATTAAGGAGGCCCACGCAGATACAATACGAGGGTAAAGACCTACAGATTTATATGGACCTAGCACCCGAAACGTTGGATAGAAGACGACTGTTGAGACCCCTCCTGGAGAATATGCGGACACGAAACATTCGATACAGTTGGGGGTTCCCCGCGTGCCTGATCGGTTTCAGAGAGGGGATCTCGGCAAAATTAGTATTTCCTGAGGACTTACGAGAGTTCTGTGAAAAATTGGACTTACCAATTCCAGAGTTGCCCGGCTGGCTAGATGACTAGTCAGCCTTGGGGAAGGGGAGGTCGAGGGGGGGGGGGCGACGGAGTGGGGCGACGGAGGGGGGGAGGGGGAGTGGGGGGGGCCCCCCAGTCCTCACGCACCGGCCCCTCGGGGCCTAGTCGGAGAAGGAGGGGATAACGCGCAGAACCCCTCAAAAGTGGCTCAATGATGGTCAAGAATATCGGGACCATAGGCGAGCCAAGGGCCATAGAAAGGCCATGTGGGGAGTGGGGGGTTAAGCCCGGGATGGGGAGGGGAGAGGTAGGGGGGGAGAGAGGGGAGGGAGGGGAGGGAGGTAAAGGGGGGGAAGAAGGGGGACCTGACCGGAATAGTTTTTGGGGAACAAGATCAGAGGATCGACTATACCTGGCTAATACAATAGGATGCCTATTATAAACTTCATAACATATAACGTTAAGGGGCTCAATTCACCTAATAAGCGCTATAAAATTTTGATGGAACTGGGACAATACTCCGCCGATGTAGCCTTCTTACAGGAGACACATATTTCACACAACTCAAATATTAAACTAGTCTCCAAAGACTTTCCCACATGGTACCAAGCAGATACTGTTTCTACAAGAAGCAGAGGAGTCGCAATCGGCTTTGCCAAAAATGTGAGATTCTGCCTGGAAAAGAGGGAGTCCGACCCAGAGGGAAGATACCTTTTCTTAGAGGGCAAACTAGAAGACACAAAAGTTACTTTGGTCAATGTATATTCCCCTAACACCGACCCCGGGTCATACTTGATTAAAATCTTAAGGCGAGTGTCGGAGTTCCAGGGAGGTAGGCTGATTATGATGGGGGACTTAAATCTCTGTCTGGATCCACAATGGGACAGTACGTCCCGGGCGCCCGGGACTAGCAACGTACAATTACATAGGATTAAGAAAAAATTACGGGAATACCAAATGTTAGATGTCTGGCGTTGCCAGCATCCTAAAGATAGAGACTTTTCGTACTACTCCCGGGCGCACGGGACGTACTCACGAATCGATTACATTCTGACAGAACACAGAACATTAGAATGGGTTTTAGAATAAAACATTGGGATAATTTCACTATCAGACCATGCCCCCGTTTCGATGAAAATACAAATGTCCCCGGAAGTCAAAGCGCCTCCTAGGTGGCGACTAAACGAGGAAATAATAAGAGAAGATGCAGGCGCCGAGAAAATAGGAATCGAACTGGAACAATATTTCAGGGCAAATGACACAGAAGGGATCTCGAGCAGGACACTATGGGAGGCCCACAAAGCCTTTATAAGAGGCATCCTGTTAGCCGAAGGGGCAAGGAAGAAAAGAGACAGGACCAGTAAGATAAAAGAGATTACAGGGGACATAGCTAAACTAGAACAGAGACATAAAATATCCCAAATACCCGATAGCTCGCTATACCTAGAAATAATAAATAAAAGGGACGAACTCAAAAACCATATGGAACAAGAAACTAAACAAAGATTTTATCTCCTCGCCAGGGAAAAATACTATAGTTGCAACAAATCCCCCAAATACCTATCCAAAATGTTACAAGGGAAAAAAAAGCTAAATTTTATCGAGAAAATACAGACAGATATGGGGACCCTAGAATACACCACAACTGGGATTGCACAAACATTTAAGTGCTACTACGAGAAACTATATGCAGTAGACTGTAAACAGGAGGGTGTAATATTAGACAAAACGGGATACTCCAAGGCTTTTCTAAGGCAGGCGGGCCTAGTTAAAATGACAACAAATGACAGAGAGGAAATGGAAGGCCCAATCACAGAAAAAGAAATAGTCCGTGCTTTGGCCGACACGGGAAACGGGAAAAGCCCAGGGCCGGACGGGTTCACCATTTACTATTATAAGAGGTTCCAGAAGATCTTGATCCCATGGCTATGCAAGTATTTGAATGGCCTGGGAACAGACTACCAAATGAGCAAAGAGGCCCTGTTAGCCTCGATAACGGTCATTAAAAAAGAAGACAAAGATGGAACCTGCTGCTCGAACTATCGGCCGATATCTTTGCTAAATGCAGATACCAAACTGTTTGCTAAGATACTCGCAAGCAGAATTAAAAGGCAGATGAATAAGTTGGTACATCCAGACCAGGCGGGGTTTGTCCCAGGGAGAGAGTGCAGAGACAACGGGGTCCGTACTCTGCTCCTGTTGCTCCATGAGAGGGGGGGTGGGGGTCCCAGTCTGCTCCTGTCAACTGATGCCCAGAAGGCTTTCGACCGGGTAGACTGGGACTTCATGTTTTTGACACTGGAAGAAATGGGCTTCGGCCCAAACATGCTGAAATGGATAAGGACGCTATATCATCACCCGACAGCGACAATTAGGATCAATGGCACGGACTCACCCCCCTTCGAAATGAGGAACGGGACCAGACAGGGATGCCCGTTGTCACCCCTCCTGTTCGTTCTCTCTCTCGAACCCCTTCTGTCCACGATTCGAGGCGACTCCGGAGTAGCGGGATTCGAGATAGAGAAAGAGGAACACAAATTATCTGCATACGTGGACGATGTATTATTTTACATCAAGAAACCCAGCAACACTCTGCCCCGATTGATGGAGATAATCCATAAATACGGGGAGATCTCAAATTTTAAAATAAATCTGGGAAAGTCCGAGGTGTTAAATATTAACACCAGGAAAACTGAGAGGCACACACTCCAAAAGGCTTTTGAATTTCCCTGGCGGGAAGATCTGAGATACCTAGGCATAAAATTAACAACCAATATAAATAAAATCTTTAAGTCCAACTTTGTCCCACTCTTAGATGACATTAAAAATGACATAAAAAGATTAGGACATAGCCCCCTCTCTTGGTTTGGGAGAATCCAAGCACTGAAGATGTTTATTCTGCCTAAAATTGTATATAAAATACAAATGATGCCAATTGCACTCCCCAAATATTACCTAGTAAAACTGAAATCCCTATTAACGGGGTACATATGGAAAGGGAAAAAACCTAGAATAGCCTTCTCTACCTTGAAACGGGGAAAAAACGATGGAGGGCTAGCAATCCCAGATATAACTCTATATTACAAGGCTATTGTACTTTCTAGAATCACAGAATGGATAAAAGAAAACAAAGAGAAAAGATGGGTGAGCTTGGAGTGCTCCCTGAACAAGGCAGAACTAGGGAACATTATATGGAACCCCCCTAAATATAGGATAGCCGAGTCTAGTAAATGTAAACTCACACAAAACACATTAAAGATTTGGGACGGGATATATAAAAAATACAATAAACATTATAATTCACCACTAATTAGTTTAAAAGAAAATAATTTTTTTGCACCAGGGATGAAGATCAATGGAGGGAATTGGATAAAGCACGAACACGCACAGCTTAAGGACATAGTAAATGAGGGAAAGATGCGTTCACTACAGGAATTAAAAAACACAGGCGGTTATGAGGGGATAGATGAGTGGAGGTACCGCCAACTTGCCTGCTTCACGCAGAGCCTCCCACGCCCCCTAAGGGACGAGACAGATCTAACCATATTGGAACGGATATGTCTAAATAAGAGCACCAGGGGCACGATATCTAGGTGGGGTGGGCTCCTGCTTGAGGGGGAGGAGGGGGGGACGCCTACATTCATCTCAAAGTGGGAAAACGAGTTGGGAACACAATGCGATAGCACCACTATTAAGAAAATATTGAAACTCACACACAGGTCTGCACACGACAATAAATCGGCTGAAATCAACTATAAAGTATTATCAAGATGGTATGTTACCCCAGATAAAACGCGTAAATACCAACAAGATAATCAAGGGGATTGTTGGAGAGGTTGCAGGGAGCTAGGCACTATGTCACATATTTGGTGGAGTTGCCCCAGGATCAGGGGGTTCTGGGAAAAAGTAGTACAACATATAAAGGAAATAACCAACATAACTCTCCCAATGGAACCATGGTTATTACTATTCCATGGGACGAAGGAAGGTCTAAAAAAATACCAAGGCTCACTCATCCCACACCTCTTAAACGCAGCAAAAATAGCAATACCCAAGAAATGGAGGGAAGTTGAGGCCCCAACAACATGGGAATGGGTAGACGAGGTAGAAAGGATATACACTATGGATAGGAGACAGGATGATAAGTGGCAGGGGGAGGTAAAACCAGATAAATGGGCAGGATGGCGGGCCTTCAAAAAAACATGGAGCTTGAGAGAACACCTTTCCTGCTCTTGAGTTATTGGTTCTGTTTTTTTTTTTTTTTTTTTTCTTTTTCCCATTCTTTTTTTCCTTGTTGCCCTACACTAGGGAAAACCACCAAGAATCCGGTCAGGTCCGGGGGGGGGGGGGGTAACGGGGGGGATGGGTCGGGGGGAGGGGGATGGGGTAAATATGTTTATGGGAGTTGATTAAAGTAAATGAGCTAAGGGCCCGTTCTGAGCCTAAAGTATATTTGTTTGAAATAATAAATATTAAAAAAAAAAAAAAAAAAAAAAAAAAAAAAAAGACACAAGCAGGGAAAAAAAAAAAAAGGAAACATGGCTACAATGATGTGAATGGAAACGGGACACGCATGATTACCAGAGCTGATCTAAAGTCTCCCGAAATATTTCGCTGAGGTGGCAAAAAAAAAAAAAAAAAAAAGATACCTGTAGTGAGAACATTACATTAAAAACATGTGAAGCATAGGAACCTATCAAGAAGAGAAAGAGCAATTCTTACCACTTTTAGAGCCCTTTCACACTGAGGCGGTTTTCAGATGTTTTAGTGCTAGAAATAGCCTCTAAATAGCGCCTGAAAACAGCCTCCCGTTCATTTCAGTGTGTCTTTTCACACAGGTGTACAGCGCTCCCAAAACACCCTACCCATTGAAATGAATGGGAAGTGCTTCGAAAGAGCCTGAAAAGTGTTTTGGAAGCACCGCGACACGGACGCATTTAACCCCTTTTTTGGGGTTAAAAGCGCCCCGCTAGCAGCTGAAAAGTGCCACTTAAACAGCGCTAAAGTGCCGCTAAAACAAGCGGCGCTTTAGCACTAACGTGGTCCTAGTGTGAAAGGGGTCTTAATTATAAGTCTGATATTCTTGTTACTGCATTGACACATAAATATTTTTACATTTCAACATAAAGTGGCAATAGAAATGTGTTTTACTCATCCAAATTTTTAATAATATTATTTATGATCTATTTAGTAAAAAAAATTAAAAATTGTAAATTGCCTTTCCTGGGGAAATTTCATGACACACTGCATCAATGCTTTACCTCCTAATCCATAAGACAAGTTATCTTAAAGTTTGCCTCAACCACACCACATCTCATTCAAGCCATGGCAATGGAGGAAGTTCTGTGTGCTGCCATGAAGATGCACCAGGAAAGTAACATTATGGAAAAGTGAGTAAACATGTTTCTATTCTCCCGGAGCTTAACGACAGCATACAATGGGATTTACCAATTACAACACTAGGGATAATATTTTTACCACAAATTTCAATGAACATTAAGTTGAACTGAAAGAAATGTTGCTTCTCTACCGTTGCTAGAATTGCGAGATCAAACCTGTGGAGACCTATGAAGGTTCTTCTTGCAGAACAAGTCACAGCTTTGCAGATAATAGATAATGGAGACCATACACATTTTTTCCCATGACACTGCCACCCCTCTGTATCAAACTTCTTATGGTACCAGAATGTCTTTAATTATAAATGATCTTTAATGAGCTTTGCCAGCCAAGAGACTATGGTTTTCATGAAGGTTGGTTGTCTCTTCCTGCTTCTGAGAGGGACAATGAAAAGTAATTTTTTATAGATTTTAAATATGTATTTGCATTTTCATAAATAAAAAATAAACAAGTACATTTATATAATTACAGCACACAAGTTGAACCTGAAGATGTCTTGTTTTATCAGAAAAGGAAGGCAGAACTATATATTTACTTAGATGGAATGGGGTAGTTAATTTTTATACAAACAATAACATCTACCTGAGAAACACTCTGCTTGTATAGCTCAGATACTGCCAGGCGTGGAGCTTGGTTTTACATCTGACAGAAATGATGGCTACTAGATAGGCTGTCTGGAGAGTTAGATACCAAACTGAACAATGTTGTCCTAGGTGAAATTATGCTAATGATAGCACAGCACTGATAGAACCTAAGTCCCACTGTAGAAAGGTTAGATTTCTAGGACAGTATCGTTTCAAGAATGCTCTTAAGAATTGAACTGTAATGGGGTTTGTTGCCCATCTTATTTTTGTTAACCCCTCCCTGCCAACTGTATGCATATATGTGTCCTCACTGAAGTGGCTCCCAGCACAGGGATCGGGCTTTCACCAAGTGCACTGGGCCCTGTGCTAGCAAGGGGGAACTGTAAACCCTGTCTCAATTACCTGATCGCTGTGATAGTCTCTTATTGCCTATCACAGTGATCAAACACGGTAATGCCTGCCACTGTGTAGGTTTTCTCTTCTGAATGTATTGTATCTTTCTCACCCTGCCAGAAGAGAAAAGTGTAGTAAAAACTAGTGTGTGTAAACAATTAAATAAAAAATATCTGGAGGTTTGATCTAGATTAGTGTCAGGTTTAGAGTTATGGTCAATTAGTATCAATGTCAGTTTGTGTCAGTGTGTTTTAGGTAGGATAAAAAGGCATAATGTCCACTATTGCATCTGGGCCCTACTATGAGTACAAATAACATACACATATGTGATATCACTCTAATTGTCAGGAGTATGGTATTTAAAAAAAAAAAAAACATTTTTTTACTATGTTGGGCTAGTTTTCATATGATAATAATAAACAAAAAGCCAATATCCATTACCATTTAATACCAAATGAAAACAAGCTAAATGTGTCCTTAAAAAACATATAATTCACCTGGATATGTGTTATGAGAGTAATAATGTTTCTGGGGACATGGCATCAATGTACTTCACCATGGTTTTGTAATGATGCCAGCATGCCCATGTTTTGTTGAATATTGTCAGCCTTTCCTGTGAAATATGAATAAGTTCCTCCATTTCTGCAATCCTGTTCGGACAAATAAACAAAACCTTCAGCACTGGGGTATGTTTTTGTCTCCAGAACAGTATGCACATGCGTGCTGCATTTATCATGTGCATGGACAGGGATTTATGATAGTAGTGTTTCTAAACTCTGGAATGATGCAGAAAGTAGAAAGTATTGTAGTGGGGAAGTGCCTAAGGAGAAAGTTATCATGGATACTAGTTTAATATGGTTTCAGAGCAGGGTGCTGCCATTATATATGGAGCATTATATATTGAGCATTGAACCCACTTTTAGATTGCATCTCCAGCAGAGCCACGACACTCATGAGAACGTTTTGTGTAGGAGTGAAGGAGTTCTGTACTGCAAAGAGTATCATTTATATTTGTGTCCTTGAGTGGTGATGTTCAGAGAACCTTTATGTTTGGTATTGCTTTTTCAGTCAGTGAGGGAAATGCCTGATTCCTAATTTGGTGAAATGTTTTTAACCTTCATGAGGGTATACCACTTGGAAGCCTACCAGACTTAAGAGGTCATCTTGTTTTCCATGCCATCAGGTTTAGCCTTTCTGGAGACAAGAATTTTGATGGAATTATCACAATTATTACCCCTTGAAACCAAACTACCACTTTGAAGGAACTTATTGCACTGCTAGATTCTAAAAGTGAGCACCTCAGCCCCAGTAGCTGACACCAAAAGGTGAGAATTTCAGTTTGACCTGGCATAATGAAGCAGTATCTGGACAAATGTGATCTATATATCAACCACCACAGCTATGTGATATTCTGATCAGTAGTTGTAGATCTCTTTTGTTCCAGATCAAGCAAAGAACTTAATCTAGAATTCCTTCATTCTTGGGCCCATCTCATCATGGGTATTGAAAAGGATGCATACATATACTGATAAGACATCACTGTTTAGATTTTTATATTCGTTATTTTCTCTTCCAGCAACTCTACAGAGCTGTACAGTCCGTCCTTAGGAACATGTCCATCCTTAGGTATATTAAACCTTGGGTTAGGATGGATTTGGATTTTCCCTTATTGATCAGCTAGCCAAATTCCTTAAGTGTTGAGAATCGTGCTTTTTGATGTTTTTTCTTTTTAGAGTGTTGGAGTCCTGGGATAGGAGTCGGATGTCTTCTGGAAAGAAATTCAGCCTTATACCATTCACTCTGAAATGTGTGATGACAGGAAGTAGCACCTTTGTGAAAGTCCTCAGAGCTGAAATTTGGAAAAAAGGATACACACATTATGAAGTTAGACACAAAAGGAGCTAGACACACTGACATCACTAAGCACACTACTATTGGAAGTACTTCCCCTTTCTTTATCTTTTCATATGACATATATGTTATATTGGCAATTGAAAGAAGTCAGAGGTTTCCTGTATCAGATATGTGGGCCCACACACTATTTAAGCATTTATGACCACTCAGACAGTGTTTGTCATTTTCTTTTGATAAGAAGCCATTGGATGTATATTGGTGGTATGGTGTTCACTGCAGAGTTCTTTTTGGACATTTTTTTTCCATTTGCACTGGGACTTTTGAATTGAACAGTTTTTCATATCAGTTATTATCAGTTTTTAGTCACTATTGATTGCATTGTGCATTGGACTGTTTACTATATTGTTTATAATATTCTAAATATATTTATTTTTAATATTTAAATTATTATTAATATAATATTTTTGTTTAATATTGTACAGTACTTTTAATTTTCTAGCACATTGCATTCTGAATGTACTTTGTTTACAATTCACTCACACATTCAGAATGTGTATTTAAAGATATTTAGAATATTTGATTATTTGTTTGCAACATATGATTAGTACAGTTCTTTCTTTATCGGCCGCTAAAGAAACTGCATCCTTCATAGGGAGTGTAACATGATGAGCCAAACTCGCTAAAGCCTGGTACACGCTACAAGTCTTTTTTCGTTCAACCCAGCGGGTTAAACAAAAAAAATAACTGAAGAGCTCAGGAGGAGCCTCTGTACTATCTGATGTTAGTACAGCGATCTTCCCCACTGAGCTATTGTGTTCTGACTGGGAGACGGCCCCTGTGCCAGAATATACCAATAAGTGATCTAAGCCATTGGCTGAGAGTGCTGATTGGATGCCGATCAGCAGACCTTTTTTCAGTCATGACCCTTTGACAGAAGCCTGCCTAATGGTCGGCTTCTGTTGGACCAACTGCCATACACTTAGAGAAAATGTTTCCACCTGATATTCGGCCCCTGTGTACTAGGCTTAAGTCTCCATGAGTGGGGGACTCGTTTACAGCCAAGAATCTGGGACGCCCTGCATTCCACAGACAAAAATTCAAAACCAGAAGAGACGTGATGGCGTTCCAAGCTCCGCCTTATGTGTTTTGTCATCAGACATCATCAAAAGCGGCCACCTAGTGGAGTTTTTGGAGTAGGCAGCAGCCACACTTACCTCTATATATACTTACCGTATCGTGGAATTAACGATTTTTATCAATTGTTTGATGGTTAACAAAAACTGGGGCAGGGGGAGGGGAGAATCCCCACTAAAACAGTTGAAAATCCCTTCCCAATTTACTCACAGGTCAGCTTAAGCTTTTACTTTGTATTGTATTGTTTTGTATTGTTTTAATATATATTACTAGAAGTCCCTTGCAGGTAACTCCAATATGTGGCTAATTCCACACTACTCCATGCCCTGTTTTAACTTAGGTGGCAGACTTACTGCTGCATCTTCACTTCACTTTCTTGGTCACGTTTACATCACCTTATTTTTCTCCTTCCTTGGGATAAGGTTTATCAGTATAATTTTCACTTTATAACTGATTCTTTTTTCTTTTTATTGGATCCAAATAGTAGTCAAGATTATATATTTTTTAAGCCTAATACTTATCACAATTATTGTGCACATTTATATCTCTCACAGACAATCTTTGGATTTACTGGTTGCATCAATATCAACTATGACATGGAGGTCTATAATTCTTTTGAAGTCTATTTATTTGTGCCTCTCTGGGCACATATAATATTGCTACAGCTCCCGGTACAGATGCCCCCGATAACCCTCAGTCCATAGCACCACATGCTGAACTTTGAGCTGACCAGTGAGTAAATTGGGGAAGGATTTTCAACTGTTCCAGTGAGGATTTTCCACTATTTTTTACAGATACGCATTTATGCATTATACACCTGCTCCTGGGGAACATAACACATTTTTATATATGTATTCCTCTGCAATCTTGACTGATTTGTCTACAAATTGCCTAGGAGGACTCAAACATACACCAACTCTTCAACAATATTATGCATACATTGTATAATGTTGTGACTTGTATTGTATGTACATGAATTAATAAATGTGTTTTATGCATTTGATCATTTTACCAACCGCTTCACACGTGCCTCAATTAAAGTCCCAGTTTTTCTCCTTTCAGTTTATCAATGATGGTTTCCTTTATCTCCTCCATGTTAGTAAAGGTTCCACTGGACGGT
Source organism: Lithobates sylvaticus (assembly GCA_028564925.1). NCBI lineage: Eukaryota > Metazoa > Chordata > Amphibia > Anura > Ranidae > Lithobates > Lithobates sylvaticus. The sequence goes on from CM053030.1 coordinate 247,793,956, forward strand.
TTTAAGGGTGGACAATAGTTCCTCACCCAATGGGGTCTTCCCATTTAAATGTCTTCCTTCCCCTCCCCCCCCTCCTCCTTCCTTTCTATACCTTTTCTCTTCTTCTTACTCATATCTAATCAATAGAGGAAAATAGTTTGGCAGTTCCTGGTTTCTTAATGTATACGGTTCTATGTTACTCCTAGTTCCTTGGGGCAATGGAGGGTTTTACCTTAGGTTCATATCAGCTGAAGATGTATTGATCACTGTGTATACTTGGATTTTGCAGCTATATGTTATGTATACCATTGCATCACACATTTTTTATCATTACTGTATTTTCATGGATCTTGCCTTTCTGGTTTAAGTAAAATATATATATAAAAAAAAATGGCTTCCTTTATGGCCACAAAAAATAGTTCTACATAACTGAAGCAGGACACAGATCTGATTCTTTAGAATGGTGACTATGACCTCCCTCTGAAACCTTCCCACTGAGGTATCCACCTTTGCAGTTGGTCTCCAAGTTCTCAGATACAGTAACTGTATTTATCTACTCCTTTATGTTTAAGACTAAAGTTGTCATGAGTAGTCATGATCTGAATCTACTGTACCTAAGTTTTATTCTAGTAGATTTTTGCGAACAGGATTAACCGCTAGCCGACCAGCCGCCGCAGTTATACTGCAGCAAGTTGGCACAGTTGTGCAAATTGCCGTAGCTGTACATCACATCTTTTAGACATTACAGCAGCCGAAGCACCCACGATGACCACCAGGCACCCACAATCGCTCGTTATAGAGCTAGAACCGGGATCTGTGTGTGTAAACACACAAATCCTGGTTCTCTCAGGGGAGAGGAGAGAGATTGTGTGTTCATACTAAGTATGAACGCCGATATCTCTCCTCCTCTAGTCATTCCCATCCCCCCTACAGTTAGAACACACCTGGAGAACACACAACCCCTTGATCACCCCCTAGTGTTAACCCCTTCCCTGCCCTTGACATTTATACAGTAATCAGTGGCTATTTTTAGCTCTGATCGCTGTATAATTATCAATGTTTCCAAAATAGTGTCAAAAGTGTCCGATCTGTCTGTCGCAATGTCGCAATCCTGATAAAAATCGCAGATCACTGATATTACTAGTAAAAAATAATAAAAATAGAAATGACATAAATCTATCCCCCTATATTATTTTATTTTTTTATTTTTTTGGGGGGGATATTTATTATAGCAAAAACTACAAGATATTGTGTTTTTCTAAAAATTGGCGCTTTTTTTGTTTATAGCACAAAAAATAAAAACCACAGAGGTGATCAAATACCACCAAAAGATAGCTCTATTTGTGGGGAAATAGGACATTGAATTTTGATTGGGTACAACGTCGCACGACCGCTCATTATTCAGTTAAAGTGATGCTGTGCCGTATCGCAAACAATGGCCTGGTCAGTAAGGGGGCAAATCCTTCCCGATCTGAAGTGGTTAAAGTCTGGGTGCTAAATCCCAATCCTACCAAAATCAATGCAATCTGAATGTTAAAAAACTGTTCTGGCCATTTTTTGCACTAATATGCAAAGAATTATCAAACAAATGGCACAGTGGGCTGGGCACTGCCCTGGGGACATGTATAAAATGTAATAAAATTCTGTTTAGTTAGGGAGCAATCATTTTATTAATGCTTAACAAGAACCCTTACAAATGCAAATCTCCATTAAATAGCATGCCTGGGAAATTCCCTGACCCTGCTTGTGAAGTGACACATCTGTGCAATGTATATGCTACTAAAGCAACACTATCAAATAAAAACTTTTTAAATTGCCAGCAAAATTACAACTTACTGCTGCCTCTTCCTTATGTTAGTGTACCCCCCTCTTGGACTTTTGCTGACCTAGGCCTGTATCCTGATGCTGTCCCTGCCTTCTGATTTAATACCTCACTGCTCAACTGTTGAGGACCTTTGACTTCATTCCTGTCTGCTAGTCAGGTGCTGCAGTTTTCCTGCATCTGGTTACCTGGTAGTCCACAGTAGTCTGTCCCTCACACCTGACACCTGGTACTGCTTGCAGCATTACTAGGGGTGCTGGACAAGAGAGGGAAAGCCATCCCTCTCTTCAGCTTGATCTTCACGAGGTATGTGACACATTTCTAAAATCTCCATCAAGGATTCTGATTCCACCACATGGATTAGCAGTTCTCCTCTGCAGCTCACCACCGAGCACACTGAAACCTGCATTTAAAGCTAGTCAGGGGCACGATCTCCATCCTCTTATCACTGGGACACAGGAATGGGGTGGTTCCTGCCCCTCGGCAGCTCTCTCAGCTTGCAGTCAGTGAGGAGTACAATCATGAGCAGATTGCATAGGCTATGGCAGCACTCCTCTCCCCTAATATCACCATTGTTGTGGAAAAAGCAGTTCAGGTGGGCATAGAGCAGCTCAGGAAGGAGATAGGGGAAACATGTCTAAATAGGGCAAAGATGAGAATTTGAACGTTGGAAAATAAACTGTATCAAATCCAGGCTATTGTGCAACACCACGGTAAACATAGCAATTTCTCATGCAGAAACTGGGGGACCTAGAAAATAGGTCAAGGCAAAACGACCATGCAGGTAGAGATAGGCCAAACAACCCCCTGTTGGGTTTGCGGCTGAACTTTCGAACATAGCAAAGGTTCAGAACCGAATAACGAACCCCATTGAAGTCTATGGGACCCGAACTGTAAAAATCAACAGTGCCCATTTTGAAGGCGTATATGCAAGTAATTGGGCATACAATGGTTATGGGGGTCCAGGTACTGCCCTGGGGGACATGTATCATTAAAAAAAAGTTTGTAAAAAAACATAATTTTTTAAATGAGCAGTGATTTACTGATGCTTAAAGTGAAACCATCAATGTGAGAAATAACAATACATTTTTTTATTTAAATCGAGTGCCTGGGGGGTACCCTTAGTCTGCCTTTAATGTGGCACATCTGTACCGTGTATAGAGCCTGCTGCAGCAATAATTACAGTCCTAAAGCCAAAAAAATTACACTTTCCTATTTAAGCTTTCTTTATTTTTATAAACAACGGCTTGGGGGGCAGTCTGTATGATATGGCCACAATTTAGTGCACTTGGAACAAAATTCAAGATTTTTTGGATACATTCTGGTGTCTCTTTCGCAGACTTTGGATAGAAGTAACAGGTGCAGAAAAATTGGGCTTTGAGTGTCGGTGTTGCCTTTACACCTTAACCCTATCGAGGTAGTCTTCATGATAGCTAGAATTGAACTTGCTGTCAAAAAATACAATGATATGCACCTGTCAAACAGGTGTGGAAAAATTGGTCTTTGGGTGTTGATGGTGCCTTCACACCATAACCCTATAGAAGTACTTTTAATGAAAGCAAGAATGAACTGTATTTATTTAATCTAGGGCTGAATCAGGGTTGCCATCATCCCTGTTTTGTTGTACATAAGCAATCTCTGGATTAGGACTTTCTTAAGGGCAACCAAACATAACAATATATAATAAAAAAAAAAAATGATTTATTGAAACACGAGTAAAAAATTCCCACACGGGACAATTAAAAACAATTTTGTATACAAAACATGGAAATAAGAAGTAATGATACGGAAACTCATAAGCTGATTGATTGTACTACAGCAATGACATGGATTGGGTACTGTATCCAGGATTTTACTACCGCAATGACATAGATGTGTTGGGTTTGCGGCTGAACTTTCGAACATAGCAAAGGTTCAGAACCGAATAACGAACCCCATTGAAGTCTATGAGACCCGAACTGTAAAAATCAAAAGTGCCCATTTTGAAGGCGTATATGCAAGTAATTGGGCATACAATGGTTATGGGGGTCCAGGTACTGCCCTGGGGGACATGTATCAATAAAAAAAAGTTTGTAAAAAACATAATTTTTTAAATGAGCAGTGATTTACTGATGCTTAAAGTGAAACCATCAATGTGAAAAATAACAATACATTTTTTTATTTAAATCGAGTGCCTGGGGGGTACCCTTAGTCTGCCTTTAATGTGGCACATCTGTACCGTGTATAGAGCCTGCTGCAGCAATAATTACAGTCCTAAAGCCAAAAAAATTACACTTTCCTATTTAAGTTTTCTTTATTTTATAAACAACGGCTTGGGGGGGCAGTCTGTATGATATGGCCACAATTTAGTGCACTTGGAACAAAATTCGAGATTTTTTGGATACATTCTGGTGTCTCTTTCGCAGACTTTGGATAGAAGTAACAGGTGCAGAAAAATTGGGCTTTGAGTGTCGGTGTTGCCTTTACACCTTAACCCTATCGAGGTACTCTTCATGATAGCTAGAATTGAACTTGCTGTCAAAAAATACAATGATATGCACCTGTCAAACAGGTGTGGAAAAATTGGTCTTTGGGTGTTGATGGTGCCTTCACACCATAACCCTATAGAAGTACTTTTAATGAAAGCAAGAATGAACTGTATTTATTTAATCTAGGGCTGAATCAGGGTTGCCATCATCCCTGTTTTGTTGTACATAAGCACATAAGCAATCTCTGGATTGGGACTTTCTTAAGGGCAACCAAACATAACAATATATAATAAAAAAAAATGATTTATTGAAACACGAGTAAAAAATTCCCACACGGGGACAATTAAAAACAAATTTGGATACAAAACATGGAAATAAGAAGTAATGATACGGAAACTCATAAACTGATTGATTGTACTACAGCAATGACATGGATTGGGTACTGTATCCAGGATTTTACTACCGCAATGACATAGATTGGTTGCTGTAGTACAATCAATCAGCTTATGAGTTTGGGTATCACCACTTATTTCCATGTTTTGTATACAAAATTATTTTTAATTGTCCCATGTGGGAATTTTTTACTTGCGTTTCAATAAATCATACTTTTTTACTATATATTGTTATGTTTGGTTGCCTTTAAGAAAGTCCAAATTCAATGAAAGCAAGAATTAGCCTTGTTGTCAAAAATTGCAATATTATGCACCTGTCAAACAGGTGCGGATATATTGGTCTTTGGGTATCTGTGGTGCCTTAACACTGTAACCCTATAGAGGTACTATTGATGAAAGCAAGAAAATGATATGCACCTGTCAAACAGATGAAATCAACAACCAAAAAGCTAGACAGCCTAGACAGTCTTTCAGAGACTCGAGATCCAGAAAGCACTTTATCAGCAACATCGGCATCAGGGGTTTTATAGTTGCTGCTAATCCAGGACCGATTCATTTTGATAAATGTCAGCTGGTCTACAGAGTCTGTGGACACACTATCTTATCTGTCATAAAACCTATGGCAGCATTAAATGCCCGTTCCAAAAGCATGCTGGATGCAGGACAGCCCAGCAGCTCTATTGCATACTGGGCAAGTTCTTGCTAGTGGTCTATTCTCATGACCCAGTAAGCTAGTGGATCGTCAACTGGAAAGCTCTCCATAGCTGTTTTCGCCCCTAGATAATCTCCCACCATATGATGAAGATGCTGCCGATGGGATGTGGAATCTGATAGCCCTGACTAAATGATGACTAAAAAAAATTTGAAAGGCATCACTGAGGCAGCCCTCTTTTCCACTGCTCCTCTCTCGACCAACAGAAGCCTCAAAAAAATATTTTCCACCAGAGTGTAACCTACCAGAGTCAGGAAAGGCATAACATAAACTCCTCTTTAAGGTGTCCTCAAGAGATTTCATCTTCTGCTCCCTCTGTGGGAACGGGATGGGTTCTGAGACTTTTCCTTGATGCCACTTATTCCCTGGTCCTTTCGCAGGCTTTGAAGAATGAGAGATCTTATGCACCGCAAATTTGCAGAAGCATGAGAAGCATGCTCCTTGGGGTCATTGAGGATTACAGTATCTGAAACTGCCTCTTGCTAGCTACGTACTGGGAATGGAAAACCATCTCTTAAGGGTTGACGTATGTCTTGCTCTACTTCAATGCCTCGAAAGCTGCGCCTCGAGCGCCTTGTCAATAATGCAACGCAGAGCCTGCTCCAGCAGGTACACAACATGGATTATGTCACTGATGCCTGCATTGTCATTGCTCACCATCCTTGTGGCCTCCTCAAATCGTGACAGTACAGTTCATGCATCCTTTATCAGCAGCCATTGGCATGGGGAAAAAAAAGCAGAGCCTGCCTGAGCCTGTCGTTGTGCCATACTCACACAGGTTCTCGTTGGCAGCCCTCTGCTGCATGTGCAGCTGCTACAGCATTGCCAAAGTCAAGTTCCACCTGGTGGACATGTAACAAATCAGGTGGTTTATGGGCAGGTGTAATTCCCACTGCATTTCAGCCAACCGAGCACTGGCTGTGTATGGCTGTGTATGACCGCCTGAAATGGCTACAGACTCTTCTGATCTTCTTCAGCAGATCTTCCAACCCTGGGTACCTATTTAAAAAAGCTGCACCACAAATTCAGGACATGTTCCAGGCACGGCACGTGTATCAACTTTACCTGTCTAAAGATGGACCACCTCTTAAAAAATTGTAATTACACGCCCCTGTTAAACAGGGGCTGAAAAATTGTGCCTTAGGCACTGGTGCTGGTACCACAACACTGCAACCCCTCACAGATACTGTACTTGGAGCACAGCAATCAGACCTGTTGCAAAGCATTGCATAAAAAATTGTAATTACACGCCCCTGTTAGACAGGGGCTAAAAAATTGGGCCTTAGCCACTGGTGGTGGCACCCAGAAAAAAAAATGTTCTTCCAAGCTATCATCAGGATCATTGAGGAGGAAGAGGATAGTCAGTCAACATAACAGGACAGTCACTCAGCATCAGCATAGGCAGTCTTGAAGGGATGTGACATTTCAAAATAAATTATTCTGTTATATCAGCTTCAGGTGCCTGGTAGCTGGTGGTGATCCAAGACTGATTCATCTTTATGAAGGTCAGTGGATCAACCGAGTCGGTGGACAGGCACACCCTGTGATCGGTGACAAAGCCTCCAGCAGCACTGAATGAGCGTTCGGAAAGAACGCTGGATGCAGGACAGGCCAGTAGCTCAATTGCATACTGTGCAAGCTCTGGCCAGTGATCCATCCTCAAGACCCAGTAAGCCAGAGGATTTTCGGTGGGAAAGGTGTCCAAGCCTGACCTTGCCCCTAGGTATTCCTGCACCATGTATATCAGACGCTGGCGATGGTTCCTGGAACCGATCATACCTTGGGGCTGCGGACTAAAAAATTGTCTGAACGCATCAGTCAGACGTCCACCTTCCCCACCGCTCCTTCTGCTACTGACCGAAGCCTCAACAACTCGTCATCCAGGACCAGGAGTTTGTAACCTCCCAGTCTCTGGGAACGCGTTGCACAGACCTTTCTGCAAGGCCTTCTGGAGATGTCTCATCCTCTGCTCCCTCTGCGATGGCAAGATAAGGTCCGCAACCTTACCCTTGTATCTTGGATCAAGGAGAGTGGCCAGCCAGTAATGGTCCCTCTCATTGATCCGAAGAATACGAGGATCCTTCCGCAGGCTTTGCAGGATCAGGGAGGCCATACAACGTAGGTTAGCTGAGGCATTTGGTCCGGAGTCTTCTGGGTCACTGAGGACGACATGATCCGCAGCCACCTCCTCCCAGCCACGTACAAGTCCACTGGTTTCTTGGGACTGTAAATCATCCCTAAAAGACTGCTGCTACTGATGCTGAGTGCCAGGCTCCACCTCCATGCTCACACAATCCTCCTCCTCCTCATCCTCTTCCTGTGTGATGGGTGGGAGAGAAGGAACACTGTCTGGATAAAGGGGGCCTTAAGAGGCAAGGAAGTCCTCCCCTTCTTGCCTCTGTTCTGCCTCAAGTGCCCTGTCCATTATTCCATGCAGCGTATGCTCCAACAGGTGGACAAGAGGTACAGTGTCACTGATGCATGCACTGTCACTGCTCACCATCCTCGTGGCCTCCTCAAATGGTGACAGGACAGTGCATGCATCCCTGATCATGCTCCACTGGCGTGGGGGAAAAAATCCAAGCTCCCCTGACCCTGTCCTGGTGCCGTAGTCGCACAGGTACTCATTGATGGCCCTCTGCTGCGTGTGCAGTAGCTGCAGCATGGCCAATGTTGAGTTCCACCTGGTGGGCATGTCACATATAAGGCGGTTCTTGGGCAGGTTCAACTCCTTTTGCAGCTCAGCCAGCTGAGCACTGCCATTATATGATCGGTGGAAATGCACAAAGACTTTCCTGGCCTGCCTCAGGACATCCTGTAAGCCCAAGAACCGCTGCACCACCAGGTTAAGGACGTGAGCCATACAGGGCACATGGGTCAGCTGTCCCTGTCGCAGGGCAGGGAGGAGGTTGGTGCCATTGTCACAAACCACCATTCCTGGCTTAAGCTGATGTGGCGTTAACCACCTCTCGGCCTGCCCCTGCAGAGCTGACAGAACCTCTGCCCCAGTGTGGCTCCTGTCCCCCAAACACACCAGTGCAAGCACGGCATGGCATCTTTTTGCCTGCATACTTGCGTAGCCCCTTGGACGCCTACGGAGCACCGCTGGTTCCGAGGACAGAGCACTCGAAGAGGTCATGGAGGAAGAAGAAGAGGAGGGGGTGGAGGAGAGAGGTGTGTCACAACCAGTAGTAGCATTTTGGAGGCATGGTGGCGGAACAACCTCCAACACTACTGCACCTTGTCCTGCATCCTTCCCAGCTGCCAAAAGAGTGACCCAATGGGCCGTGAAAGACAGGTAACGTCCCTGGTTATGGACAGGTAATGTCCATGCCTGCTGGACCATGAGTCAGCGGTAATATGCACCTTACCGCTGACCGCCCTGTCCAGCGAGGCATGGACATTGCCTTCCACATGCGGGTAGAAAGCCAGAATTTCCTTCCGTGAGAAAAAGTGGCGTTTGGGAACCTGCCACTGAGGAACCGCACATTGAACAAACTCATGGAAGGGGGCCGAGTCTACCAACTGAAAAGGCAGCAGTTGAAGTGCTAGCAATTTAGCCAAGCTAGCATTCAACCGCTGGGCATGTGGACGGCTGGGAGTAAACTTCTTTCGACGGTCCAGCAGCTGGGGCAGGGAAATTTGCCTGGTACAATTGGACGTCAGTGTACTGCTAGCAGAGTGCCCGCAAGTACTTGGCTGTGACACACCTAATTCTACACCTTCATTCCTCTCAGTGCAGCTTTCAGAGAAGGTATGGTGTTGTTGGAGATCCCAGCTTTCGGGGAGCAAGGAGAGGTCTGCTTTGTTCTTTGGTGTGGGTCTTTAATGTGCGCTTGCCAACGAGCTGCATGGCAGGTCAACATATGTCTGGTCATGCTTGTGTTGCCCAAGCGGCTGATGTTTTGGCCACGCGAGATGCGCTTGAGACATATGTTGCAAATAGCAGTGGTGCGATCTGATGCACTCATCTCAAAAAAGGCCCACACCAAAGAAATTTTGTAATAATGTGCAGAGGCAGCGCCCTGCACAGGCGGAGCTCTGCGGTGTGATTCAGTTGGTGTGCTGGCCTCAAGCTGGCCCCCGGAGGGCATCCTGCCTCATTGGAGATGTGCCACCTCCTCCTCCTCTCTCCGTTCAGGCACCCACGTGGAGTCAGTGACCTCATCATCCCCTCCCTCTTCACCACTGGAGCAAACCTGGCAGTAAGCTGCAGCTGGTGGAACATGACTGCCAGATTGCTGTCCTTGAGCAACCCCTCTCTCTGCGCTCACGCTACTGCCTTCCTCTAGCTGGGTATCATCATCCGAGCCTTCAAAACGCTGGGCATCCTCCTGGAGCATGTACCCAACACTGTGCTCAAACAGTTCGGGGGACTCCTCAGGAGGACATGGTGGGTCTAGGGAAGGGGTGCCTGATGATGACATTGAGTACGCGTTGGCAGCTGCTTTGCCAGTACCCTGAGACTGACTGGCGCAGTGCATTGTGGACCGTTCGCATCACACGAATTTGATGCGAACGGTCCTTAGAGTTCTAGTTTCGGCGAGCGGTCGAACGCCCGATGTTCGATTCGAACATGGGTTCGAATCGAACACTGGGCCCATCCCTACTTAAGAAGCATCTGTGAAGAAGTGGTCAGGAGTTCACCGGTACATGAACTAAAGTTGGCATTAGCCTTTATGGGGGAGGCTTCCCTTGACATAATTCGCCTAGTGGCACGAGTCATGCTCTTGTCCGTCATGGCTAAGCATGCATTGTGGCTGCGCCCATGGGTAGCCGACCCTGCCTCTAAGCAGGCGTGCTGCAGGATTCCCTTTGAGGGCTCCTCTCTCTTTTGGAACAAATTGGACAGTGCCATCACCCGTGCCACAGGGGGCAAGTCAGGATTCCTACCCCATGATCGTCACCTGCTAGGTTAGAGAAGAGCTCAGTCCATGCAAGGTCTGGATCGTGCAAAAGACGCTCGCTGCTAAATATCTGGCCAAGAGTTCAGGAAGAACTGGAAGATAAATAAACCTTCAGGCCACAAATCCTCAAAGGAATCATCTTCCGGTGGACAAGAAGCCTCTAAGTCCTTTTGATTTAGGGCCTGTCGGGGCTCGTTTACTCTGCTTTCAGCATGTCTGGGCAGCCTTATTTAAAGATTACCGGACCGTCAAAACAGTCTCCTCAGGACATGCCTGGACGTTCAGCAGCCCACTCACACTCCAATTTGTAACCACAGTTTTGCCTCACTCAGAAGAGACAAAGCAAGTCCTTCTGTCATACACAGACTCTCTAGTGGCACAGGGCACCGCCGTACCAGTTTCACCTGTCAAAAGATTTCAAGATATCTACTTGCCCCTCTTTTTGGTCCTGAAGAAGAACGGCTCCTGGAGACCAGTTATAGACCTGACCCACTTGAACTCTTTCATCAAGAAAGAGAAAATCAAAATGGAGACACTACTCACAATCAGTCAGGCAATTTATCCAGACGACTGGCTCGTGTCCATAGTTCTGAAGGATGCCTAATTCCATGTCCCCATAGCAGAAGAGTTCCAGAAATGTCTTCGCTTTGCTGTAGATCAAGTCCATCTTCAGTTTACCTGTCTCCCGTTCGGGCTTATGCCATCACCTCGTTTACTTTCAAAACTCTTATTGGCTGTCGTGGCACTGATCATGATCAGAGGTATCTGTCTGCATCATTATTTGGATGACCCGCTGTTACTTTCTTGGGACAGGGAGCAGCTGTTAGTCCACCGGTCTCAGGTCATCTCCACTCTGCTCGAGTTCTGCTGACTATTGAACAGGGAGAAGAGCCACCTAGAACTTACACAGTCCTTGATATTCCTTGGGGCTCAATTCAACACACTCAGGAGCACCATCTTCTTGCCCCTGGAGAAAATTCTGGATATTCGGGATAGAACTTGTCTCACAGTGTCCTCTCATCTCAGGGCCTCACAGTGTCTGAAGATCATCTGCATCATGGTGGCCACAACACCTTTGGTGAAATGGGCACAGTGGAAAATGTGGCACCCTTCCAGAAGTGTAACCTTCAGCAGTGGGATCCAGGGTCCTGAGATCATTCTGTCCGGATAACCCCATCCATGCAGGAGAGTCTTCTTTGGTGGCTGCAGTGGAAGAACCTCCTCAACTGTCACCCCATGCCCCTGTTTCCTGAATTACGATCACAACAGATGCCAGCAACAGGGGCTGGGGCGCTTACTGCCTATCACAAGTAGCCCAAGGCATATAGGATAGTTTTGAATGTTCTGGAGCTCCAGGCAGTGTTCTGCACTCTGCAAGCCTTTCACCACTTTACGGCGGGAGCCTCAGTTCTCCTAAGACTGGACAACTCAACAGCAGTCTCATACATCAAGAGGCAGGGAGGCACTCGCAAGCTCTCTCTGCTGAAGGAAGTAGAGCCTATCATGTCCTGGGCCCAAGTGAACTTGGCAAACCTGACAGCTGTCTATCTCCCCGGAGATCAGCACATTCAGGCAGACTTTCTTTCGAGGGTATCTCTAGATTCGATACAACAACGAATGGGCTCTCCACACCAAAGTCTTCAAGTGAATCCTGTCCCTGGGAGTCATCCCGGAGGTAGACCTATTTGCCTCCCCATGCAATTTCAAACTGGATAGGTACTACATGAGGTGTCATTGTCCCCAGGCCTTCGGGGTAGATGCTCTGACAGACCAGTGGAGATTTCACCCGTTTCCTGTAATCCTCCGGTTCCTGTCGAGACTCAGGTTGGAAGAAGCAGAGATAGTGGCAATAGTCCTGTACTGGACAAAAAGGCCATGGTTTCCCCTGCTGAGGCAACTCAGCTTCTGGGACCCAGTTTCTCTGCCCTCCAGGCCAGATCTCCTATCACAAGGGACAACTCTACATCAATGCCAGGCCCATCTGCACCTGATGGCTTGGATTTTGAAAGGGGGAGGCTGGAGGCCCTAGGTTGTACAAGCAGGGCCATCTCCACAATGATGAGTGCCAGAAGAGCAGGTACCAACAGAGTCTACCAAAGGATTTGGTCAAAGTTTGCAGACTATGTTTCCACCGCTGCAGTTTCTTGCAATAACCCAAAGATAAAGGATATCCTGGGCTTCCTACAATCGGGCCTGGATCTTTCCTTGTCATTTAGTTTCTTGCAGGTTCAAGTCTCTGCCATTTTTGCCTTCATGAGCGTATCCTGGGCTAGACACCCTTTTATTCTGCAGTTCTTCAGAGGAGCATAAAGGCTCAGACCTCAGAGAAAACCAAGATTTTCTAAGTGGGATCTCCCCCTTGTCCTGGATTTCTTCTGAGATAGAGAGATGGAACACACAGATCAGTTTTCTATAAAGGAACTTTCCCTAAAAGTTGCCTTCCTGGTGGCCATAACATCGGCCAAGAGGGTCTCCGAAATTAGCTCTCTGGGATACAAAGAGCCATTCCTAACTTTTTTCCCTAATCGGGTAGTTTTGATTCCTATGCTGGGTTCAAACGCCGAAGTATTGTCTGTCTTTCAAGAAAATAAGGAAATTGCTCTTCCAACATTTAGGTCAGCTGAGGACTCCAGTGTTCATCCTCTAGATCAGGGACATGCAATTAGCGGACCTCCAGCTGTTGTCCCAACATGTCTCTGCCTCTGATTATCATGCTTGTGGCTGTCAGAGTCTTGCTATGCCTCATGGAACTTGAAGTTCTGCAACAGCTGGAGGTCTGATAATTGCATATCCCTGCTCTAGATGTTGGAGAAGCTCTGAGACAGTATCTAGAAGCCACTGCTCCTTTTCATCAATCTGATCATCTGTTAATTATTTTTCACGGAAAAAACAAGTGCTTGCATGCCTCTTCCAGATCTATTGCAGCGTTGATTGTTTAGGCCACTCAGTGTACCTATAAGGTATACCGTTCATTCAACCAGGAGCATTTTTACATCGTGGGCGGCTTCCTAAAACGTCGACCCAGAAGTGATTTGCAAGGCGGTCTCATGGTTTTCAATTAATACGTTCATGGCGCACTACTGCATAGAACCGGCCTCTTTATCTTCTGTTAATTTTGGTTTGCATACCCTGTCTGTTGACAGTGCCAATTAAACCTTTTTTCTTTTGGCCAGCAATTGCCCACCCGGGTGTGTAGTTATTTCCCATACATAGGCTGGCATGGAGTCTGTCAAGAAAAATTTCCTACCGTGTTTCCCCGAAAGTAAGACAGTGTCTTACTTTCTTTTTATCCCTAAAAGCCCCACTATGTCTTACTTTCGGGGTATGTCTTATATTGTATCTTATATCTGTACTTATATCTTATATCTTATATCTTATATTGTACTTATATCTGTATGACCAGCACTGACCTTTTTCCGGGAGGACACAGAGCCAGTGACACCTGTCGGCAGTGATCCGGGACCTGGCACAATAATCCCCTTCTCTGTGATTGCGTTGCGCGTTCTGATCAGTCTCGGGCAGCGGCTGTCACTCTGCTCGGCCGAGACTGATCAAAACGGCGCTGTCTCTTCAGTCGGAGGGGGAGGGCACTGGCCTGGCACCCCCCCCCCCCCCCGGGGGGGGGCGGCCCGCACCCCCAGCCCCACTCTTTGTACCGTACGTCACTGGAGGCAAATCCCCCGTGTTTCCCCGAAAGTAAGACATATGTCTTACTTTCGGGGTACGGCTTATATTAGCTGACCCCTCTGAAACTCCCGATACGTCTTACAATCGGGGGTGTCTTACTATCGGGGAAACACGGTATCAAACACTTACTGTAATTTTCCTTTCCTGATGGACTCCATGGAAGCAGTTCCATCCCCTTGGCTGGAGTTGTAAGTTATGGAACACGGCCTCTGACCTGGAGCAAAGATTTATGGGAGAGGGGTCCTATGAGTTATGAGGGGGGAGGATTAACCCATATGCAGGCTGCCATGGAGTCCATCAGGAAAGTTAAATTACGGTAAGTATTTGATAGGACATTTTCCATTTTCATCCCTAAGCCTATTTCTGACATTTGTTGCTTACAAGTTAAAATCTGTATTTTTTGCTAGAAAATTACTTAGAACCCCCAAACATTTTATGTGTGATATTGATAACACTTATGCCGCGTACACACGTTCGGACTTTGTCCGCCGGACCTAGTCGGGCGGATTGTCCGCCGGACCTAGTCCGGCGGGACTTCCCCACACACGCCCGGACTTCCGAGCGTGTGACTTGCCCACACACGCCCGGACTTTTCCGGCGGACAATCCGCTGGACAAAGTCCGCGGGACTTTTGAAAATGAACGGACTTGCCCACACATGGAGCAGTCCGTTCATTTCGAACGTAACTTCAGGTACGTAGCTAGCATAGGCAGTAAATGCCGGCGCGCTAGCTCCGTCACCTGGCATGGATTTAAAGGTCCCCCCAAATCCATGTCAGACCCTTATCCGAGCACGCAGCCCGGCAGGCCAGGAAAGGGGTGGGGACGAGCGAGCGCCCCCCCTCCTGAGCCGTACCAGGCCACGTGCCGTCAACATAGGGGGTGCCCTGGGGAAAGGGGGGCCGTGCGGCCCCCCCCACCCCAAAGCACCTTGTCCCCATGTTGATGAGGACAAGGGCCTCTTCCCGACAACCCTGGCCGTTGGTTGTCGGGGTCTGCGGGCGGGGGGCTTATCGGAATCTGGGAGCTTATCGGAATCTGGGAGCCCCCTTTTATAAGGGGACCCTCAGATCCCGGCCCCCCACCCTATGTGAATGAGTATGGGGTACGATGTACCCCTACCCATTCACCTAAGGTGTAAAATGTAAAGTACAAAAACACACACACTTTTGAAAAAAATATTTTATTGCACTGCTCCGGGGGTCTTCTTCCGTCTTGGGGGTCTTCTCGCCGGACTCCTCCGCTCTCTTCTGCTCTTTTACCTAGCTCTTTCACGAGCGGAGAAGTCCGGCTACCTTCTTCGTCGTCGCCGCTGTCGTCGTCTGGGGGTCTCGATCCGCCTTTCGGGGTCTTCCGGGGGTCTCTTCTGTTCTTGCGGCGGTCGTCGTCTTCCGCGCTGCCGGTGCCTTCTTCTTGTTCTCCGGGACTGTGACATCACAGGGGGGCAGGGTCACCATGTGACATGAGCATGTGACCCTGTCCCCATGTCCCTATATAAGTCCCAGCACAGCGCGCCTCTGCCATTCCGGGCAGAGACAGCGACGGGTCAACATCGGAAGAAGAAGAAGAACAAGAAGAAGAACAAGAAGAAGAAGAAGAACAAGAAGAAGAACAAGAAGAAGAAGGCGCCGGCGGCGCGGAAGACGACGACCGACGCAAGAACAGAAGAGACCCCCGGAAGACCCCGGAAGGCGGATCGAGACCCCCAGACGACGGCGGCGACGACGAAGAAGGTAGCCGGACTTCTCCGCTCGTGAAAGAGCTAGGTAAAAGAGCAGAAGAGAGCGGAGGAGTCCTGCGAGAAGACCCCCAAGACGGAAGAAGACCCCCAGAGCAGTGCAATAAAATATTTTTTCAAAAGTGTGTGTGTTTTTGTACTTTACATTTTACACCTTAGGTGAATGGGTAGGGGTACATCGTACCCCATACTCATTCACATAGGGTGGGGGGCCGGGATCTGAGGGCCCCCTTATAAAAGGGGGCTCCCAGATTCCGATAAGCCCCCCGCCCGCAGACCCCGACAACCAACGGCCAGGGTTGTCGGGAAAAGGCCCTTGTCCTCATCAACATGGGGACAAGGTGCTTTGGGGTGGGGGGGCCGCACGGCCCCCCTTTCCCCAGGGCACCCCCCATGTTGAGGGCACGCGGCCTGGTACGGCTCAGGAGGGGGGGCGCGTGTTCGTCCCCACCCCTTTCCTGGCCGGCCAGGCTGCGTGCTCGGATAAGGGTCTGAGATGGATTTGGGGGGAACCCCCACGCCGTTTTTCGGCGTGGGGATTCCCTTTAAATCCATGCCAGGTGATGGAGCTAGCGCGCCGGCATTTACTGCCTACGCTAGCTACGTAACCTGAAGTCACGTGCTAAATGAACAGACTTGCCGATGAGCGGCAAGTCCGTTCATTTAAAAAGTCAGGCGGACTAGCCTACTAACGGCGGGATTGTCCGCTGGACTGCCCAGTCCAGCGGATAATTTTAAAACAAAACTTAAAACTTAGTCAGCCGAACTTTTAGCGCCAAAAAGTCCGCCGACGCCCACACACGAGGGGATTGTCCGCTGGACTTGAGTCCAGAGGATAATCCCGCGGGATTGTCCCTTTGTGTGTACGCGGCATTACTGTGGCAAAATTAGACTAGAACTAGATGAGGGTGTGCTTCCCTATGCACCAAAAGGCCACTTAACTAAAATGTAACCTTTATTGCAAGTCATAAAAAGTATGTAAAATTACCATATCAGGTATACCTATAGGATGAGGTTAATGCCATTATATATAAAATCAACATTCTATCTCTATGTGGTAATATTAACACCTACCAAGTTTAAATGGTGAAAATGTCTCTTGAATATATACATATAGACAATATGAGGGCCAAAAATTCCTCCTATATTCAATATAAAGGCTCCAGGCTGTATTAGAGGATATGTAAATTAAAGGTCTACTCGTCAACACCACCTGGTATCAAGAGATGGGGTATATCTGTCTCTCCTCCCATCTATTGTCCACTTATAAAATTGAGAGAAATTGTTCATTTAACCACTTTCAGACCGGACCATATTGCTGGCTTAAGACCAGACCACTTTTTGCGATTCGGCACTGCGTAGCTTTAACTGACAATTGCGCGGTCGTGCGATGTGGCTCCCAAACAAAATTTACTACTTTTTTTAGCAGCCTGTCTGCCATTCTGTCGACGTACATCATCGCGCACCGGTCGGGAAGTGGTTAAATTTGATAGGTGTTAATATTACCACATATGTGTCCTTTTATGAAGCAGTGAAATCTATTCACTGCTTCATTCTCCGGCATTCACAGAGGAGATCTTTCTCCTCTGTGTGTCAGTTTATGAAGCGGAGTAGATCGCTTCACCCTTGGAGGAGTGAAGTGATCTACACACGCTTCCAACAGTGGAGAACGGCCCCTGATACTGGAATCTCGTGAGACTTTACGAGATTATAGTACCAAAAATTCACAGAAACACTGAGATGTCAGTTTATTAAGCAGTGATAGATTATCACTGCTCAGTACACGGACAGACGGTGTGATTAATGTTAATAAAATAAAGAGTCCCCCTACATTATATATACATGTATACACACACATTTTATATACATGTTTATACACACACACACATTATATATATAAGAAGGCCAGTATGGTGGCCTGTAATTATGGGAGGAGCCCGGAGGGTATTTAACCAGACCACCCACAACAGTCTGTGTCGGTTCCAGTGCAAGGTATTGCACATCAAGAGGCCGACTCTTCTCAGCTCCCTCACGGTCGTCTATCTGTGCGTCCAATCGCAGGCCCACTTCGGCTCTTCATTCGGGGTCTTCGTCGGTGGTTCCCGCTCATGGTCGCAGATAAGTAGTATCCAAACCTTTCATATCATGTGCAAACTTGTGGCTTATCATGCTTACTATCCGGCACCCCTTTCGCAAAAGCTACCTCTGAGTTATTGACCCGAGCCTCCAAGCAGCTATCGGTCGTTCTCCGATAGGACTTTCATAGGATTCACTTGTTACAAAATTCACTGTCCATGGGATTGCCATTTTTTCATCATTTTTGAGATAATCATGTGTTGTTTGTATGGATTCCTGTGGCTGATTGAGATTTAATTAAAACCACCTGGTGCCTTCTCTGCACCTGGCTAGCCTGGGGGATGGGTGTTTGTTAGGTGTTCGGTTTCACAGTGAGAGATGGCATACACCCTACAACCAATTGTGTCAGATACTACCGATTTATATCGGATTCATCTTATACATTTTTCAAACTGATCCATATCAGATGCATTACAGAGACTGTCTCTGCCAACCCACTGCATGTCCATGCAGTTGGGCTTTCGAGATCGGTTGTATATTTTCATTGATTATCGCTGCACACTCACTGTCGCAGGTAGGACTTTTTCGTTACCACTCCTACTAAACTCGAATCGCTACGTCAGCATGTTCATGTCGCACTTACAGGCTCCGTAAACCTTTCTATGTCATCGTTCATGTATTTTGTCATACTTTCCACCCAACGCAAGTTTACTCGAGCCAGTCGCAACTGACCCCCTTCACCTCTTACTGGATAGCAAACACTCACCGCCAGCCGATTCGAACCTAGTCGCAAAACCTTGCTTCTATGGTTCGGATCCTCAAGGCAATCACAAGCCCCCTTCAAACCCCCCCCCCCCCCCTCACCTTTCCGTCAAAACCGAACCTAGCCAAGTCATCAGCAATATGGTATACAAGCCCCTCAGTCACCTCGCATCCACGGCCGATTCGAATCTAGTCGCAGCATCGGCGCTACGATTCGAGTCTAACCTGAAACGACGCAACAAGCAGTCGTACCAAATTCCGTCCCATCACCTACTCAAACAGTCGAATTCTTCATAAAGACTAAAGTCACTTCGGGAAGTACGAATACAGTAGTACTTTCGTTGCACCTTCTTAAAGCCTATCCAGTAGCGCACGGTAAATCCTACACACACTTTAACCGCTGCAGTCTTCCTACACCTTGCAATCACTGCAAACCCCCCACATCTTGCAATCGCTGCCTCCAGTTCATCCCCAGTAGCAACACGGCTACTCATACGTCTTACTGCATTTGGCATAACGCCCATCATCTCCAGTAGCAACACGACTACTCATACGTCTTGCTGCATTTGGCATAACCGCCCATCATCTCCAGTAGCAACACGGCTACTCATACGTCTTGCCGCATTTGGCATAACGCCCTTCATCTCCAGTAGCAACACGGCTACTCATACGTCTTGCTGCATTTGGCATAACGCCCATCATCTCCAGTAGCAACACCGCTACTCATACGTCTTGCTGCATACGTTTTCTCTATCCCTTTTCACCCTTCTAGGTCAGTAAGGTCACCAACTGGTCCTTCCTATGAACAGGCTCTCTTTCTCCCCCCTGTTTTGTTTTCCTTTCTCTTGAACACACTTTCACGACATATTTTACTTCACATACATAATTGGCTCGTTCTCGAGGCGTTAGCAACTGTCACATACGCCTATGCATTTTCACTCTGTTTTCGAAGCACAAGCCTTCACTACACAGACAAGGTCACCTAATCTCATTACTTGCTGACAGTGCAAGCATTAGCAGACCGAACCTACGTCAATTAACCACTTGCCGACCGGCGCACGACGATATACGTCGGCAGAATGGCACGTACAGGCAGGAGGGCGTATATACAAGTCCCTCCTTTCTGCCTGTCCGTGCCATCGGGAGCGCGCCGGGAGCGGCGCGCTCCCGCGCTGGTCGGGACCCCCGTGAGTCCGCTCACGGACTTGATCGCCGCGGGGACCCCCGCGATCGTCTCACGGGGCGGCTGAACGGGGAGATGCCGAGATAAACAGCATCTCCCCGTTCTGCCTAGCAACTAGTGACACCGATCTCTGCTCCCTGTGATTGGAGCAGAGTTCAGCATTCACTAGCTGACAGCCACGCCCCCCCCCAGTAAAAAACACACCTCTAGGCATACTTAACCCTTACACTGCCCCCTTGTGGTTAACCCCTTCACTGCCAGTGCCATTTATACAGAAATCAATGCATTTAAATAGCATTAATTGCTGTAAAAATGACAATGGTCCCAAAAATGTGTCAAAAATGTCCGATGTGTCCGCCATAATGTCGCAGTCACAAAAAAAATCGCAGATCTCCGCCATTACTAATAAAAAAAAATTATTAATAAAAATGCTATAAAACTATCCCCTATCTTGTAAACGCTATAACTTCTGCGCAAACCGATCAATAATCGCTTATTGCGATTTTTTTTTTTTTTTTTTTTTTTTTTTTTTTTTTTTTTTTTTTTTTTACCAAAAATATGTAGAAGAATACGTATCGGCCTACACTCAGGAAAAAAATATGTTTTTGTATATATTTTTTGGGGGTATTTATTATAGTAAATAATGAATTTTTTTTTCAAAATTGTCGCTCTATTTTTGTTAGCGCAAAAAATAAAAACCGCAGGGGCGAACAAATACCACCAAAAGAAAGCTCTATTTGTGGGGAAAAAAAGGACGTAAATTTTGTTTGGGAGCCACGTCGCACGACCGCGCAATTGTCAGTTAAAGCGACGCAGTGCCGAATCGCAAAAAGGGGCCTGGTCCTTTGGCTGCAAATTGGTCCGGTCTGAAAGTGGTTAACTACAGGTCGAAACATTCCTACTTAGAAAACCAGACTTCGGCCACCCTCCCCAGTCCGCCCTGGGGGCTCTGGTTCACTAGTCCGTGCCGAGCACAGACAGACACCCGAGCTTCGGTTACCTAGCCAGTCACCTCCTGGCTCACCTCGGTTGTCACGCATTCTTTTGAGTTTTCTAAAGTCTCACTCAACAGCGCTCAAGCGCCAACCAACTGTCACTATGGCTGTCGTTTCTTGTTCTGTTCTTCTTGTTTTCCTTCCGCCTTTCATCTTATCTACCCGAACGTATCTATCCCCTCCTACCTTTGCAACTTCCTTAAACACATGCATTCCCCCCCTTGCGTTTAGCGGACGCCATGTCGCAGGCACACAGCGAGGACTTCGCCTCAGCCCTGCCATCACCCCTTTTCGGGCCCAGCAAGCGGCGGCTTACAGTCTCACAAGAGCCCTACCAGGCACCACTTCAGCCTATCTTCTTTGCGACTACTCAGCTGCACTCCCGGGTGACCACACCCAACAGCAGTCCCCGAAGTCCAAACAAAGTGAGAGCCTGGAGGTACACCCAGCCACGCCCCTACCAGCTCCAGTCACCACCGTCATTTCTGTACCTTCACTTACAGGTACGCCCAACATCCGCACCACCGTCTTCCCTGCACACCTTTTCCCAACAGGGCATCAAGAAGCACATCTTGGACAACAATGACGTTAACTTAGCATCCCTCCTCATAGCAGTACACAACTTGGCCGAGAACAAATCATATTAGAGGGGAAACGTCTCCATCATCCTGAAGGCCATAGACCCTTGACTTAATAGCAAGCTCGCTGTCACCGAGTTTGCGCTGGCCTTAGGGACAGTCAGAGCCGCGCATGCAGGGCAACCCCAACAGGAGGGTAGAATTGGACCCGTATCTGCATACAGTATTGGATCTAGGTCACAAGTACGCAGGGTGCTCATTCCATGACTATCACCGCTCATTTTCAGACTCGGGGTGATCCTTTACCTCCCGCCTCCTAGTGTTTCTCTCCCAGGTACAGGACCCCCACCAAATCCTTAAAATTAGATGTGCCAGCAACAGCGGATCTGCCCATGGGAGACAATTTCCCACGAACTAGAATGGCATGTGTTAAAGCTGAATTTCTAGCTTAGTTAAAATCATTATAGATATAAAAATGATAGAGTAAATAACACGATTAAAGTGCTTAAACCTTTGTCTGTATAAGTATATAAACGTACGATAACCGTGCGAATAGATAAACAATTACAATTTATTTATATGTCCAGAAAAATAATAAAGAAACATTTTATATTACCCAACATAGTATAGAGATGTTATAAATGCCATGTTGCCAGTGTTTACAAAGATAGTTAGTTAATGCAGAAAAGGGGATATATTACAATGGACATACACAGGCTGTTACTTAATACATATTAAAGTCTTAGGAGAAAGATTAAAGTTAGAGAAAGGATAGGGATACACAGAATACATTACACTTCATATTAATAATGAGAGGGAGGGAGAGGGAGAGAGAGGGAGATAAGTGAATACATTACATGTCCAAGTCATCAGGCTAAGAGAGGCTCGTATCCCTAAACTATTGGTTTTATGTTGTTAGAGTAACCCACTCCTATCAATGAAACACCTCATTGGTTCAGAAGTGCATTGTATCTAGCTCCGTGATTGGTCCTTTTCTAAAGACAAAACTCCTGTTTGTCAGGTAGTCTCCAAGCTTAGTGAACCACCAGTTCCAACTAGGTAATGACCCCTGGGGGGAAGGAGCCATCTATTGTAAGAGAACAAAGGATATTCAATTAACACCTGGGCACAGTCAATCTATGGAAAAAGTCTAGCTTGCCTGTCATAAAAAAAATATATATATATATATATATATATATATATACGCACACATATACACATCCGATGGGGCATGGCAATCCAATTCCATTTTAAATATTCAAAATCTCCAACACACATGCCAATGTTCATTCCGTCAGCATCTCCCTCTTCACCTCAGGTAGTCATGGACGCCACAGCCCCCACAGGTCCTCGCCTCAATTTTTGGCCATCTTGGGTTCACAGGGCCATGGCTGTCAGAATCCTCTTGATTCCCGGGATCAGTTAGTCCTCCTCGTTGTTTCGAACTCTACCCCATTGTTGCAGCAGGTCAAGTCTGGTGCAGCAACTATGCAGGACAAATAGTGTCGTTTACCACACAGACAACCAAGCCACAGCCAGTATTATAAACAGGTCCAAGTCGCTGGCCATCATGGCCTTCCCGCACAGGCCAGTGTCACTATCCCCACAGCACCAATCAAAGGTCCTCTGCGTCTACATCCCAGACAAACAATACTCTAGCCGACACTACCTGTTAACCTTGCGTCGTCCTTTTCGCAGGAACCTGGAACCGACCCAACCATGTCTCTTATCCCACGTTGGTCGTAGTTAACCTTGCATCCGAACAACACCTTCACGATACTACCTGCCTTATTGATCTATCATTATCTCACAACGCCCTAAAGGCCTACTGTACAGCCTGGAACTTATCTCACGGGTTACTAGCCTCAAACCCCAGGGCGACAACAGGAGATCTCCATCACATCCTGGCTCATATCATGCCGCCACCCACAGTTGGCTTTTCACACAATACCATTAGATTCTACTTAGCTGACATCCAGTATTTCATCCCCTTACGAGATCCTAACAAACCATCCCATTTTCCGCCCATACAGTCAAGACCGTGCCGCATGGTATTCATAGGCAACGACCCCAGTCAGTAGTAAACGGCTACCGTCACCAGCACCATATTCAGAGATATGTCTTTCATCCGGTCACATTCCCCTTTTGATTAATTTCAGCCTGGTCGCTCTAGCAGCCATCTACCTGGCTTTCTACGGCTTCTTATGCCCCAGTGAAATTCAATCACCGTCCCAGTCGTAAGGCGTTACATAGACGCCAACTCACACGCCATCAGACGTAGTTCATCTTGCACCTCAAGGTGTTAAAACCACAACAGTCCGGTCCGGGGGTTGATATCAAACTTTCCGAATTCTCAACGCCTGGTGCCCCGCGTCCATTCTAGATCAGTTATTAGCTCACCTGTCTGATCCGTCGCAGGACAGCCCATTACTACTGTTCCCGTTTAGTCCCCCAAGCAGCAACCAGTCCATTAGTCACGCTAGGATCCTTTGTGCAAATTAGGCCTTGACCCCAGCCATTTCTTGGACATTCTTTCACATTCAGAGCAGCATCAGCAGGCTCACAGACGGGGCCCCAGACCACGTGATCAACGATAGGCAGGTGGAAATCCACCTGCTTCGCTCGGTACATCCACAAATGGAAACGCCACGAACCTTCAGCAACCTGTAGTGACTTATTGTACATTAATTAACAATTACCTCCCTAACCAAGTCTTTTGCGCCCTTCTCTTGGCATATAGCCCAGCTCACCAGGGCTCACCGCCCAGCTCACCAGGGCTTACCTTACAGCAGGCCAGGGCACACTTCAGGTCTATTTTATGTTAGTCTTGTGACGTGTTTATGTGTTCTTTCATATCTCTTAAGAGTGGAGGGCTCCGACCATAAATAAGAAGGCCAGTATGGTGGCCTGTAATTATGGGAGGAGCCCGGAGGGTATTTAACCAGACCACCCACAACAGTCTGTGTCGGTTCCAGTGCAAGGTAACCACCCACCCATTTCCCTTCTCAGAGTACTTCTCTTTAAAGATCCTTCTCTACAGAAACATCCATTTACTTTTAAGGTATGCGCCCTTCTCTTGGCATATAGCCCAGCTCACCGCCCATCTCACCAGGGCTTACCTTACAGCAGGCCAGGGCACACTTCCGGTCTATTCTATGTTGTTAGCCTTGTGATGTGTTTGTGTTCTTTCATATCTCTTAAGAGTGGAGGGCTCCGACCATAAAGTGTGTGTGTGTGTGTGTGTGTGTGTGTGTGTGTGTGTGTGTGTGTGTGTGTGTGTGTGTGTGTGTGTGTGTGTATATGACAGGGGGACATGGTTACTGTCTTGGGGGGTCTGAACAAGGCATAAGGAAGTTAATTATCTTCCTATTTCCTCCTCAGATCCCCCAAGATTCCCTCTTCACTCCCCACTTCTCCACCTCTGAGTTGGTGAATCGGGAGGGTGAATTCTGACACTGATCGCCAGTGAAGTGCTTAGATCACTGCTTCATAAACGGACACCATAGAGTAGAATGTTGATATTATATATAATGGCATTGACCTCATCCTATAGGTATACCTAATATGGTTAGAAAAGAAAAAAGCTGCGCATGCCAAAACACAAAAAAGACCAAGTGGTAAACTTGAGTTCAAACACTGGGTCGTGGAGCATCAACTCAAAAATGGTGAAATAACATTAAGGACCTCTCTTACATAATATACATAATGCATCAACACCCAGTGAAAAATAAATTGAGTGACAAAATGAAATTATATAAATAAAAGTGAATAACCAATCGCAAAGAAAGTTCATATATAGGCCAATTCCGACCAGAAAGATCACAAAAAGTTCAATTGTGGGTTAAATATGGTCACAAAAAGTGTCCCAAAGTGAAAAAATAAACCAATAGTGTCAAAAACAAGGAAAAAAGTTGGTGTTTCAATCTAGGCTATTGAGCGATGATCGTCATACATCCAATCTTGTCCAACTCTTATTCAGGTGAACTTCTGTAAACACCACCACCAGAGGAAAAGAAAAAGATGGCCCCTTACCGAAAATATTTGACCCCCCGTCACAGAGGGTAAATCAGGCTTGTTTTTGGCTTGTCTTTAAAACGACCATCAGAGGGATATCACCCATAGACCTCTGGAACACTCTTGTGGCTTAATGGACCTCCGACTCGCATTCGGGGAATCAGGTAAACAGTATGCAGCATATAAGGGGATGAAAACACTCCAGATTTAGTGCATTAACTCAAAAACGAATTTATTAAAAAAACATAGCAACTCACATGTACAAATGAGGATGAACAGCCAGGGAACGTCTGGTGCACCGGCCGGATACACTCAGGAACGAATTTGGCACAAACGCTGGTATCTTCTAATGTTGAGGTGGCGACAGTGCGTCGCTCGCCCGATGCATTTCGCGAAATCTCGCGTCATCCAGGGACACGAGCGGTGCACTGTCTCACCTCTTTTATGTAAACGGCTCCCAATCAGCGTCACTCCGTGTGCGCGAACGAGATCATGCTCTAAGTGCGGGTAAGCGTCATGACGCCCCCACACCTAAACAGCAAAACCCCTCGCAAGAGTCAGGCGTCCTGCTCTCAATGCGCATGTGCGGGTAAGCGTCATGATGCCATGACGCCCCCACCGCTCTACAGTAAAACACCATCACAGGAATCAGGCGTCACTGCGCCCAAGCGTGATGCAGCTCCTACGTCATCAACACCAGCTATATCCCCATAGTTGGTCGTCACCATAGCAACAAGGGGCAAAACATCCTCCAATGGTAGCGCAATCCATTTTGCACAATTTCAATTTGCCCAGAAGCATGGTGCAAAATGAATTGGGAACTGAATTTGGAATCTACTTGAAAAAGGGTTTGCTTGGAGTAAATTGGGGATTGGGGATATAACTACAAAATATTACTTAAAATAAAGTCAATCAAAAAGGGGAGAAGTGAAACTGGCATCCAATTTCCACACAAATTGTATCTCATATTCCCCTATAGGTAGACAATGGGACCTAGAAATAAAAATAAAAATAAATAAAAAAATAAAAAGCTAAATAGGCTTTAACTCGCATAACAGAGTTATGTATGCAACCATAATCCTAAAAACTTTTTTTTTTTAAAACTTTTTTTTTTAAAAATGAATGAAGAGGGACAACGGAAGAACTGTAGTCCTCTCTCCCTCTCCCAAAAGTTACAACATATGCTCAATGTATGTAATTCCAGAAAAAGGTATGTATGTATATAAAAGGAAGGCTAGATAAATCTAGCCTAATCATTAAAAAATCAATAACAAATTATCCGCATGTATCTGATCACGAATAATAGTTACACACCCATACATTTGAAGAGGCTACTCATTGAACATGCACACCCGGAGTGAGTAACTGAACGGTCAGTTCAAAGTACACTTAGGAATATGGTTACAATGTTCAAGGTCACTCTGTTCATTTCAGCATTGATGTTGTGACACATATAATGTATACAATAGCAGTATGTTAAAAATTGTATATAGATATATAATAAAAATATATGCAAAGGAGAAAAGGGCTATTGCTTGAAAAACTGATTCGCCCTATCCTCTCCTGTCATCACCTAATTTGCGTGATTCAACACTTAGATCCTTATGACAATGAGACAAACAAACTCCATTCAAAAATACATTCTGGGCACAGGGTCCCGCATCAAGCATTATTAATAAATGCGTTAACATCTGTGTCCACATTGAGGCCATGTGGGGAATATGTTTTCATTCTATAGATCCAAGCCATTTCAAGCTTCGAGATCTCTCTGGCCATAGAACCCCCTCTCCAATGTGGTGTATATTTATCTATCCCTAAAAATAGGGTATTGGAGGGGTCTCTCTTGTGCATCTGGTCATAGTGTCGAGAGACAGGATGTTTATCAAACCCTTTTCAAATGTTCCCAATGTGCTCATTTAACCGTACTTTTAACCACTTCAATACCGCTGTATTGTCATATGACGCCCACAAGGTGGATCTACCATCCTGGGTGGGCGTCATATGACGTCCTCGGATTCCCGGCCGCCTGGGGGGCGCGGGCGCGCGCCCGCGGCATCGCTCGGGACCCGGTGCGAGTGCCCGGCGGCCGCGATGTCCGCCGGGCACCCGCGATTGCCCGTTAAAACAACGGGACCGGGCGGGACCGTGGAGCTGTGTGTGTAAACACACAGCTCCACGTCCTGTCAGCGGGGAGGAGACCGATCATGTGATCCCAGTACGGAGGAACACATGATCGGTCTCCTCCCCTTGAGTCCCCTCCCCCTACAGTTAGAATCACTTCTATTAGGGAACACATTAACCCCTGCAGCGCCCTCTAGTGTTAACCCCTTCCCTGCCAGTCACATTTACACAGTAATCATTGCAATTTTATAGCAACGATCGCTGTGTAAATGTGAATTGTTCCAAAAATGTGTCAAAAGTGTCCGAAGTGTCCGCCGCAATGTCACAGTCACGAAAAAAAATCGCAGATCGCCGCCATTACTAGTAAAAAAAAAATTCAATAAATCTATCCCCTATTTTGTAGACGCTATAACTTTTGCGCAAACCGCTCAATATACGCTTATTGCGATTTTTTTTTTTTTTTTTTTTTTATTTTTTTTTTTTTCTTACCAAAAATATGTAGAAGAATACGTATCGGCCGCCTAAACTGAGGAAAATTTATTTATTTATTTTTTAAAATGGGATATTTATTATAGCAAAAAGTAAAAAATATTTTTTTTTTTTTTTTTTTTTTTTTTTTTTTTTTTTTTTTTTCAAAATTGTCGCTCTTCTTTTGTTTATAGCACAAAAAATAAAAACCGCAGGGGCGATCAAATACCACCAAAATAAAACTCTATTTGTGGGAAAAAAAGGACGTCAATTTTGTTTGGGTGTAACGTCGCACGACTGCGCAATTGTTAGTTAAAGCGACGCAGTGCCGAATCGCAAAAAGTGCTCTGGTAAGGAAGGGTGTTTAAAAGCCCTGTATTGAAGTGGTTAATGCCCGCTTGGTCCTCCCAATGTACTGGAGCCCACACGGGCATTGTAGTAGATACACCACCCCTTCGGTTGCACAGGTAATAAAGGGCTCGATCTCATATGACTTGGATGTACTAGTAGACACGAAGTGACAGATTTTTTTTATCTCTGCACTTATTGAGCCTACACACCTGGCAGTTTTTGCACCTAAAATACCCCTTGAGGTTTTGAAAGAACATTCTGTTTGTAGTAGGGGGGTCTTGAACCGTGGGTGCTATCCTCGTGCTAAGGGCCGAAGCTCCTTTAAAAACCACCTTTGGCTTCTCTGGTAATACTGCTCCCAGCACCTGGTCACTCACCAATAGGTGCCAATGTTTTTGTATGAGGTTTTTAACCTCTCTATGCTGTACTGAGAAAGTCGTTATGAAGGGAAGGTTGAATTGAGAGCCTCCCTCCATATTTCGGTCTCGGGTGGCTAGTAATGTTGTCCTCTCCCTGTCTCTGGCTGTTTTGATAGCCCTACCGAGGAGGTCACCATCATACCCCTTCTCCCGAAACCTCTCCAAAAGGACAGCAGCTTGTATGTCGACGGTTTCCACCTTTCTGCAGTTCCTTCGCAATCGAGTGAACTGCCCGTGGGGTACACCCTTCAGCCATGGTTCATAATGGAAACTATCCAACGGTATATACGAGTTCCGATCTGTCGACTTAAAGTAGGTTAAGACAACGAATCGGCTATCAGACACCTTGATGTTTAAGTCTAGGAAATTGATAGTTTCCTGACTTGCCTCGTATGTAAACCTGATGCCTCTAACGTTCGACCATCAATTTTACCATCAAGTATGCTCCCAGTTTGGCCAACCTCTTTATGGCCAAATGGGAGGAGGACGTCATCGATTCACCAAGGAGGTCTGAGATTGCTTTTTGGGGGCGATATATCGATGACGTCCTCCTCCTTTGGGACGGTGGAGAATCGGACCTAAGAACCTTTATGGCAACTCTGAATGAGAACGTTAGAGGCATCAGGTTTACATACGAGGCAAGTCAGGAAACTATCAATTTCCTAGACTTAAACATCAAGGTGTCTGATAGCCGATTCGTTGTCTTAACCTACTTTAAGTCGACGGATCGGAACTCGTATATACCGTTGGATAGTTGCCATTATGAACCATGGCTGAAGGGTGTACCCCAGGGGCAGTTCACTCGATTGCGAAGGAACTGCACAGAGGTGGAAACCTTCGACATACAAGCTGCTGTCCTTTCGGAGAGGTTTCGGGAGAAGGGGTATGATGGTGACCTCCTCGGTAGGGCTATCAAAACAGCCAGAGACAGGGAGAGGACAACATTACTAGCCACCCGAGACCAAAATATGGAGGGAGGCTCTCAATTCAACCTTCCCTTCATAACGACTTTCTCAGTACAGCATAGAGAGGTTAAAAACCTCATACAAAAACATTGGCACCTATTGGTGAGTGACCAGGTGCTGGGAGCAGTATTACCAGAGAAGCCAAATGTGTTTTTTTTAAAGGAGCTTTGGCCCTCAGCACGAGGATAGCACCCATGGTTCAAGACCCCCCTACTACAAACAGAATGTTCTTTCAAAACCTCAAGGGGTATTTTAGGTGCAAAAACTGCCAGGTGTGTAGGCTCAATAAGTGCAGAGATAAAAAAATCTGTCACTTTGTGTCTACTAGTACATCCAGGTCATATGAGATCGAGCCCTTTATTACCTGTGCAACCGAAGGGGTGGTGTATCTACTACAATGCCCGTGTGGGCTCCAGTACATTGGGAGGACCAAGCGGGCATTAAAAGTACGGTTAAATGAGCACATTGGGAACATAAGAAGAGGGTTTGATAAACATCCTGTCTCTCGACACTATGACCAGATGCACAAGAGAGACCCCTCCAATACCCTATTTGTAGGGATAGATAAATATACACCACATTGGAGAGGGGGTTCTATGGTCAGAGATCTCGAAGCTCGAAATGGCTTGGATCTATAGAATGAAAACATATTCCCCACATGGCCTCAATGTGGACACAGATGTTAACGCATTTATTAATAATGCTTGATGCGGGACCCTGTGCCCAGAATGTATTTTTGAATGGAGTTTTTGTTTGTCTGATTGTCATAAGGATCTAAGTGTTGAATCACGCGAATTAGGTGATGACAGGAGAGGATAGGGCGATTCAGTTTTTCAAGCAATAGCCCTTTTCTCCTTTGCATATATTTTTATTATATATCTATATACAATTTTTATTCATCATATTATTTTTAAAATACTGCTATTGTATACATTATACGTGTCACAACATCAATGCTGAAATGAACAGAGTGACCTTAAACATTGTAACCATATTCCTAAGTGTACTTTGAACTGACCGTTCAGTTACTCACTCCGGGTGTGCATGTTCAATGAGTAGCCTCTTCAAATGTATGGGTGTGTAACTATTATTCGTGATCAGATACATGCGGATGATTTGTTATTGATTTTTTAATGATTAGGCTAGATTTATCTAGCCTTCCTTTTATATACATGCCTTTTTCTGGAATTACATACATTGAGCATATTTTGTAACTTTTGGGAGAGAGAGGACTACAGTTCTTCCGTTGTCCCTCTTCATTCATTTTTAAAAAAAAGTTTAAAAAAAAAAAGTTTTTAGGATTATGGTTGCATACATAACTCTCTGTTATGCGAGTTAAAGCCTATTTAGCTTTTTATTTTTTTATTTATTTTTATTTCTAGGTCCCATTGCCTACCTATAGGGGAATATGAGATACAATTTGTGTGGAAATTGGATGCCAGTTTCACTTCTCCCCTTTTTTGATTGACTTTATTTTCTAGTTATATCCCCCAATCCCCAATTTACTCCAAGCAAACCCTTTTTCAAGTAGATTCCAAATTCAATTCCCAATTCATTTTGCACCATGCTTCTGGGCAAATTGAAATTGTGCGAAATGGATTGCGCTACCATTGGAGGATGTTTTGCCCCTTGTTGCTATGGTGACGACCAACTATGGGGATATTGCTGGTGTTGATGACGTAGGAGCGGCATCACGCTTGGGCGCAGTGACGCCTGATTCCTGTGATGGTGTTTTACTGTAGAGCGGTGGGGGCGTCATGGCATCATGACGCTTACCCGCACATACGCATTGAGAGCGGGACGGCTGACTCTTGCGAGGGGTTTTGCTGTTTAGTTGTGGGGGCATCATAACGCTTACCCGCACATGCGCACTTAGAGCGTGATCTCGTTCGCGCATGCGCACACGGAGTGACGCTGATTGGGAGCTGTTTACATAAAAGAGGTGAGACAGTGCGCCGCTCGTGTCCCTGGATGACGCGAGATTTCACGAAATGCATTGGGCGAGCGACGCACTGTCACCACCTCAACATTAGAAGATACCAGTGTTTGTGCCAAATTCGTTCCTGAGTGTATCCGGCCGGTGCACCAGACGTTCCCTGGCTGTTCATCCTCATTTGTACATGTAAGTTGCTATGTTTCTTTTTTAATAAATTCGTTTTTGAGTAAATGCACTATCTGGAGTGTTTTCATCCCCTTATATGCTGCATACTGTTTGCCTGACTCCCCGAGTGTGAGTCGGAGGTCCATTAAGCCACAAGAGTGTTCCAGAGGTCTATGGGTGATATCCCTCTGATGGTCGTTTTAAAGACAAACCAAAAACAAGCCTGATTGACCCTCTGTGACGGGGCGTCAAATATTTTCGGTAAGGGGCCATCTTTTTCTTTTCCTCTGGTGGTGGTGTTTACAGAAGTTCACCTGAATAAGAGTTGGACAAGATTGGATGTATGACGATCATCGCTCAATATCCTAGATTGAAACACCAACTTTTTTCCTTGTTTTTGACACTATTGGTTTATTTTTTCACTTTGGGACACTTTTTGTGACCATACTTAACCCACAATTGAACTTTTTGTGATCTTTCTGGTCGGAATTGGCCTATATATGAACTTTCTTTGTGATTGGTTATTCACTTTTATTTATATAATTTCATTTTGTCACTCAATTTATTTTTCACTGGGTGTTGATGCATTATGTATATTATGTAAGAGAGGTCCTTAATGTTATTTCACCATTTTTGAGTTGATGCTCCACGACCCAGTGTTTGAACTCAAGTTTATCCACTTGGTCTTTTTTGTGTTTCGGCATGCGCAGCTTTTTTCTTTTCTAATCTGTTTTTCACTGTTTATATATACACGGTTTAGTTGCTGCAGCCCCACCAGGTAGAATTAGACCTGTTACTGTAATTTGGGCATACCCATAATTTTAACCCCTAGCGCAGTTTCTTTTCCAAATTTCTATACCTAATATGGTATTTACATACTTTTTATGCTTGACAATAAAGGTTACGTTTTAGTTAAGTGGCCTTTTGGTGCGTAGGGAAGTGCACCCTCGTCTAGTTCTAGTATATATATTTTTTAGCAGAGACCCTAGAGAATAAAATGGTTATCGTTGCAATATTTTATGTCACATGGTATTTGCTCAGCGGTCTTTCAAGCAAACTTTTTTGGGGAAAAAAAAGCCACCTCCATGAATTGAAATGAAAAACGAAACAGTAAAGTTAGGCCAATTTTTTTGTATATTGAGAAAGATGATGTTAAGCCGAGTAAATAGATACCTAACATGTCATGCTTTGAAATTCATGGCATTGCGCCAAACTATGGTATTTAAATTCTCCACAGGCGATGCTTTCAAAAAATGTAATGGTTATCAGGTTAGAGTTACAGAGGAGGTCTTTTTCTAGAATTATTGCTCTCGATTGCCGCGATACCTCACATGGGTGATTTGAACACCGTTTAAATATGCGGGCATGACTTGCATACGGTTTCTTTGCTGCGCAATCTCTTTAAAAAAATTTTTTATTTATTTTCTTCTTTTTTTTTATTTTTTTACATTGTCACTTGATCACTTTCATTGCTGTCACAAGAAATGTAAACATCCCTTGTGACAGTAATAGGTGCTGACAGGTACTCTTTATGGAGGGATTGGGGATCTAAAAGACCCCCCAATCCCTCTTTTGCACTTCAAAGTATTTATATCGCCAAAAACAGTGATTCTAAATACTGTAATGTTTTTTTAAATCGGCGTCATTGGCAGCCGAGTAAACCGGAAGTGACGTCGCTTCCGTGTTTTTACATAGGAGACGAACAAAGCCATTTCTGGCTTTGTTCCAGTCTCAGCCTCGTTGGCGGCAGTGCCAGATCATGAATCGGGTCTTCCGGTGGGACAGGAGGCCCGGGAAGAGCAGCAGAAGGTGGCGGGAGGGGGGGGCATCCTCTTACGATCCTTTAGGACACCAGCCGAGCGTCTTTTAGCATTATCGGTTGTTATCCCTAAAGAGCCGACCGGCCGCTCTAAAAAGCAGTACTAGGCAGCTGCAGGCATCTTCTCAGTATAACCCCTTAAATTCGAGGCCGCATATGTGCGTTCTGTCGGCGCTAAGTTGTTAAAATGTTCCTGTTTATATGGGTTATGTGTGATTTACTATATGCTACTGTTTTCCAATCTCCTCTGCAAATGTTTACTTTATATTGTGTATGGGGCTGCGACCATACTATGAAGGTGTTTTGACACTCAGGTTTTTGTAAAACTTAATAAAATCGATTAAAAAAAACTCCATCAAAGTAAACTCTGCCCCAACCATGGCCAAAGCCACCAATGTATGAACAGTAGCATCTAGAAGGCTTGGCCATCAACTTGGAGCAGTTCTATTCCTCCCTGCAGAGGATGATGTCCCTGGAAGGTGTCACTTGTGTATGCGCGCAGAGACCAATGGCTCGGGAACTATCTTGGAGAAGGGCACTAGTCCTCATCACTGACAATGTACTTCCATATGTCGGCAGAATGGCACAGGTGTGCAAAAGGACGTACCTGTACATCCCTTTGTAATCCCAGGCTAGCAGGCGTGTGCACGCCACCAGCGGCATGCGTGACAGCTGCGCGACACAGGAGCGTGCCCACAGACTCGATGTCCCCCAGTGGCCTGTGGTTGTGATGAGGAGAGGACGAATCCTTGTTCTGCCTAGTGACATGACAGGGATCTACTGCTCCCTGTCAACAGGAGCAGTGATCTCTGTCATGTCCTAGGTAGGCTGTACCCACTACAGTTAGAACACGCAGAGGAAACGCATCTAACACCTTGATCGCCCCCTAGTGTTTAACCCCTTCCCTGCCAGTGACATTTGCACAGTAATCAGTGGCTATTTTTAGCTCTGATCGCTGTATAAATGTCAATGGTCCCAAAATAGTGTCAAAAGTGTCCGATCTGTCCGCCGCAATGTTGCAGTCCCTATAAAAATCGCAGATCACGATTACCAATAAAATAATAATAATAAAAATACCATACATCTATCCCCTATTTTGTAGATGCTATAACTTTTGCACAAACCAATTAACAAACAGCATCATGAAAGCTAAGGAACACACCAGACAGGTCAGGGATAAAGTTGTTGAGACGTTTAAAGCAGGGTTAGGTTATAAAAAAAAAAAAATATTCCAAGCTTTGAACATCTCATGGAGCACTGTTCAATCCATCATCTGAAAATGGAAAGAGTATGGCACAACTGCAAACCTACCAAGACTTTGCTGCCCATCTAAACTGACAGGTCAGGCAAGGAGAGCATTAATCGGAGAAGCAGCTCAGAGGTCCATGGTAACTCTGGAGGAGCTGCAGAGATCCATAGCTCAGGTGGGAGAACCTTATAAATGTTAGTTGTGCACTCCAAAAATCTGGCCTTTATGGAAGAAGGAAGCCATTGTTGAAAGAAAGCCTTTAGAAGCCCAGTTTCCAGTTTGCGAGAAGCCATGTGGGGCACACAGCAAACATGTGGAAGAAGGTGTCATATGAGACCAAAATTGAACCTTTTGGCCTAAAAGCAAAATGATATGTGTGGTGGATAACTAACACTGCACATCCCCCTGAACACACCATCCCCACCGTGGTGGTGGCAGCATCATGTTGTGGGGTTTCTTTTCTTCATCAAGGACAGAGAAGCTAGTCAGAGTTGATGGGAAGATGGATGGAGCCAAATACAGGGCAATCTTAGAAGAAAACCTGTTAGAGTCTGCAAAAGACTTGAGACTTTGTGTTGGCCTATCACATAAAATCCCAATAAAATACATTTACATTTTTGGTTGTAACATGACAAAATGTGGAAAATTTCAAGGGTCAAGAATACTTTTTCAAGACACTGTGTGTGTGTATATATATATACTTGTCAGCAAGTGGTTATACCTGTGTATAGTTCTGTGGTTGGAGGTATGGTACATTAGCACCAAATCCCTATAAATATAAAAAAAAAATTACAAGAAAGGAGTGGGATTTTATGAGTGCCAGGTAAGTCCACCAGGTAAGTAAAGTTTAAAACATGAACATTTTATTAAAAAACAATTAAAATCCATGAGCACATACAAAATTACAAATACATATAAAAATATGCAGCCAATAGCATTACACTGTACTGGATTTCAAAAATGCACTTTAGTCTTCTACATGTTTCGCTGAATAGGCTTTTTCAGAAAGTGTTAAAGTGCAACAGTACAAACTATGTTAAAAAATTGAAATAATACACACACAAAAAAGTTATAGAAGTTAAGATATGTATATATACATCTTATAAATCTTTCTTTCATCACATACCAGACCTCCCACAGTTTCAGCCTAGATGAAAGAAGAGGCTGAGGGTATGAGGGGACAACTGCCGGAGGGCCACAGTAGGGCAAGGATCCCCTACAAGGGTCACAACAGGGCAAGTGGTTATACCTAGATGATGGCTGCAACCATGATCTTTTTTTTTTCTTGGTTTTTTACAGCTGGCAAAAATCTGTCTAGTAAAAGTGTTCAATTATACAGTACCAAGAAGGTCAACTCTGCTCCCGCCTACACCAGCGGAGGTTCCAGGGATTTCCCATTCCTTTAGGGAGGCAAGGACTGTGGTAAATGGCCAGGGCAGCTTTACATAGAGGAAAAGGAGGAACATGTTTAGCAACACAAAATCCAAATTCATGTAACGTAACATTATAAAAAAATCAAAATAAACTACAAAAGATAGAACAGTTTCTGGGTTATCCATCCATATAAGTAGCAGGTCATCTATGTAGTGACCATACCACAATATATGCTGTTTATAGGAGTTACTTTCTGTAAAATAACTTTCTCCTCCCATGTGCCCCTATATATATATATATATATATATATATATATATATATATATATATATATCTCTCACAAAAGTGAGTACACCCCTCACATATTTGTAAATATTTTATTATATCTTTTCATGTGACAACACTGAAGAAATTACACTTTGCTACAATGTAAAGTAGTGAGTTTACAGCTTGTATAACAGTGTACATTTGCTGTCCCCTCAAAATAACTCAACACACTTTTTGGTCTAGCCCTTTGGTCTAAACCACTGGCAATAAAAGTGAGTACACCCCTAAGTGAGCATGTCCAAATTGGGCCCAAAGTGTCACTGTATTTTGTGTGGCCACCATTATTTTCCAGCGCTGCCTTAACCCTCTTGGGCATGGAGTTCACCAGAGCTTCACAGGTTGCCACTGGAGTCCTCTTCCACTCCTCCATGATGACATCACAGAGCTGGTGGATGTTAGAGACCTTGCGCTCCTTCACCTTCCATTTGAGGATGCCCCACAGATGCTCAATAGGGCTTAGGTCTGGAGACATGCTTGGCCAGTCCATCACCTTTACCCTCAGCTTCTTTAGTAAGGCAGTGGTCGTTTTGGAGGTGTTGGCATTATGTTGGAATACTGCCCATCGGCCCAGTCTCCGAAGGGAGGGAATTGTGCTCTGCTTCAGTATGTCACAGTACATGTTGGCATTCATGGTTCCCTCAATGAACTGTAGCTCCCCAGTGCTGGCAGCACTCATGACACTCCCACCCCCATGCTTGACTGTAGGCAAGACACTTGTCTTTGCACTCCTCACCTGGTTGCCACCACACACGCTGGACACCATCTGAACCAAATAAGTTTATCTTGGTCTCATCGGGCAACAGGACATGGTTCCAGTAATCTGTCTTTAGTCTGCTTGTCTTCAGAAAACTGTTCGTGGGCTTTCTTGTGCAACATCTTTAGAAGAAGCTTCCTTATGGGATGACAGCTATGCAGACAAATTTGATGCAGTGTGCGGCGTATGGTCTGAGCACTGACAGGCTGATCCCCCACCCCTTCAACCTCTGCAGAAATGCTGGCAGCACTCATACGTCTATATCCCAAAGACAACCTCTGGATATGATGCTGAGCATGTGCACTCGACTTCTTTGAGTGGAACCTGTCCTGTTAAACCGCTGTATGGTCTTGGCCACCGTGCTGCAGCTCAGTTTTA
The DNA here is from genome assembly GCA_028564925.1 of Lithobates sylvaticus. NCBI lineage: Eukaryota > Metazoa > Chordata > Amphibia > Anura > Ranidae > Lithobates > Lithobates sylvaticus. The sequence goes on from CM053030.1 coordinate 247,831,594, forward strand.
TGGTCTTGGCAATCTTCTTAAAGCCTAGGCCATCTTTATGTAGTGCAACAATTACTTTTTTTTTTTTTTTCAGATCCTCAGAGAGTACTTTGCCATGATGTGCCATGTTGAATTTCCAATGACCAGTATGGGAGAGTGAGAGTGATGACACCAAATTTAACACACCTGCTCTCCATTCACACCTGAGACTGTAACACTGCAAATGTACACTGTTATACAAGCTGTACACTCACTACTTTACATTGTAGCAAAGTGTAATTTCTTCAGTGTTGTCACATGAAAAGATATAATAAAATATTTACAAAATTTTGAGGGGTGAACTGATTTCAGTTTGCAGTTCGCATATGATTTGGTAAATAAAAATAATTTTTTGGACATCACATTAGAGGGAAATTTTGAATTCTCACTGGGTAAACACCAAAACATTTTATAAACAATGCTCAGGAAATACCACTCTCCTGGCTAAAGGCTGTTAACTTTCTCATACTTTAAAAGCTATGCCAGTATTTCTTAGGGCTAGACAAAACTGCTCCCAAGAGGAGTTTTATAGAGAAGAATGTTTCACAATTTCCCAAAGACTGCGGGAGCATTTGTATTCAGAGGCTCTAGAGCAGGTGTCTCAAACTGGTGGCCCTCCAGCTGTTGCGAAACTACAAGTCCCATGAGGCATTGCAAGGCTGACAGTTACAAGCATGTCTCCCACCGGCAGAGGCATGATGGGACTTGTAGTTTTACAACAGCTGGAGGGCCGCCAGTTTGAGACCCCTGCTCTAGAGGATGTGAAAAGGCATTACAACATCCCAGTGAGTCTTTATTAGTGGACATTCCGGAACGGCAATGCAAAAGAAATAGAACTAAACAGTGCAAACAGGGTTCTACTTTTGTAACTGCCAACTCTAATAAAAAAATACAATAAAATATCAGAAATTATTAAAAGACATCTTTCTATTCTTTTTTCAGATGCTGCTATAAATACTGTAAGGTCTTGAAGCAAGGCTGCCACTTTGAGAGTCATAAAGCACCCACTCTGGAATCACTTTTTCACTTTTCAGAGGGTGGTAGTAAAACATGGTTATCATATAAAGGCTCCTAGCAATGTGGGACAAATACATGCAAATATTGCAATGTACATACCAAAAAACATGTTCATTAGTGACAGGAAAAACTTATCCCATAAAACAATATATCAATTGCAGTACAAAAGGTGTGGTTTATATTCACTATTTGTTCTGTACACTATATAGGCTGCACCAGTTGTTCATTATCAATTAGGATAGGGGAACTCTATATGGCAACAATTATACCATTAAACAACTTTTTAATGGTTTCCCATCACTTTCATGATGTGCAGGAAGGTAATTTGACAAGGTTTAAATTGTATGGAGTGGAAAAAAAATAAGACCTGTGAGAGAAGGGGATCTCCACAAAATAATGTTGGAGTATGAGGCCTGGTTGATACATGGATTATGTACACAAATTCCTGATGGACTAAATCAAAGATGGGACATTAGTCTATTGTTAAAATAAAACTGCTATTTATAAACGTGGATTCGAGGTGAGAGCAAGGCAGGTGGGTGGGGGCGTGACCGGATGTGAGTGCTGAGCGGCGCAGAGTGCAGAGTGATGTGTGAGGGAGAGGAGTGAGAAGCCGCCTGTGTGTTCCCTCCTGACCTCCCGACTTATTGTCATGCTGTGAGATCCTGGGAATCCCTCCCCTGGTAATACAGCTTTATGTCCACAACATCGCCATAGAGCAGCAACAGACGTAGGAGCCACGTGGGCTGTGGAGTTCCCCGGCTCCCTTCGAGCCTCGGGTCTAAGACTGTGTGTGGACGGAAAGGGCTGGATGTGACGTCACACGCTACTCCCGACATTCTATCTGCCTTGAGCTGAGAGAGCGGCGGTGGAGTCCGTGGTTATCGGGCAGCTGACAAGCTTTATGGCAAGGAGACAACGCACCCTCTAGAGGCATAGGCGGTCCGCTGTATACTAGCGCATACTTCTACCGGCACATGGACTGAGGGACGAGCATGCCAGGGTCGGTCGCGTGAGTAACAGCAAACAGCAAACAAAATAAACAGTAATGGAAGTTAAAAATATATGAAATAAGGAGAAGTGTGTGGACTGATGCTGATATGATATAAACTGTCTTTCGCTGGCTGATTTGGCTGGTCTGGCTAATGGTGCCTAAATCTGTTTTCCTGCCGGTACCCCTGGGCGAGAAGGACTGCTTCTGTTACACATCTCTCTTAGCAATTGCCCTCCTGACTGTTTGAGTTACTGTCCCCCTTTCTTTTTTTTTTTTCTCAACATATGGACTATATATAATACAAGGAGGAGTGAGTGGGTGGTCCCTTTGCCTAGGATCATATGTGATAAAATACTGCTGAAACGATATACGGCTGAGTGCATGTTAAACCGCTTATGTATGAAAAATACTATATGAAAAATACCCTAGGCCCAGCTATTGTATTACTGCATGAGAAAAGGAAGAGATCCTGTTTATTTAACCGTCTGTGTTCCTGTAGGCGAAGATTTGCAGTTAACATTTGAATACCAGTCGATCACGTATTTGGCTGTTTGTGCTCTTATATGAGAACTGTCTATCTATATGAAATGCACTATATGGAAAATACTCCTTGCCTGGCTATCTTGCATTGCCATATGACCATATGACTCTCTTAGGTGAAGATCCGCAGCCGTCACGTGAATACCAGTTGATCATCTATCTGGTAGTCTATACCCCTAAATGAGAAAAAAATGTTTTCTTTTCTTGTTTTTTGCTGGCTGTCCTGGCGGCTTGTGCTAAAATAGTTTACCCTGTTGCCTAGGCTGGAAAGATTGCTGTTGATGTATGACCTCCCCAGCGGCTGTTTATCTAGCCGTGTTACCGTTCTTTTTGTTTAGGAATTGGTCTAATTTACCGGGCTCAGTAAAGGATTGAATTTTCCGGTTTGGTTTCCCCCTTCTTCTTTTTTTTTTTTTTTTTTTTTTTAAGGAGACCTTGCTCGTAGTCAGACTAAATAAAATATTGTGTAAAATAAAGGAAAGGGGGAAAATGCAGCAATTACGCTCGGCAAAGGATAAAGATAAAAATGCCCAACAGACAGACAGGCATGGCAGCTGCAGCAAGACTAGAACAATTTGCTCACTCAACAGGGCACATACTTGGGCAATCCACGCCGCAGTCTCCGCCTAAAAAGGGGACCCAGCCCAAAGTCCAACAAGGAGGTACAGGAGAGAGAAAAAGTCAAGGGCAGAGTCAACCAAATGCTGTAACACCAAGGGCCCAGGGGGCAAAGGCACAGGGAAGTATAAATACCATGTTGCCGGATCAAAACTTTAAAATAAATACAGAAACAATTGGTGCTGCGGTAGGGCCCAACCCGCCTTTGGAGAAAGAACCTACGTTAACAGACGTTTTTAAGGCAGTAAAGATCTCTAATGACTCACTTAAAGATCTATGCGAACAGATGAGGGGAGTTAAAGAGGATCTGGCACTGGTAAGACAAGACATGCAAAGGATAGCTGAGAGAACTACAGAACTGGAAGGAAGGATCAGCCAGGTAGAGGATGATGTTCTACTTTTGGTTAAAGAGATGAAGAATATAAGGGAGCAGCTACACCGGCAAGCCGCCAAATTGGAGGAGATCGAGAATAGGAGCCGAAGAGATAATATTAGGATAGTAGGAATGCCCGAGAAGAGCGAAGGATCCAACCCTACTGACTTTTTAGAAGGCTGGTTAATCGAGACATTTGGGAGGGAATCCTTTTCAGGATCATTCAGCATAGAAAGAGCACATAGGGTGCCGTTCCGCCCCCCGCCAGCAGGAGGCTATCCACAAACTCTGTTAATGAAGTTCCTTAATTTTAAGGATAAAGTGACACTTCTACGAAAAGCTAGGGACAAGGGAAACCTTTTTTTTAATGGGATTAAAGTTTCTTTTTACTCAGATTTTTCTCAGGAGCTCCAAAAACGTAGAGCAGAATTTATTCAGGTTGAACGTTTATTACAAAAATTTAAAATCCAGTATGCTCTTCTCTATCTGGCCAAATTGAGGGTAATCGCCGTGGGGGAAACCCGGTACTTTGAGGATCCAGGAGGGGCGGAGAAATGGGTGGAGGAGAACAGGGAAAGATTGCTGGCACTGTGACATGTTGTGTTATCTTGAATAGATTGGATGAAGGGGAGGGATAAGTTGGGGGGGGGGGCTGCACAGGGGGTGGATATGAGAGGATGAAGACATGGGTGTATGTGAAGAAAGGGTTAACAGTATGGGTTAAGGTCACTGGTAGTCCCCTGGGGGATCACCTAGAGAGGTGGGGGTGGGGGCGAGGGGGGGGGGTGGGAGGGATGGGTATTGGTACTATTAAAGGTCAAAGGCGTGTAAAGGGTCAAGGAAAAAAGGGCACATTTACTGATATAAGAGAGAATCATAGACACACAGAAGAGGGAAGTAAAAAGGGAGACACAAAGTTTTGAAATGGGGAACCATTAGGATAATGAGTGAAAACACTTTTATAGAGTAAGCACCACTGGTTAAAAATATATATAGATATTGGGTGAAAATAGATGCAATCTAAAACACTAAGAATTGGGTCATGGAATATAAGGGGATTGGGCACAGCGGGTAAGAGGGCAATAGTGTTTTCTATGATGAGGAATTATAGGGTTGATATGGTTTGCCTGCAGGAAACCCATTTAACAAAAGATACAGCCCAACAACTACAAAGGCAAAACGGGATATACCAATATCAGTATCACTCGGTTTACGGTTCATACAGTAGAGGGGTTAGTATAATGGTGAAGAAAGGAGTGAATTTTTCCTGCACGCAAGCCATTATAGACGAAATGGGCGGGTATATTTTTCTTTGTTGTCAAATTGAAGATAAAGGGATGGTAGTAAATGTGTGTCCCCCCCCATTTAAAATGGAGATTATGCTTAAACTAAATTAGTTCCTGCTGGATAAACAGGGAATACCAACTATAATAATGGGTGACTTTAATCAAGTATTGGATTATAATATGGATAGACTTCCAGCTCAGGGGGCATTGGAGACCACTAAGAAAGGGCAGCTGAGTCGGTTCATGGAGGAAGTGGGCTGGATAGACTTCTGGAGGGTGCGGAACCCTGACGTTCAGCAATTTTCTTGCTGGTCGGCCACACATTCCACACTCTCCAGAATTGACATGGCTATGGGAAATGATAAGGCATTGGAGTTGGTGGAAGAGGTTAAGTATTGGCCAAGGGGGATTTCGGACCACTCCCCCCTTACGCTTATTCTAAAGATAGGGATGGAGGAAATATAGAGGGGGTGGAAAATTAACCCGTGTTGGTTTGAGATACTTAGAAGTACAGATACCATTCCACCAACATTGAGAGAATGTATTGAAATTAACGTAAATACAGCAGAATCATGGATCCTATGGGATACCCTTAAGGCCTTTCTGAGGGGATTATTAATCCAGCAGGTGGCGAAGTACAATAAGGAGGTAAGAGCAAAGGAAAAAAATAAAAGGAGAGAAGTGGCTGCAGCGGAGGATAATTATATATTAGCTACAACAATGGAGGGGAAAGAAAAATGGCTGAAAAAACAACAGGAATATAAACTATGTGTAATACAGAGAGTTGAGACTAAACAGTTGTTACAGCGGCAGGAGGCCTTTATGGAAGGAGAAATGGTGGGGAGAATGCTGGCCCAGGTGGCAAGGGCGAACAGGGCCCCCAGTAATATATTAGCTATCCGGAGTAGAGAGGGGGGGGGGTAACCTCGAATTCCAAAAGTATAGTGGAAAGCTTTGAGGAGTTCTATAGGGACCTATATTCCGCACGAGTAAGGGGAGCTGGGAGAACAACAATGGAGAGCTTTTTGGGGAACTTAGCCCTCCCAAAGATAACACAAGAAGAAAGAGATGGTCTGGATACCCCAATAACACTCTCTGAACTACAACAGGCAGTGGCCGACATGGCAAATCAAAAGTCACCGGGCCCGGATGGTTTACCAACTGAAACGTATAAACTTTATGGGGATATTCTGCTCCCAGAACTATTAAAAGCTTTAGGGGGGGCAATGGAGGTGGGTTATCTCCCTGATTCAATGAGAGAAGCAACCATCATAGTACTCCATAAGGAAGGGAAAGATCCCCTAGATGCTGCTTCATATAGGCCAATTTCCCTTTTTATGTACGGATGCTAAAATTTTAGCAAAAGTTATCTCAGCCAGAATGGACAAAGTTATCCCAAAATTGGTCCACCCTGATCAGTCTGGGTTCATAACAAACAGATCAACCAGTACAAACATAAGGAGAGCCTTTTTAAACTTACAAACCCCAACAGACAATGAAGGGCTGAAGGCGATATTATCATTGGATGTGACCAAAGCTTTCGACTCCATAGAGTGGGAATATATTTGGCGCATCCTGGAAGAGTTTGGATTTGGGCCTACACTGATCGGGTGGATCAAAATGCTCTATGATAGACCAGTAGCTAGATTAAAAATAAACAACAGATTTTCAAATCAAATCAAATTGGAAAGGGGAACTAGGCAGGGGTGCCCTTTGTCGCCCTTGCCTTTTGCGTTAGCAATGGAGCCCCTTGCGGAGCACATCAGAAGGAGCCCTGACATTACAGGTTTCTGTAGGATTTCAGGAGAGGAACGTATAGCATTATATGCTGATGATATATTGCTCTTCCTGGGGGACATGGATCACTCATTGGAGGAAGCAATGAAAGCTGTGGAGAGGTTTGGTAGCTTTACGGGCCTAGAGATTAAATGGACAAAGTCAGAGCTCCTTCCGATGGCAAAAATAAGGGATGGGATAGCCCTAAATTAGCAGTTGTAGACTCCCTTAAATACCTAGGGATTAGGATAACAAGAGATCCCAATCAATACGTGCATAATAATTTAATACCATTACTGGGGAAGTTCAAGGAGAAAATTTAAATCTGGAAATCCCTCCCACTGTCCAGAGCCGGTAGATGCTCATTGATAAAAATGATTTGGCTACCCCAGCTGCTGTATGTGCTTCATAATGCCCCTATATGGATCCCCAGAAAATGGTTTGATAAGGTAGAGAGCCTATTTAGGGAACTGGTATGGAAAGGGGGACAGGCAAGGGTACGGCTCCGTACACTGCAACTCCCATTAGGGGAAGGGGGTCTTGCACTGCCCAACCCTGAGACATAATACTTAGCTTCTCAACTACAACAATTAGCTGGATGTTGCGCCCAAGAGGGGGGGTCTCCTAATGGAAAAATCCTTCTAACGGGCGCTCTGCATGAGACTATAATAGAAACCCTAGAGGCAGGGTCGTTTGGGTTTAAGAACCCAACAATAAAAATGGTCAGTAAAATATGGAAAGCCGTTAAAAAAAAAGTTAAAATATAGGGAGACCAACATATATACCCCAATCTGGAATAATAGTAACCTACAGGAACTAAGCATAATGGGGAAAAATCAGGGAGTGGGAAAACAGGGGAATTAAAAAAGTGAGCCAACTCTGAGGGTCAGGCTATTAAAAAATTTGAAGTACTAAAAAGGGAATTTAATATCCCCGAGAATACACAGTTTAAGTATCTTCAAATTAACCATGCCCTAGAAGCCCAGTTTAGAAACCAACCTATGGTATGGGAGGAATTACCAGTGTTACAGATTATTGGGGAGCTAGGATCCACTAAAGGATTAATATCTGTAATATATAAACTATTGAACAGAGAGACTCTAGTAGAAGAAAAGTTACCGGAGGTGAAAGAAAAATGGGAACAGGACATAGGGGCCATATCACAGGGACAATGGAAGAGAATATTAGAACTAAGCCTGATGATATCAGTTTCGCCTGCACAGAGATTTTCGCACTTAATGCTACTTAACAGAGCGTATTACACCCCAAAGAGGCTATGCAAATTTGGAAAAAGACCCAATGATAAATGCCCGAGGTGCCAGGGGTCGGGGGATCTTATCCACATGGTGTGGAGATGCCCCAAGCTCTTCTGGTACTGGGAAGGGGTGATAGAAGTACTGAAGAGTATATTCAAAAAGGAATTGGAAAGGGAAGCTAGATTCTGCATTTTGGGGTATAGACAGGAAAAGGGAGAAACGAAAAGTACAACAGTGGCAATATTAAGGGGCATGTATCAAGCCAGGAAGACGATAATGATGAGATGGCAATCACAGGCGTCACCCACAGTAAAAAATTGGATTGATACAGTGAATGAAACCCTCCCGAAGGAGAGAGCCGCGTATATAAGGAGACACAATATGAAGGAATTTGATAGGATGTGGAGACCTTGGATAGAGGGAATACACCAGATACAGATAGAATAGGGGGGAGGGCGGGAAATGCAGTAGGGATAGGGGGGGATATCGAGCTAGGACTAAACTCGGGAAGTGTCACCTTGAGATCGGCTCCCTCCTTCCCAGTAGAGGGAGTATGGATAGCTTTTTTTTTTTTTTTTAAAGAGGTATATGTTTGTATTAGAATAATACGTATGTAAATAGGACATTTCTTACTAAATACCGCAATGGGATGTAAACATTGTTTATCGATGGAAAAATAAATAAAGATTATAATAAACGTGGATTCATTTGTTTCCACCATGCCTCTGCTTATCTATGTAATGTCCATTCATTGTTTTGTTTTTTTGTTTATTTAGATTGTTTCATTGTTACATGCGTTTGGATTTTTGTATTGAAATTATTATGGTTTATATGTGATTAGCAGCATTTTGTGTCAGCTTCCAGGTGTTGATTGGTTCGGTCTACATCTGTGTGGAGTATTAGGGATGGGCTGAAATGTATATTTTCTTTTGATTCCTCCTTTGCTACGATTGAGGGTCAATACACGTGAGCCTGGACGATTGTATGTTGTATTCCCTCAAGTAAATAAATTATCACAAGAGCTACATTGGGTGCCACCTATATTCATTAATTTACATGTGTTGGAGCTGACAGAAGCTTTCCATTGCATGGCACTTGCATACATGTATACCTGACACAGGTGAGCAGCAGCTTGTTGTATACTTGGATCCTCTTGGAATAACAAGAAAGTAAAAAAAAAAAGGGTAAAAAAAAAAAAAGCACCTTTAAGTAATAAGACAACACTCAATGTGTTTATATTCTATTACCGTTTACTGAAATACTTCAGATAAGGTATCGTTGTACAAAGAAGCTAATGGTTCAACTGAGCTTTGAATAACAGCACAAACTCAGCAGAATGATTCCTCAAGAATGCCAGTTAAGACAGTTGGCAACAACAGATTATTATATACACATATGTACAATGGAATACCACTTGGACATAACCTGAAAGGATAAGTAAAGAATAAGCATCAATCCGGACAATACTTCTAGAGAGGAACCGAGGCCGGCCTGTTCAACCTTTTCTCCTAATGAGAGATGAAGCTAAACAAGGATTGTATGAGGGCCCTTTAAGCAGCAATGACAGAATGTTCCTTTGCAGATCTGATGGTCTTCACCGGCAGTTGGAGCTCATTAACTATGTCCATTAAGGTTTAGAAAGAGAGTGGTTGTATATCTTGTGGTGATTGCAGCTAAAGATGCCTATGCACAGTGTTCAAATAGAAGTGCAGCGAAGTGTTCCCAAGGTAAAGCTTTCTGTACACAGTGTCCCAGTAAAATAACCAAGGAAGACTTGCAAAGGTAGGCAATTGCCCTCTCAACAGTGACCAGGCCGATTCCCTGCCTTGCAGATAGCGACTCCCGGGTAGATGTCCTTGCTGTGGACCTGCGTGTGATGATCACCCAAATGCGAAACATGAAGTGTGGGTTGCTGTACGGTCGCGTTGGTGTTGGTCAGATGTCCGATGAACAGCAGGCAGCGCTGGACCCCTTCCCGGTCGGGTAGGAATGATATACACCGTGTGGTAGGCCATGACCTCACTCTCCCTGCATGAAGAAATCAATCACACATGAGGCCTGGGAAGAAAAGAGCCTGGGGCAGGTCTCTGGTTCCTTTTATAGCTCTTCCCAGCAATCTCCCCGATGGTAGCAAAGATCCCTGGGATATGTAGTCCAGGCATATAGTCATGCAAGGGAACAGCCATCTGGTGGAACTATAATCTCTCAATCCCTTTGGTTGGGCTCACAAATATTATGTCAGTTTAATAACACTGGGCACTAGACGGATAATATGATAGGGAAAGGAATAACTGTTCATTACAATTGTAGTCCATATTTCTACATACATTTTAATACAATTTGTAAAAAATATAAAAGTACCCCCACCCTCCTATGCATAGATGCAAATAAAAAATTTGCATGTAGGACTGGCAAGTGTATGTAAATAGCAATTGCACCACACGTGAGGTATCACCAGGAATGTCATAGTAAGAGCAATTATTCTAGAGCCATCATTCATGATTACCTTTTACACTGGTAACCTTTAAAAGCTTTTAGGTAAACTTTTTGTCACCATTTCTCTGGTACACACAATTTTTAGTCTTGACATGCCTGATATATGTTTACTGAAAAGTTTTCTTTAATATTTTTCAAAAAAATTGCGTATCATATTCTGTTTGTGTGATCCTAATTTAATTTAAGCGTATTTTTGAAAATTTGCTTTTGATAAATGACTACGCAAATGACTGTACATGTGTGAAAAATTTAAAAATTGCTCCATACAGCAAGAGGTTAATGGAGAACTCTATTAATGAATCCTTTACAAATCTCCACTGTGAATTTATTATTGTTATTATTATTATTAATAATATTATTTGGTACAATATAGCACCACTATTTCCTGTGTTGCTATACAAATAATAGAAATGGCAAGTGTGGGTAGTACAGGTAATGCAAATGATAAAACATGTTCAAAATAACAAATAAATATAGTTTTTTAGCAACAAATAATAACAATACAGAAAAATAAGTCCTGCCCATACAAGCTTACAATTCAGACTACCCAATATCTCAGTATGCAAAGCTAGTATTTATTTTATTTTTTTTGTCATCAATAAACCTCTTTACATTAGGTAAGCTTATGTTTCCCATAACCTATATAGTTACATAGTAAGGTGCTTTGTGGAAAACCACTAATGTATGCCTATTGATCCTCCAATGCTTGGATGTAACTGTGTGATCAACCTTCCCTTCTTGTTTGATTTGCACATAATTGATATGGTTGAAAAAATGCTGATGTCTGTAATTTTCAACCTCTCCCAACTCCTGAAGTTATAGTACAGATGAAAGAAAACTAATACTCCCTTTGCTGTGCAGAAGGGAAAAAAATTCTTACTGACCCTCCCGGACAGATGGATCAATTCCCTGGATCAAAATATTTCTGCATTACCCCTTAACCACTTCACCCCCGGAGGATTTTACCCCCTTCCTTACCAGAGCACTTTTTTGCGATTCGGCACTGCGCCGCTTTAACTGACAATTGCGCGGTCGTGCGACGTTGTACCCAAACAAAATTGATGTCCTTTTTTCCCCACAAATAGAGATTTTTTTTGGTGGTATTTGATCACCTCTGCGGTTTTTATTTTTTGCGCTATAAACAAAAGAATAGCGACAATTTTGAAAAAAACACAATATTTTTTTGCTATAATAAATATCCCATTTTTTTTTTTTAAAAAAATAAAATTTTTTACTCAGTTTAGGCCGATATGTATTCTTCTACATATTTTTGGTAAAAAAATCGCAATAAGCGTATATTGATTGGTTTGCGCAAAAGTTATACCTACAAAATAGGGGATAGATGTATTGCATTTTTTTTTGTGAGCGCGACATTGCGGCGGACACTTTTGACACATTTTTGGGACCATTCACATTTACACATCGATCGTTGCTATAAAATTGCACTGATTACTGTGTAAATGGGACTGGCAGGGAAGGGGTTAACGCTAGGGGGCGCTTAAGGGGTTAATGTATGTTCCCTGGGAGTGATTCTAACTGTAGGGGAGGGGACTCACTAGGGGAGGAGATCGATCAGTGTTCCTCTGTACTGGGAACACACCATTGATCTCCTCACCACTGACAGGAAGTGGATTTGTGTGTTCACACACACACACACACACACACACACACACACACACACACACACACACACACACACAGATCCACGGTCCTGCTGTGTTCCCGGGCAATCGCGGGTGGCCGGCAGACATCGCGGCCGACAGGCACGCGCACCAGGTCCTGAGCGACGCCGCACGCGCCGACGGCAGTGCGCACGCGCCCCCTAGATGGCTGAAAATGGGAGGACGTCATATGACACCCACCCAGGATGGGAGATCCACCTTGTGGGCGTCATATGACTATAGGTGGGTAAAGAAGTGGTTAAATATGGGAAGCACTAAACTGCATATTGAGATGATGGGATGACTGTATTATTGGCTGCAATACTCAGAACTCTCACTAGATGTCAATATACTTTGAACACACATATAGTAATGGTTCTGTTTCTCAAATTATGTCATTCTTTCCTGCAGTGCTTGAAACAATGTTGCAAGAAGCAGTTGCTAATGTTTAACTGTTCACTTGCTGATATATATGCAGCTGTACAACAGGATCATAGTACATTTTAGTACAACTAGTACAACTAATGGAAAAATTTAATTTGACCTGTTTTTGATGGGAATATGGGTAGAATTATTATTTTTCATGGGGATTATGGGTGGAATATCATGTTAACACCTAACAATGAACATATTTAACCTATGTATGATAATATTTTTCTGCATGGGGATTGTGGGTGCAATATTGTAGTTCAAAATACATAGGGACATATTAAACCCATTTTTGATAAGAATATGCATTAGACATGCGCACAACAAAAAAAATTGTTTCGTTTCGTTCTGTTCGTTTCCGTTGATTCGTAGCGATTCGTAAGTCGTCGGTGTTCGTATTCGTAACGATTCGTATTTTGTAAGAGTTACTTTTTTGTTGATTCGTTTTTCCGTTAGTTTAATATTCGTTTATTCGAAATTCGGACGCATTCGTATTTATTCGTAACATTTGTAGATTCGTAATCGGAGCATAATTCATAATTTTATGTAATGTGTATGCTATTACATTTTAAGAGACACGGAAAATTACGAATCGAAAAAAAAGTTACGAATTTTGTCGTTCAATCCATTCGAAGCACGTTAAGCAACACCATTGTAAGAGACACGGAAAATTACGAATCGAAAAAAAAAAAAAAAAAAAAGGTACGAATGTACAAATTTTTTTGTTCAATCCATTCAAAGCACGTTAAGCAGCACCATTGTAAGGGACATGGAAAATTACCAATTCAACAAAAAAAAAAGTTACGAATGTACGAATTTTTTTTTCGTTGTTCCTGTTTTTAGTTTTTCGGATTTTCTTCATTCGTACATTCGTTGTTTCTAATTTAGTTTTTTTTCGGATTTTCGTTATTTTCGGATTTGAACGATTCGTTATTTGTTAAAATTTTTAGCGAATCATTCGTTCATTCCTACGAAAGCGAATGAACGAAAATAACGAAAAAAAACTAAACGAATTGCATATCATTATTTTTCTACATGGGGATTATGGGTGGAATATTACAGTTGAACATACATACATACATAGGAACATATTTAACCCATTTCTGATAAGAATATGCATATAATTTTCCACATGGGGATTATGGGTGGAATACTGTAGTTAAACATACCTATGGACATATTTAACCTATTTCTGATAAGAATTTGCATATAATTGTTTTTCTACATGGGGGATTATAGGTGGAAAATTACAGTTAAGCATACATAGGAACATATTTAAACTATTTCTGATCCATTCCCTTTTCAAGAACATGTTAAATATGTTTCTTGTCAAGTGTAACCATGCTATTCCATCCATAATCCCCATGTAGAAACAAATTATACCAATAATCTTTTCAGATACAGGTTAAATATGTTCCTTGTTAAGCATAACCATGACATTCCCCTCATAATACAAAGCAATATATACAAAGAATGATTCCAATATTCTTATCAGAAACTGTTTAAATATGTACTAGGAATGTGTAACCATGATATTCCACCCACAATACCAATGTAAACAAATAATTATGTGCATATTTGTTTCAGAAATAGATTAGATATGTTTGCTGTTAAGTGTATCCATGATATTTCATCCATAATCCCCATGTAGAACAATAATTATAGCCATATTCCTATCATAAACAGGTCAAATATGTTATGTAGGATGTGTGAGGATAATATTAACCCCCTAATCCCCTTGTAGAAAAATAATTATACCAATATTCTTATCAAACACAGGTCAAATGTGGTCCTTGGCATGTGTAACCACGATATTTCACCCATAATCCCAATGCAGAAAAACAATTATACACATAATCTTTTCAGAAACAGGATAAATATATTGCTTGTTAAGTTTAAAGGATATCTAAAGGTTTGTTTAAAAAAAAAAAAAAAAAAATGTCATTAATTTCTTACCTTGTCTGTGCAGTTGGTTTTGCACAGAGTGGTCACGATCCTCCTCTTCTGGAGTCCCTCAGTGGCACTCCTGGCTCCTCCTCTTCTCGATTGCCCCTTAGGAGAGCCGCTCTTCCTTGGGGCACTTGTGCGGGCACGCTCCTGTGTCCTGCTGCTGCGTCCATTGACAAAGACAGCAGGACTTGGCCCTGTCCCCTGGTTCTTATGTCATTGGATTTGCTTGACGGCAGCGGGAGCCAATGGCTGCGCTGCTATCAATCTATCCAATCAGGACCCAAGACACCGGCTGGAGCTGGTGTGATCATCCCCATCCCTGGAAAGACCGGGTTCAAGTAAGTAAAAGGGGGGCTCTGGAGGGGGTTTCACCTTAATGCATAATTGGCAAAGGCATTAAGGTGAAAAACATTGGGGGTTTACAACCCCTTTAGACCCCTTTCACACCAAGGGCGTATTGCAGGCGCTATAGCATTAGAAATAGCGCCTGCAATCCGCCCTTAAACAGCTGCACCATTGTCTGCAGTGTGATAGCCCGAGGGCTTTCACACTGCAGCGGTGCGCTGGCAGGATGTCGGGAAAAGTCCTGCCAGCAGCTTCTTTGGAGCGGTGAACTCACCGCTCCTCCAGCGCTGCTCCTCAATGGGGGAAGTGCTGTAATACCACCAGCAAGGCATGTTTACATTCTTTGTGACAGCAACCAAAGTGACATAATTAAATTTAAAGTGACAGTGCTAAAGAAAAAAATAATGAATAAAAAATTTAAAGCACCCCAATATCGCATGCTCATGCACAAAGGCAAACACAGGCGTCGGTGCTGCACACACGCAAGCAACGATCAACTCACACATCTGAGGTATCACTAGGAATGTCAGATCATGGACAGTAAGTCTAGCACCAGACCTCCTGTGTAAATCCAAAGTGGTAACCTGTAAAGGCTTTTAAAGCGTTCCCTATGCCTAGTAACATTTATGCGGTTTGTTGCCGTTGCACCGGCATTCACAATTTAAAGAATGACATATTTGGTATCTATTTACTCTGCGTAACATTATCTTTTATATTTTATCAAAAATTTGGTTATGTACTGCGTTTTTTTTTGCATTAAAATTTTAAAAAGTGTATTTGTTCCCAAAAAATTGCGTTTGAAAAAACGCTCTGCAAATACTATGTGACATACAAAATTGTAACACTGAGCAATTTATTCTCTAGGGCCACTGCTTTAAAAAATGGTATGGTACATCCCCATTCATCGTTTCAAGTCCGATTTCAGCACACATTTTTGGCTGAATTCGGACCTAAAATGGACCTGAAGATGCACAGGACTCCAGTGCAATTCGCACCAGCAATGTGTGAACAGGCTCCAAATAGAGCCAGTCACAGTCTTCTGCTGTGTGAATTGGATGCGGGGTTTGCAACAGTGTGAACAGTATGAAACACTCTAGCAAAAATAAACAAAAAAAATTTAAAGTTTAGGTCGCCATAAAACCCCTTTTGTTTTCAAAAGCCCCAGACATTCCTAAAAGCACCTCTACCTAACAAACATCAACCGTTCATATTTTCCATCTTGGTGAACAATATTTTCAATTGTAATTGGCAAAGGTATTGAATGTATTCTTTTCGTCAGTCTTCACGAGGGAATCAGGGGGCTTTAGTAACCAAAACTGCAGTGTTTGTCCTCATGAAACATCAATGGAAGCACCCTCATGGCTAACAGAGGACAGAATTAGAAATAGACTTGGGAAACTTAACATTAATAAATCACCGGGACCAAATGGCTTGCACCCGAAGCTACTTAGGGAACTCATTCAAGTAATTGACAGATTATTGTTCCTAAATGTTACTGATAGTCTACTGACTTGAATGGTACCAGCTGATTGGCGAAAAGCCAATAGTAAGTATGCAAGCTCTCTGAGGGGATGATAAGGGACTATATACAAGATTTTCGTAATGAAAACAGTATCGTTAGCAGTAATCAGTGTGGATTCAAGCAGAATTGTTCTTGGCAAACCAATCTATTAACCTTCTATGAGATAAAGGGAGGCCAGTAGATGTGGTGTATCTGCATTTGACACAGTTCCCCATAAATGTTTACTGTACAAAGTAAGGTCCGTTGGCATGGACCATAGGGTAAGTACATGGATTGAAATCTGGCTACAGGGGCGAGTTCAGAGGGAAGTGATAAATGGGGAGTACTCGGAATGGGCATGGGCAGGGGTGGTGGGAAGTGGGGGGGCCCCCCGGGGTTCTGTGCTGGGACAAATCATGTTTAATTTGTTCATAAAGATCTTGAGAATGGGGTAAACAGTTCAATCTCTGTATTTGCAGACGACACTAAGCTAAACAGGGCAATAACTTCACCGCAGGATGTGGGAAACTTGCAAGAAGATCTGAACAAATTAATGGAATAGGCAACTACATGGAAAATAAGGTTTAAATGTGGAAAAATATAAAAGAATGCATTTGGGTGGCAAAATGAATGCAATCTACTCACTGGGGAGAGAACTTCGGGGGGAAATCAAGGATGGAAAAGGACCTGGGGTCCTAGTTATATACATAAATTACAGATACACTTCCACAGTGGTCTCTTTTTTTGCAATCTAGAAACAACCACACCCACATCTCAAAATATAAATAATCCTGGTGCTTATATAAAATGCCTCATGATTTAAGTTTTTTCCACTAGGTATAATTACTGGCTGATCTTCCTCTATATACTGACAGTATGCTCACATATGTGTCTCCTGGGGTAAAGAGAGGGGTTGATTTACTAAAGCTGGAGAGTGCAAAACCTGGTACAGCTCTGCATAGGAATCAATCAGCTTCAGCTTTTTTGTCAAAGCTTAATTGAACAAGCTGAAGCACCAGATTTTGCACTCTTCAGTTTTAGTAAATGAACCCCATTATGTCTAAAATGAATATGTGCATAGTTATTACCAAATAGACATGTGCACAATAGAAAAATTTGTTTATTTTCGTTTAGTTTCTTTCGTTTCCGTTGATTCGTAAGTCGTCGGTGTTCGTATTCGTAATGATTCGTAAATTTGTAAGTCGTCGCTGTTCGTATTCGTAACGATTCGTATTTTCGTAAGTTATTTTTTCGTTGATTCGTTTTTCCGTTAGTTTAATTTTCGTTTATTCGAAATTCGGACGCATTCGTATTTTCGTAGATTTAGTTACATTCGTACTTTTGTTAGATTGATTTATTCGTACTTTCGTAACATTGTTTTCGTAGATTCGGAATCGGAGCATAATTCATAATTTTATGTAATGTGTATGCTATTATTACATTTTAACCAGTTGCTGACCGCCCGCCGTCATATGACGGCGGGACGGTGCAGCTCTCGTGGTGGGCCGCCGTCATATGACGGCGGCCAAAAAACACGGCCGTGCGCGCGATCGCGGGCGCGCAGCCGTGCTCTGTCGGTGCCGGCGTGTCCCGGAGACACACCGCGTCACCGACAGGGGTGAACAGCCATTGGGCATGGCTGTTCACCATGTGATCAGCCGCGATTACGTCACGGCTGATCACATTGGGGGAAGTCCCGACTTTAGACAGCGCATGCGCGCGATCGGGAGCGCGGTCATGTCGGTGGCGGCGTGTTCCCAGGAACACTGCTCGTCACCGACAAGGGTAATCAGCCAATGACTGATGGCTGATTACCACGTGATCGGCTGTGATCCATTCACAGCCGACCACTAAATGTAAACAAAGACCTGTTACCGGCTATTCTCTCCTCACACACCGTTACCAGTGTGAGGAGAGAACAGCCAGGAGCAGTGAGTTACCGATCTTTGTCTGTACTGTACTGTAGTGCACCAAACACAGCCAAAGAGAACCTGTCACATCGCCCCCCCCCCCCCCCCCCCCCCCCATTACAGCTGTCACCCAACAGTCACCACAAAAGTGTCCACAAAAGTGCACCTGTCACCCGTCAGTGTCCACAAAGTGCACCTGTCACCCGTCAGTGTCCACAAAGTGCACCTGTCACCCGTCAGTGTCCACAAAGTGCACCTGTCACCCGTCAGTGTCCACAAAGTGCACCTGTCACCCGTCAGTGCCCACAAAGTGCACCTGTCACCCATCAGTGCCCCTGTCACCCATCAGTGACCATCGGCAGTGACCGTCATCAGTGACCGCCATCAGTGACCGTCATCAGTGACCCAGATCTGTCACCCATCAGTGCCCACAAAGTGCACCTGTCACCCATCAGTGACCATCGCCAGTGACCGCCATCAGTGACCGTCATAAGTGACCGCCATCAGTGACCCAGATCTGTCACCTATCAGTGCCCACAAAGTGCACCTGTCACTGTCCAGAGACTGCCGTCAGTGGTTCACCCGTCACCCACCAGTGACGTCACACGTCACCCGTCACCCACCAGTGAAGTCATTCGTCACCTGTCACCTGTCGCCCATCACTGACCGTCATTTGTCACCAGTCGCACAGCCCATCACAAAGCATGTCCAAAAGATTATATACAAGTGAGGAGGCATTCCAGATCCTCGCCATGACTGATGAGAGCAGCGGGGAGTTCTCATCAGATTCAAATGCCAATTCCGATCGTTCAAATTCAGCATTTGAACCGATCGAAAGTAGTATATCGGCAAATGAATCGGAGGAAGAATGGATCCCTCCTAAACGAGCACGGCGTTCTGGAAACCAGGCAGCCACCAGCAATATATCCCAGGATCAAATTCCCAGGCCCAGTACCAGTGCTGCCGCCAGCGAAAGGCCACAAGAAATGCCCAGCCCCAGTACCAGCACTGCCGCATCATCACGCCCAAATGCCAGCACAGGAACAAATCCCCCAACTACCAGCACTGGAGTGCCACGTCCCCCAAGAGCCAGGGCCACTACATACCTCCCAGATGGTCTTGCCAATCCAACATGGCTGCCTTCCAACTCAGGATCAGCAAGAATCCCCCCTTTCACAGCACAGCCAGGTGTGCAGGCCAATACCCAAAATTTTTCCCAATTTGATTGTTTTCATATTATTTTTGCCCGACACTTTGCATGCAACTCATCGTGGACCAGACCAATTTATATTGCATTTATTTTTGCCCGACACTTTGCTGCAACTCATCGTGGACCAGACCAATTTATATGCCCAGCAGTATATAGCCAACAACCCCGAATCATCTTACGCCCGTCCATTTGAGTGGAGAAGCTTGACTCTGGAGGAGTTCAAAGTGTTTATGGGCCTCACCATAAACATGGGGCTTACCAAAAAAAATGAAGGACATGCCTATTGGTCCACCGACCCCATCCACCATATGCCCATTTATTCTTCCGTTATGTCCAGGTCCCGATACAGGATGATAATGCGCTTTTTCCATTTCAGGGACAACAGCCAGTGCCCTCCCCGCAATCATCCAAATCATGACAAATTATATAAAATTCGCCCACTCATTAATTTCTTTTCCCAACGATTTTCAGAACTCTATGTCCCCGAAAAGCACATATGTGTCGATGAGTCCCTGGTACCCTTTTCAGGCCGGCTAGGAATAAGACAATACATTCCTAGCAAAAGGGCCAAATACGGAGTGAAGTTTTATAAGCTTTGCGAGAGAGCCACGGGATATTTGTATGCTTTCCGCATATACGAAGGAAAAGATTCCCAGCTCCAGCCCCCTGAGTGCCCGGCCTACATGGGCACAACTGGTAAAATCGTATGGGACCTGGCATACCCACTGCTGAGGAAAGGTTACCACATATACCTGGATAACTTCTACACCAGCCTGCCCCTTTTCAAACACCTATACCTTGCAGAAACCCTGGCCTGTGGAACCTCCAGAAAGAATAGGAAGGGCTTCCCACAAGCCATAGTAAACAAGAAATTGTGAAGGGGAGAAAGAGCAACCTTGCGATGCGACGAAGTGCTGGCTTTGAGGTGGAAGGATACCAGGAATGTGTACATGATTTCCACCATCCATGATGACACTACAGTGGAAGTTCAGAGACGACAAGGTCCCATCGTAAAGCCAAAATGTGTACACGATTACAATCTGTACATGGGGGGGGGGGGTGGATTTCAACGACCAAATGCTTCAGCCCTATTTAGCAATTAGGAGGTCCCGTTTCTGGTACAAGAAGGTAGCACTCTATTTAATTCATTTGGCCATTTATAATGCCTTCATAGTTCACACCAAATCCACAGAAAGCCCTGCCCACTTCCTAAAATTTATAGAAAACGTTGTCAGGTCCCTCATCTACGGTCAAAGACCCCCCCCAGAAAACCTTCGCTCTGATGCCGTTAGCCGACTTCACGAACGCCACTTCCCGGACCACATTCCACCATCTGAAGCGGGCCGAAGACGCCAAAAAAGATGTAGAGTATGCAGCAAAAAAGGATTTAGAACTGATACCAGCTACCACTGTGTCGACTGTCCCTCCGAACCCGGCCTTTGCATTGGTATATGCTTCAGACAATATCACACATCCCTAAATTATTAGCCCATATTCTTAACCATTTCCCCATTTTCAACATCTGTGCTGACCATTCCCCATGCTTCCTCAAATATCCACTGCCTTCCACGTGAACTGACCCTGGCCTGTTTTTTGACTATGCCTCTGCCAACCGTTTGGACTGCTTCCACGTGAAATGACCCTGGCCTGTTTTATCAACTACGCTTCTGCCTACCGCTTGGACTGCTTGAACGTGAACTGACCCTGGCCTGTTTTATGGACTATGCTTTTGCCTACCGCTTGGACTGATCTGTTGCCCTGCTACTGTAGTACACAGGGGTCTCACATGTGAGGGGCTCCAGAAATGTTTTTCCGGATGGAGAAAACAATTTTTTTGTTGTCTCCGGGTTTCTTAATTTCCGGATTAGGGTCTGGAGCCCGGAGGCTTCATAGAGATTTGGGTGGGTCGAAGCCTCTACCCCTGTGGCCCTGTGCACAGGTCTTAACCGATTGCGGCCCTCAGCCTGCTGCTGACTTACTGCCACTATCTCCCTGCCTGCAGCATAAACTGACCACACCTGGACACATTTTCTAAAGGACAAATGCTTTGGCTGTGCTGACGATATCCTTGTGCTGACTATAGACAATATTCCTACCTGCTGCCTGGATAATTATTATTGTTGCTAAGGACATCCCTGTCTGCTGCCTGCTGCCTGCTGCCTGCTGTCTGCTGCCTGCTGCCTGGACCAAATCCCTCTTCTGGGGACACTACAAAAACCACAGGTAATACTTTTTTTTTTACCCTTTGCTCAATAGAATTTATTTTGGAGTGTATTTTTTGGTATGTAAATGCTATCTGTTAGAAATATAAGGGCCTTCAAAAATAATAGGTTGTCAGGAAATTAGAAGTGCAATTTATGCTTGTAAAACGCCTGAAGGTGCTACTTCACTGGCGGGCCTCTGTATGTGGCCAGGCTGTGTAAAAGTCTCACACATGTGGTATCGCCATACTCAGGAGAAGTAGCAGAATGTATTTTGGGGTGTCATTTTTTGCTATGTACATGCTATGTGTTGGAAATATCTTAAAAATGGACAACTTTGTGGGGAAAAAAATGCGTTTTCATTTTTTTTCCACATATTCCAAAAACTTCTGGAAAAAAATGAACAGTTCAAAAGACTCATAATGCCTCATAGATTATACGTTGGGGTGTCTACTTTCCAAAATGGGGTCATTTTGTGGGCGTTTCCATTGTCCTGGGGCTCCAGGGCCTTCAAAACTGTAATAGGTGATTGAGAAATGAGATGTGTAATTTCTGCTTGTAGAACGCCTGAAGGCGCTACTTCACTGGCGGGCCTCTGTATGTGGCCAGGCTGTGTAAAAGTCTCACACATGTGGTATCGCCATACTCAGGAGGAGTAGCAGAATGTATTTTGGGGTGTCATTTTTGCTATGTACATGCTATGTGTTGGAAATATCTTAAAAATGGACAACTTTGTGGGAAAAAAAAATGCGTTTTCATTTTTTTTCCACATATTCCAAAAACTTCTGGAAAAAAATGAACAGTTCAAAAGACTCATAATGCCTCATAGATTATACATTGGGGTGTCTGCTATCCAAAATGGGGTCATTTTGTGGGTATTTGTACTTTCCTGGCTTGTTAGTGTCTCAAGAAACGAGATAGGTCTTCAGGTGTGATCAATTTTCAATGATTTGCACCATAGCTTGTAGACTCTATAACTTTCACAAAAACTAAATAATATACACTAATTAGGGTTATTTTTACCAAAGATATGTAGCCATATACATTTTGGCCAAAATTTATGAAGAAATATTACTAATTTGTAAAATTTTATGACAAACAAAGAAAAAGGCATTTTTTCACCAAATTTTCAGTCTTTTTTAATTTATAGCACAAAAAATAAAAAACCCAGTAGTGATTAAATACCACCAAAAGAAAGCTCTATTTGTGTGAAAAAAAGGACGCAAATTTCATTTGGGTACAGTGTTGCATGACTGAGTAATTGTCATTCAAAGTGTGAGAGCGCTGAATGCTGAAAATTGGTCTGGTCAGGAAGGGGGTGAAAGTGCACTGTAGGCAAGTGGTTAAGAGACACGGAAAATTACGAATCGAAAAAAAAAAATTACGAATGTACGAATTTTTTCGTTCAATCCATTCGAAGAACGTTAAACAGCGCCATTGTAAGACACGGAAAATTACGAATCGCAAAAAAAGTTACAAATTTTTTCGTTCAATCCATTCGAAGCACGTTAAGCAGCGCCATTGTAAGAGACACGGAAAATTACGAATCGTTGTTCCTGTTTTCGTTTTTCGGATTTTCTTCTTTCGTAGTTTCGTTGTTTTCTAATTTGGATATTTCGGATTTTCGTTGTTTTTCGGATTCGTTCGATTCGAACATTCATTAAAATTTTTAGCGAATCGGTCGTTCATTTGTACGATAACGAATGAACGAATATAATGAATTTTAACAAAAAACGAAAAAAAAACTAAACGAATTGCACATGTCTATTACCAAACTACCCTCAGAAAGTATATGCCAGTGTTTATAGAAATTATTTCTTTGGATGGATAATTATGTGATTTGATGAAAACAGTACCATACCCAGGCTGTTTTTCACCATGATATTATTTAACTTGTTTTTCACTTTGATTACTATTTAAGCAAATGTATATGCTTTTTGAGACACCTATGGATGTATCCAGTCTTAGGAGGCAATTGCATAACTTTTTTGTTTCTATTTCAAAGTCATATTCCCTACTACAATTTAGTTTAACACATAATACTTGCCCTCTGGAATATCCCAGCTTGGTTTGCGGAGAATGCGAGATTGCTGCATGCAGAATAGTTTTTTCTGCTGTAGGTTTCCTGTATAGTTTTGTACCAAATTATAATGTTGAACAACCAAAAGGGGGGGGGGGGGTGGTAGTATGGTGAAGGAGAGGGCAGACAAGGGATGTTAGAAGGGTCAAGAAAGAAAAGAGAATGAAAGGTCTTAGCAATATGCTGGACCAACATGGGATAGCTCAAAGGGGGATCTGCAGTCTGCTGTGCTTTATCTATTCACAGGTTGCTATTGGTCACTGCAGTTTCCCTGGGCAGCAACAGCCATGGGATTGGCTAGGTTAATAGAGCAGCTGATTGGTGAAATTTGGCGGTTGACTGTAACCTGAACTGAAGAGCCTATAAAAGGGCCTGAAGCTGTGTCTCCTCAGACCATTTGGACCGGACCCCAGCGATGGAACGGACCGCATTGTGAGCTCCTGTAATGAAGCGCCATTCCCCAGACAGCCGTGAGTCTCTCCAATGCCGCCTGCTAGAAAGGGCTGAGAGCAGAGGCGGTGAGGAGTGGCTATTGCGGTGCCTTGGAAGAGGGCGGCTCAGCTTCACCTCCTGTAACTCCCCCTGTGTCACAGAAAATGTCAGCCCCAGTGGGGGGCGGGACAAGACAGCAGCCTGGAAGGAAGAAGAAGAAACAGACTGACTGCTTCTCCTCAGCTGACCAGCGGTGAGAGAGCCATTGATATACCAGTGCAGTATGCTCCTCTTCTGAGGCAGAGCAGCGCTACTCGGGCTGCAGCTGAGGCAGTGAGTGAGCAGCTTCATGATGTCAGTGAAGGTGAGCAGTGTGTGGTGTCTCATGCTTCTGATGTTATTTGTTTGGTTGATTCTTTAACTACTGTGTTACAAAAGTTTAAAGGTGCACATGATAATGGTGCTGATAAAAATATGGTTAATAAACAAAGGGCACAGGTTTCTGGTGCAAATATTGATGTTAATGATGTTATTATGGAAACACAGAGGGCACAGTTATCTGGTGCAGGAAATGGTTTATGGAGTGATGATAATGATTTGGTTGTTAAAACAAGTGGGGCACAGGTATCTGGTGCAGAGATTGGTTTGCAAAATATGCATTTTAAAGCAAAAGTTAAGGCACATGGTATTGGTGCTGAACAAATGCAGCAGGCTAATGTTGCTGCTAATTTATGTCAGAGGGCACAGGTCACTGGTGCTGACATTAATGATATTAATACAGTTTATAATGCCATGGGGGTTACTCCTTCAGGGGCACATAAAAATAATACAGATACTTTGCATTTTTCTGATTACTTGAATGATGTTGGCTCCATATGGCAGGATACTAGTGAAGCCACTCAGACTAAAGATACATTTTCTCGCTCAAAAATCATTAACCCTGCATTGCCCCTCAGACCCACGGCCCTATTACCCGGGGAATCTTCTTTTAAAGAACCCCTTCCATGTACACTGTCACCGTTGGGCTTTCATTTACCTAAGGCAGTGAAAGATAAGATTTGGAGGGGGGAATTTCTAGATATATTATCATTGTTACCTGCGTCAAAAGAATTTTTTTATACAAAAATGACAAAACAGGGGATAGGTCTGAGGAGGATAGGAGGAGGGCCATCCCCAAAACCTTCCAGAACTGGTTACAAGCATTTTGTATTTATGCGGCTGTTATGGGAGAACTCTTCCCTGACAAATGTTCGGGTCTCTTTCAGCATCTAGATATAATTTCCGAAGCCTTTCGCCATTTTGACGGGTCGGCCTGGTTTACCTATGATGAAAACTTCCGACAGAAACTAGCAGTACACCCCTCCCTGCACTGGGGTTTTAAGGATGTGGGATTATAGCTGAACCTTATGCTTCCACCTAGGCCTCATTTCACCCCTAATAGGCCAGCAGCCAATCCCCAGAATTCATTTTGCAAAGGTTTTTGCTTTGCCTTTAATGATGGGCAATGCAAATTCCTATCAAACTGCAAATATAAGCATGAATGCTCAAATTGTGGCGGAAATCATGCAGCCAGTAGATTTTTTCGCAAATCCTCTTCAACCTCTTTGCAGCCATTTCTCAGGGAAGCTCACGGCAAAGGCAATGACTCCAGTGAAGCTGGAAGAAATGCTACCCTGGTTAGAGCATTACCCAGACCGCAGGATGGCGTCCCTGCTAATTAACGGCTTCAAAGATGGTTTTCTGGTTCCATCCTTTAGGGGAACAGGTTGCACTATGGTGCAGAATCTGCAGTCAGCGGCCATTTTTTCTGAGGTGGTACAAGAGAAAATATCTAAGGAGCTAACGGAGGGCAAAATTGCCGGTCCTTTCTCATCTCCTCCATTTAAAAATTTTCGTTTATCCCCGCTCAGAATAGTCCCTAAGAAGGAAAGTGGTTGCTTCCGGATGATCCACCACCTTTCTTACCCATTAGATTCATCATTAAACGATGAGGTCTCAGATGTGGATGCTCCGGTGGTATATGCTTCCTTCGATGAAGCTTTACTCCTGTTAAGGAAATTTGGGCAAGGTTCCTTGTTGGCTAAAGCTGACATTAAGTCGGCCTTCCGCCTCTTTCCGGTTCACCCCCCAAGGTTTTAACGCTTTAGGTTTTCAGTTTAAAGGTCAATTCTTTTTTGATAAATGCCTCCCAATGGGGTTTTCACTGTCTTGTTTTTTTTATTTGGAAGCATTTTCTACCTTTTTGAACTGGGTTTTATCAGCCAACTACCCACATGGGGGTTCTCTCCATTACCTAGACGATTTTTTATTTGTGGGTCCATGCGATTCCATAGCGTGCTTAGAATCCTTACAGATGTTTTTCACTGTTTGCAAACACTTTGGTGTGCCACTTGCGCATGAAAAAACTGTTTTTCCTTCTAATAGTATCGAATTTCTGGGAATCACAATTGATTCCGCCGCAATGGAATTCAGATTGCCAGTATCTAAGATTCAAAAAATGAGAGCTTTGATCAGATCCTTTTTGCTGCGTAAAAAGGTCCTCCTCAAGGAGGCTCAGTCGCTATTAGGTCTTTTTGCATTTTCAGCTAGAATCATTCCCATGGCTAGAATATTTTTGCGCAGGTTTACCCTTTCTATTAGTGGTTTGAGAAACCCTTATGCCCATGTTCGTATTTCCAAAGGTATTAAGGAAGACCTAAGAATTTGGGATTCCTTTCTGTCTGACTTTAACGGTTCCACAGAGTGGCAGCACGAATTTGTTGACAGCAACCAACTAGAATTCTTTACGGATGCTGCCGGATCTTCGGGTTTTGGTGCATTTATGAAAGGTCAGTGGTGCGCTGCCGAATGGCACCGGGATTGGCTGCAGAGGGATATTATTCAGAATTTGGTCCTCCTGGAGCTTTTCCCAGTTATAGTCTCATTGGTAATTTGGAAGGATGCTTTCAAGAATCGTAGGATCAAAGTCTACACTGATAACAGGGGTGTTTTCTTTGCCATTAACACATTATCCTCCAAATCTGACCCGGTCATTAAGTTATTACTTTTTCTGGTATTGCACTGTATGAGATTTAACATCTGGCGAAAAGCCGAGCATATAGCTGGTATAAATAACAACATTGCTGATGCTTTGTCTCATTTGCAGTTCAAGAAGTTTCGGGAGTTGGCACCGACGGCAGACCAGGATGGAACCCCTTGCCCAGATTCCCTCTGGGGCTTAATTTGGAGCTGATTCTTTCCAACCTCAGAAATTCTGTGTCCGAAAGACATGGTCAGACTATAAGCTGTCATGGTTGAGATGGTGTGCCTTCTGCAGAAACTTGGATATAGATGAGTTGAATGTATCTTCTTATGTTGCATTAGCATTTATGTCTTCCTTAATCCAGGCTAAACTTAGTCCGGCATCAGTGGGTAAGATCCTAGCGGGAGTATCTTTTTTCCTGAAATTTTCAGGTGCTCCACCCCTTACTACTTTCAGGTTAGTCAAATTTTTAAAGGTTTCAGGAGGTCTAAGCCTTCCAGGGACTGTAGGCGCCCCATCTCTGTCAAACTACTTGTAGACCTTCTGGGGATCTTACCATCTGTATGTTCTTCCAATTTTGAGCTTTTGTTATTCAGAGCTGCTTTTTCAGTAGCCTTCTTTGGGGCCCTTAGAATTGGGGAATTCACAGCTATGAATCGGAAATCGTTATCTTGCCTCCGTAGTTACCATGTGTCTTTAAACAAGAAATCTGTTAACCTTTTTCTTTGTAGGTCTAAGTCTCGTCCGGTAGGTAATGGCCAATGGTTTTCATTGTCTAGTTCTAATAACCCAGCGATTTGTCCAGTTCTGCACATATCTAACTACATATCAGTCAGGCCTCGTTCAGAAGGTTAATTTTTTATTCATCAGGATAAATCCTCTCTATCCAGGTACCAATTCTCTGCTGTCTTGGCCGCATGCTTGAAATGCCTGAATCTCTCCGGTTTTTCATTTTCATCCCATTTTTTTAGAATAGGGGCGGCCACTACAGCTGAGGTTTTGGGTTTCCCGGAAGATAAATTGATGAAGATTGGTCGGTGGGATAGTAGTAGGTACAAGTTATATATCCGCCCTGATTTACTAATGTTATGCCTAATGCCTAATGCCACTGCGAATTGGAAGGTTTCGTGCCAGGTTTATTCAGAAATGATATGGTACATTTATCACCAATAGGCTTAGACATTTTCAATATGGATTTGCAGTCCATAATTGAAACAGCCATGGTGGGGGCGGGGCCTCAGCCATTAGCTTCACGGCTGTCCTCGGCCGTTGGGGAATAGTCGTCCAGCATTGGCTGGATGGACACCACTTAATTTTGTTTTAAATATATTTTAGCCAAGATGGCCTTTTTTATATTTATATTTATTAAATTTATAATCTCAAAATATTAACCCCCCCTTTTTGGATAACACCGTGGCCAATTATTTCCAATAAATAAATATTTTGAATGATATATGGTGTATTTTGTTGTTATTACGGATTACCTTTGTGCTAGCCCATGAGAAATAAGGAAAGACAGAGGGCACAAGCCTCGGTTTTGAGTACACATAGAATTACCAAGGAGGGTTGTACAAACCGGTGCAGTTAAATAAAGCAGTACGAGCAGCTATTGGCATGAAAGTAGAGTTCTTAAATAATCAAACAATGGTAATTTCAATTTATTTTATGTTGCAGTATATTTTTACTAAAACCAAATTTATTTTAGGGCACCACACATATTATATAACCCTTAACCGTGAAATACAATTAAATTATTTAAAAAATGATTTATTAATAAAAAAACGTTTAACATTTTTGCACATTTGTCAGTCAGACTTTTATTAAAACAGTGGACCAAATAAGTGTTCTATATATTTTTCAAAATATAAAAACGTATTTAGCTATGCAAATTAGTCGCATAGTTATTATCAAACTAGTCAACAAATGCTAACGCTGTTAAATTTGGCCTAGGAATCTCTAGTCATGAAAAGTTTAAACACAATAAAAATAAATTTCCCAACTACATGACAAATTCACTCTAGTAAAACTGGCAGTGCATGAACATACAAGCTGCTTTTATGCTCTGTTACCATTTAAGGGATGATTAACTAGCATAAAGTGTACAATATGACATGAACCAGTGCTCATTCCAAATATGAAATCATGTAACAAATATGGGTAGTTCTGCACATGACTGGATGTTTGAAACAAATGCATATTCCATTTTCTTCACTGTAGTAAATCAGGTCTTTAGCAGTTCATGATTATTCTGCTGCTATCACTTCTCGGCCCTTTGGCTAAGATCAAGTGTAGCATCTGTTCTTATCACCTTTGATGAATATTTTGCTGCATTAGTAATATTATCCATTTTACATCCCCCCACACACACACACACATTAAATCTATCATTTTAGGCTTTAAGATTTAGTAAAACCTCCAAACAGTATATATTGTCTGAAAAGAGATAATATGTGGGATAAAATGGTGGTAGTTCCAATTCTTATGCTACACAACTTTAGTGCAATGTTTTTTTTTTTTTTTATAACAGAAACAAAGACATTTTTTTTTTATTATTCAAAATTTCCAATCTTTTATGTATAGAGGAAAAAAATAAAAAAACCCAGTGGTGATTAAATACCACCAAAGAAAGCTCTAGTTGCATGAACAAAATGATAAAAATTTAGTTTGGGTGCAGTGTTGCATGACCGTGCAATTGTCAGTCAAAGTGCGATGGCGCTGAAAATTGGCCTTGGCAGGAATGCGTCAAGTATTGAAGTGGTTAATACCTTCCTATTCTACTAAATGGCTGATAATACTGAGGAAATTAACAAAGAATGATGAAGACACAATGCTTGCGTGACTCTTGTAAACAAAAAAGGAACTGATGCTGTTCCTACTTAATAAAAGGGACACAATTCCTTTTGTTATTTAAGAGCCATAGGGTCCCTGCCCTGCTCTGACTGTGTGTGACAGAAACAGCACAGAGAACAAGAGAGCTGGAGCTACAATCTTTGTCCATCCATGCCCCCTGCTCAGCTCAGAGTGGGGGGAAGGAGGAGGGTTGTTAACCCTGCAGGCTCGGCCCATTTACTGCAATCACTGAATAGACAGAGGGCAGGTTTCTATATGCCACATTCCCTATCAGTGGCGGCCGTTGGAATTTTTCTTTTTTGGGGGGGCAGTAAACATTACCCCCCCCCAGTCGGCCGGTAGGTAACACTTACCCCATCATTGGTGGCTTCCCCTGCTCGGCGGCAGCCTCCCATTCTCCTGCTCTCCACACGTCATCACGGCAATAGTGGCTTCCGTTACTCCCTCCTTCTCGGTGGCCAATCGGGAGTCTTCTATTTTCGCTCTTGTAACACACCTGGGTGGGCTTCAGTCGCATTCTCTGCGACCCAAGCTCACCCTATTTTGAAGCCTATTATGGCCTCTGGCTGCTGTAATTCATGCGCCCGGTGCCCTAAAAGGGGCCAATAAGATAAGTAGGGGTGGCAGCGCTGGACGTAGATTCATGCTAATTGCATATAGGGGGTGGCCTGGAGAGAGGATGGGCCTCCACTGTTGCCTATGTTATTTAGGTACAGACTTGATCTAGTTTCTATTTCAGTCTGAACAACAGGTCTATGTGCTTATTTAATTTGGCACATGGCAATTTTCACAGTTTCTTGTGCCATTAAAATAGTAATTTACCAGATTATCTTCTATATTCCGTTTACTTCATTTCTGAGTAAACACAGGGAATTTATGGAAAAATATATACAACAGGGTTACAAAAAGCAGTAAAGAAATTGCAGAAGTTTAAACCCTTTCAAAACTAAACAAAAAAAAATGTTTTATATATAAACACGCTTTTCTAACATGATAATAGATAAGGACATTAAATGACACATTCCTCATATTTAATTACAATGTTTAGTACTAACAATAAATTCTGGGCTTTTATGCTAAACTATATTTTAGAAGCTTTTCATTTTATGTGTTACAAATATTTTATTGATGTTCCAAATATGTGTAATTTTTATGGGTACAGGCAACTCTCACTTTCCTCTGCTCAAAGCCTAGCTATTTTTTAAATTTCTGCTACACATTTACTTTAACGGAGCACTGGGGTTGATTTAGTAAAAGTGAAGCGTGCAAAATCTGGTGCGGCTCTGCATAGAAACCATCAGCTTCCAGTAACCACTTGCCGACTCCGCTATAGCCGAATGATGGCTACAGCACGGACAACTAGTTCTACGAGGCCATCATATGCTGGCCTCCCGTGATCACACCCACCACGTGCCCGCTGCGGGGTGCAGGTGGTGCGCTCTGTAAGTACAGTGTCCAGAGAACACTGTTGATTACAGATTGAGGTAAAGAGCCAATCAGTGGCTAATTACCATGTGATCAGCGGTGTCCAATCACTGTTGATAACAGATGCAAACAGAAGCTGGTTAGCGGTACTCTTTTCCTCGTGCTGACAGCATGAGGAGAGGAGAAGAGAGCCAATAACTGGCTACTCTAAAAGGGACATGTACACTGATCATCAGGGCACTGATTATTAGTGTCCTGATTATCAGTGCAGTGCCTACAGTGCCCACCAGTGCTGCCAATTTGTGCCCACCAGTGCAGTTAATCAGTGCCCACCAGTGCTGCCAATCAGTGCCTCCTCATAATTGTCACCTGTTCCGCCTGCCAGTGCCCATCAGTGCTGCCTATCACTGCAGCCTCATCAGTGCCCACCAGTGCCTCCTCATCAGTACCGCCTCATCAGTGCCTATCAGTGTAGCCTATCAGTGCTCATCAATGCCCATTAGTGCCGCCTCATCAGTGTCCATCAGTTCAGCCTATCAGTGCCCATCAGTGCAGCCTCATAAGTGCACATCAGTGAAGGAGAAAAATTACCTGTTTTCAAAATTTTATAACAAACTATGAAAAAAGTTTTTTTTTTTTCAACATTTTCGGTCTTTATATGTTTATTTAGGAAAAAAAAAACAGTAGTGTATATAAATACCACCAAAAGAAAACTATATTTCTGTGAAAAAAAAATATAAAAATTTAGTTTGGGTACAGCATAGCATGACTGCGCAATTGTAATTCAAAGTGTGACAACGCTAAAAATTGATAATTGGCCTGGCCAGGAAGAGGGTAAAAGTGTCCAGTAGGCAAATGGTTAATTGAACAAGGTGAGGTTAGAAGCTGATTGGGTATTATGTACAGCTGCACCAGAATTTGTACTCTCCAGTTTTAGTAAATAAACCCCACTGACTGTTAAATTTCATCTGCCATTAGTCTGTACCAAGTGTGGAAAATGTACATCATTTATAGCCTAAAACATGATATTTTTAACAAATCCCTACCACCAGTTGCCCAGTAGTCTAATTAGTCTTTATTTATTTTTCCTAAATGTACATATAAAAGAATTAACTCCCTGTAATTGCTCTAATGAGTGTGTGTTAGCACAGCTGTTCAGCAAAGTTTTGTCCCCTCCCCCCCATAACAACCACTGTTTGGGTCTTAAATCCAGTTTATTGTTCACCAGCATATTATTGCTACATGCCAGGCTGTTTACTAGCTATGCAAGATTTATAAAACCAATTCTATATGCACTACTGTTTAAATGCTGGCAGGACATTTTCTGCCTGCACCAGTTGGGGTTGGTGTAGGGCGGGGAGGGAAGAGTTTTCTGTTTTACTGGTACAAAATAAATTAGTTCATATATGGCAATCTCAAGTTATGTTTACATTTTCTTAATTTTTTTTGTTTTTGTTTCTTAACCACTTGACAACTGGGCACTTAAACCCCCCTCGTGACCAGACCAATTTTCAGCTTTCAGCGCTCTCACACTTTGAATGACAATTACTCAGTCATACTATACTGTACCCAAATAATTTTTTTGTCCTTTTTTTAATACACATAGAGCTTTCTTTTGGTGGTATTTGATCACCTCTGGGTTTTTTATTTTTTGAGCTATAAATGAAAAAAAGACAGAAAATTTTGAAAAAAATTAATTTTTCTTTGTTTCTGTGATAGAATTTTGCAAATTATTAATTTATCTTCATAAATTTTGGCCACAATTTATACTGCTACATATCTTTGGTAAAAATAACCCAAATTAGTGGATACTATTTGGTCTTTGTGAAAGTTAGAGAGTCTACAACTGTGGTGCAAATCACAAAAAATTTAACACACCTGATGAACTGACGGCGTATCTCATTTCTTGCGACCCGAACAAGCCAGGGAAGTACAAATACCCCCCCAAATGACCCCTTTTTTGAAAGTAGAAATTCCAAGGTATTTAGTAAAAGGCATGGTGAGGTTTTTGATGTTGTAATTGTTTCCCACAATTATTTGAAAAAATAAGATTTTTTTTTCCCCACAAAATTGTCATTGTAATAGGTTATTTCTCTCACATGGCATGTGTATACCCCAAAATAAGTTATGCTACTCCTCCTGAGTATTACGATACCACATGTGTGGGACTTTTTCACAGCCTAGCCACTTAAAGAGGCCCAACATGCAGGGAGCACCATCACGTGTTCTAGGAGCATAAATTACACATCTAACTTGTTGACTACCTATTACACTTTTGAAGGCCCTGGAGCACCAGGACAATGACACGTGACACTGTTGTGGCACTGATACGTGGCACTGATGACACGTGACACTGATGTGGCACTGATGACAGATGGCACTAATACGTGGCACTGATGAAACGTGACACTGATGACAGATGGCACTTATACGTGGCACTGATGACACGTGACACTAATACGTGGCACTGATGACAGATGGCACTAATATGTGGCACTGATGACACGTGACTCTGATAACAGATGGCACGTGACACTGACAGATGGCACTAATGACAGATGGCACTAATGACAGATGGCACTGATACGTGGCACTAATATGTGGCACTCATGACACGTGACACTGATGTGGCACTGATGACAGATGGCATTAATGTGGAACTGATGACAGATGGCACTTATACGTTGCACTGGGGATAGATGGCAATGACAGGTGGCACTGGGGACAGATGGTACTTCAGGTGGCAGTGGGGACAGATGGCACTGGTATGTACTGTGGCACTTTTTTTTTTTTTTTCACTAATCACTGCAGCCGTTCATCTCTCCCTCCTCATACGCTGTCTCTGTGTGAGGAGGGAAGGAGGGAGAGCCAGCGATGAGAGATGATCTCATATGTTTACATATGAGATCATCTCTCATTGGACACGCCGATCACTCTGTAAATGGCCACTGTGATTGGCCATTTACAGCGATCTGTGACTGGCTGTGTCCAAGGGACACGGCCAGCACAGAACTTCCCGATGCACACCCGTGGGAGCGTGCATTGAGGAAGTAAACAGGAGGACATCCAGGGATGCCCTCCCGGCAATTGGTGTCCTCGCTGCAGCCTTCTTTCGACTACAGCGCGGACGCCTAGTGGTTAATGTTACTCTCTATGGGTGAATGTCCTGTCTTCTTTATATGTGTCTCATCCTGGTATGCTGGAGTGTATGGGATCTCTCCGTTCATTAATTTCTTGTCACTCAGACCATGACCT
The DNA here is from genome assembly GCA_028564925.1 of Lithobates sylvaticus. Lineage (NCBI taxonomy): Eukaryota > Metazoa > Chordata > Amphibia > Anura > Ranidae > Lithobates > Lithobates sylvaticus. The sequence continues at coordinate 247,866,239 of CM053030.1, forward strand.
CCATAAAATTCCTTATGTGGAATGTCCATGGCATAAGGGGTAAGGTAAAGAGATCTGCAGTATTCTCCTTTCTCAAGAAACAACAGGTACACATACTAGTTTTGGTGAAGGCACATGTTGAGGGCCGATTACAGATGGCACTTAAGCGCCCATGAATAGAAAGGGTGTTCCACTCAACCTATAATACGCACTCATGTTGGGGCTCCATCCTCATTGCCAAACATGTACATTTTGAATTACATAGATCGGTCCTAGACCCTCAAGGCAGATTTGCATTTTTGTATGCTACACTATATGGAGAACCCATCCATATATTAGCATTCTATATACCTCCACCGTTTTGTTCCATAATATTGACTGAGAGGTTTTATTTTATGGCCCACCATCCGACTGCACCAGAAGTGTGGATGGGAGATTTTAACACCACTTTAAATCCCAACCTATATCAACTCCAACTAACTCCACCTATGCAACCCAGTACCCCTTCAACTAGATAGACACTTGGAGATACAAAAATCCTTCTACTTTGACCTTCTCTTGTTTTTCTTTCTCACACTGTCCCATATAGCTTTTATACTGTTATCCCAAATTCTACTCCCTAGACTTCTAGAAATGGGGTTTTATCCTAGACACCTTCCTAAATATAGTCCATATTAAATAACTGTATGCCTGCATCATACTAGACCTGTCTGGCAACTCAATCTATTTTGGCTCACCCTCCCTCTGGAGGAGGGTGATGTTAATATACAACGGTCAAGATATTTTGCAGATAATGACAACACCGCCTCCCCTTTAGCGGTCTGGGATTAGTTTAAACTTCATGTCAGGACTACTCTTATCTCACACATTACTGAACTGAAGTCCACCTCTGAGGTTGTTCTGGATCAAGCAATAACGGAGCTGTCTTCTACCAAAAGGCAATATGCTACAGACCATATGCTACTACACATGCTGAAACTCTCAAATTACAAACCAGAATAGTACCCCAATTACAATATGAAAAATCTAGACAATTTTTTTTAAAGATGCCGTCCAGTAGTTGATGGGGTAAGTCCCATATAGTAAGTATGGTGTACTGCTTCTTAAATTGAATTACAGTACAGAAGTACATTCATTCTTTCCACATTAGTAATCTTTAGTCCATTTCATCTTCTTGTGCCTGAGGTGGGGATACATGCCGACTTCTCTTGTGGAGGTGTTGACTTCCATTCTTGTCCACATATTGGGATTGGTTCCTTAAAGATGAAGTAGATGCTGACCTTCTTCTTGAAGTAGAAGCAGTTTGCGTATTCTCAATCAAGTTTAGGTCTTGCAGTGCATGTTTAAGTTCTTCCTGTGTTCTACAGGTATGTCCGGTACCTTGGTAGGAGAATAGAAGTGAAAATGGGAACCCCCATTGATAGGCAATGTTGTTGCGTTGCAATTCAAGTAGTTGTGGTTTCATTGCTTTTCTTTTGGAAATGGTTAATTGGGAGAGGTCCGCAAATAACTGGTAGTTATGTCCCTGAAAGACCAAGTCTTTCTTCTCTCTGGCAGCAAATAGGATTTACTCCTTTGTTCTGAAAAAATGGAACTTGGCTATAATTTACCGGGGGGGGGGGGCAGGGGGCATCTGCCTTTTTGGGCATAAGAGCCTGATGTACGCGTAACCTTCTGGATACGTCATAGAGATCTTGGTTTTACCGCATTGGTTGTTAATCATATTAATGTTCTGGTAATTGTTAAACGTTGCTATTACCTGTATTCTCATTTTGATGTATTTCTCTCTTTTTGAAAAAACTCAATAAAAAACAATTGTAAGGAAAAAAAAAAAAAGAACAGATGTACTCTATACATTTCTAGCCATTCCAATGATATTCCTGGTAATAATACCTGACATAATGCAGTTACTGTGGATTGTACATCTATGACAGTTTCTGGTATTCCTCTGATATGTAAGTTTGATCTTCTGGCTCTATTTTCAAAATCCTCCAATTTGTTCTGTAGTGTAATATGTTCTTCTTTAAGAATATAAATTTCAGTCAAATAATCTTGTGCAGAATTCTCAATTTCTTCCACTTTAAGTTCAAGTGCTGCTGTGAGATGTCCCAACTTCCTGATCTATTTTGTGAGATTGTCAGTAATTTGTTCTGAGGTATGTTTCAGCACCTTGTGTAGCATTTTTTCTAATTGTTTTAAAATGCTTTGAGGAGAAGTAGATTCTAGTGAAGGAGTATGAGGTATAGTTAACTCATTATCTGATTCCCCTGAGGAAACAGGCTGTATTAAGTTCAGTTTCTGCTTTTGTTTAGCGCTGCGCTCTGAAGTATTTGAGTCTGCTTCTGAGGTAATCTGCGCCATTTTGGATAAGCCCCACTGTGTGCCTCCAGAAGTTTTGTTTTTTGGTTTAATACAAGCCCTTCCAAGCACCATTTTTGTTATAAAAAATGCCTTTCACCTCTTAGTATTATGGGACACAAATTCCATGTTTTAAAACTCCGCCGGGTTTTCTCTATTTACCGGGTATTCTCCTCACGTAGCGGAGCTCTAGCTGAACATGACCGCCCGCTAGACTCCTTGCATGCGCCTATTGTTTGTTTGATTTTCATACAACCTTTTAAAATAAAACTGGCTACAAGTCAGATTTTAAGAAAACCTGCCGTCTGGACTACCTTTTTCCCAGGGAAGGTGATCCCCATTAAGCTAACCCCCTACAATGTATGTATGCATATATATGTGTGTGTGTGTATAGTAAATAACTTTTTTATTTAAGTGATCACATCTTCTCTGTTCTCAGACAGCTCCATAAGAGGCTTAGGGGTGGAGAAACAGCAGTGCACTGGGGGGGGTCGTGTCAGCAAAAGTATGATTATTGGAGGACAGCCAGAAGACTGACCACACAGATGGTCACATATGACAGATGTGCTTTTATGTCTAGTGTGGTCAGTTTGAAACAGGAAATCTGGGGACTGTCAGGAACACAAGGTATTCCACACAAAGGAAACAATACAAAGAGAACAGGATATGAAATGTTGGGGTAACATATTCTTTAACCCCAAATACAAAAATATAATAAATTGCAGCTTACCAATGCTTACATTTTGGTGGCTGTGTTCGTTTGTTTTTGTTTTTTTTCTTTTGAGTTAAAAAGTTTTACATACATGAATAAAATCTGACTGTCAGTGTTAAATGGTTCGCTACAACCCTTCAACTGTCACTTTTGCTGGAGAGCTTGGTCTGTTAAAGGAAATTGAAAATTACAGGTAAAACAGCAGGTACCTGGCAGGGTGGCAGGCAGCAGGTACTTGACAGGCAGCTGGAATAGGATGGCCACCACAGGCTAATAACAGAAGTCTGTGGACCATAAGGCAAGGTCCTAGTGCAGCAGAAGTGTTTAATTAGCCCACTTGGTGCCACTCTAGTGGTGGGCGTGCTCATGAGCATGGGTCTGGCTAACAGGAATTTTCTGTCTAAGCATTACTATGCATCTGGGCACATTTCATGCTTTCTGACTGCGCATAACTATCCGCCTAGCTGTCCTTTCCTCCACCACTAATGAGTCTTGGTCCAAACCCCAAATTTGGCAGCTGGGCAATGAAAAAATTATTGCAATCAATCACATTCTCTCTTTTCCAAAAAGAGGATGGTTGCATATACTAGTAACATAGTTTAGAGCTAGAAAGCCAGCACAATTACTTATACTATTGAGTCAGTTCACACTCCGAAGACCCCGCCTGGGGATACTTCCATTAATACCATTGTTACACTTCCGGTTCCAGTGCCGTATATGAGGGGAGCAGGACACAGCGGCTCCATGTCAGCCCGGCAGAATCTAGCATATAAAACCCGGCAACAGCCCCTCAGACAGGCACAACAGCTGCTGACCAGCACCCCCACACTATGGAGCTATACCTTATGAGCTCCAGCCGGCCACCTCCCTCCCAATCCACGATGCAGAGCCTTCTCACAGAGGAAGACAAGATGGCTGCGGGACCCGCTTCGGAGCCAGAGAACATAGACATGCTCCTGCCAGAGCCACCGGGGACTCCGCTCATGGTCTCACATGCAAAAATAGCCCAGGCAGTGGTGGCATTGATTCTTACCATCATCGCTTCTGCGGTGAATACTCCTGTGTCCTCAGGAATTGAACAGCTCCACAAGGAACTAGGGGAACAAGCCTGAAGACTATCAGAAAATGAATGCAGGATTGAAGTGTACCAGAACAATGGTACTGTAAGGAAACGGTGCGCATGGCGCGCGCTGGTGTGCATGGCGCGTGCGCATGGGACTAAAAGAGCCAGCACAGATCGCCAAGCGCGTGCATGTGCACAGTGTGCGCACGTTAGCGCTAATTGGTGCCAGTTAACCTATTTAAGAGGGACTCCAACAACAGACCAGTGCTGACTGGTCTTTCAGCTTAGTTCCTGTTATCCTGAAACCCACATCATCTGTCTGATTACCCGTTGCTGACCTTGGCTTCCGTCGACCAGGCTCTGAACTCTGCTATACCTGATCTTTGGTTTCTGATCCTGGCTTCCCGTTTGACCCGTCTCTGCCTGATGTTACGGTACCCTGCTGCCCGCCTGTTGATGAACCCGGCTTCCCCTCTGACAGTCTCTTCCTGATGTTCCGGTACCCTGCCGCCTGCCTGTTGACGAACCTGGCTGTTCCTGTGACCTTGCTTAGGCACCCTGCTCGGCTCAGTGTTACTGCCCGAGTGTTTGCCACCACAGTTCTGCTACCAGCTGTGACTTCCTGCTCTGCAACCACAGTCCTGCTACCAGCTGTGACTTCCTGCTCTGCAACCACAGTCCTGCGACCATCTGCGACTTTCTGCTTCAGGATTCCGGGCTTCCATCTGCAGGCACTCGTGTGCCTCCTGTTCCTTGGTTCCTTCTGTTCCACTCTCAGCGGGACCTGGGCTGGACATACAAGAGAGGCCGACCTCGTCATTTCAGTCTCCCCTCAGGTACGTGACAGGTACCCTTCAAAAGCACCCCCAAATTCATGCCATCATACAAGAGAAACTGGAAGATCTAGAAAACAGATCCTGCAGAAAAAATCTCAGGATAATCAGATTACCCGAGACATATCTAACAAACAACACATAACACTGCTCTAGGCAGACATCTCATAATGAATCCCATCTGCTATTGAAAACAGGTACTGGCTCTGCATGTAGGAATGAATTGAAGAAAAGACCGGATGGCCAAACTCTGTTGACACCTTTATTGAAGACAGTTTAAAAATTCTTCTGGTACAAAGACATCAGAGGCACAGGATCAATGAAAAGCTGACATGTTTAACACCACTATGGCGTGCTTAGTCATAGCTTTTAATAAAGGTGTCAACAGAGTGCAGCCGTCCAGTCTTTTCTTCGATTCATATCTAGTAAACACTCTACTCCATCTCTGTGCTTTTCGGATACCTGAAGCACTGGGCCTCCCTGACCAATGTGTGGCTGAACAAGCACACAGAATGGGCGCTCCAACCACCAATCGTAAGTCACCCAGACCAGTGATAGCTAAATACCTAAATTATGCTGACAGGCTAGCTAATCTTCAATCCTTCCACAAGATATGTTCGGTCAAAATAGATGGACATAGTCTCCTGATTTTTGCTGACTACTCAGCTGAAGTCACCAGAAGGAGAAAGGAATTTCAACCCATACGTGCGGAACTTTATAAACAAGGCCTCCGCTTCAGGCTAGCCTACCCTGCCACATTGAAACTCCAAGCTCCAAATGGGGACCAACCCACCTGTCATACCCTGGCAGAAGCTGAATCCTACCTTTGCTCCCTTCTACAATGCATGGGAAGCTCCTCCATGCCAATGGAAAAATCTCACACAGATCCAAGGGATCAATGCAGCCGCTGGAAAGATCCCCAAGCGCCTCAGAGTCACACATTCTGATGGAGCAAGCAGAAACAAGTAAATCTCACCGATATAAACCCATCTACTGTGGGTTTCAAGTTCAGCCCGGCAGTCAAACCAGAGTTTACTTGTATGAGTCTAGAAACTAGACCGCCAAGGTTATTCTATTTCTTCTTTTCTCGAGTGACTTAGCAATTTGTTTATAGTTTTGTTGATACAGCTGACTAGGGGAGAACCCTACAGGACACAGTGGATGATCCACCCAATCTACCGCCACATAAAGGGCTGTTGCCTGGCTTCTCTCCTATTAAGCTTAAGGCTCATGGTTACGCTGTGTAATTAGGGTGAACATATGCAAAAAAAGTAAAGTCGATACCATTCGCTGTTTTTATGTTTGATCTTGAATTTAGTAATGATATATATCTTCCTCTCCCTCCCTTCCCTTCCCTTCCCATCACACTTTTTTCTATACACTGCCATGATGATCTTAGAACCAGCCGACTTTATGATCCAAACACTAGTACATGTGAATAGTCTCTTGGAATATTAAGGGCCTTCGCTCCCCTTCCAAACACATGACAATTTTAAGACATTTACAATGCTTCAAAACAGATATAGCCCTTCTCCAGGAAACACACCTGTCCCCCAAAGACTACTTCTGCTTAAAAAAAAATATGGGTAGGAGAGGTGATAGGCTCCGCTGCAATGGGAAGGAAGGCTGGAGTGGTCACCTTATTACATAAGCATCTGGTCTATGACCTGATAGCGGTGGACAGTGACCATTCTGGACAAATGGTCACTGCTCACCTCAAATTCCATACCAAAGAAATGCTGATTACCAACATATCTGCCCCCCACTCTCCCACAATAGCCTTCTTTCAGGAAGCTACTAGATGGATTCAAAAAAAGACACAATTTCCACATTTGGTAGGAGGGGGACTTTATTATTACCCTGAAAAACGAGGAAGACAGATCAAATTCAGATCCCTCCTTCTCACGGGAACTGAATGGACACTCTAAACTCCTAGAGCAATTCACCCTGGGAGCCAACCTATAGACCCATGACACCTATCTCACCCTGCAGACAAAGAGTATACATTCTACTCCTCTCCCTACAAATCCTTTGCTAGGTTAGATTAGTTGTTCTGCTCCCCCTCCCTACTAACAAAGGCCAGGAAGTTACCATCCATGAACTTGTGATGGTGGACCATAGTCTGATATCAGTCTAAATCAGCGATTTCCTCCCCACAGATGTGGTTAAGCTGTGGGGATTTCCCTCTTTCCTAGATCATGATGATAATCTGAAAAAAGGCAAGCAACTGATTGCATGAAGCTCATACCTTACCCAGACAAATTCCCCGGACGATAGGAGTGCCTGGCATGAGGCCAAACAAGCTTTTGATACATGGGCAGAGCAACAAGAATGAATAAAGACAGCATGCGCTGATCTACACTTCCATAAATATGGCAACAAAGCTGGGAAACTTCTTTCCAGACTCTGCAAGGGCCAGTATAAACCTACTTATATCAAATCTTTAAAAGACCTTTAGGGTCACGTAACCCCCTCCTCCTCAGATATCAACAAAATTCTACAATCTTTTTATACGCCCCTCCACACTGCAGATAATAATGCTTTTTTTATTATAAGTGACCTTATTATTTTTTCTTTTTCTTTTATTTTGTTTCAATTTCATTTAATTTTATTATTCTTATTTTTATTAATCTTATTTTTATATTTTATTATTTATTTATTTATTTTTTTATAATTTTTTTTTTTTATCATTTCATTATTTCTATCGGTCCCTTGTTTTCCTTTTTTTTTTTTCCTTTTTTTTCTCTCTCTCTCTATAATATAAGCTTGCGCGATCGCTTGTAACACGGCGAGAACCGGGATCTCTGTGTGTAAACACAGAGGTCCCGGGTTGTCTGAGGGGAGAAGTGACAGATAGTCTGTCCATACAAAGTTAGAAAACACACTAGGGAACACAATTAACCCATTGATCGCCCCCTAGTGTTAACCCCTTCAATGCCAGTGACATTTTTACAGCAATCAATGCATTTTTATAGCACTGATCACTGTATTAATGCCAATGGTCCCAAAAATGTGTCAAAATTGTCCGATGTGTCCGATATAATGTCACAGCCATGATAAAAATAGCAGATTGCCGCCATTACTAGTAAAAAAAAAATATAATAAAAATGCTATAAATCTATCCCCTATTTTGTAGACGCTATAACTTTTGCGCAAACCAATCAATATACGCTTATTGCGATTTTTTTTTTACCAAAAATATTTAGAAGAATACAAATCAGCCTAAACTGAGGAAAAAAATGTTTTTTATATATTTTTGGGGGATATTTATTATAGCAAAAAGTAAAAAAATAATGTGTTTTTTTTCAAAATGTATGCTTTTTTTTTTTGTTTATAGCGCAAAAAATAAAAAAACACAGAGGTGATCAAATACCACCAAAAGAAAGCTCTATTTGTGGGGAAAAAAGCACATCAATTTTGTTTTGGTGCAACGTTGCATGACTGCGCAATTGTCAGTTAAAGCGACGCAGTGCCGAATCGCAAAAAGTGCTCTGGTCAGGAAGGGGGTAAAATCTTCCAGGGCTGAAACGGTTAAAGTTTTTTTTACTTATTTATTACGCTTAGAGCGGCGCTGCTCTTTCTCCCTTCTTCTCATGTTACCACAGAGTTATTTCTGCTCTTCTGAGCCGGCTGCCGCTCCTACCTTCAACCAGAACCTTTAACATAGGTCTGGATCCAGAGAGGAATATGGACTAACTCCCCTCAAACCAAAACTTGACTTCCACCATCCTTATTTTATTTATTTATCACTATTACTAGACTATTGGGTCTGGGATTAAAGTAAAATGTCTGTCTTTGCAGATGACACTAAGCTATGCAGTGGAATAACTTCCTTACAGGATGTCTCCAATTTAAAAGCCAACCTCAGTGCACTGTCTAATTGGGCAGCTATGTGGCAGATGAGGTTTAATGTTGATAAATGTAAAGGTGTGCACTTGGGGGCTAAGTATATGCATGCATCATACATACTAGGGGGAGTACAACTGGGGGAATCAATGGTGGAGAAGGATCTGGGGGTTTTGGTAGATCATAAGCTCAATAATAGCATGCAATGCCAAACTGCTGTTTTCAAAGCAAGCAAAGTCCTGTCTTGTATTAAGAGAGGTATGGACTCCAGAGAGAGAGATATCATTTTGCCCCTGTACAAATCATTAGTAAGACCTCATCTGGAATATGCAATTCAGTTTTGGGCACCAGTTTTCAAAAAGGATACCGGGGAACTGGAGAGAGTGCAGAGAAGGGCAACCAAACTGATAAGAGGCATGTAGGAACTCAGCTATGATGAAAGATTAGAGGGACTGAATTTATTCACTCTTGAGAGGATCCATATAGTGAACTTGGTGTTGAGTTATTCACTTTACGGTCAACACTGAGGAGAAGGGGGCACTCTTTACGTCTAGAGGAAAAGAGATTTCATTTCCAAATACGGAAAGATTTCTTCACAGTAAGAGTTGTGAAAATGTGGAATAGACTCCCTCCATAGGTGGTTCTGGCCAGCACAGTAGATTGCTTTAAAAAATGCCTGGATTCTTTCCTAAACATACATAATATAACTGGGTACTAACATGTATAGGTAAACTTGATCCAGGGAAAATCCAATTGCCTCTCTGAGATCAGGAAGGATTTTTTTCCCTGCTGTAGCAAATTGGATCCTGCTTTTTCTGTTTTTTTTTTCCGCCTTCCTCTGGATCAACTGTGGGTATAGGATTGGCTATATGGGATTGTATGATATTTTTTATTTTATTTATTTATTTTATGGTTGAACTAGATGGACTTGTGTCTTTTTTCAACTTGACTAACTATGTAACTATGTAACTATTACTTATTTATTTATTTCACCAGTCGCTCCTGCCAGCGCTCCATTCTACCCTCCTTACTGCAGATAATATAGATACCCTGCAAGCCAAACAATTCCTGGACTCTAGCAAACTCCCTCACATCTCCCCAATACAACTCCTCACTCTCAACGCCCCATCTCTCAGTAAAAAATAGAGGAAGCTATTAAAAACTTAGCTAGCAAGTAATCACCAGGACCAGGTGAATTTTACAAATTGACACACAGCTTTCTATCTCCTACTCTCCACCAGGTATTCAAAGGAATTTTGGAGGGGAGGGGGGCATACATCCATTCAGGCTACCAGGCCTATATTAAATTAATAGCCAAAAAAGGCAAATACCCAATGGAGCAGGGGTCTTACCCCCCCCCCCCCATCTCATTACTTAACGTAGACTCTAAATTACTCTCCAAAATCATAGCCTTGCGGTTGGCCACTATTCTGCCATCCATGATCCACTCGGCACAGTCAGGCTTTGTCAACGAATACTCAGCCTCCAGTTACATTAAAAAAGTAATCGCAATATTAGAATTTGCCAAGACCCACCCTTCTGAAGACATAGCCATTGTTGCATAGATGCCAAGGAGGCTTTCGATAATGTTACTTATCAGTGGTTGGCACTTGTACTTGAAAAGCTTGATCAAGATTTTTTGTGTATGCACAAAGGTGGATTAGTGTGGAGATATTATATCTATATGAACTGTCTTCAAAAATAACAAAATGGACTGTCCTGCTGTTTGCACTACAGATTCAATACTATACGGACACTGTGTGTTGTATTGAGCACATTGCACTTTATTGCCATCTTGTGGTTGTTTTTGGCATTCTTTTATTTATTTTCATTTGCATTTTCATTTTTCATTTTTTTCTAGATATTTTTCTTTTGGATTATTTCAACTACTGTTACACTCTATATTTAAATGTATATTTGAAGTTCATGATGTTTATTTAGCGCTGCACTCAATTATCTTTATTTTTTATATCACGTACTGAAGAAGTGTGGGGAGTGTCGGCAGCTTCTTCTAGGATTAACATAGAAGCTCACAAGGCTTTTTCCCATATCCCTTTTATTAGACTATGTAACATGCCCAATCTTTTTTTTCAAGTAAATACGAATCAAAATACCCAAGGACCCCATCCTTCTGATATTCGGATGTGATCAACACACGTCAAGCTCAGAGACTCACACCTCCCTTCGACATTGACATTTCCCACAATGAATCCTGATCTGCCTAATCATGGCTTAAAGGATTATACTCAAACACTGGAGCTTATCCCCCTCTATTACGAAAGTACAGAGGTAACTGAGACTTCTGTTGTGCAAAAATCAATCGGAGGTATGAGCACACAAAACCTGCTCTGAAAAACCCTTCTCCCAACGCTGACAAGCTTTTATAGAAGCAAAATTCTTGACTCAACAAAAAACTGTCCCTATGCTCCCCTTACCTTAACTAGCTATGGCACTCTGCCTACCACAAACCAGGTTCTAGACACCTTCTATCAGGGTCACAATTAGACTCACCACTCGTGGCTTTATGAAACAGTGCCAAACAAGGTGTTACAACCCCTCTTCCCCTCTTTTCCCCCTCTTCTCCCAGTCACAAGGGGAACTTAGACTTTAAATCCAAAGGTTTATTTCTGCCGCTTTGTATTTGTACTTATATGCTTCTTTTAATCTTGTAACTAGATAACAGCTAGGATGATGACCCTGGAGATCCCTCCATCCCGCTTCTGGGGAGGAGACAGACACAGAGGTCTCACTTCTCCATCCAAGCCTTCTTTTAACAATTTAGGTTATGCAATTTCCCAGAAGTATCTCCTCTTCTCCATCTCTTGACATGTTCAAATTGCAAAATTAGAATGTCATCCTGCTCTTCACCCCCTCCTACCCTACTTCTTCCTTTACTTCCTCCTTGCCTCGTACCTCCACCCTTATTTACCTAATTACTCCCCTCCTCTACACTCTCTTTAATTTTCAAATTTTACCAGTTTTATAATGTAGCTTCACTGCTTATTATCAAAAACCTATTAAGCTTAAGAACTTCAGACTACACGGAACTGCTGTATATGTACTATGTGTACTGTTATTTCTTTAAAACCAAATAAAACGTGTTATACTGTCATGAAGATCCTGCCAGTAATCTGCGCCCCTAGCTCCTTGGCTTACGTCCGCGGGTGCCATTGCGCATGTGCGGGTGTGGGAACGCGTGCGCGCCTCCGTACGCGGGATCGTGCACGGGGAGACGGTACGCACCCCTGTTGGCGCCAGATAGGCTATTTAAATTAGCCTGTCACAAACAGTCCCCGCTGTCTGCTCTATAGCGTTGTGTGCCTTAATACCTGATCTGAAGTACCTACCTGTGTTTAGACCCGGCTTACCTGTGACCTTCCTGTTATCCGCCTGCATCCGACCCCGGCTTGTCTGTGACTATCCTCCTGCCTGCTCCATCTGTACCTTGTTGCCAGCTTGACACCTGACCCGGCCTGTCTGACCATTCAGTCTTCTACACAGATCCAGTTGCTGTGCTGATCCGGTCTGCTAAGCTGTTCCTATCTGCTGTGCTGATCCAGTCTGCTAAGCTGTTCCTATCCTATCCAAGGACCACGGCTATGGAACGCTCTACCTACGAACATCCGCTTGGAAAAAGACCATCGGGCCTTCAGGAAAAAACTCAAGACCTACCTCTTCTAAGAAGGAATCAACGCAGGTCGGATCAAGCGCCTCGAGGCGATTCAGTTCGCAGTTGCAGCGCTATACAAATCATTCATTCATTCATTCATTCATTCATTCATCTGCTGTGCTGATCCAGTCTGCTAAGCTGTTCCTATCTGCTGAGCTGATCCAGTCCGCTGCACAGATCCAGTTTGCTGAGCTGATCCAGTCTGCCATACTCACCCAGTCTGCTGAACTGATCCAGTTGGTCCATCCAATCCGGTCTGTTGATCCTGCCAGGCACCCGTGCCCCTCCTTACTCCTGTGTCCTCTGTTATGCCGCGTACACACGAAGGGACTATCCCGCGGGATTATCCACTGGACCGAAGTCGAGCGGATAATCCCCTCGTGTGTGGGCACCGGCGGACTTTTTTTGGCCAAAGTACGGCGGACTAAAGTTTTAAGTTTTGTTTTAAAATTATCCGCTGGACTTGGCAGTCCAGCGGACAATCCGGCCGTGTGTAGTATGGTCCGGCGGACCAAAAAGGACGCATGCTCAGTAGCAAGTATTTTTCTAGTATTTTTCGTTTTCTAGTCCTGTCGTACGTGCTGTACGTCATCGCGTGAACCGTCGGACTTTTTGCGTGATCGTGTGTGGTCAAGTCCGTTCGCTTTTTAGTCCAGCGGACCCAGCTGGAAAGTCCAGCGGATTGTCCGCTGGACTTAGGTCCGCCGGGAAAAGTCCCTTCGTGTGTACGCGGCATTACCTTACCAGGGAACCGGGAGTGGGAGCCATAAGGCAGGCCCTCCTCTGCAATTCGGGCTCAAAACCACTAGGTACGTGACATGTGTAAGGCTGACTGCAGGTCAGCCTGTATTTGTAGGAGGAGTCAGGCTGCATAAATTCCTCCTTTGTTGTCATATGTCCCCAGTGTCAGTTTTGCTGTAATACGCTCTTGTGAGGGTATTCACACATACAGACTTTGGTGGAAGACTATTGGCTGTGGAAACCTTCCTGTGGACATGGCAGATCTGTTCTGCTCTTTTAAGGATGTTTGTTTATGCCTCACCAAGGTACTGGCCACTCCATGGCGACCGCATCTAAACTCCTAAGTAAGCAGATCTGCGTACATGGGAACCATAGCATTACCATACAAAATGATGGCCCACTGAGCCATGATAGAGTATGGCTTGCGTCATTTGTAGCAGTGGGAATGTGCACACGATCAGTAATGTCAGTAATGTTTAAATTGTGAGTCCTTTGTGTCTCACAAAGGACTTGCCACATGGCCCTGAACATGACCGTCTGCACAGGTCACTACTGTATTTCTATTTGAATTTATACATGTGTGTGTGATTGGTTCTTTTGAAAGTATAAGTGTCTGGCTGATTCTGAAGCCACCACTTTCATTTGTTATTCATGTTGACATGATCAGCCGTGTCCAATCACGGCTGATCACGATGTAAACAGGAAAAGCCGGTAATCGTCTTTTCCTCACTCGCGTCTGACAGAGGGGGGTCTGCGCTGATTGTTTATCAGTGCAGAACCCCCTCGGATGCCCACACTAGACCACCCGGGAAGCCCCCAGGACCACCAGGAAGGGGGGGGCAACATGTGTATGGCCAGGTATGTACCCCATGGCAATCCACATGTGCAAATAACAGCCCAATCAGTGCCAATCAGTGGCCACAAATGGGCACTGACTGGCACCATCATGTAGCAAATAAAATCAGTGATGCTCAACAATGCCACCCATCAGTGTCATCCATCAGTGTCCAGCAGTGCCACCCATCAGTGCCCATCCATGCCCATCAGTGCCACCTATCAGTGCCACCTATGAGTGCCCATCGGTGCTGCATACCAGTGCCACCTATCAGTGCCACCTATCAGTACCCATAAGTGCCCGTCAGTGCCACCTTATCAGAACCAACTCATTGGTGCCCCCCTTTATCGGTGCCCATCAGTGCCGCCTTATCATTGCCCATCAGTGCAGCCATATCAGTGCCCGTCATTGAAGAAGAAAACATACTTATTTACCAAAAAAATTAACAGAAACAAAGAAAAACATGTTTTTTTTTCAAAAATGTTGGTCTTTTTTTATATTTTATTTTATTTTAAAATAAAAATCGCAGAGGTGATCAAATACCACCAAAAGAAAGCTCTATTTGTGGTAACAAAATTTGTTTTGGTGCAGTGTTGTATGACCGTGCAATTGTCATTCAAATTGCTACAGCGATGAAAGCTGAAAATTGGCTTGGCCAGGAAGGTGTCTTGGTATTGAAGTGGTTAAGGAATCTTTTTGGAAGAATTTCCGAATTTCTCTGTAGTTTTAGAAATCATGTTTATTTAAATATTAATAATACAGTGTATATGGGTACCCTGCTAGTAGGGATGGGCCCGGTGTTCGATTCGAACCCATGTTCGAATCGAACATCGGGCGTTCGCCCGCTCGGCGAGCCCAGAACTACTTGGGCCTTTCGCATCAAATTCGTGTGATGCGAGCGGCCCGCAATGCATTGCGCTAGTCGCAGTGCAATGCTGGCTGATGATTGGCCAAGCATGCACTGTGACCCCGCATGCTTGGCCAATCACAGCGCCGGCAGCGAGGAGAGCCATAATTGGCCAATTATAGCTCAGGGGCTTTAGTACACGCCCCACGGTATAAGAGCGGCGGCGGCCTCGCATATTATGTTTCAGTGTCAGCGTGTCAGTGTGTTGCTGACTGCTGACAATATGTGCTTTATTTCTGGGGATTTGTGTGTGCGTGCTGTTAGTACAGCATTGCAGTATCACATCTGGGGGGTGTCTATAGGTGGCCTGTAAAGGGGGGAAGGTAATCTTTTGTGTAATATAGATAGCCCACAACTTTTTGTCAGCACTGCCATGAACAATGGAGATCCAAAAGTGACCCAGGTAATTAAACTGGTCAATACTGAGTGGGCAACCATGTCCCCCCCCCCCCCCCCGGTTTGTGGAGGATGTAAAGAAAAGGGCCACCTCTGAATTTTTTAATACCAAAGGAGGACTATTCACCAAGACCTCAGGGACTACCACCCCCATGCTCCCAGCCTTTAATAACTCTGCATTGCAAACACAAGAATACCCAAATCGAAGCTGTTTTCATTGTGGAGACCCCTCCCATTGGAAAACAGAATGCCCACACAGGAGAAATACCCAGGGAAGTGGACAGGGTAGGTTTCAAAGGAGGGGCTGGGGTGTTTCCAGAGGCAGATATCAGCGTAATTTTCCCAATTATCAAACACAGCAATATCCTTCTCCAACACAACAAAGCCTCCCCCTGCAACCCCAACAATACACCCAAAACCAACCCCCACCACCTGGCCGCCGCCGAATGCAACCAGAATATAACCGTCCTATAGTTAAGGTGGCCTGGCCCCCCAGAGAACGGCCAGAACCCAGAAACACTGTCAAATTAATTCAAATGGATTGGCCAGGATGCAATGATAACAACCCTCGCAATAACCCCTTTAATCAACATCCATAAGGGTGCCCGGAGCAGATCCCCTCCTTGGTAATGCATTTCTTCTCTTCCCACTGGAAAACACTTCCACAGGTAGTCCTTAAAGTTGAGGGAAGGGTGGTATGTTTTTTAGTGGACACAGGGGCTAGTACGAGCTGTATAATGACACCCGTTTTATCACAGAAAATTGTACCGAGGGCTGCTCTATGGGAATTAATGGGATAGATGTTACACACAAAATAACAGAACCACTGCAAGTGTCGGACTTGCAGGATAAACACTTAACCAGACAAACCTTCGCCATCCTCATTGACTGCCCATTATGCCTAATGGGAAGGGACCTCATGTCTTCATTAGGGGTAAGCATTAAATTTGACCTACAAGGGGGAATGACTGCCAAATCAGCAAGATGTGACTTGACTATGCCAAAAAGAAAAGATTTGACGTTTTACTTTATGATTATACCTGCAACATTAGAGACTCACCCGATATGGGCAAAGTCAAAAACAGACGTAGGACATGTCAAATGCACTCCCTATGTCCCTACTTTCAAACCAAACATCATACCGTTCTTTCAGAAACAATACCACCTTCATGTGGACAAAGTACAAGGCATAGCACCACAGATCACCACATACATACAGAAAGGCATTCTAAAACCCGTTATCAGTCCCTGGAATACATCAATCAACCCAGTTAAGAAAGCCAGTGGCGAGTGGAGGCTAGTACAGGATCTGAGGGGGGTAAACAAATGTATCCAACCGCTTCCACCACTAGTCTCAGACATCACGGGAAATTTTATAAACATCCCTGCTTCCTCCACTGTATATACGGTACTGGACTTGTCCAATGCCTTCTTTAGCATTGATGTGCACAAAGATTTCCAAAGGATCTTTGCCTTTACCTGGGGCACGGGCCAACTGACTTGGACCCGTCTTCCTCAAGGCTTTGTAGACAGTCCTGCAGCATTTTCCATGGTGTTAAAACTAACCCTGGATGACTGGGTGCCCCCACAGGGATCAGTACTCCTGCAATATGTAGATGACCTACTGTTATGTAGTGAGAGCAGGGCACAGTGTGCAGACGACTCAGAAAGCCTGATGACTCACTTATCTCTTAAGGGCCACTTGGCGTCTCGCAAAAAGGTCCAGTGGTGCGGGGAGAGGGTGGAATACCTAGGATGTATTATCTCAGGCGGGACCAGGCAAGTGTCCCCAGAAAGAGTCAAGACTCTGACCTGTCTCGGCCCACCTAAAGATAAGGCAGCGCTCCTATCTTTTCTTGGCTCTATTGTCTACTGCAGGCAGTGGATCCCAGATTGTTCTTTTTATGACTCAATCTTGCGCCCCTCTACCGCAGCCACTGCCCCAAAGCAGGTGATGTACACTGAGGAAATGACACAGGCCTTTCATGTCTTATTACAATCTTTGGCCAGTGCGCCAGCACTGGGTTTACCAGATCGTAAGAAATCCTTTGTGCTTTACTGTATAGTCAGGGGCCCTGCGCTGGCTGCCGTACTGGCCCAAGTGCATGGTACCCACTACCGACCCGTGGCTTATCTATCCAAAAAACTCCCCATTCAGGTGCAAGGAATGCCAGCTTGCCTACAAGCTGTCGCTGCCTGTGCAATGGCAGTAAAAGAAGCATCCAAAATCACTTTAGGAACGGAAACTACATTGTACACAACACATACTGTAGTCCACCTTTTACAAAACATTTCTACACAACACATGACAGCACAACGCTCCAGTGGTTATGAGATCATCCTCCTCAACACACATGGTCTCACTGTCAAATCTTGTTCTGAAACAACATCTGCAATCAGACTTCTACATTCATTACTCAGACTTCCAACAAAAGAAATCCTAGTAGAGCATGATTGCTGCACACAACTGCTACATTCCACCTCACCAAGACCTGACCTCACTGACCAACCTAACTCAGATCCCGACTACATAAATGTTTTTGTTGACGGAAGCTGTTCTAGACCAAGTGATAACACCTACAAGACTGGCTATGCTGTAGTGACTTTACCGAACATGATATTAGAAGCAAAACCACTAGCAGCGACTTCAGCTCAGCAGGCAGAGCTCTATGCCATGACATGTGCCTGTCAGTTATTCAAAGGACAAAAAGTAAACATTTACACCGACAGTAGATACGCTTTTGGGGTCGTTCACGACTATGGTGTTATTTGGAAAGCCCGCGGGTACAAAACAGCGGATAATAAGCAAATCTCAAATCAAGTCTGGGTAGAGAATTTATTAATTGCACTTCATTTACCCTCAAAAATTAATGTCATAAAAGTAAAAGGTCATTCCTATGACAAATCTGACACTACTAAGGGAAATAACTTAGCAGACAGGGCAGCCAAAATGGCTGCTGAGAAGGCAATCAAACAACCAACCCTCCAATTGTTTTCTACAGATTTTTCATCCCCAAATTTCCCCGCCTTAGCCACATTACTACAAAAAAAAGCTCAATTGACTGACATTTCCTGTTGGGAATTGAATGGTTTGACACACAACCCGGACGGCTTGTGGTCAAACAAGGAGGGGATCATAGGTATTCCAGAAACAGTAGCTCCTTTGATTTTATCTTATCTCCATGGCCCCGGGCACATAGGCAAGAAACCCCTACAGCAAATGTATAACCAGAATTTTTGCACCAATTCCACTCACCTATTAATTGAACAACTGATTGATTCCTGCTTAACTTGTGCCCAGAATAATGTTCAGGGACCAAAGATGGATTTGGGATGTTAATGGACTCATGGATGAATGCCACAGCAATAGATATAGGATTACTCAATGAAGAACTTAGGAAGGTATTATTTGAACAAGAGGTAATTAAACAAAGGCAAGAAAGAATGATGATGGTTCTTACAGGGCTGTGTGACCTAACAGGGGATAAAACCCTATGCTGCACATACATGAACAGTCTTACAAAGCCGTCTGAAGATTTAGAAATCCCAGACTATTATGACATTATTAGAGGTCACAATGAAGAAAGGGCAAAATTGCAGGACCAAATGAGACGTATGGGGGACTCATGGAATCCCTTTTCAGGTGTAGGAGGATGGTTCGGTTCTATTTGGGAAAACATTATGAATTTCTTTAAGAAAGCGGGTATGATACTCCTCATGATACTTATTTTAGCTCTGGCCGTTTATGTGACAATCAAATTGGTGTTCTGCCTGATAAGTAAAGTAGCAAAATCAAAGAACCTAGTTGATAAGTCTGAAACAGCCATGACCATGTTCAAGGCAGGATATAGGTGGTACAATGAGTGATCAGCGGAGACTTCTTAAAGTCTCCTATGATCAAATGGAGGGATTGTAAGGAAACGTGGGAAGTGTAGAGTTACCCTTCAAGATTTAATAGTATTGTAACAAAGATGTTTTTCTGTTTTTCTGTAGAAACTCACTGTAAATTCTGTTTATCTCACACTCACACATTTCCATAACAAGTTTTAGTTCTCATGGCTTCTAGTAACGGGTCTGCTTCCCATAACAAGTATGCTGTTTTGTACTTCCATATTATCAAAACATACTGAGAATCTTATCAAGGACATATATTGCGTGAGACATTTTTAGAGTAAATATTATGTTGAGTCCGAAAGAAGAAATATTATGAATCTTGCAGATCAATATTGAATTGTATAACAAAATGCTTAAGTGGTTGAATGTGATTGGTTGTTCAATTGCGTTCTTCCCCCTTTTTTGTATTGTATATGCTCTGTGAAACGGAAGTAAAGGCACTTTTTATCAAACCTCATACGGTGTATGGTGTCTGATTATCTGTCCGGACAGACAGGGTTTTTTTCCATTGACCGCCAAAGTCCAATTGAGGGAAAGAGGGGCTGATGCAGAGGGGCTGATGCAGAGGGGCTGATGCAGAGGACCTTACAATTAGCACTTTTGATTTCGAACGTTCGCATCCATTATAACTAATAGGGTTCTAAATCTCGCATGGACTTTAGGTCCGTTCGCGGGTTCTGGTGCGAGCCGAACGGGGGGGTGTTCGGCTCATCCCTACCTGCTAGTTCTTATTACATAATTTGTATAATTTTTATGGTTAGATCACAATATTGTGCACACATTCTAGTGACACACTATTGTGTCATTCTATAATTCTATAATGCTATTTTTTAGGCTTTGATTTATATTTATACTGACACTGCTTTATATGTAATATTTGCATTGCCAAAGGGAGTGTCAGTTATATATTTTGGTTTTATTTAATTCCAGAATATGATTTTAATGTATATAATAATGTTTCAAATATGGAATTCAATTTTAATATGCATTGTGCTGCTTTTTAAAGTATCATATTGATCCTGATTTTATTAGTTTATGTATATGGTTTTAGATATTAGGTGATCATATTAAGTATATCTTTGCTATGAGGGAATGTTCTTAATAATGTTATCCTTATAATGCTTGCAGATGTTGAGATAATATAGCATTGCTATGTTTGTTTATATGCAGTCCTTCTAAGTTCTGCTGCCGTGATTATTGAATGAACACTGGCTGTGCTAGCCGTTGGTGCAGACAGCCAGTGCCCATGTGCAAGACTACCAGTGCTCAGGTGCAGGACTGACATTTGCATGTAGTCTTGTGGGTATATAAAGTCGGGACATTGCGTTGTGAGGCCACACCCTCGGAGGAAGTCAAATGATGAAACTAGTCAGGGCGTGACCTCGCGACGACCGGACGTGACCAGTGTGTTCTACAGCCAGAAAGCAAGCGGTGGATGCTGCTCCCTGTATTAACGTGAGTCACCCCTTCCTAGAGCTGTGAGGATTGCCTGTTGATTTGCCTACAATAGCTTTTGGAGAAGCTGTGATTGATGAATATACATCTAAATACTTTTAATTAATAAAAGTGAGAAAACTGAATTATATTATTGGAAGTTTCGTTTATCCTGAGAACCGATGGACCTGCTGTGATACTGCCCTTATAGCTGAGGAATACTTTGGTTTATAAATCCATGCCTGATACATGCAACACTCTAGTGAGTGTAAATCCAGAATGGGAGTGTCACGTACCTTATAGCGGAGTCTGGATGCTGGGGGTGGCCTTGTGCACAGTTCCGGTCCCAACACCCCTGGTGGTGGGAACAGGGAGTGCTGGGGCACGAAAGGGTGCAAGTGCCTGCGGCTAGGAGACTGGTGCTTGGAGGTACCGGTTCTTCTGGAAGGCAGGTGTAGAGGGTGGTAACCAAGACTGTATCCAGTGATGGCCGAACAGGTGGAAATAGGCACTGCGAAGTCAAGACAGGCAGGGGTCGGCAACTGGCTGGCAAATGAGGTACAAAAGCGGAAGGCAAGTTCATGGTCAAGTGTAGGCAGAGGTTGGCAACGGGCAGGTGATGAGGTACAAAATCAGAGAGCAGAGCCGTAGTCAAGGAATCCGAGCCGAGGTCAGTTCAGTAGAGGCAGCCAATAAGTAGGGGTGATCCAAGAGGGTGGTCAAGGAAGCCGGGTAGATCAGGAACAAGGTAACAGGTAATACAGGCAGGAATTCAGGACACAGACTGAAGACGATCCAGCACTGATGCCATGTGAAGGCCCTGTTTATATAGGGCGCCCTGTGCTGGGATTGGTGGAGGTGATCGTTCGTGCGCGATTGCGCATACACGTTCGCACTGACGTGCGAGTGCGTGCACCCGTTCGTATTGGAATGCGAGGACGCGCACCCGTTCGCGTTGGTACGCGGGCACGCCCGCACGTTCCAGAGCTCGTTCGGTTCCGTTGGGAAAACTGCGCATGGGTACTGGCACCCGCAGAGTGAGGATTCAAACGAAGACGGGCATTGGTAACGTGAGTTCTCTGACATTGCCCCCTCCTTAGGGGCAGCCTCCGGATGCCTCTTTGAAACGAACCTTGAGGGTGGGAACGGTGAAAAGCCTGTATGAGTCTCTGAGCATGAAGGTTTGTTTTTGGTTCCCAGGAATTTTCTTTTGGGCCAAAACCTTTCCATTTAATCAAATATTGGTCCTCTCCCTGCCTTTTTCTGTGGTCCAGGATAGCCTCAATTTCAAACTCTTCTTACCCATCCACCCTGATAGCTTCCGGATGCCCCACTTCACGATCCGGGAAGGAATTTGGAACATCAGGTTTAAGTAGAGAAACGTGAAATACAGGGTGTATCCTGAATGAGGCAGGAAGTTCAAGTTCATAGGCCACTGGGTTGACCTTTTTCTTGACAGGGAAAGGCCCCAAGTATCTAGGTCCTAACTTCTTGGAGGGGCATGCCAGTTTTAAATTTGCGGTAGACAGCCACACACGGTCACCCACCCCCCAATTCCCCCATTCTCTTCTTGTCAAAATATCTCTTATTATCTTCCTGTGCCTTAGCAATGGTTTCCTTAAGCACCTGGTTGTTGGAGGTAAGGAAATTCAACCTGTCCTGAACAGCCGGTACGGAAGATTCTGGTACAAGTGAGGGTAGAAAGGAGGGATGGAATCCGTAGTTGGAGAAGAATGGTGATTGGTTTGTGGTGGAGTGGATGGAATTATTGAATGCAAATTCTGCCAAAGGAAGTAGTGAGGCCCAATCCTCTTGGGAAAACGAGGAGAAGCAGCGTAGGTATTGTTCCAACGTTTGATTGGTGCGTTCGGTCTGCCCGTTGGTCTGTGGGTGATAGGCTGAAGAGAGGCTACATTTAATACCTAGTGCTGTGCATAATGATCTCCAAAACTTGGTTGTGAATTGTACTCTGCGGTCAGAGACGATGTCACTGGGGATTCCATGGAGTCTAACAATTTCTTTGATGAATATCCTGGCAGTCTCGGTTGCAGAAGGGGTCCCTTTCATGGGAATAAAGTGTGCCATCCGGGAAAAGCGGTCTACCACCACGAAGATGGAAGAGAAACCCTCAGAGGGAGGAAGTTCCACAATAAAATCCATGGCGATTCTGTCCCATGGCCTTTCGGGGATGGGCAGTGGTTTCAGCAGACCCCAAGATTTATTTTTACTGTTCTTATTTCTTAGACAGATCGGGCAAGAGTTGACGTAATCCCTGCTGTCCTTGGCAAGATTCGGCCACCAGAAGTGTCTTTGGACTAGATCCACAGATCTTGTGGCCCCCAAAGTGACCCGCCAGAGGATAGTCATGGCAGGCCTGTAACGCAATGGTGCGTAGGTCTTGAGGGATGAAGATCTTGTTGCCTTGCCAGAAGAGCCCATCCCTCTCCTGAAGGTTAGTGCCTGGAGGTAACAGTGTTTTCAAGGATGCTTGGCGGACTTGTGTCATGAAACTGGATTGGGTTAGTAAGAAGTTCCCTGCTTGCAAGATAGTATCCGGTGGAGACGGGGCTTCAAGTTCCATGAACATTCGGGATAGGGCATCGGGTTTAATGTTTTTGGATCCAGGGCGATAAGTAATATGAAAATTAAAACGGGAAAAGAAAAGAGCCCATCTGGCCTGTCGGGGTCTAAGACGTCTGGCAGTTCTGAGGTATTCTAGATTTTTGTGATCTGTGAAGATCAATATCGGATGTGCTGCCCCTTCCAGGAGGTACCGCCATTCTTCCATGGCTAGCTTTATTGCTAGGAGTTCTCGGTCACCTACATCGTAGTTCCTTTCCGACACACCCAATTTTCTGGAAAAGAAGGCCACAGGGTGCATTAGGGACTTGGGTCCTTGGCGTTGAGACAGGATGGCCCCCACCGCACTTTCCGAAGCATCGACCTCCAGGGTGTAGGGTAATGCAGGGACAGGGTGTTTTAGCACTGGGGCGGAGGTAAATGACCTTTTCAATTGGTCAAAGGCAGCCTTGGCCGCTGTAGTCCACAAGCGGCTTTGCTTTTTGGTGAGCTGGGTGATGGGGGCTATGATTTTGGAGAAGTTCTTGATAAACTTCCTATAAAAGTTGGAGAATCCGATAAAACGTTGTACCCCTTTTTTGTCGTTTGGGGGCGGCCAGGACATAATGGCCGAGACCTTCTGAGGATCCATGGCCACACCCCCGGTTGATATTACCAGGCCGAGAAAGTGAATGGTCTGGCGTTCAAACTCACACTTCTCGGCTTTTGCGTAGAGTCCATGTTGTCTTAGTCTGCCCAGAACTTGCTTTACGTGATCACGGTGTACTTCTAGGGAGGTTGAGAATATCAGAATGTCGTCCAGGTAGACAATCACAAAGGAGTCCAAGAAGTCTCTGAAGATATTATTGACGAAGTGCTGAAATGTGTCCGGGGCGTTGCATAGTCCAAATGGCATGACTAAATATTCGAAGTGGCCAAAATGTGTTCGGAATGCTGTCTTCCATTCGTCCCCTTTGCGTATCCTGATTAGGTTATAGGCCCCGCGTAAGTCCAACTTTGTGAATATTTTTGCAGAGCGGAGTCTCTGAAATAGTTCTGGGACTAGTGGAAGTGGGTACCGGTTTTTAATTGTCACTTTATTCAGATCCCTGTAATCCACACACGGACGGAGCGAGTCGTCCCTCTTTTCAACAAAAAATATTCCGGCTCCCGCTGGGGAGGAAGAGTGTCGGATGAACCCCTTTCTGAGGTTCTTGTCGATATACTCTTTGAGGACCAGGAGCTCAGGTTCGGACAGAGGAAAGATTCGCCCGAAAGGAATTTCAGCCCTGGGTAGTAGCTCGATCGGACAGTCGTAGACCCGATGGGGAGGAAGGGTGTCAGCTTTCTGCTTGTCAAAGACGTCCAAGAAGTTGTGGTGCACTGGTGGCACCAGCTCTTTGAATTCAGAGTCCGTTCTTAGACAGCCAATGACTGGGGGAATGTGGTGGAAGGGTTTGAGACAGTTCTGGAGACAATAAGAGGACTGAAAAGTCACCTCACCGGTGACCCAATTGACCTGAGGATTGTGGACTTGCAGCCATGGCATTCCTAAAATGATTGGAAACAGGGGTGAGGGAATGACATCTAGACAAAGTAGCTCCTGGTGGCCTGGTTAAATGCTGGTGAGCAGTGGTTGCGTCTCAAGAGTAATAGGCCCGGACTTGATGTTTGACCCGTCTGCAAGCCATATGGAGAGGTGATGCTGCTTAGGTGTTAATGGAATGCTGTGTTGTAGGGCAAAGGAATGGTCCACGAAGCAGCTACAGGCGCCAGAGTCAATTATAGCCTGGACTCGGAGTATCTTTTCTGGAAGCTGTAGGGAGATAGGGACAGCAATGTGAGCGGACTTTGTTAGAGACAATGCGTAAGACACACGAGTTGATGGGTTGAACTTACGGGTCTTGTTTGGGCACCCATTGGCGTAGTGTCCGGCTTCCCCACAGTAAAGGCAGAGGTTGTTCTGGCGCCGCCGTTGTTTTTCCTCTGGTGACAAAGGTGAGCGGAGCAGGCCTACTTGCATGGGCTCTGGTGCCCCTGGGACAGCAGTAATAACCTGGGAGACGGGAGTAGGAGGATAGTTAGGAACTCTAGGCAACACCCATGTGGGGCACGTCATGCTGGACTTCTCGGACCTCCGCTCTCTCAGACGACGGTCTATCTGGATGGCCAGCTGGATCAGGTCCTCCAAGGAACTAGGGATCCCTACACGGGCCAACTCGTCTTTCAGTGCCTCAGAGAGGCCCATGCGAAATTGGTAGAGGAGGGCGGCGTCTTTCCAAGAGGTGTCAGAACTCCACCGCCTAAAGTCTGTTACATAGTCCTCCACTGGCAGACGCCCTTGCTGGAGGGCATGGAGGTTGGCCTCCGCTGTTGAGGCGCGCTGAGGATCATCATATAGTTTGGCCATTTCGTTCAAGAATAAGTCCAGGGTATCCAACAGAGGGCTGGCTTGTTCCAACAGATTGTGGGCCCAAGTTTGAGGTTCCCCTTGGAGTAGTGAGACGATGAACCCCACCTTAGTGCTCTCCAGGGAGAAGGTGCGTGGTTGTAGCAGGAAGTAAAGCCGGCAGGCATTCCTGAAGGAACGGAACTTGCTGCGATCCCCTGAAAAACGTTCTGGAGGGGGCACACGAGGCTCTGGGGGTGGTACCATTACTGTGGGTGCTGATGCGGAGGTTGCTGGACCGGAGGTCCGGGATGCCATGGTCACCTGGTGAGTTGCAGAGCTTGGGGATATGGATTCCACTCTCTGTTCCAGTTGGTGATAGCCATCTCGCAGGCCCTGGACTGCCTGGGTAAGAGCCGCCATCTGCCGGCACAGGGCTTCCAAAGGCGAGGCCCCCCCTTCAGACTCCATTCTGGCTGGATCGTGCTGTCACGTACCTTATAGCGGAGTCTGGATGCTGGGGGTGGCCTCGTGCACGGTTCTGGTCCCAACACCCCTGGTGGTGGGAACAGGGAGTGCTGGGGCACGAAAGGGTGCAAGTGCCTGCGGCTAGGAGACTGGTGCTTGGAGGTACCGGTTCTTCTAGAAGGCAGGTGTAGAGGGTGGTAACCAAGACTGTATCCAGTGATGGCCGAACAGGTGGAAATAGGCACTGCGAAGTCAAGACAGGCAGGGGTCGGCAACTGGCTGGCAAACGAGGTACAAAAGCGGAAGGCAAGTTCGTGGTCAAGTGTAGGCAGAGGTTGGCAACAGGCAGGTGATGAGGTACAAAATCAGAGAGCAGAGCCGTAGTCAAGGAATCCGAGCCGAGGTCAGTTCAGTAGAGGCAGCCAATAAGTAGGGGTGATCCAAGAGGGTGGTCAAGGAAGCCGGGTAGATCAGGAACAAGGTAACAGGTAATACAGGCAGGAATTCAGGACACAGACTGAAGACGATCCAGCACTGATGCCATGTGAAGGCCCTGTTTATATAGGGCGCCCTGTGCTGGGATTGGTGGAGGTGATCGTCCGTGCGCGATTGCGCATACACGTTCGCACTGACGTGCGAGTGCGTGCACCCGTTCGTATTGGAATGCGAGGACGCGCACCCGTTCGCGTTGGTACGCGGGCACGCCCGCACGTTCCAGAGCTCGTTCGGTTCCATTGGGAAAACTGCGCATGGTTACTGGCACCCGCAGAGTGAGGATTCAAACGAAGACGGGCATTGGTAACGTGAGTTCTCTGACAGGGAGTGTGTTGCACAGATGCAGTGGGGTGTCTTTGATACAACTGGGACTGTCTTCTCACATCATCTGTCAATTACCCACTACTTATGTGTACTACATACATACAAATTAATGATTAGGTGTGTTCCTTTGAATCAAAAAGACATATAGAGAGAAAGGAATGGACCAAGGGCCCAAAAAAGGATTCTTCAGAAAGGAACAAATTGATAGTAACAAAAATAGTCATCTTTATTGAAAACAATTCCACCAAAATATAAAAAAAAGGGAAAAATACCTCCACCACATAAGTATAAAATATGATAATGTTATCAAAGCACAGATGGCCACAACAAACTTACATTCATTCATTCAACCCTCATACAATTCATACACCAACTGACAAGGATGTGAACCCCTGGGAGAAATAATTTCTCATATGTATAGAAGCAAGGAGCTAAATAATAATCACTGGAAAAGTCCATAGGCATTATAACACACTTCAGCTATCCATAAAGAGAGTTAGCAAGGGAATTATAAGAAAAGGAGACAATTTTATGATTTGACTTCACAGGTAACAGTAGTAGTTCCACCATAAAAAAATCACAGAGCGGGTTAGATAGCTGGCAGAGATACAGTTCAGAGACCAAGTAAAATCTTCACTCCATATACGCTGACCAATACTATCGACATCAAACAAAGTTCTCCCGGTAGACAATTCCACTCCCGTCTCCATAAGTTATCTTATAAGAGCCGACTGAACAACAGTGAATCAAAGTAGGAAGGAGACGTGAGATGTGGGGGAACACATTCCCTTCACTTACCTGGTGCGGTAATGATAGACATGGATAAATAGCTCACCAATCTCCTCAAGTCCAATAAACGGATAGGCTATGCCTTTCAAAAAAGTTTCCTGCTATCCGGTGTTAAGAGAGGGGGAGAGATAGATTTGTCCACCATTTTGGAATGGAGATCAGCTTGTCAGCGAGTCAGCTTGTCTGCTTAAAACACTGTCAATCATGCTGCAGTCTCTGCTTTGATCCAAAAAGCACTTCTGTATTCCAATGGTCCAACCAAACTCCGTAAGTGAGAGAAAAGAAGAGGGGAAAAGTTTGTTGCTTTCAATCTGTGTACCAACTACAGTTTACAGATAGTGTAGTGGTGTCTTGCTGACATGTTTCATTTGATAGTCAAGTTTCTTCAGAACATATGTGAACAAGAATTTGAGAATTCTTAAGTAATATGTTAATTAGGCTAAGTGATATCACAATGAGCAAGTGATGTCTCAATCAGCACATGCTCACTCCTTTCAACTAACCAAAAACACCATAGATCACTGTGGGGATATCCAATTTCAAAGTGCCGTACTCACTTGAATATACAAGGACACCAAACATATAGTCATAACTATGTTTAAAAAGACCATCATTTTTTCTAAAAAATTTTTTATATGAAATGCAATTTACATATTAGGTAGACTCTAGAACAAAGGTTTGTTTACCAGATTTTAGGACGTAATAGGATTATCAAAAGGAAAAAGTTCCCCGCCTTCAACAGGGTAATGATGTTCTACTTTTTAAATAGATGACAAATTGCCCTGCGATCTCCCACATTAAGAGGGTGAAAGAAAAAAAAGGGGCGGGGAAAAATAGCAATAGTTCATAAAAATAGAATTGTTCATAAAGATAAATGATGAAAGGCAGGGGATTTATACACATATCCTAGAGGTTAGAGTTCTAGGAAAACCGATAAATTACGCTCATTGTTTAAGCCTGATGGCTGTAAGGCATTTAAAAGGAAGATCCAGTTTCTCTTTCTGCAAGAGGATTCTATTGAAATCACCCCTCCTAAGGTGTAAGTTCAATTTGTAGATACCCTTTACTCTGAGTCCACGAGGATCACCTCCTACAATGGGAACAACTGCACATTCATCATCACAACCCTTACTTCAAACATATCATTTAATTTGGAAGATACATTGATGATATCATCATCATTTGAGATGGCTCTCTCTCTGTCGTATCTGGACTATTTTTATGTTGCAATAACAACCAGTTTGGGCTGTCTTTCACACATGTTGCTGATACCGAATCCCTGATTTTAGATCTAGAACTAGGCCACATTGACCATACTATTATATCCAAGAATTTTGAAAGCAATGCCTGGAATTCTTATGTCCACTCCAAGAGTTGCCATCATCCCAGGTGGATAAATACCATTCCATGCAGCCAAGTCCATCGTGTAGGACACAATTGTACACTGGAAAGTGATTACGTCTAACAGAGTGGCACCCTAAAACCCTTGTTGAGAAAGCGTTATCCAATCATTTGGGTAATCTAAAGGACTAAACAATCTCCCATAAGTTCCAGAGATCCAGTTAAGATCCTATTCATTACCCAATTTCATTCCAGACACCGAAATGTGAAAATAATCTTGGCAAAACATTGGAATATTATTTTACAATATTATCTGCTTAACCACTTAAGGACTGAGCCTCTTTCTGAGATTTGTTGTTTACAAGTTAAAAAAATTTTTTTTGCTAGAAAATTACTTAGAACCCCCAAACATTATACATTTTTTTCCTAACATCCTAGAGAATAAAATGGCGAGCATCACAATACTTTCTTTCACACTGTATTTGCACAGCAGTCTTACAAGCGCACTTTTTTTTGGAAAAAATACACTTTTTTGAATTAAAAAATCAGACAGCAGTAAAGTTAGCCACATTTTTTTTATATTGTGAAAGATAATGTTACGCCAAGTAAATTGATACCCAACATGTCACACTTCAAAATTGCACCCGCTCATGGAATGGCGACAAACTTTTACCCTTAAAAATCTCCATAGGCAACGTTTAATTCTATAGGTTGCATGTTTTGAGTTACAGAGAAGGTCTAGGGCTAGAATTATTGCTCTCGCTCTACCAATCGCGGTGATACCTCACATGTGTTGTTTGAACACCGTTTTCATATGCGTACGCTTCTGCACGCAAGCTCGTCGGGACAGGGAGCATTTAAAAATATATTTTTTCTTATTTATTTTACCTTTTATTTTTTATTTGTACACTGTTTTAAAAAAAAAAATTGTCTCTTTTCTTCCTATTACAAGGAATGTAAACATCCCTTGTAATAGAAAAAAAGCATGACAGGACCTCATAAATATGAGATCTGGGGTCAAAAAGACCTTAGATCTCATATTTACACTAAAATGCAAAAAAATGATTGGAAAAAGTCAGATCGGATTATGTTGCCGGAAAATCCAATCGTGTGTGGGCTCTAGCGGGCCTTTTCGTCTGAATTTCATGGATCTCAAATTTTCAGACAACAAAATCTGATCGAACTTTTTCCGATCGTGTGTAGGGAATTCCGACGGACAAAGTGCCACGCATGCTCAGATCAAATTAGGAGACCAAATCTATTGGCTACTGGCCTCTACGTAGTTCCGTAATACGCAACGAACGTCACCACGTTCGGAACGATCAAATTTTCCGACAACTTTGTCTGACCGTGTGTATGCAACACCAGTTTCGGACAAAATCCGTCGGAAAGAATCCGATGGATTTTGTGGTCGGAATTTCCGACCGTGTGTACAGGGGCTTAGAGCTATGGGCGGAAGTGACGTTTTAATGTGATCTGCAATGTCATGGAGATGGGTGGGGGCCATCTTCCCCTCACTCGTCTCCATGCACAGCCAGTGAAAGGACCGGATCGCCTCTGCCGCTGTTGGCGGCTTCGGTAAGCAGCGGAGGGCACCGGAGCATGGCGGGGGGGGCCCTCTCCTGCCACCAATAAAAGTGATCTTGCAGTGAATCTGGTGCAGAGACCACTTTTATCTTGTAGCTGACCGCCCACTGAATACGAGGATACGAGCTAGCTGCTGCCATAACAACGATATCCATCCTCAAAGTTAGGATGTATATCGGCGTCCGCTGGTCGGCAAGTGGTTAAACTATTAATTTTATCTGACAATTGCGCAGTCATGCAACGCTGTACCCAAAGAAAATTTATGTCCTTTTTTTTCCCACAAATAGATCTTTCTTTTAGGGGTGTTTGATCACCTCTGCGGTTTTACATTTTTGTGCTATAAACAAAAAAAAATTGACAATATTGAAAAAATATATATTTTTTACTTTCTGCTATAAAACACATCCAATACAAAAATTAAAAAAAATATATAAATCTACAAACTATGGGATATATTTATGGATTTTTTTATACTAGTAATGGTGGCGATCAGCAACTTATAACGGGACTGAGATATTGCGGTGGACAAATCGGACACCAAGTGAAATTTTTTTGGGAATCAGTGACACTGATACAGTGAACAGTGCACTGTCACTGTGCTAATGATACTGTCTGGGAAAGGGTTAACATCAGGGAAAATCAAATGGTTAACTGTGTGCCTAAATTTGCTTGGTTACTATGGGGGAGATGCCTGTACTATGAGAAGGCAGAGATCTGTGTTTCTGCTTTGCAGAAACACAGGATTCATGTCTTTCCTACTGACAAAACAACAGTCTACTTGTTTACATAGGCAGACCACCATTTTGCTTCTTTCCCAAACAATCAGCCCAAATTGGCTATCGTTGTGTTCAACCACAGCAGGAGTGGGTCGTCAGAGGTGCGTGCACCTGCCCCAGACCCAGAAGTGTCAGATTACATACTGAAAACTTTATCTGCCACAGAGCAGCCGCCCTGCTGCAGTAAATGTATGTGGGGCAGCTGCTAAGCAGTTAAACAGCGTTTATTATTTTTTTCTTTTGTCTACTTTCCTATATTTAGTTTTATTTCCAAATTTTGCTTTTTATTTTTTATATTTATATTTTATTTTATTTCTTATTTTTATCTTATTTTTACTTTTATTTTTATTATCTTTTTTTCTAGTCTTAGTTTATTTTTCTCCTTCATCTCAACTCATCTTTTTTCATTCATAAACTTTTTCATATACTCGTGGTCACATCCTCTGCATTATAATTAATGTCGTTTTTTTCTCCCACTATATTCTGATACATATACACACATAGATATACAGCATACTTTTGGTATCTCTCCTTTACCAATAAACACTTTATTCCCACTATCCTGTTGTGACTAGGGATGGGCCCGGTGTTCGATTCGAACCCGCTCAGCGAGCCCAGAACTATTTGGGCCGCTCGCATCACATTCGCCAGTCGCAGTGCAATGCTGGCTGATGATTGGCCAAGCATGAACTGTGACCCTGCATGCTTGGCCAATCACAGCGCCGGCAGCGAGGAGAGCCATAATTGTCTACAGGCTGGATGCCTGTTGCCAATTATAGCTCAGGGGTTTAGTAAACGTCCCACGGTATAAGAGGCCGCCGCGGTGGTGGCCTCGCATATTGTGTTTCAGTGTCAGCGTGTCAGTGTGCTGCTGACTGCTGACAATATATGCTGTATTTCTGGGGATTTGTGTGTGTGTGCTGTTAGTACAGCATTGCAGTATCACATCTGGGGGGTGTCTATAGGTTGCCTGTGAAGGGGGCATGTTTCCTGTGCTTAGAACTGTCCCTGCAAAAAGTGTCATTTTTGCAGGAAAAAAGCTATTTAAAAGCACTCGCAGCTAATGAATTGATGGCTCCCGTAACACAGAGAACTGTCATTCATTTTTAAAAAACAAAAATAAAAAGCGTGGGGGTCCCCCCAATTCAATAACCAGGCCCTTCAGGTCTGGGATGGATTTTAAGGGGAACCCCAGCCAAAAAAAATGGCGTGGGGTCCCCCTCAAAATCCATACCAGACCCTTATTCCGAGCACGCAACCTGGCAGGCCGCAGGAAAAGAGGTGGGGACGAGAGCGCCCCCCCCGCCTGAACCGTACCAGGCCACATGCCCTCAACATTGGGAGGATGCTTTGGGGGTCTGAGACCCCCAAAGCACCTTGTCCCCATGTTGATGAGGACAAGGGCCTCTTCCCCACAACCCTGGCCGGTGGTTGTGGGGGTCTGCGGGTGGGGGGCTTATCGGAATCTGGAAGCCCCCTTTAACAAGGGGACCCCCAGATCCCGGCCCCCCCTGTGTGAAATGGTAAGGGGGTACAAAAGTACCCCTACCATTTCACCAAAAAAGTGTAAAAAATTTTAAAAATGACAGGAGACGGTCTTTGACAATTCCATTATTAAAATATTCTTTCTTCTGGTCTTCCTTTCTTCATCCTTCGGTTTCTTCATCTTCTCCTTCCGGCATCTTCTTCCATCTTCTTCTTCCATCATCTTCTTCCTCCGATCAGCTTCTTCTTGCGCTGGTCTTCTCGTCCGGCATCGTCTTCCATGGCGTCGGCGTCGGTGTCTCTTCTTGGGCCACTCCTCACAATGGGAGGCTCCCGCTGTGTGAAGCTTTGCTGCGTCTGACAGGTCTTTTATAATGGAGGGCACCTGGTGACCCCGCCCCCTCTGACGCACGGGGACGTCATGGGGAATTCCCTCTAGCTTTCCCCATGACGTCAGAGGGGGGCGGGGTCACCAGGTGCCCTCGTTATAAAAGACC
Organism: Lithobates sylvaticus; assembly: GCA_028564925.1. Taxonomy (NCBI): domain Eukaryota; kingdom Metazoa; phylum Chordata; class Amphibia; order Anura; family Ranidae; genus Lithobates; species Lithobates sylvaticus. Next base: position 247,899,617 of record CM053030.1, read on the forward strand.
TGTCAGACGGAGCGAAGTATAATGGATGCGAACGTTCCCCACAACCCTGGCCGCAATGGGAGGCTCCCGCTGTGTGAGGCTTCGCTCCGTCTGACAGGTCTTTTATAACGGAGGGCACCTGGTGAGCCCGCCCCCCTCTGACGTCATGGGGAAAGCTAGAGGGAATTCCCCATGACGTCCCCGTCGTATAATGGATCCATTATAACTAAAAGGGTTCTAAAGCTCGCACAGACTTTAGGTCCGTTCGTGGGTTCTGGTGCGAGCCGAACGGGGGGGTGTTCGGTTCATCCCTAGTTGTGACACAGACTTCCCTTATCTGACAGCTCATGATTGTGCACACCTCCCACTGCCCTATGTTCTTTCGGAGGAAGAGATTCCTATATTGGCCCTGCCTACACCTTATATAAAAATACCAGGCCCACCTTGCCCATCTTGTTTTCGATTTGACAAAAACAAAGTCTTGTTACGCTCAGGACTCTCCGACTACCAAACATATCCAGAAGCCATCAAGCAGTGAGAGGCAGCTTGTGTTCCACATCGCAGGCTGTCATCTTCCCCGCACAGCTCTCCAGTAACTACCAGACAGAAGATACAGTGCCAGTCGCTTGCCTGCCGATCTCTGCACCACAGAACCAGCAGCTTGCCCGCCAAACTCTTTATCTTGGACTCATGCTGGAGACATTATCACAATGACATTCTTTACTTTTACGGCATGCAGTGAGTGCATTCTTTTTTATCTATTTCTTATTTTTTTAAAACAGCCTACATTTAGATGAATGGGCCCTGTTCTGTTTATAATTATATGTGCACTAGGTAACTCAGGACCTGGATTATGAGGAGCAACCCTATCTTAATTCTGCCTTGCATAGGTTTATTAGACTTCTGTGTACATTTGTTTTAGCCCGGGTTCACAATTATGCGAATTCGCAGCGGCCTAAAACACTGCGAATTCGCAGGACATTTCAAAATACATTGATTTCAATGAGGCATGTTCACATATCTCTGGTGTATGCTCACTGCGCATTGAAGAAAAACCGTGTGTGTCTTTTGGGCAGTGCGGTGCGGATCAGGTGTGAATTCAGGCCCATTATCTTCTATGGGCACGCATCTGATTCGCACCTGGCTTGCATTGTGAACAAAAATTTGCAACTCATTGTACTACTTCTGAGGGGGAAGTCCACGCCAATTTAATTTTTTTTTTAAAACGGCATGGATTCCCCCTCCAGGAGCATACCAGGCCCTTAGATCTGGTATGGCTTTTAAGGGTAACCCCCTACGCCGTGACATACGGGACATCATATGTGGGCGGGGTCACCATGTGACATGAGCATGTGACCCTGCCCCTTGTCCCTATATAAGTCACAACACCGCGTGTCTCTGCCATTCCGGCCAGAGAGAGCAACGAGTCAACATCTTATGAAGAAGAAGAAGCAATGTTTTCATCTATATCAAGTAATGTTTGTACAAGTTGACTAGCCTGCTTCAAGGATACGTTATTCTTTGTGTTTATGTACATGCTATGCAAAAACAATTCAAAAAAAAAAAAAAAAAAAAAGAAGAAGAAGAAGAAAAAGATGGCGGCGGTGGCGCAGAAGGTGGCGACAGCGGCAAGAACAGAAGAGACCCCGGAAGACCCCCGAATGCGGAACGAGACCCCCAGACGACGGCGGCGACGATGAAGAAGAAAGCCGGGCTCTTCCGCTCGTGAAAAAGCTAGGTAAAAGAGCAGAAGAGAGTGGAGGAGTCCGGCGAGAAGACCCCCCAAGACGGAAGAAGACCCCGGAGCAGTGCAAAAAAATATTTTTAAAAATTGTGTGTTTTTTTTATTTACACTTTTACACCTTAGGTGAATGGGTAGGGGTACATCGTACCCCATACTCATTCACATAGGGTGGGGGGCCGGAATCTGGGGGCCCCCTTATTAAAGGGGGCTCCCGGATTCCGATAAGCCCCCCGCCCGCAGACCCCGACAAACAATGGCCCCCTTCCCCAAAGCACCCACCCCCCATGTTGAGGGCATGCGGCCTGGTATGGTTCAGGAGGGGGGGGCGCGCGCTCGTCCCCACCCCCTTTCCTGACCTACCAGGCTGCGTGCTCGGATAAGGGTCTGGTATGGATTTTGGGGGGACCCCCACGCCGTTTTTTCGGCGTAGGGGGTTACCCTTAAAAGCCATACCACACCTAAGGGCCTGGTATGCTCCTGGAGGGGGAATCCATGCCGGTTTTTTATAAAAAATTGGCATAGATTTCCCCCTCAGAAGTAGTACAATGAGTTGCGAATTTATGTTAGCAGATTCACACCTAAAACGCTGACAAACCGCAGAACAGCCGACGTTTCAGTGCGCAGTAACGCTGAACATAAAATTCGCACCGCACTGGTGTGATCCCAGGCTTAGTGTCATCCCAGTCCTATCCTTACATTAACTCATGATTCATCAGACAGCTCCATAGCCTGTATTTCTTTCTGACATTATGAGCCTTTCTTTGTGCTTAATGGATTCATGAGGAAATACCAAAGGAACCAGGAAGCCATCCCCCTCCTTGCCTATCTAGCATCATTACATAGCCCTTTTTGACCATCTTGTAAAGCGAGGTTAAACAAATCTGGTAAAATTATATTCAAAAGAGTTGCAGCGCTCCCGAATAAAAACACTCTCCTGATATATCATATATACCATGATATATCATTCTATAGCTCCCCGAGGAAGCCATGTGACCCTGTGGCGTAACATGTAGGGAAGGGGCCAATCTGTCATCATGTTGAGGCACGCATTGTGAGCATACCGCGAAAATACTGTCTGATTGTCTTATACCCGCACTGTGAGGACTGAATGCGTTTTACAGTTTGATACACTCTAAGCACCAGGAAAATGTGAGTTTTTTTATACTTAGTGTTTAACCACTTCAGCCCCGAAAGAATGTATCCCCTTCCCGACCAGGCCATTTTTTACCATATGGCACCGCATCGCTTTAACTGACAATTGCACGGTCGTGCAACGTTGTACACAAACAAAATTGATGTCTTTTTTTCCCACAAAAAGAGCACTCTTTTGGTGGTATTTGATCACCTCTGTGGTTTTTATTTCTTGGGCTTTATATAAAAAATATATTTTTTACTTTTTGCTATAATAAATATCCCATTTAAAAAAAAAAAATACATTTTCCTCAGTTTAGGCCGATATGTAATCTTTTACATATTTTGTTGTTTGCGCAAAAGTTATAGCGCCTACAAAATAGGTTATTGATTTACGGTATTTTTATTATTATTTTTTTTTACTAGTAATGGCAGCGACCTGCGATTTTTATCTGCAACATTGCGCCAGACAAATTGGACACTTTTGACACTTTTTTTAAACCATTGACATTTATACAGTGATCTGTGCTATAAACAGCCACTGATTACTGTATAAATGTCACTGGCAGGGAGAGGGTTAACACTAGGGGGGGGGTCAAGGGGTTAAGTGTGTTCCCTCACTGTGTGTTCTAACTGTGGGGGATGACATTGACTGGGGGAGGGGACCAATCGGTGTTCCTATATACTAGTAAAAACACGATCTGTCTCCTCTCCCCTGACATGACGTGGATTTGTGTGTTTACACTCACAGATCCATGTTCCTGGTCTGCCAGGAGCGATCGCGGGTGCCTGGAGGACATCGCGGCTGCCAGGCTCGCGCATCGGCTCTTAAAGCGGCCACCGTACAGCTACAGCGATTTGCGCAGGGGGGTCATTCAAATGACGGCGGGTGGTCGGCATGTGGTTAATAAACCAGCTTTTTAAAGATAAAGCACTATGTCCAGCTTTCTCTCTTTATGATTTGGGTGTATGGAGATAAGTGTAAGAGAAGGAGGGTTCTAATTTCGGGATCGCCAGCTAAGGAGTGAAACAGCAGAAAACTTTCCCAGAGAGGGACAAATGTACATATAGACCATTGGTTGGTCTTATCCCCCAGATGAGGGCACATCAGATGAGGGGATTATCACTCATGTATATGGATGATTGGAGCACAATGTGGTGAACACTAATTAAGGAAGCAGTCATTTGGATATGTAAACAAACACAAGCCTGTTTTTTTATGAAAGAGAGCATATGCAAGCAAATTCATAACCAAGAACACTTTATGGACTGATGCATTGATTGTTTTGTTTTGTTAATGTTATATATGACAATAAATGTGAAAAAAAGTTGCACTACTAATGAATCTAAAAAACAATAGAAATCAGCAGCTAGCATCAACAATGTAGTTAATTGCGTAACAAACTGAAAAAATATAAAATGCAGTGCTAAACTAATGACTGCTCGTTGGTGAAAACCAGTATCAAACAAATACACAATAAATGTGTTCGTGTGCAGTGAAGAACAAAAAAAAAAAAAAACGTATGTAATATAGACAAATGTATAAAAAATGCCTGTGAGATAAAGACCAAAAAAGTCTGTGATAAACAGAAAGTGCGACTAAACGTTCCTCTATTAAGTACTGTATAGTCACAAGAAAGGAACTTGGAGTGATGCTTCTTCAAATGATGGTGAGTATGGGTAAACAGACTTCTCAATTCACAGATGAAAATATAAAGCAACAAAGAGATTGGGTACGCTTACCGCAGGGAGTGGGCACACACGCCGTATGGTGGTGGGTCAGACAGGCATCTACACCATTCAATCCAGCAGGTATTCGGTAGAAAACTTTGATGATGTAATGATGCACCTTGATAACCACATCTGGGAAGGTGAAGGTTGGATGGTACACACCGGAAACCCCAACGGGCAAACGTGCCTGGTCCTTCAATCAATCACCAGCTGGAAAGCATATGTAGTACTCCAAACCGCCGCAGGGAGTGGACACACAAACACCGTATGCCAGTGGGTCAGACAGGCATTTACACCATTCAATCCAGCAGGTCTTCTGTAGAAAACTTTGATGATGTAATGATGCACCTCGATAACCACATCTGGGAAGGTGAAGGGTGGATGGTACACACCGGAAACCCCAACTGGCAAACGGGCATGGTCCTTCAATCAATCACCAGCTGGAAAGCGTATGTAGAACTCCAAACGGCCTCCAATCAGCGTATCAAATTACGAGAGAAAAAATATAAAAAAGGGCCTCCACGTGGTGCATGAATCCAAGTAAAAAAGGTATTTATTTAAAAACCTATACAGTACTTAATAGAAGAACCTTTAGTTGCACTTTCTGTTTATCACTGACTTTTTTGGTCTTTATCTCACAGGCATTTTTTTATACATTTGTCTATATTACATAAGTTTTTTTTTTTTGTTCTTCACTGCACACTAACACATTTATTGTGTGTTTGTATGATGCTGGTTTTCACCAACAAGCACTCATTAGTTTAGCACTCATCCCTGGGGGTCACTCTGGGGATTTTTAAATTTTCACTAGCGCTGAATGTTATATATGTTTTGATGTGATAGGCTGAGTTTGAAAATTGCTATGCAAACTGATTTAAAGGGATACTAGCGCATTAGCATTTGGGAGCGTGGCACCACTTTTGAATATAATTTTGCACATTGATACATGTTTAAAGAGTGTGTATAGGTGTGAGTGATCCACTTAGTAAGTTTTGGAGTTTTATAGCACAACATAGCACCCAATGAACCGTGAAGCACCAGCACTTAATAAGAGTAGATTTCCTTGCAAATTTCTGCTTCAAATGAGCACTTATATTATTGTTATGGACTTTCTTTGATTTATATGAATTTTGTTAATTACCAGCACTTTAAATCATTGAGAGAGGTTATCCACATATCTGTTTAATTGTCACTGAATTAACTGGTGGTTTTATCACTATGATATACTGTATATATTGTCTTATTGATTTGATGTTCTGCATATTAATATTCATTTTCTATTTTTCTCCTTATAGTGATTACACATTGGTGAGGTGTTGACCTCCAGATCCTTATGACTTTGCAGGCGCTAAAGTTCTAAAAATAGCGCCTGCAAAGCGCCTTCAAACAGCCGCTGCTGTCTCTCCAGTGTGAAAGCCCAAAGGCTTTCACACTGGAGCGGTGCGCTTGCAGGACGCTGAAAAATGTCCTGCAAGCTGCATCTTTGGAGCGATGTAGGAGCGGTGTATTTACCGCAAAAATGACGGTAAAGCTATATTTAGCGCCGCTTTACCGCCAGCGCACCCAGGGCCTCGGTGTGAAAGTAGCCTTAAGCCCAATACACACACGCGGATTATCCAAGGACCAGGTCCGTCGGATCCTGTCCGTCGTACTTTGTCCGATGTTGGTGTTGCGTACACACGGTCGGACAACGTTGTCGGAATTTCCGGTCTGCAAGAACGTTGTGACGTAAGTCGTCTTCCACGAGACTAGAAAAGGGAAGTTCAGCACCACGTCAGGCACCCATTGGGCTCCTTCTGCTGATCCCGTGTTTATCGCGAGTTAGTCGAAGTTTGGGGACTCAAGATTCGCGCTTCTCAGTTTTGTCACTCAGATCGTTACTGCTCTTGAGTTTGTGCTTGTCGTGCGTATCTGTTTATTAGTGCGTGTAGTCAGTTCGCATTTGTTGGTCATTGCGGCCTATATCTTGATATAGGACGCTTTGATTTGCACTGCTTATTGTCTGCTCGTTTCTGGTATTCATTTCGTTCTTTCAGGCCTTGCTGTTTATCGGTGCTTTCTGTTTGTCCGTTCTGACCAGCCGACCTTTTGTGAGCGATGTTTCCCGTACGTACTCGTCGCCGAGTTCGTGCTGTACGTGGAATTGAGCCAAGACCCGTCCATGAACAGAGTGACGAGGAGTATGTGGACCAAGAATTGGTTGCTTCAGCGTGATCACTTCTCGCACATGCCTTTGCTTCGTGAGATCCGGGAGAATAATCCTGATGATTTCAGGAACTTTCTCCGGATGACGGACCCCGTTTTTCACCGTCTTTTGGCTTTGCTGACCCCTTTTATCAGCCGGCAGGATACCTGCATGAGACAAGCCATCACTCCGGAGCAGAGGCTTGTTGCTACGTTGAGGTACTTGGCGACAGGGAGAAGCCTTCAGGATTTGAAGTTCTCTTCAGGTATCTCTCCCCAGGCCCTGGGAATCATTATTCCAGAGACCTGTTCTGCCATCATCCAGGTCCTGTAGGAGGACTATATTAAGGTAACATTTCTCCTTTACTATTCCATTCTATGTATGCTCTGTTTGCTAATGTCTTGTATTTGTGACCTCCTTCCCTAATTACCATGATTGCAATATGCTCTAATATGCTGTGTCCCTTTTCTCCTTCATGCATTTTCCCTTCACTTACCTCCCCAGCATGCTCTTCTGGCCCAATAGACACCTATGGCCTAGTCACTTAAGCAATGTATTTTGTCTGCTGCATAGTATTGTTTTCCCCCAAACACCCCCTAAAATATGCACTAATGTTTGCTCTGTGTTTTACTTCATGTAGAGCCCCTTTTTTTTCCCTTTTTGTTGGTGGGGGGGGGGGGGGTGCCCAATTCATTCTGAACCCCCTCCCCCAACTGCTCTGTCAGATGGTACCAATCCTCTATCTGCTGGCTTTCCAAAGGTCAATAGACACTATATACCTACCTCTTTATAGTGGGCATCTTTAGTGATGAATTCTGCAAAGCATGTAGTGCAAGGGGCTGGCTCCATACTTTTAATTTGCTCTTTTTTTGTGTTCTTTCCCTCCTATTAGCTTGCTAGGTAATTTCAGAATGTCACAATGTGCTTTCTGTGCTTTTTTTTGGGGGGGGGGGGGGGGGGGGTTGAAATGTTATTTTATCTTTCCTGTGGGCTGCCAATAGTGTTAAGTAAGGAGGGTCTGGCCAAACTAGCACACATTATTGAGCTATTTGGCAATCAATGAAGTGCAGAGGGTTACCTGTCCATACCCCCCCCCAAATCCCTAGTTATTGCCAATGGCCCATCAGAAGTGGGGGGATTGATAGGGGGTGAGTAATCTGCTAAGGGGACCCTCTACTTTTCTGTGCAAATACTTTCCAGCCTAAAATGGAAAAGTATGATCTTGTTCCAAGATGTTAGTGTCTAATCTGCTTGCAATGTTTATGTGCAAAGTGACTAATTTTTTTTTCTTGTTTCACTCCACAGTTCCCTTCCACGCCACTGGAATGGCAGACTGTGGCCTCCCACTTTGCCACCCGTTGGGACTTTCCTAACTGCGGAGGTGCAATTGATGGGAAACACATCCGCATCGTCCCACCGCCCAACTCGGGGTCCTACTATTATAATTATAAGGGGTTTAATAGTGTAGTGATGTTGGCGGTGGTGTCTGCGACATACGATTTTTTGTATGTGGACGTGGGGATGAACGGCCGGATCTCGGATGGTGGTGCCATTGCGCACACGGAGTTCTACTGGCGTCTCCAAAGTGGCAGTCTGTGCTTGCCACCTCCAGAGGAGAATGCTGAAGGACTCCCCTTCGTCTTTGTCGCAGATGAAGCGTTTGCGTTGACTCCCCATCTGATGAGGCCCTTCCCGATGAGGACCCTCACCCCAGACCAGAGGGTCTTCAATTACAGGCTGTCCAGAGCCCGCAGAGTGGTGGAGAACACCTTCGGAATCCTGGCCAGCCGCTTCCGCCTGTTTTTGACGGCTATTAACTTGGCGGAATACAAACTGAACCATATAGTTCTTGCCTGTTGCATATTGCACAACTTTTTAAAACGACACAACAGCAACTATGTGGTGCCCGTTGGCCCAGATGTGGAGGGCCCTTCCAATGCTGACCTCACAGCCCTTCAAGCGGCACGTCCAGGCTTGCCCCCTCTAAATGCCCGTGAGGTCCGCGAGCAATATATGGACTACTTTATGGGTAGGGGGGCCATTTCTCTGCCTGACGATGTGTGAGAGGCATTTTTTAATAAATATATTTTTGAAACCAACCTATGATTTCTTGTCATTTCCGTATTATTGCTTATTTGACCTTGAAATTTTTTTCCTTTAGCTTCAACAGTGGGAATGCACTTTCTGGGCAAAAGGAGGTAACAGTCTCTTCTTCCCAAAAAGATTCTTCTCATGTTGTGTGTTTGATACCTAATCTTTGGTTTAGAGAAGGTTTGTAGTGCATAACTGACACCCAAAATACTCCTTTTCATCACCATGACAGAAATGTGTGTATTACCAAAAATGGTGTGCTACGTGTTTTCAAACAAATCACTGTGGGTGTCATTTACATAAGTCAAATCCACTATGCTCTACAAGTGCAGTGCAAAAGTGCCCTGGAAAAGAAACTTGCAGTGCAAACTGGACTTGCCTTTAGTAAATAACACCCATTGCCCCCCAAATCCTTTACATTTGAAATAAGGAAGCCACACATTTAGAAAATTAAAAAAGTTTACTTGCAACACATTCACAAGTGCATTTACAAACTTCTTGCCAAAACTGACAAGATCTTGGTTCTTGACAACATTGTTTACAAACATTCTGCATTTGGTAAAACCAGGCATGGAGCAAAACAGAACATAGGAACTAGGAAAGTTCAACTTTCTAAAGTGAAGACAAGATCAGACATGACTATATGTTCAAAGTGTGTTTGATCTTGCCTTCATCACATGGGGGGTCACCCCTGGAAAGTTGAAATTTAGAACATGCACACAATTTGGGTCTGAAAATGGTCATTAGATGGTAAAACACATGCCTAGAATCTTCAAAAGTGCCAGTTTCCATCATGGGGATGAATGGACGTTTTTTTGGGGGTGCAACCCCTTCACCACAACCACTTTAGTAGTTCGTAAAGTGGTTGCACCCCCAAAAAAACGTTGTCATTCATCCACCATGATGGGAGCTAGCACATGTGGACACAATGTGTGCATGTTCCAAATTTCACACAGTTCTTAAGTTGCAAATGTGTTTAGAAACAGCCACAAATGTGTGTTAATTACTTGGTGCGTTTTCAGATTTTTCCTAAAACATCAATGATGTTCTTCAATTTTTGTTGAACATCATTGATGTTTTGCTTTATGTCATCTAGATCTCGATTGCAGACCATTATCTCCCCGATGAGTACGTGGGCACTCTCTGTGGTAAAGTGCGATTTTTCTTCCACAACATCCACTTCACCTAAAAACAACCAACAAAAAAAAAAGGTCTTGGAAATGAGGCAGGCATACATTGATTAGCTTACCAGTAGCTGTGTTCTCCCACACTCACCTGTTGTGGTGACAAGTTCTCCAATTTCTATGATCTCTCCTTCCTCATCCTCCTCCTCTGCTTCTGGTCTTTCCCCTTCTTTGGGAGGTGTTGGTTTTGGGGTTTCCTCAGACGTCCCGAGTTTTCGCTCCCCTATGAGAATGTACAAAAGGAAGATTTAGCAACACAATCTATTGAGGGCAGAAATAGGAAATGACAAACATTGCTTGAAAGTGAGGGACAATATTTTTGGTTGGCCAGTTACAAATGACAACAACATGAATGTAGTCACTTTGTAAAGGTGCTAAACGTACTAGCTTTTTGGTCGAAGTTTGTCTGATGGAGACCCCCATCTAGTATCCACTGGAGCACATGTGTGGAAAAGCATACTAAAAAGTGGGTTTGGGTGTCCCAGCACTAGTGCTCTAGAGTCCAGATGGGTAAACAGCTACTGGGTGACCTCTCCTTTACATTGAATAAATTGCCTTTACATTCTTGATGGCATTTCTAGTGAGAACAAACTTCCTTTCCCCAAAAAAACACCAAACATCGTATTATAAGTGGCCGAACGATTGAGGTTGAGTACGATCGAATGGACACACACGAACATGACAGTGGCAGAAAGATCGAGGTTGAGTACGATCGAATGCACAGACGAACATGAAAGTGGCCATTTTCTAATGTACAACTTTGTAAAAATACAAACACATGGAGCAGTATGCAAGCCAAAAATCAAACACAAAACACAACTACTTACTTTTTTGAATAACTCGCTTTATCTTTCTGTACTGATCGGGCTCCCTCAGTTTCAGGTCTGACCAGCATTTCCTCAGTTGCTCCTTGGATCGTTGTACCCCAAAATGATTGTACAGCCTCCTCACAACTTTAGACATGATCTTGGCCTTGCGGACATTGGGGTTGAGGTAAGGACCATACTTCCCATCATAGTCGCTCCTCTTTAATATGTCCACCATCTCCAACATTTCTCCAAATGACATATTGGAGGCCTTGAATTTCAGGCTCCGGGATCGGGATGTTTCTGCCTCCGGCCTTTCCTCGTCCTCCTCCTCGTTGCTGCAATATTTCGGGCGCACCTGCTGTGTCCCCGCCATGGGCTCTCCCCACTGCGCCGTAAAGAAAAGGGGTGGGGAATAGACGAGAAAGATCGTCAGGGGTGGGCGGAGTTTGACGCATGCGCACTGTATATAAAACGTCACACGCCTGTGTCGTAGCCACGATCTGTGAGACGAGGGGAGAGAAAGCTCACGCACGAGACGATCGCTATAACGAAGGTACAATTTGACGTTGGTACATAACTAGCCTAGACAGATTAGACCTTGAGGCTTCTTTATGGAGAAGATTAGGAGAGTTTAGCCTGACATAATTTATAGTGTTCTGTGTGGTGTTGTGTCTTGCAGAGATTATGGACGGCTTCAACCATGTGAGTTTTCTCCCCCTCTTCATTGATAAATATAGGGAAATGCCCCTATTATGGCAGGCCAAACACCGAGACTACAGCAACAGACCAAAGAGGTACGCAGCCATGAAGAAACTTGTGGCATTTGTAAAGCCAAGGTTCCCCACGGCAACCGTGGAGACCTTAAGAATAAAAATTGCCAACCTGAGGAGTACATATTTCAGGGAGCGCAATAAGGTCCTGAAGTCCCAAGCATCTGGAGCTGGAGCAGATCAGGTCCATGTCCCCACGCTCTGGTACTATGACAGGCTCCATTTTCTCAAAGACCAGGCTAATGTCAGGAAGTCACTCTCGACTCTTCCTTGCACGCGTCCTTCCATGCACGCCACCCCTGATGAGGCTTCCGAGGAGCAACCTGGGCCTTCCAGTCTGGAAGATGTGGAGGAGCCCAGCTTGTGGCAGGTATAGTAGTTTTGTAACCATTTTTGTGAATAATGAATGATGTTCACTTAATTCAGGATCCCCAATTGCTTAGTTCCTAACGTGTTTGACATATCAACTGACAGTAGTGTTGGAGACAGTTGGGGCAAGAATCTAAACTGCAGGGCTGAGAATTGTATGGTTTTCTATTTGTAAACATTTTGCAACAGTCACTAGATGAAAATTGTGTGTGTTTGATGAACAAATAACTGAAACTATGTCCCTTTTTCATACACAGGAAGACCTCAGCCAGGAGGTGGCTGTGGAATGTGGCAGTCAGGAGGAGGCAGGGGTTAGTGGCAGCCAAGAGGGGGGTAGTGGCAGCCAACAGGGGGGTAGGCGTATGAGCCTGACTGTCTCCCAAGTCCCTCCCCTCCGCCTTCCCTACAGAAGGGCGAGAAGGATGGGGGAGGTGGGAGAGTCAGCGCTCCAGCTGATCAGAGAGGCTTCAGCCTCCCTATATGCCACACCCACCTACGAGGAGGCCTTTGGCTCCTTGGTTGCCAATAAAATGAAGGGTATGGAGGAGGGGCAACGCAGCATGTGTGAGGGGTTCATCCTCAAGGTCATAAATGAGGGGATGGCTGGGGAGATGACCCCACTCACACATGTTTGCGATAGTGACCTTGCTCCGTCTCCTCCTCCTCCTTCTGCCACCCCACCAGCACCACAGCCAAGGCCTGCAAGGAAGCGTGGAAGGAAGACCTGAGAGTGACGACCTGGATTCAGTCTGGTCTGAGAGAAGATGGAGCCTCTCGTAGTACCAGAGCCTGGGGACCTAGATGGCATCTGCTGCAGTTCCGGATGTTTTGGACTTCAGGACCAGATAGCACTCCCTTATTATTTAGATAGGTACTCCTCAGGCCCCCAATTTTAGACGCTTGTAAAATGATGGTTGCCGTGGGGGTCCAAGGCTTTGCAAATTCCCCAAGTTTCTTCATCGCTGCGTTCCTCTTTGGTTTGTTGCTGAGACCTAAATAAAGGTATTTTGGATTTGAAATAATCATTGCCTGTTTTTTACTTTTATACAATGACAGTTTTTCTTTGAGTAGGCAGGTACATTTCACAAATCATAAAGTATAATTAACAAGGGGCACCAACAACCAACAAACTCCTAGTAAATTTAAGCAACAAATAAAAATGTTAATAATGTTGTTTTGCTAAGTTGAGACACACAACCCCCCCTCAAAAAAAAAAAAAAAAAAAATCTCCTTAAAATATGTATTCCAAAAAAAATACAAAAATGACAAATCATCCAAAAAATATAACAAAGATTCTTTTACGATCTGAGTAAAAATAAACATGTAGTCTGGAAATCCTGAAAACTAATAAAGAACTAAGTTTGGGAGAAGTGCCGGTGAATAGGAGCAGCTAAAACATGTCATTCTTCTTGCATTGTAAAGAAAAAGAGAATGCGCTGCATTAAAGACATTGCAGCGTGACGAATGTGCTGTGTCGATTAGGAAAGGTAGTTTTACCTGACCGAGCGCTTCCGTCACAGAATTTCTTCTGAGCATGCGTAGCACTTTGTCCGTCGGACTACGCTACACACGATCGGATTTGGTATGATCGGACTTTGTTGTCGGAAAATCTATCCAGCAGGAGATAGGACTTTGTCCGTCGGACAATCCGATGGAAACTGTCCGATGGTGCCTACACATGGTCGGAATTTCCGACAACATTGTCCGATAGGACAGAATCCATCGGAAAATCTGACCCTGTGTATGGGGCATTAGAGTAGTTGCCTAGACGCCTATCTCCTAATGTTAACAAAGCTTGTGCTATATAGAATTTGAGTACACACCTGTGGCCTTGTGAAGGACTACCTACCAAGATCTCCTCTGGTTTCCTCTTTTGGTATATTTGTTCCTCTCACCTCCACTTATGCATCATTCTTGTTTTATTTACAGAGCAAGCAAGGATTGGTTGCTGCTCTGGATAGTGATCACTTACTTTTTGTTCTTGTAAAAAAATCAAAATCAAAAACAATTGAAACAGAAAAAACAGGTGGTTTAAACATTTCTTTAGTATACTGTACATTCCAGTTTTTATTTGAAACATTAGGTAATTTATATTACTGTGACCTAATTGAACGTTTTGGTTTATGTGATATTATTTTGTATTATTTTGTATCTGCAGTGATAAGAAGGAAGCAGAGTTTAATTTGTCAAGTGTATTTTCAGCAAAGACTGTAAAATGAGAGAGCTTTAGGTCCTTCTACCAGCTTCAAAATAAATATAAGCAAAATAAAGAAAAAACAATCAGAAAACAATTCTAATAAAAAAAATATGTTTTTAGCAGATTATCACCTAGAAAATCATACTACAACCCTGCAAAAAAATAATACATATATATATATATATATATATATATATATATATATATATATATATATATATATATATATATATATATATATATATATATATATATATATATATGGTCAGAGCCCTCGGTCCTGAAAGATATGGAAGAGCAAACATAAACACACCACAAGACAGACAACATAAATAGACCTGAAGTGTGCCCTGGCCTGCCGTGAGGTAAGCCCTGGTGAGCTGAGCGGTGAGCCCCGTTCTGCTAGGAGAATAGTTAAGAAAGGGCGCTTACCTTAAGAAGTAATGGCTGTTTCTGTAGAGAAACGTATTTGGAGTATTCTGAGAAGGGGAATGGGTGGGTGGGTACGGCGCACTGGAACCGACACCGGACGTTGTGGGTGGTCTGGTATATATACCCTCCGGGCTCCTCCCATAATTGCAGGCCACCATACTGGCCTTCCTATATGTATATATATATATATATACAATTTAAGAAAATAAACAATCAAGAAAACTTGTTATGTAGTCCCCTCCTTACTATATATTGTAAATGCTGAAGATGGGCATAAAACAGGTGAAGTAAGTATAACTCAAATGTTGCATCAGAGAAGGACATCTGAACAGTTGAAGTGACTGGAGAGTGGGTTCTGGATATAGAGTATCAGAGTTATTGTGGATATGTTGTGTTGTACAGAGGGCAAACAGCATCTCTGAGTAAATCCATCAATTCACATGCATCAAGGACTCCAATGTCATATGGAGTGCTAAAGACTCATGAGTATCTTCATAAGGGATCCGACAAGGATTCCAACCCTTCAAACTGTAATCAGAACCAATATCTTAAAAGGCTGGCTAATATTAAGGTAGTCTCCCAAACATCTCATGCTAAGATCCTGGAATGAGCTTCAACTTATATATCTTAATGCAGTTTAGAATCATAACACAACTGGATATTACTGAGGCATTCCTTCAACCAGTTCATACGTAAGATTCTGAAATAAGCTTTAATAAATATATAGCATTTTAGCGCAGTTCCCAGCACACAGTAGAGGATCTCATTTGCAAAAAAAGGTTTTGCCCTATCCATATATTTGTAAGCCATGAGAAGAGATAAGCACTTGTGATGCAGTCCTTTACTGCCAACAATAATAACATCTGTAGGGTCAGCTGGTATATATTGATATCAAATAATGATACATACTGTAAATATCTGTTGTCACCATAGAATAAAATCACCTGTACCTGTCATGATGATACTGCAGTATGATAGTGTGATGCAATGGCATCACCCATCTATAGGAGACATTGAGCCACATTGCATTATCCATATAATGATCAAGGAAGGATATCAAGGCAATATCAAGGATATCAAGGAATCAAGACAGATTTTTCAAGCAAACTGGTATTGTCTCATGTAATTATCATGGCACACTTTGATTTGCAGTTAAATTTTGGCACTAGGTACAATGCAACAGAAAACCACTACCTGCCAACATTGTTTATTAACCCTAGTCAAGCATATATATATATATATATAAACTTCAGCCATGATTCTGGTACTGTTTTAAAGCCGGCAATTGGCTTTCCTGTAAAAGTGATTTGGGCAGCTTTACAGCCGCCTCATCACTTTAGAGTGCTGTGGACACCCTTCTGCCATCTGCAGCTGTTCCCAGGCTCTTCTGTTCCACCAGGACAACCAGGACCATGGCAAGTGGTCGTGTTGGCTGTCCACAGAGGGGATGGAGGAACAACCATTCGCTGATCTACTCTGTGATGAATGATGCCAGAAGTGATGAGGATTTCATCACTTACAGTTTCAGCACTGTCATTCTATGTCCTTTACAGCCAGGGAAGCAGCTGGTCAAGCAAATTTGTGTTTGACAAGTTACCTTGGAGGACAGGGGAGATATTGGGGGTATAATAGACACCTTATGTCCCCATAAAGAGAACCTTGTCACTGCCCAAAGCTATCACAAGGGTCTTGTTCACCCTTTGTTATAGCAATAAAGTTAAATGAAAAGAAAGTTTAAAAAAATAAAATAAACAAAAATAATAAAAAAATGTAAAAGCACCCCCATTTCCCCATGCTCACGTGAAAATGCACACATAGGTCCATATGAGAGGTATTGCTGTGAATGTCGGACTGAGAGCAATAATTCTAGTGCCCTAGCTTATGTTCAACTCTAAACTGATGACCTGTACCTGCCTTTTAAAGCATTGCTTATAGACAGTTTTAGATATTATAGTTTGCTGCCATTTCACAGATGTGTGCAAGTTTAAATCTTGACATGTTTGGTATCTCTAATATGGGTAATAGTTTGTGTTGTAACAAAAGAAAAGAAAAAAAGTCCCCCCAAGAGGAATTTGTGGGGTTTTTAGGCAGCGTTTGGAAAGAAATTCTCTGTGATACAACGTATTTATTCAAATGTAAATTTTTATTTAAGATGTCACAAAAGTGACATAGTGGGTAAAATACATGGGTCCCAAATGGGAATGGTAAAACAAAACAGAAAAAAGATTTGAAATTACACTGGTAGACAAAACATTTTTACAACAGTTTATTTTTTTACACAGCCAGTTAGGTTGAGGTAAAAGTAAACCTGACGCGTTTCGACCCATATTGATGAGGGTCTTCCTCAGAGGTAGTTTGTCTATTTGGAAAAAAGGAGGGTAAGAACACATATATTACAACAATATTTGTTTTTCATGTATTAGTCTCCATTTGAATTTAAAAATAGAGATATATATCATATTATCATATTATATAGTAAGATATTTACCCAAGTGTGTGGATTTCTGATGAGTTACTCCATATATATAAGGTTTCCCTAAGTGGGTATTTTTGTCCCCCAGGTGGCACTCGCAGTGACACCCTCCGGTAGATGCGGGGCAGGCCAGGCAGAACAGTCCAGTAACGTGACTTATGAGGGGTCACGTCCAATAGTTTGACCTCCTACGGGCGTACACGTGGGCCGGCAAGTGGGAACGATAGGAGGGGAGGGGGGAGGAGGATGGGATCCCCCTATTGTGCACACCTGTCGTGAGAGTCCAACAACAAGCAGTTAACAATATGTCATATATAAATAGTATGTAGGCAGTACCTACTAGTTGACAGGTTTGAACATAATAAGATAGTTTTAGGTAGGAGAATTTGTTGGCCAACCTATGTGTATGTAGTGTGGTCCCTATCTAGGAGTTGGTATATCTAGGGATTGCAACTGGAAAGGGGATGTTTGGTGTGTAGTGAAGGGGCAAGGGGAATTCAAGTGTATATTTTCCTAAACAAATTGCATTTAATAAGTGGCTGCACAAATATTATGTGATAGAAAAAGCCACCTTTTTATCCTACCGGGCCTCAGGTTTCAGAAAATATATAATGTTTGGGGATTCTAAGTAATTTTCTATCAAAAAAATGCAAATTTTAACATGTATGTGAAAAAATAATTAATTGCTCCGGTAGGCAAGTAGTTCAAGGATAAGTGCACCTCTAAGTAAGTATCCTGATCCTCCACCCCCAGTATTTTCAATGCTATAATAAATATAACCATAAATATTTTAATTCATATATCCTTTTAAACTGCCAAACCCATCCAGGGCTGAGAAAGTAATTCAGGCTTCCATTGGTGTTATCAACTAATGCCGTGTACACACCATTAGACTATCTGGCGGACTTAGTCTGGCGGATAATCCGCCGGACTTTCCAGGGGACTTTCCAGCGGACTTTCCGAACGAGTGGACTAGCCCACACACGACCGGACTTTTGGCGGAGGTCCGCCGGACTTTTGAAATGAACGGACTTGCCCACACACGGAGTAAAGTCCGTTCATTTTGAACGTGACTCCAGGTAGACGGGACTAGCGAAGGAAGCCAATGTCGCCGCCCCATCAACGAGATTGACACCTTGCTAGCTCCGTTGCCTGGTATGCATTTAAAGGGGAACCTCTACGTCGAAAAAACGGCGTGGGGGTCCCCCCAAAGTCCATACCAGACCCTTATCCGAGCATGCAGCCCGGCCGGTCAGGAAAGGGGTTGGGGAAGAGCAAGCGCCCCCCCTCCTGAGCCATACCAGGCCGCGGGCCCTCAACATTGGGGGGTGCTTTGGGGACACCCACCCCAAAGCACCTTGTTCCCATGTTGATGAGGAAAAGGGCCTCTTCCCGACAACCCTGGCCATTGGTTGTCAGGGTATGCAGGCGGGGGCTTATCGGAATCTGGGAGCCCCCTTTAATAAGGGGGCCCCCAGATCCTGGCCCCCACCCTATGTGAATGAGTATGGGGTACATGGTACCCCTACCCATTCACCTGAGGAAAAAAGTGTTAATTAAAAAAACACAACACAGGTTTTTAAAGTAGTTTATTAGAGACAGCTCTGGGGGGTCTTCTTCCGACTTCGGGGGTCTTCTCGCCGGGCACCTCCACTATCTTCTGCTCTTTTACTGATCTTTTACTAGCGGAGGAGACCAGCTTTTGCCTTCGTTGCTGCCGTCCGGGTGTCAGAGAAATATCGTGCTTCAGCATCGGTTCCCTAGAGCACGCATGCGCGGCAGAGCGGTCCAGCAGCGCACACAGGTACGCAGGACGGCGGGTGCGCATGCGCAGGTTCACGGCGCTCGGGTATGTGTCCTGGCTCATCCAACATGGCGCACGTCTATGCGCGGCTCTGTCAGAAAGCGGGTGCACATGCGCACTCGCCCAGTTACCCCACCTGACCACTTACCTGGCCTATAAAAGGCCTTCTCCTTCCCTTCAGAAATTGCTGGTTTGTTGTCTCTACTTCCTGAGTACCTGGCTCCTGTATCCTGTATCCTGTTCCTTGTACCTGCCTGATTACCTGTGCTTGACCCGGACCTCTTCTGACCACCTCTGCTACTCTCCAGTGTTTGACCCTCGGCTTGCCTCTTGGATACTCTTCTGCCTGCTTACCTGTGTTTGACCCTTGGCTTGCCTCTTGGATACTCTTCTGCCTGCTTACCTGTGTTTGACCCTCGGCCTGCCTCCTGGACATTTCTCTATTACTTACCAGTGTTTGATCCCTTGGCTTGCCTCTTTGATACTCTCTGCCTGCTTACCTGGGTTTGACCCTCGGCCTGCCTCCTGGACATTCCTCTGCTACTTACCAGTGTTTGATCCCTTGGCTTGCCTCTTGGATACTCTCTGCCTGCTTACCTGTGTTTGACCCTCAGCCTGCCTCCTGGACATTCCTCTGCTACTTACCAGTGTTTGATCCCTTGGCTTGCCTCTTGGATACTCTTCTGCCTGCTTACCTGTGTTTGACCCTCAGCTTGCCTCCTGGACATTCTCTGCTACTTATCAGTGTTTGACCCCCTGGCTTGCCTCTTGGATATCCTTCTGCCTGCTTACCTGTGTTTGACCCTCGGCCTGGCTTCCTGGACTTCCTACTACTTGGGTCACCCACTTATGCACCTATGGACTACCTCCTAGTATGTAACCTGGTCCCTCTACAGCCTCTGCCTTGTGTTGGTCCTGCCAGGTGTCTACTTCCAGTGCAGCTTCATCTCCACACGGTCAACAGCCTTACTGCACACCACCTGCAACCCACCTGCTGGCAACCCGTGCATCTTTGTGCCCGGTGCCTCCTGTACCCATTCCAGGGGCATCGTGCACCTAGTCGCAAGGGGAGCAGCTCTCAGCATCTCTGCCCGGGTGAGTACCTGTGACACCGGGGGTCTTCTTCCGACTTTGGGGGTCTTATCCCGCTCTTTGTTTATTCTGCTGGCCTCCGCTATCTTCTTGCAGCTCTTTTACTAGCGCTGGCCCGGTCTTCTGGTTCGTCGCTGTGGCTGTGGCTGTTGCTGTGGCCGCCTTCTTCTTCTTTTCTTCTTCTTCTTTTCTTCTTCTTCCTTCCGATGTTGACACAACGCTCTCTTCAGTCACAATGGCAGGGATGCGTTGCGTGGCGACTTAGATCGGGGTAAGTGGCGGGGTCACCGGGTGATGTCACATGGTGACCCCGCCCCGTATGATGTCACAGTCCCGGCGGAAGAAGGCGGCCACAGCGACAGCGACGAACCAGAAGACCGGGCCAATGCTAGTAAAAAAGCTGCAAGAAGATAGCAGAGGCCCGGCAGAAGAAACGAAGAGCGAGACAAGACCCCCGAAGTCGGAAGAAGACCCCTGGACGGCGGCGACGAAGGAGAAAGCCGGGCTCCTCCGCTAGTAAAAGAGCGGTAAAAGAGCAGAAGATAGCGGAGGTGCCCGTCGAGAAGACCCCCAAAGTCGGAAGAAGACCCCCGGGGCTGTCTAACAAACTATTTTAAAAACCTGTGCTGTGTTTTTTTATTAACACTTTTGCCCTCAGGTGAATGGGTAGTGGTACCATGTACCCCATACTCAGTCACATAGGGTGGGGGGCCGGGATCTGGGGGCCCCCTTATTAAAGGGGGCTCCTGGATTCTGATAAGCCCCCCGCTCACAGACCCCAAAACCAATGGCCAGGGTTGTCGGGAAGAGGCCCTTGTCCTCATCAACATGGGGACACAGTGCTTTGGGGTGGGGGGGCCGCATGTTGAGGGCACGCGGCCTGGTACAGCTCAGGAATGGGGGGGCGCTCGTCATCCCCACCCCCTTTCCTGACTGTCCGGGCTGCGTGCCCTCAACATCCGCCCCCCCCCACCCCAAAGCACCTTGTCCCCATGTTGATGAGGACAAGGGCCTCGGATAAGGGTCTGGTATGGACTTTGGGGGGACCCCAATGCCGTTTTTTCGGCGTAGATGTTCCCCTTTAAATCCATACCAAGCAACGGGGCTAGCAAGGTGTCAATCTCGCCGATGGAGGCGGCAACATTGGCTTCCTTTGCTAGTCCCATCTACCTGGAGTCACGTTCAAGATGAACAGACTTTACTCCGTGTGTGGGCAAGTCCGTTCATTTCAAAAGTCCGGCGGACTAGCACACAGACGGACGGATGGTCCGCCGGACTGCCGAGTCCGGTGGATAATTTTGAGTCAAGACTTCTTTCTAAGTCCACCGGATTTTTGGGAAGAAAAAGTGCACCAGAGCCCACACACGGGCGGATTGTCCGATCGTGTGTACGCGGCATTAGGCAAACTTCAATATATCAAAGAGTTATCTCTAGATTGAAATTGTAGTCTAGGTATTCCAGATCATAGTCTGTTTTATAAAAGATTGTTGGATACTTTATCATTGAATGTAATAATGAACTATGATTTAACTTTTAATGGCATGCTGGGTGTATACTTTCATCAATGAATGTAGTAATAAACTATAAGTGAATTCTTAAGGGCATGGTGGATGGATTTTGGGGTTGCAATAGTGCACTTAATTGTGCACATGTCCTTTAATGTAATTTTTCAGATGGATCATTTATTTATATTTAGATTATAAATTCATGTTGAATTGGGATTGTGCAATGAAACTAATTTGTGCCTGGCTAATTATGTAATTGATTTGGAATATTTAATAGGTAATTATGTTTAAATGATTTAGATTGTAAATCATGCTGTGGTGTGAGTGTGGGACCTCTAGAGAATTCTTAGGACAATATGATCAATTTTTAATTTGGTGTGAAGCAATGTGAATCATGTTTTTGAAATTTAGAAGTAATTACTGAAGGATGAGTGCACGTTTAGTCCTTGTTACTTATTTTCTTTTATTCTTCAAGAATATAGATTTGTTCATCATTCTCTATGACACACATTCCATAAGACAGCACATATAGAGCAATACATCTATTCTACATTTTGACCCATAGGAATACAGATGCATTAAGGTAGTGATTCCTGCACATTCCCACCTGGAAAACCCTTCCAGTTCAGAAATTTCAGAAATGTTTTTGTTTTACCAAAACTGTGTAAATTAAGTGTACCCTGAAATATCCAATATTGTCTTGGTAGACTGTCAGACCTTATATATCAAATATAATGAAAGGTAAGTGAATTGGTTAAAAGGTGAAATAGTAGAATCCAGGGCCAGCAAAGGATTACTATTATAAAATAAGAAGTATTCTATAAGAGGATATGTGTAAGCGACCATTTTCCCAACCTGCAAGATGTTGAAGTTGGGCCGCTAAAAAATATGCCGATAACCCCCCTTGAACATTTGGATGTTGCAAAAATTCATATTTTATTCTAGCAGGCTTATTACATCATATAAGGTTCCTGAGGATCATATTGCATTTTTTTTATATTTATGTGAGACCCAACAAGGCTAGTTATGTAAATAAAACCTTAACTGAGGCATCCATATAATTTTTAAGACATTAATATGGTTGGCCACAGAAAAGTGCACCACACTTTGCCCTGGAATATAAATCTCTGAAATACATCCTCAGAAGTAGTACAGAGCAACCCAGCTGCAGATTTTATAGCGCTTATATAGTGGGTATTAGTTTGTGAGCGAGTAATAGCAGCCAAGAATTTACTTTCCCGTTCACCTTCTGCTCATGCAAGGTGTTTGTAAAAAAACAGCTTGGTCTGCGCTAGGGATGAGCCAAACACCCCTGGTTCGCACCAGAACCTGCGAACAGACCTAAAATTTGTGTGAACTTTAGAACCCTATTAAAGTCTATGGGACTCGAACGTTCGAAATTAAAAGTGCTAATTTTAAAGGCTAATATACAAGTTATTGTCCTAAAAAGGGTTTGGGAACCTGGGTCCTGCCCCAGGGGACATGTATCAATGCAAAAAAAAGTTTTAAAAATGTCACCCACACATCACTTGGGAAGCCCGGGTTTCCCCTTGCGTCAGAGGGGGGGTGGGGTCAGGTGATGGGTGGCCCAGTCCTCCTCAGCTAAGACCCGTCAGGCTGCCGGAATTTCCACGGTGTCTCCGGTGGAGACAGAATGCGCTGCGCTGGACGTCATTGGGAGAGATCATCTATCGCTGGACCCCGGAGAGATGATCACTTATCGCTGGATACCAAGAGTGGATTACCACCATTGGAATCTTTTTTAATTTTTGTCATTTTTTTTTTTTTAATAAAGGACTTATTCCAACGGTGTCAGTGTGTTTTTTGACAATTTTTTTACACTTTCTTTGTGAAATGAAAGGGGTACAATGTACCCGTTACCATTTCAAACAGGGGGGCGGGATCTGGGGGTCCCCTTGTTTAAGGGGGCTTCCAGATTTCCGATAAGCCCCCTGCCCGCAGACCTGTAGGGTCTGGTATGGATATTTGGGGGGAACCCCACGTCATTTTTTTTTTAAATTTGACTTTTTTTCCAGCAGTATATCCATACCAGACCTAAAGGGCCTGGCAATCAATTTTGGGGGTGAACCCCACGCTTTTTTTTTTATCAATGACTTTTAATGACTGTTCCCTGTATTACGGGGAGCCGACAATTCATTATAGCTGCGAGTGCTTTTAAATAACTTTTTTTCCAGCAGAAATGACACTTTGTGCAGGGACAGTTCTAAGCACGGGAAACATGCGCCCCTTTACAGGCATACTATACACACCCTCAGGTATGAAATTTAAAGGAATATTACACTTTTATTGTTTCACTTTAAGCATTAATAAAAATCACTGCTCCCAAAAAAACTGCCGTTTTTAAAACTTTTTTTTGCATTGATACATGTCCCCTGGGTATTAGTTTGTGAGCGAGTAATAGCAGCCAAGAATTTAATTTACCCAGGTCCCCAAACACTTTTTATGACAATAACTTGCATATAAGCCTAATATAAAATTAGCACTTTAGATTTCTTCCATAGACTTTTACAGGGTGTTCTGCGGCTTTTCGAATTTGCCGCGAACACCCCAAATTGTTTGCTGTTCGAACAGGCAATGTTCGAGTCGAACATGAGTTTGACTCGAACTCGAAGCTCATCACTAGTCTGCGCTTTTTTTTCCATAAGATGTTTAATCTGGGACTGTGCCTCTGCCCAAGACAAACATTTTTTGAGAGTTGGATCTTGAAAATAGGCAATCTAAGTTACAATCACCTGCTCTTTTGCTGGATTTACCTCCTGCCTACTATGAATTTTAGCCACACAAATTTCTTTAATAAGAAGGCTTCTAAAATAGGCCTTCACAACGTCCCACACAGCCATGAGAGGAGTGGTATTTAAATTAATTTCTAGAAAACACGTTAAAGCCCTTTGTACAGAGTCATGAGTAGTAATAATCTGAAGCCAGGATGCGTTGAGTTTCCACAGAACCTGACTGGGCCAAATAATACCCCTGAGGGTAGACACCAAGGGAGAGTGGCCTGACACACCTCTGACCAAAATGTCAAAAGAAACAGTGTACCTAAATATTTCCAAAGAGCCCAGCATTAGATCGATACAAGATAAAGAATTGTGGGTTTTTGAAAAACAGCATTCTGTTTTAACTTGCTTAGGTGGAGGGAACCTGTCCAGTAAGATATTCAAGAAATTATTAAAACCTCCCATAAACAAAACCAGAAGAGACAGTATATCAACCAAAAAATTAGCAAACAACTGAATTACCTCATATGAATATGGGGGCTAGGGATGGGCCCGGTGTTCGAATCGAACATCGGACGTTCGTCCGCTCGTCGAGGGCAGAACTCTGAGGGCCGTTCGCATCAAATTCATATGATGCGAACGGTACGCAATGCACTGCGCCAGTCGCAGTGCATTGCTGGGTGATGATTGGCCAAGCATGCACTGTGACCCCGCATGCTTGGCCAATCATAGAGCCAGCGGTGAGGAGAGCAATAATTGGCCACAGGCAGGATACCTGTGGCCAATTATAGCTCAGGGGGTTTAGTACACGGGGGTTTAGTACACGCCCCACACGGGGGCCTCGTGTAGTGTGTTCCGGCTTGAGAAACAGTGACAGTGTACTGTACATGTACACACTATATATGAATCATTTCTGTGTGGGGAAAGTGTAGGGAAAGAGGAAAAATAGGCAGGGATAGTGTATTCTTCTCAGCCTTTGCTTGTGGGGAAAGAGTAGGGATAGAGGAAAAATAGGCAGGGATAGTGTGTTCTTCTCAGCCTTTGCTTGTGGGGAAAGTGTAGGGATAGAGGAAAAATAGGCAGGGATAGTGTGTTCTTCTCAGTGCTGTTCTCTACTAGGGATGGGCCCGGTGCTCGATGCGAACCCACGTTCGCATCGAGCACCGGGCGTTCGCTCGCTCGGCGAGCCCAGAACTATTTTGGCCGCTCGCATCACGTTCGTGTGATGCGAGCGGCCCCGCAATGCATTGCGGCCGGCGCGGCCGGCGCAGTGCATTGCTGGCTGATGATTGGCCAAGCATGCACTGTGACCCCGCATGCTTGGCCAATCACAGCCCCGGAAACTCGAAGAGCCAATTACAGCTCAGGGGCTGTAGTACACGCCCCCCCCCCCTATAAAAGGCCGCCACGCCGTCTGCGCCGGTCACATGCTGTTCCGGCGCAGGTAGAGCAGGCTAGATCTGTGACACTCTGGA
The DNA here is from genome assembly GCA_028564925.1 of Lithobates sylvaticus. Taxonomy (NCBI): domain Eukaryota; kingdom Metazoa; phylum Chordata; class Amphibia; order Anura; family Ranidae; genus Lithobates; species Lithobates sylvaticus. The sequence continues at coordinate 247,925,326 of CM053030.1, forward strand.
TTTAGTTAGTTAGAGAGATTTACTTAGAGAGATTGAGTTAGATAGATTCATTCATTTAGATTGATTTAGAAAGAGGGGCTTGTAGTGTGTTCGTGGCAGGCAGGCAGAGCTCCTATATTTTGTTCCCAGAAGCACCTATAGGACTTGTAGTGTGTTCGTGGCAGGCAGGCAGAGCTCCTATATTTTGTTCCCAGAAGCACCTATAGGACTTGTAGTGTGTTCCTGGCAGGCAGGCAGAGCTCCTATATTTTGTTCCCAGAAGCACCTATAGGACTTGTAGTGTGTTCGTGGCAGGCAGGCAGAGCTCCTATATTTTGTTCCCAGAAGCACCTATAGGACTTGTAGTGTGTTCCTGGCAGGCAGGCAGAGCTCCTATATTTTGTTCCCAGAAGCACCTATAGGACTTGTAGTGTGTTCGTGGCAGGCAGGCAGAGCTCCTATATTTTGTTCCCAGAAGCACCTATAGGACTTGTAGTGTGTTCCTGGCAGGCAGGCAGAGCTCCTATATTTTGTTCCCAGAAGCACCTATAGGACTTGTAGTGTGTTCCTGGCAGGCAGGCAGAGCTCCTATATTTTGTTCCCAGAAGTACCTATAGGACTTGTAGTGTGTTCCTGGCAGGCAGGCAGAGCTCCTATATTTTGTTCCAGAAGCACCTATAGGACTTGTAGTGTGTTCCTGGCAGGCAGGCAGAGCTCCTATATTTTGTTCCCAGAAGCACCTATAGGACTTGTAGTGTGTTCCTGGCAGGCAGGCAGAGCTCCTATATTTTGTTCCCAGAAGCACCTATAGGACTTGAAGTGTGTTAGTCCAATCACACAGAGATCATATATTTTGTTCCCAGAAGCACCTATAGGACTTAAAGTGTGTTAGTCCAATCACACAGAGATCATATATTTTGTTCCCAGAAGCACCTATAGGACTTGAAGTGTGTTAGTCCAATCACACAGAGATCATATATTTTGTTCCCAGAAGCACCTATAGGACTTGAAGTGTGTTAGTCCCATCACACAGACCTATATTTTCTTCCCAGAAGCACCTATAGGACTTGAAGTGTGTTAGTCCAATCACACAGAGATCTTATATTTTGTTCCCAGAAGCACCTATAGGACTTGAAGTGTGTTAGTCCCATCACACAGAGATCATATATTTTCTTCCCAGAAGCACCTATAGGACTTGAAGTGTGTTAGTCCCATCACACAGAGATCATATATTTTCTTCCCAGAAGCACCTATAGGACTTGAAGTGTGTTAGTCCCATCACACAGAGATCATATATTTTCTTCCCAGAAGCACCTATAGGACTTGAAGTGTGTTAGTCCAATCACACAGAGATCATATATTTTGATCCCAGAAGCACCTATAGGACTTGAAGTGTGTTAGTCCCATCACACAGACCTATATTTTCTTCCCAGAAGCACCTATAGGACTTGAAGTGTGTTAGTCCAATCACACAGAGATCTTATATTTTGTTCCCAGAAGCACCTATAGGACTTGAAGTGTGTTAGTCCCATCACACAGAGATCATATATTTTGTTCCCAGAAGCACCTATAGGACTTGAAGTGTGTTAGTCCCATCACACAGACCTATATTTTCTTCCCAGAAGCACCTATAGGACTTGAAGTGTGTTAGTCCAATCACACAGAGATCTTATATTTTGTTCCCAGAAGCACCTATAGGACTTGAAGTGTGTTAGTCCCATCACACAGAGATCATATATTTTCTTCCCAGAAGCACCTATAGGACTTGAAGTGTGTTAGTCCCATCACACAGAGATCATATATTTTCTTCCCAGAAGCACCTATAGGACTTGAAGTGTGTTAGTCCCATCACACAGAGATCATATATTTTCTTCCCAGAAGCACCTATAGGACTTGAAGTGTGTTAGTCCAATCACACAGAGATCATATATTTTGTTCCCAGAAGCACCTATAGGACTTGAAGTGTGTTAGTCCCATCACACAGACCTATATTTTCTTCCCAGAGGCACCTATAGGACTTGAAGTGTGTTAGTCCAATCACACAGAGATCTTATATTTTGTTCCCAGAAGCACCTATAGGACTTGAAGTGTGTTAGTCCCATCACACAGAGATCATATATTTTCTTCCCAGAAGCACCTATAGGACTTGAAGTGTGTTAGTCCCATCACACAGAGATCATATATTTTTCTTCCCAGAAGCACCTATAGGACTTGAAGTGTGTTAGTCCAATCACACAGAGATCATATATTTTGTTCCCAGAAGCACCTATAGGACTTGAAGTGTGTTAGTCCCATCACACAGAGATCATATATTTTCTTCCCAGAAGCACCTATAGGACTTGAAGTGTGTTAGTCCCATCACACAGAGATCATATATTTTCTTCCCAGAAGCACCTATAGGACTTGAAGTGTGTTAGTCCAATCACACAGAGATCATATATTTTGTTCCCAGAAGCACCTATAGGACTTGAAGTGTGTTAGTCCCATCACACAGACCTATATTTTCTTCCCAGAGGCACCTATAGGACTTGAAGTGTGTTAGTCCCATCACACAGAGATCATATATTTTGTTCCCAGAAGCACCTATAGGACTTGAAGTGTGTTAGTCCCATCACACAGAGATCATATATTTTGATCCCAGAAGCACCTATAGGACTTGAAGTGTGTTAGTCCAATCACACAGAGATCATATATTTTGTTCCCAGAAGCACCTATAGGACTTGAAGTGTGTTAGTCCCATCACACAGACCTATATTTTCTTCCCAGAGGCACCTATAGGACTTGAAGTGTGTTAGTCCCATCACACAGAGATCATATATTTTGTTCCCAGAAGCACCTATAGGACTTGAAGTGTGTTAGTCCCATCACACAGAGCTCCTCTATTTTCTTTGCAGAAGCACCCACAGGACTTCTAGTGTGTTAGTGGCATCACACAGAGCTCCTCTATTTTCTTTGCAGAAGCACCCATAGGACTTCTAGTGTGTTAGTGGCATCACACAGAGCTCCTATATTTTCTTCTCAGCAGCACCCACAGGACTTCTAGTGTGTTAGTGGCATCACACAGAGCTCCTCTATTTTCTTTGCAGAAGCACCCATAGGACTTCTAGTGTGTTAGTGGCATCACACAGAGCTCCTCTATTTTCTTTGCAGAAGCACCCATAGGACTTCTAGTGTGTTAGTGGCATCACACAGAGCTCCTCTATTTTCTTTGCAGAAGCACCCATAGGACTTCTAGTGTGTTAGTGGCATCACACAGAGCTCCTCTATTTTCTTTGCAGAAGCACCCATAGGACTTCTAGTGTGTTAGTGGCATCACACAGAGCTCCTATATTTTCTTCTCAGCAGCACCCACAGGACTTCTAGTGTGTTAGTGGCATCACACAGAGCTCCTCTATTTTCTTTGCAGAAGCACCCATAGGACTTCTAGTGTGTTAGTGGCATCACACAGAGCTCCTCTATTTTCTTTGCAGAAGCACCCATAGGACTTCTAGTGTGTTAGTGGCATCACACAGAGCTCCTCTATTTTCTTTGCAGAAGCACCCATAGGACTTCTAGTGTGTTAGTGGCATCACACAGAGCTCCTCTATTTTCTTCTCAGCAGCACCCACAGGACTTCTAGTGTGTTAGTGGCATCACACAGAGCTCCTCTATTTTCTTTGCAGAAGCACCCATAGGACTTCTAGTGTGTTAGTGGCATCACACAGAGCTCCTCTATTTTCTTTGCAGAAGCACCCATAGGACTTCTAGTGTGTTAGTGGCATCACACAGAGCTCCTATATTTTCTTCTCAGCAGCACCCACAGGACTTCTAGTGTGTTAGTGGCATCACACAGAGCTCCTATATATTCTTCTCAGCAGCACCCACAGGACTACCGACTACAATGGCTGGAAGACCGCCAAGGGGAGGCAGAGCGTGCAGAGCCAAGAACACAGGGCAGGCAGGCTCTGTTTCTAGTGGACGTGGCCGTGGACGTGGTCGTGCATCGTCATCAGCACGTGGCCATGGGACACGCGCGTCTTTGTTTTCGGCAGCTGGACATGTGGAGCCGCATCATGCTGAAGGCTTGGTAGAATGGATGACCAAGCCCTCCTCATCCTCCTCATCCTCTCTCACCCAGGCTCAGGGTACTGGCAGAGCATCATCAGCCACCCCTTCCCTAGACCCACCATGTCCTCCTGAGGAGTCCCCCGAACTCTTTGAGCACAGTGTTGGGTACATGCTCCAGGAGGATGCCCAACGATTCGAAGGCTCGGATGATGATACCCAGCTTGAGGAATCTGGCAGTACTGTTCCACCAGCTGCAGCTTACTGCCAGGTTTGCTCTAGTGGTGAAGAGGGAGGGGATGATGAGGTCACTGACTCCACGTGGGTGCCTGAAGGGAGAGAGGATGAGGAGGAGGACGAGGAGGAGGAGGATGCGGCGTCACATGTCCAACGAGGCAGGGTGCCCCCTGGAGGCCAGGTAGAGGCCAGCACAGCAACTGTACAACACCGCAGAGCTCCGCCTGTGCAGGGCGCTGCCTCTGCACGTTATCAGAAAAGTTCTTTGGTGTGGGCCTTTTTTGAGACGAGTGCAGCAGATCGCACCACTGCTATTTGCAATATTTGTCTCAAGCGTATCTCGCGTGGCCAAAACATCAGCCGCTTGGGCACCACAAGCATGACCAGACATATGGCGACCTGCCATGCAGCTCGTTGGCACACATAAAAGACCCACACCAAAGAACTAAGCGGACCTCTCCTTGCTCCTCCTCAGCTGGGATCTCCATCCCCACTACACCTTCAGTCCTCTCTGAAAGCTGCTCTGAGAGGACTGAAGGTGTAGAATTAGGTGTGTCACAACCAAGTACTTGCAGTACACCGACGTCCGATTGCAGCAGGCAAATTTCCCTGCCCCAGCTGCTGGACCGTAGAAAGAAGTACACTCCCAGCCATCCACATGCCCAGCGGTTGAATGCTAGCCTGGCTAAATTGCTAGCACTTCAACTGCTGCCTTTTCAGTTGGTAGACTCGGCCCCCTTCCGTGAGTTTGTTCAATGTGCGGTTCCTCAGTGGCAGGTTCCCAAACGCCACTTTTTCTCACGGAAGGCGATTCCGTCTCTCTACCGGCATGTGGAGGGCAATGTCCATGCCTCGCTGGACAGGGCGGTCAGCGGTAAGGTGCATATTACCGCTGACTCATGGTCCAGCAGGCATGGACAGGGACGGTACCTTTCTTTCACGGCCCATTGGGTCACTCTATTGGCAGCTGGGAGGGATGCAGGACAAGGTGCAGTAGTGTTGGAGGTTGTTCCGCCACCACGCCTCCAAAACGCTACTACTGCTACTGGTTGTGACACACCTCTCTCCTCCACCCCCTCCTCTTCTTCTTCCTCCAGTGCTCTGTCCTTGGAACCAGCGGTGCTCCGTAGGCGTACAAGGGGCTACGCAAGTACGCAGGCAAAAAGATGCCATGCCGTGCTTGCGCTGGTGTGTTTGGGGGACAGGAGCCACACTGGGCCAGAGGTTCTGGCAGCTCTGCAGGGGCAGGCCGAGAGGTGGTTGACGCCACGTCAGCTTAAGCCAGGAATGGTCGTTTCTGACAATGGCACCAACCTCCTCTCCGCCCTGCGACAGGGGCAGCTCACCCATGTGCCCTGCATGGCTCACGTCCTCAACCTGGTGGTGCAGCGGTTCTTGGGCAGGTTCCCAGGCTTACAGGATGTCCTGAGGCAGGCCAGGAAAGTCTGTGTGCATTTCCGCCGATCTTATAATGCCAGTGCTCGGCTGACTGAGCTGCAAAAGGAGCTGAACCTGCCCAAGAACCGCCTAATATGTGACATGCCCACCAGGTGGAACTCAACGTTGGCCATGCTGCAGCGACTGCACACGCAGCAGAGGGCCATCAATGAGTACCTTTGCGACTACGGCACCAGGACAGGGTCAGGGGAGCTTGGTTTTTTTTCCCCACGTCAGTGGAGCATGATCAGGGATGCATGCACTGTCCTCTCACCATTTGAGGAGGCCACGAGGATGGTGAGCAGTGACAGTGCATGCATCAGTGACACTGTCCCTCTTGTCCACCTGTTGGAGCATACGCTGCGTGGGATAATGGACAGGGCACTTGAGGCAGAACAGAGGCAGGAAGAGGAGGACTTCCTTGCCTCTCAAGGCCCCCTTTATCCGGACAGTGTTCCTCCTGTCCCACCCATCACACAGGAAGAGGATGAGGAGGAGGAGGAGGAGGAGGAGGAGGATTGTGTGAGCATGGAGGTGGAGCCTGGCACTCAGCATCAGCAGCAGCAGTCTTTTAGGGATGATGTACAGTCCCAACAAACCAGTGGACTTGTACGTGGCTGGGAGGAGGTGGCTGGCGATCATGTCATCCTCAGTGACCCAGAAGACTCCGGACCGAATGCCTCAGCTAACCTACGCTGCATGGCCTCCCTGATCCTGCAAAGCCTGCGGAAGGATCCTCGTGTTCTTCGGATCAAGGAGAGGGACCATTACTGGCTGGCCACTCTCCTTGATCCGCGGTACAAGGGTAAGGTTGCGGACCTTATCTTGCCGTCGCAGAGGGAGCAGAGGATGAGACATCTCAGGGAGGCCTTGCAGAAAGGTCTGTGCAACGCGTTCCCAGAAACTGGGAGGCTACAAACTCCTGGTCCTGGGCGACGAGTTGCTGAGGCTTCGGTCAGTGGCAGAAGGAGCGGTGGGGAAGGTGGACGTCTGACCGATGCGTTCAGACAATTTTTTAGTCCGCAGCCCCAAGGTATGATCGGTTCCAGCAACCATCGCCAGCGTCTGATATACATGGTGCAGGAATACCTTGGGGCAAGGTCAGACTTGGACACCTTTCCCACCGAAAATCCTCTGGCTTACTGGGTCCTGAGGATGGATCACTGGCCAGAGCTTGCACAGTATGCAATTGAGCTACTGGCCTGTCCTGCCTCCAGCGTTCTGTCCGAACGCACATTCAGTGCTGCTGGAGGATTTGTGACTGATCATAGGGTGCGCCTGTCCACCGCCTCGGTTGATCGACTGACCTTCATCAAAATGAATCAGTCTTGGATCACCACCAGCTACCAGGCACCTGAGGCGGATATAACCGAATAATTTTTAATGTCACATCACATCCCTTCAAGACTGCCTATGCTGATGCTGAGTGACTGTCCTCTTATGTTCACTGACTATCCTCTTCCTCCTCCTCAATGATCCATGCCACCACACCAGTGCCTAAGGCACAATTTTTCAGCCCCTGTTTAACAGGGGCGTGTACATACAATTTTTATAAAAAAATGCTTCGCAACACTGTGCTCCAAGTACAGTATCTGTGAGGGGTTGCAGTGTTGTGGCACCAGCACCAGTGCCTAAGGCACAATTTTTCAGCCCCTGTTTAACAGGGGCGTGTACTTACAATTTTTTAAAAAAATGCTTCGCAACACGTGTGACTGCTGTGCTCCAAGTACAGTATCTGTGAGGGGTTGCAGTGTTGTGGCACCACACCAGTGCCTAAGGCACAATTTTTCAGCCCCTGTTTAACAGGGGCATGTACATACAATTTTTATAAAAAAATGCTTCGCAACACTGTGCTCCAAGTACAGTATCTGTGAGGGGTTGCAGTGTTGTGGCACCAGCACCAGTGCCTAAGGCACAATTTTTCAGCCCCTGTTTAACAGGGGCGTGTACTTACAATTTTTTAAAAAAATGCTTCGCAACACGTGTGACTGCTGTGCTCCAAGTACAGTATCTGTGAGGGGTTGCAGTGTTGTGGCACCAGCACCAGTGCCTAAGGCACAATTTTTCAGCCCCTGTTTAACAGGGGCGGGTAATTACAAATCTTGATCTAATAGTTCACAGCAGGGCCCATTCCTGCGCCCACCAAGAGTAACTATGAGGGCCTACAGTCTTGTGGCAACACCGTCCACCACCACCACCACCACCCCCAATTTTTCTGCCCTGTTCAACAGGTGCATGCAATTACAAATCTTGATCTATTAACTCACAGCAGGGCCCATTCCTGTGCCCACCAGTCTTGTGGCTACACCAACATCTAATAGGGCAAATTTCTGCAGAGTATATACGCCAGGCCCCTACTTTCATACATCCAACTTACAAACGACTCCTACTTGCAAATGGAAAGAGAAAACAGGAAGTGAGAGGAAATCTACCCCTAGGAAGGGAAATTCTATCCTGTTAGATTTAATTTGGGAAAAAGGTATCTCCTCTCTACTGATACTTTATCACCAATCCTTGTTTCAATTAAAACCCCACTTTTTCCAAAAACATTTGTCATTGGGACGGAAAGTGAGGTGACATGTTCTGAACAGATGTGCAAAGACAGCAAATGTTACAGGGGTGATAACCCCTCCCTATGTTCTCCAAAAAGCTTAAAAATAGATTTTTTTGGGATGGAGCTACACTTCATAATGTACCTGTTCAGATTCTACTTAAGAACAAACCTAAAGCCGCAAGTGGTTTTAAATGGCTTCTTTTTTTCCTTTACAAATGACATTTTGTGCAAGGACAGTTCTAAACACGGGAAACACATGCCACTTCACAGGCATACTTTAGACACCCCCCAGGTACCATATTTAAAGGAAAATTTCACTTTTTTTTTTTTCACTTTATGCATCATTAAAATGACTGCTCCCGAAAAAACGTTAGTTTTTAAAAGTTCTTTTTGCATTGATATATGTCCCCTGGGGCAGGACCCGGGTCCCCAAACCTGTTTTATGACATTAACATGCATATTGGCCGTTGTAATTAGCACTTTTGATTTCGAACGTTCGCGTCCATTATAACGTATAGGGTTCGAAAATTCGCGCGAACTTTCGGTCCGTTCGAAGGTTCTGGTGCGAACCGAACCCGGGGGTGTTCGGCTCATCCCTATTCTCTACCAATTCAGCCATCTGCAGGAGTTAGTGTATGTGTGCTGTGTGAGTATAGCACAGCAGTAGCACACTAAACCACCTTACACTGTATCTGCCCTGTTGTCACCTAAGACAGCCATCTGCAGGAGTTAGTGTGTTTTGTGTGCCTCCAGCACAGCAACACCAACAGTCCATACATACATACAGTATATACCTACAGTCCCTGTCTTGTTTGCACCGCCTGTATACTGCGGTTCAGAGTATATAGGGTTTTAGGTATAGGGTTTTATTTTGGGTGCAGGGTTCCCCTTAATATCCATACAAGACCCAAAGGGGCTGGTAATAGGCTGGGGTAGGGGGTGATGGGGTAGCCATGCCATTTTTCTCAAAGATTTTCATCCATATTGCCAGGACAAGACTTGACATTAAAGTTGCAAGCAGTTTTAAATGGCTTCTTTTTTTCCTTTACAAATGTCATTTTGTGCAGGGACAGTTCTAAACACGGGAAACACATGTCACTTCACAGGCATAATTTTTTTTTCACTTTATGCATCATTAAAATCACTGCTCCAGAAAAAATGTCCATTTTTAAAACTTCTTTTTGCATTGATACATGTCCCCTGGGGCAGGACCCGGGTCCCCAAACCTTTTTTATAACAATAACATGCATATTGGCCGTTATAATTAGCACTTTAGATTTCGAACGTTTGCGTCAATTGTAACTAATAGGGTTCTAACATTTGTGCGAACTTTCGGTCTGTTCGCAGGTTCTGGTGCGAACAGAACACCGGGGGTGTTCGGCTCATCCCTAATGGGGGCAGAATGTACACATTGAATTTCCTATTCAAAAAGTCTGCAGTGCAAAAAAACCTATCTTCCCATATTTATCTCTCCACATGTTCACAGGAGAAATCACCATCATCATATATCAAAATAGATACATTTGTTAGAGGGGGCGTGGCGACCGGACTCCAAGATGGCCGCTTAGCCTTGGAGCTCCGCTCGTCCAGCTGAGGCAATCGACGACTACCCACATTTCCCGGCGGTACTCTATCCCCAAAGCGGGTCTGCAACCACCGGAGACTCCCGGGAACAGTCCGGGATGGCCAGAAACAGAAAAAATCCGCAACAGCCGCGGAAACTGCCAGGTTACTACGCCGCGAACGGCACCTCACAAAATGGCGGTGGCGGCGGCAGATCCTGTGACGGAGCGCACTCTCAGGGACAAGGCCAGGCTCATATGGGGCATTCCTCCACCGCTCCTCACCCTCAGAAGGCCTCCAGCGACTCCTCATCCTGCCCTGCTACTCCCACCACACGGAGCCCTGCTAAATCTAGGCCGCGGAGGGACTCACCATATAGGCCGCAATCAGCTACTTCTATGGAGGTAAGCGCTTCCCACACAGCCACCGCTGGTCAGTTCAGTCAGAGAGGAGACCCCATATCTGAATTCCCCACATCTGACAGACCAGTTTCAGACACTGTATTAAAGGACATGTTACTTTCTTTACGGTCATCCCTTCAGGCTGACATGGTCAGAGGAATTAATGAATGCAGGAGGGAAGTTAACTCTTTGGGCCTAAGGGTGGACAGAATAGAACACAAAATGGAGGAATTCACCTCATCATATAATGTTATGGTGGAATCAAATGCAGCACAGGGGGAAGATATTGGATGGCTTAAGGATAAATTATCAGACCTTGAGGACCGCTCCAGGAGAAATAACCTGAAATTAAGGGGTATCCCTGAAGATGTATCCCCAAATCAGTTACTACCATTTGCCCAAGCCCTTTTTTCCACTTTTTTACCTCAGGCATCTGCACAAGACCTTATTGTAGACAGGATTCATAGAATCCCCAAACCCTCCTTTCTACCAGCTGAAATCCCTAGGGATGTTCTATTGAGAATACATTTTTTCCACATTAAGGATCAGATTTTACAAGCATCTAGGAAACAAGAAAATATTCCTCCACAATATGCCAATATCAGATTGCTTCCTGACCTGTCCAGGCACACTTTGCAGAGACGTTGCAATCTCCTCACCATTACAAAAGCTCTGCGAAACCATAATATAATTCACAAGTGGAAATATCCTGCCACGTTATCTATCACTCATAATGGTGCCACCTCCATGATTTCCTCACTAGATGATGGCATAAAACTGTTACGTAAGTGGAATATACTGCCTGAATGCAATGTTCAATATCCTTCAACAGATGGGCCATCTTATGTCCACAATGACTGGCAAGTTGTCACATACAAAAAAAACGCAGAGAGAAACTATTCTACGAGTCAGCCTACCATATGATTGCCTCTTAGGATGAGTGCCTTATACTCTTTATCCTATTCACCCCTGGTTACCAGTAGCAGATTACTCTGCTCTTGGATCGATTATTTGATCCATTTCTTATGGTATTATCAATTTTTTTGATTTCTATTTATTATTATTTTAGTTTTTTGTATTTTTTCCTTGATATGCACAGATCCTCTACAAGCAGCGTAGCATCCTCTGTTTACCTCATGACCCTGCAAGATGACTGCCAGCAGCTGGGAACTGTCCTATTGGTCACAGTGAGTACACTTTTGTCAGCCTTCCATACTTCTTACACAACGGGCCTATGACAATTTCTTGTTTATCCATTAACGCTCATGGATTGAATCACCCGGCCAAATGTTTTTCCCTGTGGAAAGAAGCCTATAAACATAGGGCGGACATTTTATGTGTACAGGAAACACACTTTCAACTTGATAATGCTCTACCATGTTCTCACAAGGACTATCCACATGTTTACTTGGCGTGTAATCCTCATAAGAAAACTGGAGGAGTCCTTCTGGCCCTGAGAAATTCAAACTCCTTTCAACATAGGGACTCATTTCTTGATGCTGCTGGCAGGTTTATTATTGTCTCTGGTGACATTAACTCACAACCCTTCACTCTGATTACTCTATATTCGCCGAATACTCATCAAATTCGTTTTTGCAATAAAGTCCTTCGCAAACTTAAGTCTATGCAATATGGTAAAGTATTAATTTGCGGAGACTTTAACATCACCTCAGATCCTCATATGGACACATCTTCAGCTAAAATTAACAAGACACCGGCACTACAGGCCACTCTTCATAAGGAGGAACTGTTTGATGTGTGGAGATGTCTCCATGCTGGTGAAAAAGACTTTACTTTTTTTTCAAATAGGCATCACTCATATTCCCGTATTGACATGTATTTGACTGATAAATGGCTGTTACAGGATATTGTCACGGCTACCATTCACGATATTACGTGGTCTGACCATGCAGCAATTTCTTTAACCATTGTAGAAAAGGGTGTCTCCTCTTCACCTCCCATCTGGCGTTGCAACACTGGATTAATATAAGAACCTTCTTCTGGCAAACTTTTGGCACAGCACCTCACTAATTTTTTCTTAGATAACTACGGCTCTGTTACTGACCCACACGTCTTGTGGAACTCTCATAAAGCCTACATGAGAGGTATTCTCATACAAATGGGTGCTAGGGCTAAAAGACAATGGTCTCAACAGCTTCAAACTGTCCTCCAGGATCTTAAGGATCTTGAAATACAAAACAAGCAATCACCTACTGCACTCATTTCACACAAATTATCTTCCCTTAGAGAGAAACTTAGAGAAATCTTGTCTCAACAATATGACAGACATATCAGACGTCTGAAATTAAATTTCTATCATAATGCAAATAAGGCAGGCAAGCTTCTAGCTAACAGATTGAAAGCAAAACGCACTAAGACGAGAATAGCACACCTAAAACATCCCTCTTTGAACCACAAAATAATCCATCCTCAAGCAATTGCTGATCAATTCGCCGAATATTATGGTTCACTTTATAACTTACATGGAGATCCTAATACGGATCAACCCACTAGAGAGAATATAAATGACTTTCTACAGCATGTTCATTTGCCTTCTCTCTCTACACTGCAGTTAGATTCTCTCAATGCCCCCTTTACCACTCAGGAAGTTGAAAAAACCATTGCGTCGCTTCCAAATGGTAAGTCCCCTGGCCCTGATTGTTTCTCTAATGAATACCTTAAAGCGTTTAAACAAATTATATCGCCTCATCTTACACATTCTTTCAACAAAGCCGCTGAGACTGCCAGTATGCCTCCAGATATGCTAAAAGCCTACATAATCACCTTACCCAAACCTGGTAAGGATCCTGACACACCGGCCAATTTCAGGCCAATATCACTTCTAAATTCTGATACCAAGGTGTATGCCAAATTATTAGCCATTCGTTTATCGCACATTCTTCCTTTATTGGTTAAAAATGATCAGATGGGATTTGTGAAGGGGAGACAAACTTCCGATTCCACTAGGAGAATTGTTAATATATTGTATCATGCTAAATTGCACCGAACGCCTTCTCTGCTGTTATCTATTGACGCAGAGAAGGCGTTCGATAGAGTCCATTGGACGTATATGGAAATGACGCTTGTAAAGTTTGGATTCCAGGGTCGTATACTTCAAGCTATTATGGCATTATATTCTTGCCCCACAGCCCAGGTATATTCGACAAATGCTTTGTCGTCATCTTTCGACATTAGAAATGGAACGAGGCAGGGTTGCCCCCTGTCTCCTTCCATTTTTAACCTTATGATGGAACCTCTTGCAGAAACCATAAGGACACATCCTTTGATCTCTGGTTTCCAGTTTGGTAATACTAAACATTCCATTAACCTTTTTACTGATGACGTTATCTTATTGTTGACTAATCCTCAACTTTCCTTGTCCCATGCCCATGCTGTTCTCCAAGCTTTCAACAGGATTTCATATTATAAGGTGAACTTTTCTAAATCCTTGATCCTTGCTCTCAAACTTCCGCCCAAACTTAAACTTACTCTCCAATCACAATTTCCGTACACGTGGAGTACTGAAGGTATACCGTACCTGGGAATTGTATTGAAAGCTAAGGTTTCCGAACTCGCTAAATCCAATTTGAAACCGCTTATTACCAAACTGGAAACCCAACTTAAAGATTTTTCAATGAAAGAAGTTTCCTGGTTTGGTAGAATTGCAGCATATAAAATGCTGATCTTTCCTCAAGTACTGTATATATTTTGCTCGCTGCCGCTACATATTCCACAACACTTTCTTACAAAACTATCCACTATGTGCTGGAAGTATGTATGGAATGGTAAAAAAGCTAGATGTTCCAGGAACAATCTCACCTCACACAAGAGGTTCGGCGGTGCAGGCTTACCTGACATCCATGACTATTGCTGGGCTGTTAGATTAGACCAAATTAAACATTGGTTTCAGACCGATGACCCGCCAGTTTGGGTAAGTATTGAAAACGCGTTAATTCCTCTACCTGTGCCCAATGCACATACTCTTTTAATGACGGACGGTTGGTCTGAATGGGACTTACGTAAACTATCCCCTACTATTCAAATATCGTTGAAAGCATGGCGACACATATTACCTACTACTCGAGCTGACATCACAGACTTACCTTATGATATTCCACTTTCCGTCCTAGGAATGAAACTTCCACAATTATCCGTAACTGACTTTGTTAATAAAGGGATTACACTTGTATCTGACTTTTTTGAGGGCACTCGACTTAAATCTGCAGCACAACTGACTTTGCAGTATAATCTCACTACTAACATGTCACTTTGTACTCCAGATTATAGAGCTGCTCAAGACCTTACCTCCCCCATTTCTTACCATTCCATGCAAACTTTGGCAGTATTACTCCCCAGGTAAAAAGGACATGAAAGGTATTTCTTATTTTTATAATCTTTTACATGATCAATTGCAATTTATCAAGACACCTGCTATGCTCAAATGGGAAGCAGAACTTGGCTCTAATTTCTCGGAAGGACAGTGGCGTCACGCCTTCTCCAAAATTCATTCCATTGTGCTAAACATTGGGAACTTACCATTAAACTATCCAATAGGTGGCACTATACTCCTTGTCGCTTGGCGACTTTTTTTACAGGTTCCTCACCTAATTGCTGGAGGGAATGTGGCCAGTTGGGTAATCTGTTACATATGCTTTGGCACTGTCCTACGGTTAAAAGCTTATGGAATGGCATTTTTCAACTTATATCTTCTATTACGGGTATGCTCACTACCCCAGATCCTGCCTTAGGAATTCTCCATTTAAATATTGATAAATTTCCTAAATCATTTCGGCCGGTTATATCCTATATTTTACTTGAAACCAGTTTACTAATTTTATGTAACTGGAAATCCACTAATGCTATAAATGTATCCGACGTCACTTCTGCCGTACGTAGAAACTATACTTTTGAACGTTTAATAGCTATTAATGCCTTTAAGTGTACACAGTTTGATAAGTATTGGTCTATATGGCCTACAGATCCTTCTCAGGGATGTTCTTAGATCCGTTTACTGTTCGCTATGATTGCTATATGTATGTAACCGAATATGCTTATATTTGTGCGTATTGCATCTCTTCTGGTTATTACATTTACTGTTCACAGTGCATATCTTATTGTTTATTTATTTATTGTCTTGTTTTTTCTTTTGTATACTTTCTTGACAATATTCAATAAAAACGAATGATTAAAAAAAAAAAAAAAAATAGATACATTTGTTGAATGATATGCCTTATTTACACCAAGGTGTGTCAAAAAACGGAGTGTACCTGGGGTAGCATGTGTCTCCTATAAGCAGACATAAGCAGGTTTTAATTTTCGTAATAGTATCAAAAATTTACTGTTGCTTCAAAGAACTATCAGCTCCCCTCACATTCCAAGAAACTATTTTCATTACCTAACTAAGCTTGTATTTATATATATGAATATATAAGGATTGTGAAAGAGAAAAAAAAAAAGGGAGACCAGTCACAGTTGCCCTTAAGTATTTGAACCCATATGGCATGTAAAAAATCTGGATCATATATGCATATACTGTACATTTGGTACTGAGTTATTAAACACTTGAAAGACAATTAAACCTGAAAGATGTCCCAAAAGTATAAAAAGGAATGAAATACAAGAAAACAAGACATGAAAAAACAAAACAAAAACAATACTTATAAAAAATAACTAATCTTAAGCACAGAATGGGCCAGATAACCCAGCCCAGCCCAAATGTCAGGATAGATAAAAAAAAAAAAAAAGATACAGTACTTGTACCAAAAAAAAAAACATGTGTCAGTGGACAGGCAGATGGCAACAGACAGTGCTATGACACTGAATGTTGGATGATCAAAATCTCTAAGAAAGAAAAAAATAATTAAAAAAAAATAGAACAAACATTCCCCGCAGGGAGAAAATGGAGAGTCCATTCCTAAATTAGCTAGATTCCATCCAGAGGGTCTGTAAAAACAATGAAATCCCAGTCGTATATGCAGATAGGCAACCTCAATAAGAAAGAATAAAATATATCACTACCCAGTACCAAGAGAGCATTTAAATATCATTTATCTCAAAAGAACCACAGCCCAAATACTCATTACTCACATGATGAGAAGAGAGGGAAAAAAAACCCTCTCTAACACATCATGTAGGTACATATAAACCTAAGGGACTTAGCGAGAGATATGTCTCTATTTATTATAATGCCTAACCAGCCAATCAGTGGCAGCTTGCGGAGTTTCAAAAAATGGACATTATCATTTTCAAGCACTTAGCCAGTTAAAACGCACAGAGAAGTTTGACACTGCTGCACTGCTTTAAACACATCTAAAAATGTAGGATCTGCATGCTCTGGTAGTATCAACTGACAGTTATGTTCCACCGGCATCTTGGGATAACCACTTGGCAGCCCCTTGTCCCTCCTTTCTCCTAGTCATGGCACATACTTGATGAAACAGGACTGCTAACATCAGTAATTTTTGTGGCAATTGTGTCAATTGGGAACAGATAGGGGGACAGACAGAACTGCCAATAACAGCCAAGCCACAATGTGCTGTATATATTGACATTCACTTTGCATGGAGTTCAACCTATTTTTGGTGTTGACCAAAAATAGTGCAAATATGTTTTTTCTTCATGGTGACTTATTAAGAACCAAATATATAGGTATGAATAAACCCTGAGGAATTAGGTGCAGTCAAACAAAGAAAACGTACCCTTTGGCAGTCTGATCTAAACTAACTCAGCCTCCCCTACCCCTAATGCAGATATACCTGCATCTTGTGGCTGTGTTGAGTTAGCAACTATCTGACACATGATGTTTAAAAAGAGGAGATTAATTTTAGGCTGAAAATACCCAACCTTCCCCATCCCAGGCACTTTCCTGAATCACATGGCTGCAGCATCCTTTTTGTATATATATATATATATATATATATATATATATATATATATGGAAAAAACGGTGCAACCGAAATATCTGCGCTAATCCCAAAGTGAAACAAGAGAAAAAGCAGCCAACACAGTTTGTTGACGGGCAAACTAATAAAACATAAAATCCATAGTGTGGCGCTTGTAATGTGGAAAAATTGGAATGTTAACCAAACATGTGATAATCCATCTATAAAAATTCAATCAAACAAAGTGATGGCAAATCAATATAAATAGTTCCATGTGAAAAAACAGAAGGAATGGTGAACAATCCAAAATGGTGATCTTGATCTGCTTACCAGAACCCTGTAGTATATGAGCGATGTTATCATATAATGCCAGAGGTTGATGCGATTTCACATGAACGGAATCCAAAACCCAATGGTATAGAAGCGATGGTGCTGAAGGTAGATGCGATTTCCCACATAAACGAAATCCCTCAGTGGATAAGGCAGGATTCACAGGAACAGATGGATAAAAGTGTACTAGAGGAATCTCCCACGAAGTGAAGGAAAGGAAAAACCAATAGTGAAGCCCGTATGGTCAACTTAAATTTTTATTAAAATGAATCTACTTACATCAAAAAGGAAGATGACAGGGCATATATAAAACAAACTCCGCGTACTTGCATCGGCCAGCCTCATATATATATATATGGGGGCAGGTACAGTACTTCAGATATGAAAAAAAGTAAGAGTACTTTGTCTAAATGTGGACCTTTAAACCTCATTTGCTGTGTAGCTGCATCCATTTCAGCTTTAGACATTCTAAAGATTGTAATTTAACATAGCATTTCATCAAGCAATCATTATTTTAAAACACTCTATAATTTTTATATAGCCTAAAAATAAAATAACCTTGGGGCACTGCCCTCTTGATTTTAGATTATTCAGTGAAAGAATAATTAATCATAACTCTCTGCATGCTGTATATAAGCAATAGTTTTATTAATTTATAGACTACATTTTATAAACCTATATATATTAACTTACTCATTCTCTTTCCTATGTCCATGCTGGCTATGGCTTACTTTATTATTTTCAGACAGATGCTCTTGTTTATGGCCTTTAACCAACATATGACTTTTTTTTGTTTCAAATATTTTATTAGAAAAAAACATTTTCACTAAATATAGCAGATAAAGGAAATGAGCATCAAAAAAGTATTACAGGCTTATATCTTATATAATAAACATAAAACAACAAACCACACAGAATAGGAATAGATCATACTCAGAGAAGATGTTTGTGGCCCACCACAACTTGAAAGAAGGCATATCCCTCAAGCTAATACTATAGAGCCTGGAAATGTGAAGGGCTTAGATAGTGTAAAAAGAAAACAACTACCATATAAACTTGAGTATAAGCTGAGTTTTTCAGCACATTTTTTTGTGCTGAAAGTGCCCCCCTCGGCTTATACTGGAGTCAAGCATTTTCTGCAGCAGAAAATGACATTTTGCGACCCGACTTTGGGGCCCCGTATCTCAGGGCCACTTGGTGTTAGGAACCCCAAATTTGGTGTGCAAACCCAGTGGAACCATCACTACAACATATACATGGGGTTCCTAGCACCAAGTGGCCCAGAGATACAGTGCCCCAAAGTCGGTCAACTGTGTCCATCTGAAGCAATGTAATTTCGGGACCCTTTGGGTCCAGCTAGGGGGCATCTAGGAACCCATAACTACCAAGTTTGAAGTTCAGGGGACCTATGGCTGCAAATGGGCACAGTGAGGCATGCGAATGGGCACAGTGAGGCTGCAAATGGGCATTGTTGACCCTCTTTTCCACTTGCAGTAGCTGCGCATTTCTCACCCTAGGCTTATACAGTGGTGTGAAAAAGTGTTTGCCCCCTTCCTCATTTCCTGTTCCTTTGCATGTTTGTCACACGTAAGTGTTTCGGAACATCAAACCAATTTAAACACTAGTCAAGGACAACACAAGTAAACACAAAATGCAATTTGTAAATGAAGGTGTTTATTATTAAAGGTGAAAAAAAATCCAAACCATCATGGCCCTGTGTGAAAAGGTGATTGCCCCCTAAACCTAATAACTGGTTGGGCCACCCTTAGCAGCAACAACTGCAACCAAGCGTTTGCGATAACGTGCAATGAGGCTTTTACAGCGTCCTGGAGGAATTTTGGCCCACTCATCTTTGCAGAATTGTCCTAATTCAGTTACTTTAGAGGGTTTTCGAGCATGAACGGCCTTTTTAAGGTCATACCACAACATCTCAATAGGATTCAGGTCAGGACTTTGGCTAGGCCACTCCAAAGTCTTCATTTTGTTTTTCTTCAGCCATTCGGTGGTGGACTTGCTTGTGTGTTTAGGATCATTGTCCTGCTGCAGAACCCAAGTTCGTTTCAGCTTGAGTACACGAACAGATGGTCGGACATTCTCCTTCAGGATCTCTTGGTAGACAGCAGAATTCATAGTTCCTTTTATCACGGCAAGTCTTCCAGGTCCTGAAGCAGCAAAACAGCCCCAGACCATCACACTACCACCACCATATTTTACTGTTGGTATAATGTTCTTTTTCTGAAATGCAGTGTTCCTTCTACGCCAGATATTGTCAGAGAACTCACGCGTTCCATGCCCGTCCTCGTCCAGTAGGGGTTAATCTCCGTTCGGCAAGCGCCAATACCCATGCGCAGCCTTCTCAACGAAACCGAACGTGCGGGCGTACCCGCGTACCAACGCTGACCTGTGCGCGCCCTCGTTTGTCAATACGAACGAGGGCACGCACTTCCACGTCAGCACGAACGTGTGCGCGTAATCACGCACGGACCCATACCTCCACCAATCCCAGCACAAGGCGCCCTATATAAACAGGGCCTTCACATGGTGTCAGTGCTGGATCGTCTTCAGTCTTATCTCCTGAATACCTGCCTGAAGTTCCTGCCTACCTTGGTCCTGATTCACCTGGTTTTCCTGTTACCCTTCCTGGATTGACCCCGCTTACTGACTGCTTCCTTTGGTTTGACCTCAGCTTGGATCCCTGGACTACGGCTCTGCTCTCTGATTCGGTACTTTATCACCTGCCTGTTGCCAACCTATTGCCTGCCTTGACCACGAACTTGCCATCTGCCTTGTACCTTGTTTGCCAGCCAGTTGCCGACCTGTTTTCCGTCTTGACCTCGCAGTGCCTTCACCCACCTGTTCGGCCGTTCCTGCACAGCCTTGGATACCAACGTGTACACCAGCTCTCCAGAGGAACCAGTCCTTCCAAGCACCAGTCTACCAGCCGCAGGCACTTGCACCCTTTCGTGCCCCAGCACTCCCTGTTCCCACCACCAGGGGTGTTTGGACCGGAACCGTGCACGAGGCCATCCCCAGCATCCGGACTCCGCTGTAAGGTACGTGATAGTACGATCCAGCCAGAATGGAGTCCGAAGGGGGTGCCTCGCCTTTGGAAGCTTTGTGCCAACAGATGTCGGCCCTTACCCTGGCAGTCCAGGGCCTGCGAGATGGCTACCATCAACTAGAACAGAGAGTGGAATCCATGGCCCCGGGCTCTGCAACTCATCAGGCCTCCTTGGCATCCCGGTTTTCTGGCTCAGCAACCTCTGCATCAGCACCCACAGTAATGATGCCACCCCCAGAACCTCGTGTGCCCCCACCGGAACGGTTTTCAGGGGACCGCAGTAAGTTCCGCTCCTTCAGGAATGCCTGCCGGCTCTACTTCCTGCTACAACCTCGCACCTTCTCCCTGGAGAGCACTAAGGTGGGGTTCATAGTCTCCCTACTCCAAGGGGAGCCTCAGACCTGGGCCCACCGTATGTTGGAACAAGCCAGTCCTCTTCTGGATACCCTGGACTCATTTTTGGATGAAATGGCCAAGTTGTATGATGATCCTCAACGCACTACAACAGCAGAGGCCAGCCTCCATGCTCTCCAACAAGGGCGCCGGCCAGTAGAGGACTACGTAACAGACTTCAGGCGGTGGAGTTCCGACACCTCTTGGAACGACGCCGCACTCCTCTATCAGTTCCGCATAGGCCTCTCTGAAGCTCTGAAGGATGAGCTAGCCCGAGTGGGGATTCCTAGTACTTTGGAGGATTTGATTCAGCTGTCTATCCAGATAGACCGTCGTTTAAGAGAGCGGAGGTCCGAGAGGTCCAGCTTGACACGCCCCACATGGGTGTTACCCAAGGGTCCCAACTACCCTCCTACTCCCGTTTCCAACGTGCCTGCTGCCAACTCAGGAGCACCAGAGCCCATGCAAGTCGGCCTACTCCGCTCACCATTATCACCCGAGGAGAAACAGCGGCGTCGCCAGAACAACCTCTGCCTCTACTGTGGGGAAGCTGGGCACTACGCCAACACATGCCCGAATAAGATCCGTAAGTTCAATTCATCATCCCGTGTGCCTTTCGCCTTGTCTCTAATAAAAGCCGCTCACATCGCTGTTCCTATTTCCTTACAGCTCCCAGGAGAAATACTCCAAGTCCAGGCTATAATTGACTCTGGCGCATGTAGCTGCTTTGTGGATCATGCCTTCGCTCTACAACATAACATCCCATTAACACCTAAGCAGCATCAACTCTCCATACGGCTAGCAGATGGGTCAAATATGAAGTCCGGGCCTATTACCCTGGAGACACAACCCCTATTCACCAGCATCCCACCAGGTCACCAGGAGCTACTCCGCCTGGATGTCATCTCCTCACCTTTGTTTCCTGTCATCCTAGGAATGCCTTGGCTACAGGCCCACAATCCCCAGGTCAACTGGGTCACCGGTGAGGTGACCTTTCAGTCCTCTTACTGTCTACAGAACTGTCTCAAGACCTTCCACCAGATTCCACCAGTTATTGGGTGCCTAAAAACGGACTCTGAATTCAAAGAGTTGGTGCCGCCAGTGTACCACAACTTCCTGGACGTGTTCGATAAACAGAAAGCAGACACCCTTCCTCCCCATCGGGTCTACGACTGCCCGATTGAGTTACTACCTGGGGCCGAAATCCCTTTCGGGCGGATCTTTCCCCTGTCCGAACCTGAACTCCTGGTCCTCAAGGAGTACATCGATGAGAACCTCAAGAAGGGATTCATCCGACATTCCTCCTCCCCAGCGGGAGCCGGAATATTCTTTGTGGAAAAAAGAGATCACTCACTCCGCCCATGTGTGGATTACAGGGACCTGAATAAAGTGACAATTAAGAATCGGTACCCGCTTCCACTAGTCCCGGAATTATTTCAGAGACTCCGTTCAGCAAAAATATTTACGAAGTTGGACCTACGTGGGGCCTATAACCTGATCAGAATACGCAAGGGTGACGAATGGAAGACAGCATTCCGAACACGTTTTGGCCACTTCGAATATTTAGTCATGCCATTCGGACTATGCAACGCCCCGGCCACTTTTCAGCATTTTGTTAATAATATTTTCAGAGACTTTCTAGATTCCTTTGTAATCGTCTACCTGGACGATATCCTGATATTCTCCACCTCTCTAGAAATTCATCGTGATCATGTCAAGCAAGTTCTGGGCAGATTAAGGCAACATGGACTTTACGCAAAAGCCGAAAAATGTGAATTTGAACGCCAGACCATTCACTTCCTCGGCCTGGTTATCTCAACTGGGGGTGTAGCCATGGATCCCCAGAAAGTCTCTGCCATCATGTCCTGGCCACCTCCAAATGACAAAAAGGGGGTGCAACGTTTTGTCGGGTTCTCAAATTTTTATAGAAAATTCATCAGGAACTTCTCCAAGATCATCGCACCTATCACTCAGCTCACCAAGAAGCAAAGCCACTTCCAGTGGACTTCAGCGGCCCAAACCGCCTTTGACCAATTAAAAAGGGCATTCACCTCCGCTCCAGTACTGAAGCACCCTGACCCTGCATTACCCTACACTCTGGAGGTCGATGCTTCAGAGAGTGCAGTGGGAGCCATCCTGTCTCAACGCCAAGGACCCAAGTCTCTAATGCACCCGGTGGCTTTCTTTTCCAGGAAACTAGGTGTATCAGAAAGGAACTATGATGTAGGTGACCGAGAACTCCTAGCAATAAAACTGGCCCTGGAAGAATGGCGGTATCTCCTGGAAGGGGCAGCACATCCGATACTGATCTTCACAGATCACAAAAATTTAGAATACCTCAGAACTGCCAGACGCCTTAGACCCCGACAGGCCAGATGGGCTCTTTTCTTTTCCCGTTTTAATTTTCATATTACTTATCGCCCTGGATCTAAAAACGTTAAACCCGATGCCTTATCCCGAATGTTCACAGAACTTGAAACCCCGTCTCCACCAGATACTATCCTGCAAGCAGGGAATTTTCTCCTGACCCAATCCAGTTTCATGACACAGCTCCGCCAAGCTTCCGTGGAAACACAATTACCTCCGGGCATCAACCTTCAGGAGAAGGATGGGTTTTTTTGGCTCAACAATAAAATTTTTATCCCTCAAGACCTACGCACCACCGTCTTACAGGCCTGCCATGACTATCCTCTGGCGGGTCACTTTGGGGGCCACAAGACTATGGATCTAATCCAGAGACACTTTTGGTGGCCAAATCCGGCCAGGGACTGCAGGAATTATGTTAACTCTTGTCTGATTTGTCTCAGAAATAAAAGCAGTAAAAACAAATCATGGGGCCTGCTAAAACCACTGTCTATTCCCGAGAGACCATGGGACAAAATCGCCATGGATTTTATTGTGGAGCTTCCCCCCTCTAAAGGGTTCTCTTCTATTTTTGTGGTGGTAGACCACTTTTCTCGGATGGCACATTTCATTCCCATGGAAGGGACACCTTCAGCAATTGAAACCGCCAGGATCTTCATTAAAGAAATTGTCAGACTTCATGGAATCCCCAGTGACATCGTCTCTGACCGTGGAGTGCAGTTCACGTCCAAGTTTTGGAGGTCGTTATGCAAGGCACTAGGTATTAAATGTAGTCTCTCTTCAGCTTACCATCCACAGACCAACGGGCAGACCGAACGTACCAACCAAACGTTGGAACAATACCTACGTTGCTTCTCCTCGTTTTCCCAAGAGGATTGGGCCTCATTGCTTCCCTTGGCAGAATTTGCTTTTAACAATTCCATCCACTCCACCACAAACCAATCACCGTTTTTCTCCAACTACGGATTTCATCCCTCCTTTCTACCCGCACTTGTGCCCGAATCTTCTGTACCGGCTGTTCAAGATAGACTGGATTTCCTTTCCTCCAACAACCAGATGCTCAGGGAAACTATTGCTAAAGCACAGGAGGATGACAAAAAATACTTCGACAAGAAGAGAAGGGGAGAATTGAACTTGGAGGTAGGAGATCGTGTGTGGCTATCTACTACAAATTTAAAACTAGCATGCCCCTCCAAGAAATTGGGACCTAGATACTTGGGCCCTTTCCCTGTCAAGAGAAAGGTCAACCCAGTGGCCTATGAACTTGAACTCCCTGCCTCATTCAGGATACATCCGGTGTTTCATGTCTCCCTACTTAAACCTGATGTTCCAAATTCCTTTCCAGATCGTGAAGTGGGACCTCCGGAGGCTATCCGAGTGAATGGGGAAGAGGAATTTGAAATTGAAGCTATCCTGGATCACAGAAAACGGCAAGGTGAGGACCAATATTTAATTAAATGGAAAGGTTTTGGCCCAGAAGAAAATTCCTGGGAACCAAGAACGAATCTTCATGCCCAGAGACTTATACAGGCTTTTCATCGTTCCCGCTCCCAGGGTTCATTTCAAAGAGGCATCCGGAGGCTGCCTCTAAGGAGGGGGCAATGTCAGAGAACTCACGCGTTCCATGCCCGTCCTCGTCCAGTAGGGGTTAATCTCCGTTCGGCAAGCGCCAATACCCATGCGCAGCCTTCTCAACGAAACCGAACGTGCGGGCGTACCCGCGTACCAACGCTGACCTGTGCGCGCCCTCGTTTGTCAATACGAACGAGGGCACGCACTTCCACGTCAGCACGAACGTGTGCGCGTAATCACGCACGGACCCATACCTCCACCAATCCCAGCACAAGGCGCCCTATATAAACAGGGCCTTCACATGGTGTCAGTGCTGGATCGTCTTCAGTCTTATCTCCTGAATACCTGCCTGAAGTTCCTGCCTACCTTGGTCCTGATTCACCTGGTTTTCCTGTTACCCTTCCTGGATTGACCCCGCTTACTGACTGCTTCCTTTGGTTTGACCTCAGCTTGGATCCCTGGACTACGGCTCTGCTCTCTGATTCGGTACTTTATCACCTGCCTGTTGCCAACCTATTGCCTGCCTTGACCACGAACTTGCCATCTGCCTTGTACCTTGTTTGCCAGCCAGTTGCCGACCTGTTTTCCGTCTTGACCTCGCAGTGCCTTCACCCACCTGTTCGGCCGTTCCTGCACAGCCTTGGATACCAACGTGTACACCAGCTCTCCAGAGGAACCAGTCCTTCCAAGCACCAGTCTACCAGCCGCAGGCACTTGCACCCTTTCGTGCCCCAGCACTCCCTGTTCCCACCACCAGGGGTGTTTGGACCGGAACCGTGCACGAGGCCATCCCCAGCATCCGGACTCCGCTGTAAGGTACGTGATAGATATACTTGGACACACACCTTCCAAAGAGTTCCACTTTTGTCTCATCGGTCCACAGAATGTTGTCCCAAAAGTCTTGGGGATCATCAAGATGTGTTGTGGAGAAATTGAGACGAGTTTTGATGTTCTTTTTGCTCAGCAGTGGTTTTCTCCTTGGAACTCTGCCATGCAGGCCATTTTTGCCCAGTCTTTTCCTGATGGTGGAGGCATGAACGCTGACCTTAACTGAGGCAAGTGAGGCCTGCAGTTCCTTGGACGTTGTTGTGGGGTCTTTTGTGACCTCTTGGATGAGTCGTCGCTGCGCTCTTGGGGTAATTTTGGGCGGCCGGCCACTCCTGGGAAGGTTCACCACTGTTCCATGTCTTCGCCATTTGTGGATAATGGCTCTCACTGTGGTTCGCTGGATTCCCAAAGCTTTGGAAATGGCTTTATAACCCTTTCCAGACTGATAGATCTCAATTACTTTTTTTCTCAATTGTTCCTGAATTTCTTTGGGTCTCGGCATGATGTGTAGCTTTTAAGGATCTTCTGGTGGACCTTACTGTGTCAAGCAGCTCCTATTTAAGTGATGCCTTGATTGTGAACAGGTGTGGCAATAATCAGGCCTGGGTGTGGCTAGAGAAATTGAACTCAGGTGTGGACAACCACAGTTATAGTATGTTTTAACAAGGGGGGCAATCACCTTTTCACACAGGGCCATGATGGTTTGGATTTTTTTTCACCTTTAATAATAAACACCTTCATTTACAAATTGCATTTTGTGTTTACTTGTGTTTTCCTTGACTATTGTTTAAATTGGTTTGATGTTCCGAAACACTTAAGTGTGACAAACATGCAAAGGAACAGGAAATGAGGAAGGGGGCAAACACTTTTTCACACCACTGTACTCGAGTCAATACGTTTTCCCATTTTTTTGTGGTAAAATTAGGTGCCTCGGCTTATATTCGGGTTGGCTTATACTCGAGTATATACGGTACCTATAATGTAAAAAAATAAACAGGTGTAACGGGGTAGACCCACTAAGGTAATCTTTTGCAGAGTAGGAACTTAGAATTGACTGGTGTCTAGTGATTGGTGTCTAATGCCCAAGATATGCCCTTTTAACTTGCCCTCCAAGGCAAGAAGGCAAGCTAGATTTTAAGCCACAATATAAGGGAGATTCAAGCCTCCTTCACTGTACTGGAGGTATAATTATTTCAAGGCGATACAAGGGTGCTTACTCTGCTAAAAGAAGGACGATACAGCATTCTGGATTAAACAAACATCCTTATGGTCTGGAGAGGGTAAAGCAAATGGGAAAAAAACTGACATTTTATACAGATAACTTCTCACAAAAAGTGAGATTGACAATGTCCTTCATGCCTCCCACTCTTTTATTATTTAATTAATAAGTGTTAGATAATTGAGTTAATAAAGAGAGGATGGGGTTCTGCCAATTTTAATACCCAGGTAAGTAATTTGTCCAAAAAAACTCAGAGCTTGTTGCAGAAGAATGAAAGTGGACTTATTGAATTGAAGAATTTCACTTTTAGAAAGGTTAATACGGAGACTGGAAAATCTGCCAAACTCTTCAAAAATACATTTTATGCGAGGAATGTCAATGTGGAGTCTAGAGCTACAAAAGCAATATGTCATCTGTAAACAGGGCTGAGCATGCCTTATTATCTACTAAAAGTACACCCTATGAATCAAGTGTGTCTAAGAGCAATTTGGAAAGCGGTTCCAGGGCTAAATTGAATAAAAGTGGGGAAAGGGGACATCTTTGTCTAGGGACTTTCTGAAGAGAGAATGGGTCTGACAAATGAAAACCCCCCATCAATTATGTAAGGCAATCCCTAATAGCTTATTTATAGATGGCACTGTACTTGAGCTTCAGTCTAAATTGAAAAATCTAGTGGTGATATTTGATACTAGTTTAACCACTTTCAGACCAGACTATTTTGCTGGCTTAAGACCAGACCACTTTTTGCGATTCGGCACTGTGTAGATTTAACTGACAATTGCGCAGTCGTGCAACGTGGCTCCCAAACAAAATTGACGTATTTTTTTCCCCACAAATATAGCTTTCTTTTGGTGGTATTTGATCACCCCTGCGTTTTTTTTTTTTTGCGCTATAAACAAAAAAAGAGCGTCAATTTTGAAAAAAAACGCATTATTTTTTACTTTTTGCTATAATAAATATCCCCCAAAAATATATATATACATTTTTATTAATCATTTTTTTTTTACTAGTAATGGCGGCGATTAGTGATTTTTATTGTGACTGCGACATTATGGCAGACACGTCTAACATTTTTGACACATTTTTTGGGACCATTGTCATTTATACAGCAATCAGTGCTATACAAATGCACTGATTTCTGTGTAAATGACACTGGTAGTGAAGGGGTTAACCATGGGGTGTCAGTGTAGAGGTTAAGTGTGTCATAGGGGCGTGTTACTAACTGTGGGTGGCGTGGCTGTGTGTTAGTGAACACTGATCTCTGCTCCAATCACAGGGAGCAGAGATCAGTGTCACTTGTTGCTAGGCAGAACGGGGAGGTGCTGTTTACTTCTGCATCTCCCCGTTCAGCCTTCCCGTGAGACGATCGCGGGTATCCCCATGGCGATCAAGTCCGTGGGACCCGCGACTGGACTCACGGGGGTCCCAACTGGCACATGCGATGGCACAGTGGCATTCTTAAAGGGATGTACATGTACGCCCTTATGCCTGTCCGTGCCATTCTGCCGACGTACATCGTCGTGCGCCGGTTGGGAAGTGGTTAACCTTTGATCCACAAAATGTTGTCAGAACATATTTTTTCCACTTGAGAAACATTCCTCGGCTGTGTCCTATGCTATCATACACTGCAGCTGAAAATCTGTTCCATACATTTGTGTTCTCCCGACATGACTACTGCAATATGTTCAAAACTCTGGAGTCCTTGCACCCATCAGGTTTTGCATAGACTTGGCTTGGCACCCCATTATCTCTCTGAACTTTTATGAATCTTCTTTCTCCCTTGTAACCTCCACTTCTCAAATTTTGATTTGCTGTGTGTACCCCTACCTCCTACTCCCCTACACTCAATGGGAGACAGAGCCTTCTCCTGCTATGCTCCAAAACTCTGGAATTCACTTCCAAAGAACATCAGAAAGTTATCTTTTCTAAACTCATTCAAATCAAATCTAGACAAGCTTTCATGTCATTGTCCCTTTTCCTTATGTTATCCTAGCTATAGATGCAGCATACATAGATCTCAGAAATTTAAGAGCTGGCCCCTGCCTCTGGAGCTTGGAACAGCCAGTAAAAATTAACATCATCAAAAGCCTTTTTAATGTCCAGAGTGATAATAGAGTGGTTTATTTTAATATCGTTAATACCTTTCATATGTTTACTATGCCCGATTTGACTTTTCTAAAACCAGCTTGAGATGGGTGGATAAGGGAGGGGAGTATTTTAGCTAAACTATTAGCTACGATTTTGGATAAGATTTTCACACCAATATTAATTAAATATAGGCGTATAGAAAAGAAGGATCCTTGCCCTTCTTGCCCCTTCTTAATTTCCTATTCTAGGGTATGGGGAAAATGTGCCCTAAGTAGTTCACTGAGGGTTGGTAGAACTGGAATTTCTCCACTGAGAGCTTCAGGCCCTCATCATGAAGCCTTTTCAAGACCTTCTCCAGGCGCTCTTCACGTTCCTCTAGTGTTCTTCCAAACACTATGACATCATCCAGGTACACCAGCACTTCAATCAGGTTCATGTCACCCACTGTCTTCTCCATCAATCTCTGAAAGGTTGTTGGGGCCCCAGACAGACCTTGAGGCATCCGGTTGAACTCAAAGAAGCCCACAGGGGTGATAAAAGCGATCTTCTCTCTGTCTTCGGGGCACATGGGGATCTGGTAGTTCCCACTCTTTAGGTCCAGCACACTGAACCACTTTGCCCCCGTAGAGGCTCTGTAAGGCATCCTCTATCCGAGGGGTGGTGTACTGGTCAGGAATGGTCCTCCGGTTCAGGGTCCTATAGTCGATGCATAGTGGTAGGGAACCATTTTACTTCGGGGATAAGTTCCAGTCCTCTGTGTTCTTTTTGACTTGGTGTCTCGAGGACAATGAATGGACCCGTCTTTTCGCAGCTCAACTTGTTGGAGGCTCTCAGGCAGAGTACTTCACCTGGCTGGATCAGTCTCTCTTTCCTATCCAAAAGCCAGATCTTTCCCACTTATTTTGGGGCATTCTCTTCCTGTTTGAGATCTTGATACACCTGGGCAAGCGGTGTATTTTTGTGGGAGGGGTTTTTCCCTGCAGTACGAGCGGTGTAAGTAGTCTCCTCACCAAGTCAGTGTTTGTCCCGATAATGAGAGAGCTCTTGTCAGCTCCCGGGGGACGAGGGCACACCACGGCCAGGGTGTCAAAGGTCTCAGCCTCTCCTGCTGTACTGGGGTCAAAAGCGAGTTTGACCGGCAGGTAGCCATCATATGGGAAGTTTTGAGTGCCTAACCCCCATATCTCTTGTTCCTCCAATTTCTGTAATGGCAAGTGCTTGAGATGTTTTTCGTAAAAGTCCCTGTAGAGAAATGTCACTTGAGCTCCAGTGTCCAGCAGAGCTCTTGTGTATATCCCCTCTACCTGAATCGGGACAATTGGGGAAGGCCCCACTAGCTTTGGAGTAGATCCATGGGAGATGGTACTTTTTGCCTGTTTGATGGCTTGCACTCTCAACTTTGGCTTCTCGGGGCTCTCTTTTTTTTTTTTTCTTTGGCCCTGCCGAGTATAGGGGGGTCTGGCAGGTACAGGTGGATTTGGAGTTGACTGTGGTAGTAGGGCGCCCAGCTGACTCCTTTACTGGGACCCTCTGAAGTTTTCCGCTGGCTTCTTGGCAGATTGTTTCTTCAGGGCTTTGGCAACTTCCACTGCTATATCTGCTGGATTTCCCTTATTTGGGCACTGTGCTATAAAATTCTCTACTTCTCCACACTGATAGCATTTCAAAACTGGGAGGGGGTTCACGTTCCTTCTTCCAACCGTAGAGGTGGGTACAGTGTTTTTCGCTTCCGAGAGAGACTTCTGTATATCAGCTTGGCTTTTCATCACCTTGTCAATTTCCTGCTGAAACCCACAGAAGGTATTTTGTAACACAGCCTGCGATTGTGCCAATTGAACTACGGCTTGTTCCAAGGTAACCGTCGGGGTGGACTGTGCAATAGGACTCTTGAGGTGTTCCTTCCACTCATATTCCACATCACTTTCTTCCACCTGTAATAACTGTGCAGCAACCTTATCTTTCTTTGCAACGGCCCCTGTGGTGAGCCAAGCCTCTTTATCCTCCTCCTCTAAGATAGCTTCTTCTTCTCTCACCAGCCGAATCAATTCTGGGTAAGAAGGGGCCTCTCCGGTGCATTTCGGGAGTAATCCGAGGGCAATGGGGTGATTTGGCCTAGCTCCTTGTAGAGCCCGGTCCAACCTGGTTTTGTCCACTTCTCTTGGATCAATGCCCTTCTTCGATATGATCTGGTGTAAGATCTGATCTATGCGGACAATGTAAGCCGACAGCTTCTCTCCTTTCATCTGATAGGTATGCTCAAACTGATACATCAGATCAGATAGTTCACTCTTCCATAAAGGGCTTTGATGTAATCCTTGGCTTCACAATCTGGCTTTTCCCTTCTAAGGTTTCTGATGACATCGGCTGCTGGGCTCAACAGGCTTTCACTAATTTGCCATCTTCCCACCAGCTTTGGCACATTCCAGTCTTCTAGAGTTTGCATGGCCTGATCTCTCCCGCTCTCAAATCCTTCCTCCCATTCAGGTCTTGGTGTCCGACCTGAGAAGGTCGGTAACTTCCGATATCTCTCTTGGTGGACCAGGTAGAATGATGTCGGTGGCAATCCAGTCACAGGGCTCTCTCCGGTGGTCTGACACCAGGGGTTTAGACTTTCCCCCATCAAGCTTCCTGCCAGAGGACTCTCTGGTTGTGCACCCGGTGGTTTCTCTTCTTCCTCTACTGACTCTTGTATTGGAATCACCTGGCCATCCAGACCCTCTGTTAGGCTCACCACTCCCTTTCTGAACTCTACTGGAGGGCACTCTTTCCATTCTAGGAGGACGTAAGTGAAATCCTCATGTACATCTTGTTTCAGGTCCAAGAGGTAAGACCCTTGATCTGGCACCGCCCTCCTGATAAACTGCCGCACCTCTTTCTCAAACCACTGATCTCCTGGCAACTTCAGTACGGTGGTCTTCTCCAATTTACTCCCATGTTCTTGGCTCCACTGGGTAGCCGTTACTGAATCCATTCTGGTACTATAGGTGTGTCCTCTAGAGGGAGGTGGGACTGCAGAGTGACAGTTATCCCGTATGAGCCCCCACATGTATCACTTACCCCCGAAGGAGCGGCTGATTTTTTGATTCGGGCCTGCACTCTGTTAAGGAACCCCCATAAATTGACCCAGTCCCCTTGACACAGCTGTGGTGCAATACAATACAATACAATATCATGTAATGCAATATACCTGGGTTGTATCCCCAGGATTTACTGGCTCCACCTGCTGGGAGAAAACAACACTCCATACAACTGGATACCTAACCAAATATATTTTACTGTCAATGTACTTCAAAGAGTGATTACAGTAATTGGGTTGTCATCCCAACATAGGATGACAATACAATGAATTTCAACACAAACAATTACAAACAATATATTTTTATATATTTATACCTGGGAGCTCCCCCTACTTTTAAAGCTATACGTGAGATCTCACTTAAAGTACTTAGTCTGTGATCTTCTTGTCTTCGCTAGCTAGAGTAACTCCTTATGATTTGTAATCCACAGCTTATGGTAAGTTAAATTGAGGTGAAAGTGCTTCTGGTTTAACTCCAATAACTATTTTACAATTGCTTGAGCCGTCAAAGTAGGTAGACCTCAAGCCTGCTCAGTGTCAGTTGCTCTGTTCCTCCTCTGTGGAACTACAAATTCCAGCGAGGCCTGTATGTGAGTCTAACTGTGTGTGAAAGTTAACAAACTGTGGGCCGTGACCCGCTCACCAACTGGATCGGAGCTCCGTTTAGTAACTTTGGTCCGGTGACTGTAGCTTGCTTCTCCGTCAGCTGGGCCAGTCGCTCCGTTCCATTCCGCTGGATAAACCTGGTCCTCCGATGCTCGGATGAGTGTCTATGGATCTTCAATCCAGTCACTCTCTCTCAGGCACCGTCAGGTCACTTGTTCAAACAACCGGGGTTGCGTTCCGCAATGGCAGTGATTTGCTGTTTCCGGGAGACCTCCGCACAGATCCTCACAGGCTGGCCACGAGATCCCAAGAGACCTTGGCCGCTCGAGGTCCTTTTATCTCCTACCCACCATGCACTGTCAGAGCGGGTGTCCATGGGTAGGTCACCCGGCATCCTGGGTAAAAAGGTCACCTCTCTAAAGTAAACAGCAGTCACTTCCTGTAATTAACTGTAATTTTCTTTTGTGAAAGAAAAATCATTAAGTCCACTTTCAGTGTTTGGCCACTAGATGGCGCCAAATACTAAACCAAAAAGAAAACGTCCACAGACTTGTGATTATAGCATGGAAACACACATTAATATGCGAAAATATGTCAGCGCTACACAGTATTAGCGTGCCATTTTGTCTACTATCAGAAAGGGAGCCTACGACCTCCCCCACCCAGCATTTGCACATTTTCACATTTGATAATAATCCTCTGCTTTCAAATGTATCACCTGCAACAGAGCTGTCTGTACATAAATGTTTAAGGTGTCCAAGAATTTGCATTCTTTTATATGGGGACCATAGCCCTTTAACGTTCCATAATACAACATACATGGGTCCCAAATAAAATAAATTGTAAAAATATGTTTTTATAGTGACATCTGGCCAAAGACTAAATGAAATAGTAAAAAAGGTCTAACACATGCACGGAGCCGACCGAGATGGCCGCTTGATCTTAGAGCTCTGTCCCACTCCGCTCATCTGACACTCCCTGCACAGGGCAGTATCACCCGGGAGCAGTTCCAATGGCACCGGACCAGAGGGGAAGCCTGCGGGCAAACTTTAATGCCGGGGGGATGGCGAAAAGAGGCTTGGAAGCACAGTTTCAAGCTGCCTTTAGAGACATCAGCAGCCTCCAAGATGGTGGCGGAACGGCCGCCACACAAGGCTGTTACCTCAGGGGCCTCTCTCTCCTCTCCATGGTGGGACACTCTTCAGGAGGAGGTATGTGGCAGAGCATCCACCACCAAATCCACTGAGGGCCCCTTATCTCCAGCCACAACAGTGTCTCTTATAAATCTGTGGATGAGATATTGATGTCCCCCTCAGCTGCTGCATCCCCTGGGCAGACTTTGACATACCAGGGAGCCTCATACCCCCCAGCACCAGGATATCTCCCTCATGTTTGCCAGCTTTGCAGAAATGCTTGATAGGGGGTTAGCACAGACTGCAGCCAGAATCACTACTGATATTAAGATGGATCTCAGCCATTTATCTGTACAATTGCTTTTGATTCCAAATAAAAACTTAAAAAAAAGAAAAATGGATCTCCAGATGCTGGGCTCTCGCATTGAAACCATTGAGAACAGAGTGGATTCTACAATCATCAGGGTCAATCAAAATACTTATCGTATTTAAGATTTACATGACCAACTAGACACTGTCATGGCTAAAATTGATGACCTTGAAAACAGGTCCAGAAGGCTTAATTTCAGAATCAGAGGCCTGCCTGAGACCGTTACGGATATACCGGAAGCAGTGCACTCCCTCATTAAAACCCTCATTCCCGATGTCAGAGCACATAAAATGGAGCTTGATCGGGCTCATAGAGCTCTAGGACCCCTCCCCCGACCTGATGGTCTACCCGAGATATTGTGGTCAAACCGCACTACTACAACATCAAAGAAGGAGTTATGCAGAAAGATTGCTCAACCCCACAAATCCAAATTATGGGTCACCCAGTTCAAATTTACGCAGACATTTCTCCATACACGATCCAGAAATGGTGGGCACTTAAACCTCTACTGACGGTACTAACGCAGCAAAGCATCAAGTACTGGTGGCTGTTTCACTTCAGTTTGAAGTTCGAGTAACATAACAAGACCTTCAGATTTTCCTCGTTTCAGGAAGGTGAACAATTGCTACAGAAACTGGGCCTCATTTCCACGGATCCACCCTCTCCAATGCAAACTTTATCTTCAAGTCTGTCCAAGGGACCACCCCCATCTAACCCACTCACGTCTCTATGGTCAAAGCCTAAAAGCAAGAAGGCCAAAGAAGGACTACCTCCCTGATTTAGTGGTTTGCACCTTCTCTTTTCTACGTATCCTTCACAGGGACTGGGTCCACTTGGCCCTTTTGGCTTTAATGCCCACCTGGACTCACACTTCATTTGACCTCAGAGGACTCCTACCCCTACTCCACTGCTGGAATCTGCAGACCCTGTGCTTCTTTGCCCCCCACCCATGGACTACCGGATTGTAAACCACCCCTCTACAAGCCCCCCACTATCTGGGCTACGGACACAGTCAAGATTTCCCTGGACTTCCTGAACTCTACCTTAACCTACTCGATATGGTGTTACCCCCCACCCTCAATGCAGGTAGCCCCTGGTGTTATTTCCATGTGGACTCCTTGCGGATTATCCTAACCCCTCTCCACCCCTGGTATGAACTGTCAGCTACCTGACACCTGGACTGCCTATTTCATCACCCTCTGGAGTCCTCCCCTGTTCCCCCTACCACCTCCACCCGGGAGCTTAAATCCCCCTCCCCTACCCAGCAACCTGAATAACTCCCCACCTTTCACTCGTTTTGCTTGCTCTGAAAACCTGGTTGTACTTTAGCTTCATTCTGCTCAACCCTCGTTGATTGATTGTCTGTTCTAGTTACTAAAGGTGATGTTCCCAAATTTAACTTTAGGAGTGCAGCAAGCGGAGCAGTACCATTGCACCTCCTCCTGTACTCTAATTTGCAGATTTTTCTTTGCCCTCCTAGTGGGGACCTTCCCCACTGGTTGGGGGACACAGAAAATTCGTATTTTTATTTTGTATTTTTCTCCAGGACTGGATGGTTATATTCCACATCCGCCCTGGGGATTATCTCCCTATTCTTCTCCTTTCTATCTCTCTTCTATTCACTTTTACTAATCATTTTATTCTTCTAGTGACGTGTGAACTCATGCTCCCGCAGGATCCTGGAAGCTGCTTTCCTTGACAATGTTGTTCACCTGAACCCCGGGCATCCCGTTGAGTTGAAGGTAGGGGACTGGGAATCACTAGCAATGACCTCTGTACTGCTCCATGGCTGACCACACCATATCCCGTCCCTCCCTGCGCATTGTTTCACATAATGTTCAGGGGCTCAATTCACCCATCAAACACTGAAAAAATTTCCAGTCCTACCATGACCATAAAATAGACATATTGTTCCTCCAGGAGATGCATTTTCCCAAATCCTATTCTCCCTTCTTTATACAGTACATGTTAAATTCCCCAGATTTTACCTGACAAATTCTGACAACAAATCTAAAGGAGTGAGCATATTTTTTTTCCTCAACACCCAATTCTCACTTCTCTCAGAGTTTAAGGATCCTGAGGGCAGGTTCTTGCTTGTGAAAGGTCTCATTGATGAACAGCTCTATTCATTTATTTCATATTCGCCAAATAGGGGGCAATCCAAATTTTTCAAGACCCTCTATCACACCTTGAACCCACTTACCGAGGATCTGATTGTGTATGGAGGAGACTCTAACACTGCCATTGACGCAGGATCTGTCCCACCAAGCAGAGCCTTAATATAGCGAGACAGATTTTTCACCAGTGGATGGTGGATGTGTAGAGAGAGATGAATCCACATGCACAAGACTACACACACTTTTCTAATCCCCACAATGCTTATGCAAGAATCAATCATTTCTTTTTACAGTCCACCCATATCCCACTGGTGAATAAGTCTGTCATAAAAGACTCTGCCTGGTCGGACCACTCCATGCTCATCCTCACCATGAACAGACCATCGGGACACCATAAAGGGTATTGTTGGAGACTTAATGCCTCGATTATTAGTAATCCCACACATGCACTTGAAATTGAAAAGGGACTGCAGGAATACTTTTTATTAAATTATGTCAACGTCTCCCTCACCACACTATGGGCAGCATATAAGGCTTTATTAGGGGTAAAATTATTCAAATAGCCTCTAGGATCTGTAAAGATCGCAAAGCAGATGTTGAACGGTTAGAGAAAGAATTTCAGCTATTAAGTAAACTGTACAAACGCAACCCCTGTCCATCCTCTGTGAAAAGACTTGATACGGCACGTACCGCCCTGAATCTCGCTCTCACCGACATAGCTGAAAAAAGCCTACGCTGGGACGGAGGCCGATTTTATCACCAGAAAGATAAGACGGGTACCCTCCTAGCCAATGGGCTGACCCCTAAAATCAAATATCACACCTTACCCAAAATTAAGCTTCATGACGGTACCCTCTCACAAAACCCTCAAAAGATCCTGGAAGTCTTCCACACCTTTTATAAGCTCCCTATATAGTAGCGAAGGAAAGGTCTCTACCCCTACCTTTCAGGATTAATTTCTCGATTCTCTAAATATACCTAAGATTACAGACCAACACAGGGTTGAATTGGAATCA
This sequence comes from Lithobates sylvaticus, assembly GCA_028564925.1. Lineage (NCBI taxonomy): Eukaryota > Metazoa > Chordata > Amphibia > Anura > Ranidae > Lithobates > Lithobates sylvaticus. The sequence continues at coordinate 247,962,595 of CM053030.1, forward strand.
CCGATCTCAGCTGAGGAAGTGACTCAAGTCATTAAGAAACTCTGAAATGACTCTGGCCCAGATGACTTCTCTATTCCATACTACAAAAAAAATTACTACTAAAACTACAAGCAGGAACTCCACTTGATAAGGCCTTAGGCCCCATGCACACGAGACGCAGATGCAAACTCTGCTGAACGCGTGTTTTAAAAAGCAGAAACCTGCGTTTAAAAACGCGTGTTTTGCTGTGTTTTCATGTCGCGTTTGCGTCTATATGCATTTGTAAAGATAACATCATATAGACCCTCCCCAAGCTCAGAAAGCATATATTATTAACTATTTCTGCCATTTTGTGAGCAGCAGCAGCAGAGAGAGCCGTTGTACACTTGCATTTGCCTCTCTTTCTGTGTTTTTTTTTGGAAATGGATCCCATATTGAATATATGTCAGGAAATGCTCCTGATGTCGCTCTTGATGAAGCAGCAACGTTGTCGCAAATTTGCATGAGAGGTCCAGAATCAGAGCTTGGCGATATTGGACCCATCCGTTGATGGCACAGCGAATGTCCGTTGAATATTTCACAAACATGTATGCATTTCACAAACATGTATACATCAGTGAGTATATATGCTCTATGAACTATCTAAACTAATTACGACATTTTAACCAATTTTTTCTAGTATTTTTTTATGGTTTACCATCATATTTCTGAGTTTTCTGGTCCAAAAAATTGGGTTCCTTTAAAAAGGCTTATAAACGCAAACGCGGCTAAACGCAGGTGCCTGCGTTTAGCCGCGTTTAGACGCGTTTAGCTGCGTTTTGCGTCTGAAACGTGGAAAAGCAAAGTGTCTGAACGCATTTTTTTGCTTCTGAAAAAACTAGGTTAAACGCAGCTGCATAAAAACGGGAAAAAACTAGACTGTGTACATGGACACATAGGATAACATTGCATGCGTTCAGGTGCAGTTGAAAAAAGTGTCCAACTGCCTCTGAACGCGCGTTTAACTGCGTCTCGTGTGCATGGGGCCTTAAACTCCGCCTTCATCACAGTTATTCCCAAACCTGGCAAGGACACCAGTTGTCCTACAAGATACCATATCATTAATCAATAATGACCTTAGAAATTTTGACAAAAATTTTAGCAAACGGAATTTCGAATTTTAGCAGTCTGTTCATACATAAGGACCAGGTTGGTTTCATACCTGGGAGGCAGGGCCCTGATCAGATCAGGAGGTCAATCGACATTGTCTCTCTTCTGCAGTCAGGATGGGATGGGGGTACTCCTCAAACGGGGTTCTTGCTCTCATTAGATCTGATGAAAGCGTTGGACTCTGTCTCCTTGTCTTACCTGACTCCAATTCTGCAGGTAGGGATTTGGACACTCCTTCCTTAACATGATTGGGGCCCTCTAGACCAACCCGGAGGCAAAAATTAAAATGCAAGGCTTTTACTCAGAATCCTTCCCAATCCGCAATGGTACGAGGCAGGGGTGTCCCTTATCTCCACTGATTTTTGCCATTGTCATTGAGACCCTAGCCATTGCCATCAGGGACAACCCTGATATCCGCGGAGTCAGCTGTGGGCCCAAAATTCATAAATGTGCCCTTTTCGCTGATGATGTATTCATCTTCGTCACTTCACCATTAACTTCACTACCGAATATCTGCCGGGTACTCAATGGCTTTGGTAAAATCTCTGGTCTTTGGGTTAACTATGCGAAATCCCCAGCCTTGAACGTTAACTTACCCGCCAGCCTGGGCACACAACTCAAAGAAAACTTCTAATTTCAATGGCATGATAAGGCAATCCCTTACCTAGGGATTAACCTGACAACCTCAATTGATAGTCTATACGCTGCTAACTTTCCCCCAATGTTTCGCAAACTAGGTAATGATCGCACACTAAGGGATAATCTGGGGCTCTCATGGCTGGGTAAGGTCAACTCTATTAAAATTACCCTTTTGCCTTGCATGCTATACTTATTTAGGTCACTACCATCCCTATTCCTAGGGATCATATTAGAAAATTCCAATATAAGATAGTCTGTTTTATTTGGGGATCGAAAGGACACAGGGTGGCTAAGGGGACCCTCTATCGCACCAGGGATCAGGGAGGGGTTGGATTGCCAAACATTCTCTGGTACCATCACACAGCTCAATTGTCTCAGCTCTCTGTCATCTACTCTAAAATAACACACCCAGACTGGGTACATATGGAGCGGCAGGCAACTCCCCAATACACCCTAGACTTCCTCCTATGGTGCCCTGCCAAAATTAGACCAGCTGTAAAGGCCCAAACGCTCTTCCATTCCTTAAGCCTTTGGGACTCTCTCAAGGGAATCCCACTTCTAATATCACATTGGCACCCACTTTCTCATATCTTCCGAAACCCCCTCTTACCCCCAGGTAAGGTCATTAAAGTGGGGTGCCCCTTAAAAAAAAATGTAAAAGTCAGCAGCTACAAATACTGCAGCTGCTGACTTTTAATAATCTGACACTTACCTGTCCCAGGGTCCAGCGATGCGGGGGAACAAAGCCCCCCTCTCCCTGCTCCGCTCGGCGGCGCCAGCATTCTTACTGTGGGCACCCGGCTGTGGCTTCACACTGCGAATGCGGTAGCATGTCACGTGTCCCAGGTGACTGACTGTGCAGAGGGGAAGTGATGTCACCAGCCCGGGCACTGAAGGAGGCAGACTACGAGGGACCCCCCCAGCAACAGGCATTTAGAGGTGAGTTAAAAAAAAAATTTCCAATTATTTTTATTTCAATTTTTTGGGGGGGAAACAGCACATTAAGGTGTTCCAAAGGTGGCTGGATAGGGGACTCTATAGAATTGGACACTTTGTTAGCTCTGCGGGGCCTCTAACACTTGCTCATTGCTCTAGCAGGCTGGAAATGCCCAAAACTGAGAGGTTCAGACTCCGCAAGATCTCTCATTTTGTCCTTTCTCTGTGGTTCTCTACGCCCAACCCTCTGATGGTTATGGCATATGAAATGTGGTGTGGTCGGGCTATGGAGCAGCGGGGATGGATAACGGTGATATACCGATCACTTGCTTCAGCTGATTCCAAAACTCTCTCCATGAGGGAATGGGAAAAAGACCTGGGACAGAGCTGGAGTCTGGGGACGTGGCACAGAGCATCAACCTCCGCCTACAAGGGGCAGGAAGCAGCAGAAAAACTCTGGACAGCCGCACACCGGAAAAAGATAAAATCCTGTGTTGTTTATTGAAAATCAAGAATCACATCACATCCAAAGGTCCACAGCAAAAGAAAAAAGGGGGTACAAAATTTGACGCGTTTCGCACTAGGATTAGTGCTTACTCATAGCTAGCTAATCCTAAAGTATGGGGATACCACATGTTTGAGACTTCTCACAGTCTAGCTACAAATGTCTAAGGAGCCCCTTCTGGTGTTCTAAGTGCATCAATGACACATCGAATTTGCTGACGACTTATCACATTTTTGGAGGCCCTTTAGCACCAGGACAGTAAAAATAAATCAATCCAAGTTATCCTCTAAGAGGTTAGAGGTAAGTTTACCTCTTTATACGCCAATCAGACTTGTTTTACCTCCATAATGCTACTATCAAGAGTATGGTATTGTCAGACCATCACCCTATCACGATGACTCTGGTATTCCCGGATACAGTCACTTCCACCAAGCTGTGGAGACTGTATGCGTCTCTTTTGGCGGATCATGGTGATTTAGCCAATTTAAAACATAGAATCCAGGACTTTTTCCTCCATAATGATACTCCTGATGTTTCTCCCATGGCACAGTGTGTCCTTATAGGCCAGTTACTGTCCATCTCAGCATGGAAGAAAAAAGAACATCAAACATTGGTATTGGAGCTTTTCTCCAGTATACGCACATTGGAAGCCCAACATAAATGTACTTTAGAACTCAAAGCTTTGCAGGAATTGGTGGATGCATGCTCGCTTTTACGAGACAAATTTTTCAAACGAGCACGGCGTCAGAATATCTTGTCTCAAAGACTGTTCTTTGAAAAGGGAAACAAACCAGGTAGACTATTGGCCAGGGCTACTCAGCAACGTAAGATAAATTCCACGATATACCATATTGTAGACACTTCGGGCATGACCCATTTTAAGAATGAAGACATTGCCAGACAGTTCCAACATTTTTATAGTAAATTATACAATCTTCAGTCCAGAAATTTGGATCCTGCCTCGTCTATCAAGCACTCTACTCTAATCCAAGACTTTCTGAGTTGCTTTAGCCCTTGTTTCAGTTATCCCCAAGGAAGGGAAAGACCCCACTAATGTAGCTAACTACTGTCCGATCTCCCTATTTAACATTAACGTGAAGCTTTTTTCCAAAATCTTGGCAACCCATTTGTCCTACCACGTGCCTGCCTGAGTTGGCCTGGACCAGGTAGGGTTTGTCCCTGGAAGAGAGGCCAGGGACAACACAAACAAAGCGTTAGACTTACATCACTGGCTTACATCCTCCCATTAGGAGGGCTTCTTCCTGGCAATTGATGCAGAGAATTCATTCGACAGAGTGGCTTGGGACTATATGGATGCAGCCCTGAGCTCAATATGGCTTAGGCCTCATATGTGGGCCTTTATGTCATTATATGCCAACCCTAGAGTGAAAGCCATAGTTAATGGCCACTTGTCGGACGCCTTCCCCATCCATAACGGAATGAGAGAGGGATGCCCTCTCTCTCCCTTGCTCTATATCCTCACGCTTAAACCCCTCCTCCGCTGTATCCGGGCCAACCCATATATTAAGGGGATACAGGTACGTGAACGGGAATTCAAGATTGAGGCTTTTGCGGATGATATTCTCCTCTTTCTCTCCTCTCCGCTAACGTCTTTACCCAATCTTTTGCAAGTCCTTGACCACTTCCAAAAACGATCAAATTTAAAAATCAACTATACTAAATTGTTTGCATTGAACATCTCCTTACCCTCAGATATAGCCAAACAATGCCAACTTAACTTCCCCTATCAGTGGAAAGTGGATGCCATTCAGTACCTGGGTATCCAACTGCCCGCTGATCTTTCAGAGTTGTATAGTAGACACTTTCTAGCTGAATTAGAGAGCATATGGCAGGATATCCAGAGATGTGTCAGGAATTGCCCCACCTGCTGGTAGCATTGTTAGACATCTGGCATGCAGTACTGATGTCCACCAGCGGGTGTCTCCTGACAGTCTGGAACTGTCAGGGGAGCTTTCTCCTGATGGTGGTATTATTTGATCTTTGGGGCCGCAGTACCCGGCAAGTACACACACACTTTGCCTTGGTATCTTCCTTGTGCCCTGACCTGATTCTGTAAGCTCTGAAACTTGATCCCGATCCTGTCTCTGAACCTGATCCTTGTACATGTACCCTGTGCCTTGTACCTGCACTCGTCCCTCCTGTGCACCTGTTACCCTTACCTTTACCTTACAGCCTGATCCATCTATCCTCTCCTTGTCCTGTTTGTTCCCTGTCCCCAGCTGCTGACCTCCTGTTGACGACCCTGGCCTGGCTCCGTTTATGATTCCGGTATCCCCCATTATATGTATATATATATGTCTGTTTATTATTTTTATTTGTGGGTTTCTGTTTGTGGTTGGTTGGTTGCACATTGTATTATATCGGAGGTGGTTGTGTTTATTCACTTATCTTAATAAATCACTATCTTTCACTTATACATGTTTGGATTTCCTCTGTTGAAGTCCACACAGTTCTGGTCTTACCTGATATGTGACAAGATGGGACAAATCCACTATCTCCTGGTTTGGACTATGATCCATTCTTAAGATGGTAATTCTTCCATGTTTGCAGTATAAAATCCAAACCATACCAATACGCTTGCCACTACCTTTTTTTGGGCTGTACAAGTCCATATGTGGGACCTTCCTTTGGCGCAATAAACATGCAAGAATAACTTGGACAAAACTAGTGCTGCCTAAAGCCTGTGGAGGCATCGGCCTCCCTGATATACAGCGTTACTACTGGGCGGTTTATCTTACACGAATCGTTAACTGGAAAGTGCATATCCAATGTAAAGATTGGATTTATCTAGAGAATCTAGTCTCAAATTCTGAGTTGCACTATGTCCCTTGGATTCCCAGGGATCATGTGCCTTCCTCCGTTTTGACACATTCCCTTCTCAGACCCACTCTTCACGCATTTAGTAGGGCTTGCTCCATGCACGTGGTTTCCGCTACATTTTGCCCCATTACCCCAGTCAAGAACAGCCCAGATTTTCCCCTGGGCCTAGCCGGAGCCTTTGTGAAGACAGAATGGCTGTATACGGAGATGCTGGCCAAACACTTTTTCCATAGAGGCAGCTTTATGCGCCAAACCGAACTTGCGAAACTTTCCAATATGGGATTGTTTCCATTTTGGCCCTATATCCAACTTAAACACTTTTTAGATGGCCCATCACACAGAGAAGGCTTTTCCATGACCCCCACAGTATTAGAATCACTATGCTCTAGCTCAACCCTTCAGAAACATGTTATCTCGGTGCTCTACGCTTCCATGCCTATTGGAAATCTGTACTGGGAACAGAGATAGATGAGGGAGGTTGGGACTGTATCAATCTCTATATTCACAAAGGATCCCTAAATGTCTCAGTACAGCAAAACACGCTGGTACAGAACACCAGATCTGATTCATAAGTTTGTCAGATCAATGCTGGTGATGTGGCGCAGAGACAGGCTCGTTCCTCCATATTTGGTGGAACTGTCCCTCACTTCAACCCTTCTGGCATAAGGTACATGATGTGATAATAAAGGTCTCCTCTCTCCTGCTGGAGTATTCTCTGACACAGTATCTTCTGCACCTGTCTAAAATACTTAAAAAGCGGTACTACAAGTCGCTTGCAATGCACATGGTCAATGCTGCTAGGATGTGCGTACCTGTTTACTGGCGGTTCACATCTCCACCGCCAATGACCAAATGGTTCCATCTAATTAACCGTATTGCAGAGATGAATGAGCTGATCTATGTCTCATTAGATAAAATCTCTAAATTTACTGCAACATAGGAAGCCTGGACAACCTTTAAAACGCTAAAAGCAGGACGCACATTGCTGTTCTAATAAATGGATGTTGAAGAGGGCAGTTAGTGATATCCTCACCCCCTTTACTTCCCCCTTATATGCTCATTCTTTAAACTGCTACCTCCCTTCCTTCCCTCCCCCCACCCCCCCCCCCCTTTTTTTTCTCTTCTTGGTGCCCCCGAGAGCTGGAGCAGGAGCTCTCATAGCTTCCTATTAGATATTGTACTATTAATTTAAAATGCTTGTGAACCACCTTTATATTTGATGTTTTTGAGAGGATCCGACAAGGATACCTGAACAGAATGCCCTTTGTTTTTCTTTGCTGTCCTTGTTTTGTTTTGTTTTTTTTGTTCTTATGGTTGATTTTTGTTCTCTCCGGGTTTGGCCCATTCTGTTATTGTCATACATATGAGTATGAAGGGTTCATGTAATCCTTTTACCTTTTGTATTATCTGCAAAACTCTTTTTTTTTTGCATAAACATTTTATTAAAAGATCTACCTATCCATATAGCTGCTACATATCTTTCATATTTGCAATCTAATTATGCCTATCACTAGTGCTAGCATTACATCAAAAATCTAGATACCATGTAACTGCAAACTTTTAAGCCTTCTATAAAGCTAACTTCCCACCCCTGATTCAGCAGACCAATGGGGTGCTTATTATATTTCTTTCCTCGGCCGGATTAATGTCCTAAAGGTGTCCTTCCTACCAAAATTATTATATATTTTTGAAAATTCTCTGGTCCCTGTACCTATGTCACAGTTATGGAATTTACAAAGGATGTTCATTTACTTTATATGGCATAACAAAGCTCATAGAATCACTAGCTCAGTCCTTCTGTACCCCAAATCAAGGGTAAATTTAGGAGCTCCAGACTTAAATATTACTATGCCACTTATCTACACCACATTTCTTCCTGATTGACCCAAACTACCTCCAATCATTAGGCAGACATCAAATTGTGAAAAATGTACCCAGTTCATCCATACTTCCTGATATGGTTCAGAATGGATATTATACATAGTTTTCTAAAACAGTGATTAGCTCATGAATGGTAAATGCCACTGTGTGTTTCAAGACAATCACTATACGTTTCCACTTAACCTCCACATTTGCAAAGAAAGTGTGGGGAAATGCCACAGGATTTGCCAATCCCTTAAAAGGAAAGGAGACAGAATTTGCCAATCCTTTAAACAATTAAGACCCGCTTTCAATGAGTGGATAGTAGTATCCTTCCCTTGGTATGTAATAGTATGCTTGGTGGGAAATCCCCATCTACTGTATATATGATGTTATGGTTAAAAAGTGCCTTTTTAATGGTCAGAAATGTCTTTCTGTTTTGAATGGTAGCTTGAGATAAGTCAGCATAGTGAGCAACTCCAGCAAATTGGTCGGGGAAGATAGGGTTTTTCCTAGTTGCTTGCTTGTTTTCCTTAACATAGCAGTAATGGATCCTGGCCAGCACATCCTGGGCACTGTGTCTGTTAGGTAGTTCAGTTTGGACAACATGTTTGCTTTGTTAATGATAAGCTCATATTCCTTTAAATCTGGAACCAGGCACAGAAACAGGATCTGTAAGGAGCTATGCAGAAATTCCACTGAATGTAATATTATTCTTTCTGTACCTGTCTTCTAGGTCTGCTAATTTGGCCTGAATCCTCTGAAATTCTGTCTGCTGGTCCTTACATGCATCCAGTTATGGGCTGAAAACAAATCCTCCATTTTGTATTCAATATGTACTCCTCTTTAATTCAAATCATTGCTAGAAGAGTTAGTATTAGCAATCATATTGACCATATCTAAATGCAGGGAATCCCACAAATAGATCAGCATTTCTTTTAGGTCAGACACTGACACAAGCTGGGTAGAAGCTGGAAAGTTCTCCAGGGAATTCTTCCTAGAGGGAGAGGATGGCTGTATTATCATTCCCTGCCCCTTTCCATCATTTCCCTCTTGCTTAGCCTTTTTGGTTTTAGTTATCAGGTGGTGAAAACTCAGCGGGAGGCTAAATGGGATGCAGGTCACCGTGCACGTGGAGGAAACTGAACTGGTGGAGTCAGAGGAAGAGTCTTCCTGTAGCAAGGTGCACATGATGGGTTCAGGGCCATCTTGGGTGTCCAGATCCTGCACAGGGGCGATGTCGATGTTTCTGCGGCATCGACCACTGGGAGCCCTGCTTCAGCATTGGCAGGCTGTCGGGTAGGGGTAGCACTACCCAGAGAGTTGAAATACTGATCTCGAAAGTGCCCCCACCCCATGCAGATCTTAAGACAAATTTTGGACATCTCTCTTCCTCACAGACCCTATTCATTATCTCTTACAATTATCTTTCTCAAGCTTTTTCAGACCTTCCAGAAAACTAGCTACACATATCCTGACAAGAGATGTATTCCTACTTTGGTTAAGCATCTTACAGCTAAAGCCCACTCCTTGGTATCCTTTACAATGTAATAAAATATGGGCTTTATGGGACCAATCTCCATATGGTATGTATTGTAATTTCGACCTGATATTCCCCACTGACATTTCTACACTATACTGTTGCTCACAGGCCAAATATTTTAGGTAATTATGGTGTGTGCCTTAGGCAATACAGGAAATACATTCTCTAGCCACTTCAGCTCTGTAAGTTTTTACCCCCTTAATGACCAGGCCATTTTTTGCATTACGGCACTGTTACTTTTACTGAAAATTGTGCAGTCGTGCAACGCCGTACCCAAATAACATTGATGTCCTTTTTTTCCCACAAATAAAGCTTTCTTTTGGTGGTATAAACAAAAAAAGAGTATCAATTTTGAGAATTTTTTTTATTTTTTTTTACTACCTGCTATAAAGCACACAAAATTTATAAAATCAAATTTCTTCATCAATTTAGGCCAATATGTATTCTGCTACATATTTTTGGTAAAAAAAATCCCAATAAGCATATACTGATTGGTTTGCACAAACATTATAGCGGCTACAAATTTTTATGGCATTTTTATTTTTTTTACTAGTAATGGTGGTGATTAGTGATTTTTAGCAGGACTGCGACATTGCGGACAAATCGGACACCTAACTGACACTTTTGACACTTTTTTTGGAAACAGTGACATTATTATAGTGATCAGTGCTAAAAATATGCACTGTTACTGTACTAATGACACTGGCAGGGAAAGGGTTAACACCAGGGGCAGTCAAAGGGTTAATTGTGTCCCTAGGAAGTGCTTGCTAACCATGTGGGGGGTGGACTGACTGAGTGAACACAGAGATCCGTGTTCCCGATTAGCAGGAACAGAAGATCTCTGTTTCCTCCCCTGTCAGAAGGGCAATTGGCCTTGTTTACATAGACAGATCACTGTTCTGCCTTAATGGGAAACAATTGAAGGTGGCCGGCAGACATCGGGTCCCCCGGACCCGCTGATTGGCTCCCCCTCTGTCCAATTATCGTGCACGTGTCCACAGTATCTATTGCACAAAATGACGTACAGATATGTGATTTTGTGCAATAGAGCAACCATGCCACAGTATATATGCAGTAGGCAGTCTTTAAAGGGGTTGTAAAGGTTTGTTTTTTATTTTCTAAATATGTTCCTTTAAGGTAGTTTACTGTTGGTTCACTTACCTTTTCCTTCGTTTCCTTTGTAAATGCTTTTTTTCCTGTGTGTGAATTTTCAACTTCCTGTTCCTCCTCTAGAATATTGCCCCAATCATCTGAGCCGTTCTGGCTGGGGGTTAGTCAGCGTGCTCGCCCCCTCCCTTGGCTGTCAGCGGCCATTTACCATGATCTGTGATGCGCTGGATCCTCTGAACGGCCCCCTCCCCAGTTGTCAGCGGCCATTTTCCTCTGGACCCGGCGGTCACAGACATTCCCAGGTGCGTGCCCCAGGGGGCGCACAGGAGCAAGATTCTGGGAGGACGCCCATGGATGCCCTCCCAAAATAAGCCGACCTGGTTGTAATCATCTTTCGGCTATGGCCCGGCCAGCATGTGGTTAACAAGGGAACACCCAGATCCCGCCCCCCTATGTGAATGGGTATTGGGTACATTGTACCTCTACACATTCACTAAAAAAGTGTCAAAATGGTAAAAATTACAGTAGACAGTTTGGGACAAGTCCTTTATTAAGAAAAAAAAAAAAGTGTCCCGCGATGCCCATTTATCTTTGATCACAGTGTCCAATGGACCGAGAAAAAAAAAAACAGAAAAACTCCATGGGAGGCGATCTGCCGACTGCAGGCTTTTTGCATTAACAGCTGTTATATAGCTGAGGATGGGGCCATCCGGTAACGTAAATGAGTGACCCTGCCCCCCTCTGACGTTACATGACATCACGTGATGTCAGAAGGGAGCGGGGCCACCTGTTTACGTCACCGGGTAGCCCTGCCCTTAGCTATATAACAGCTGCCAATACAAAAAGCCTGTAGCTGGCAGGACGCTCCCCATGGGGGCGGAGTTTTACCAGGTTTTTTTTTCTTTATTTCTGTGATCAAAAATGAATGGACATCATAGGACACTTTTTATTTTTTATTTTTTAATAAAGGACTTGTCCCAAACTGTCTACTGTCATTTTTACCAATTTGACACTTTCTTTTTACAATGTACCCAATACCCATTCACATGGGGGGCGGGATCTGGGGGCCCCCTTGTTAAAGGGGGCTTCCAGATTCAATAAGTTCCCTGCCTGCAGACCCCCACAACCATGCAAGGGTTGTGGGGATGGGGACAAGGTTTTTTTGGAGGGAACCCCAAAGCACCCTCCCCATGTTGAGGGCATGGGACCTAGTACGGTTCAGGAGGGGGGGCACTCTCTCAAACCCTCTTTTCCTGTGGCCTGCCAGGTTGCGTGCTTGGATCAGGGTCCGGTATGGATTTTGTGGGGACCCCCAGGCAATTTCTTTTATTTTGGCTCGGGGTTCCACTTAAAATCCATACCAGACCTGGAGGGCGGGCAATACATTACAGCCGAAAACAGTTTTAAATTACATTTTTTCCTTCACAAATGTAATTTTGCTGCTCTTATACATAAAACTATGTACTGCTGCCGTGTAAGCAGCCTAACATAGTGTGGGGCGTGGACTCACCCCCCTGATCCATGATTGGCCAAAGGCACCCTGCCTTTGGCCAATCATGGCTCTCACAGCAGAACGCGCTGTGATTGGCCAAAGCATGCAGGTCAGGTGCATGCTTTGGACAATCAGCAGCCGTCAATGCACTGTGATCTCGTAGTGCATTGACGGTCTCGCCGTTCATTATAGGGCATTCCTCAGGCACTCAAATTTCCTGCGAACGCCCCATAATGTTTGGTATTCGGCGAACGAGCGAACACCCAATGTTCAACTCGAACTTACGTTTGACTCGAACATCGAGCTCATCCCTACTGCTGAATACTGTTCAGGATCTCAATTATTCTTGCAAAGTATAATGTGTGTTTTACTACGTTAAGGGTACCTCCTGACTCGGCTTGGTTTCGGTATCTTTCTCTACTATCTTATTTTTTTTTAAAGATATATTTTTTGAGTTTTTAAAGAAAAAAACAACATTTTAAAAAAATTTTTTAAAAAACAACAACAACAAACACAGTACATGGTACAAAGAAAAACCGTGTACAAAATCAAGCAATAAACATTCCTTGTTTTACCATCTCACATGTGATCATTAACTGTAAAAAACTAAAAAAATAATTAAATATGGAGTCTCACAGACAACATAATATAAGTAAACATAACATCTGTCAGGGTGAGGTATACAGCAGACAGAAACATAAAAGGTCACAGCTAAACACAATGATATAGGTGTCAGAGTCAAAGGACTAAAATGTTGAAATTCTTGCGAACAACTGATATAAATGTTTTAACTAGGCAAGCAGCACTGTACACACTCCCACATCACGTTGCAAAAAATATAAAATAAAATAAAAATGTTTTTTATGTTGCGCATATTAAATTATACCACAATGTATCATAATTTTAACAAAAAAAATTATCAATCTGCTACATAAGCTTACATCCCAACATAATCGGTCCCATCTGCAGAATAAATACAAAATAAAATTACAAGTGCTTAATAGCGATAAAGTGCCATGCAAAATATAGTACAATATGTGCAATATTGTGCTCCAAAAAGAGTAAACAAACAAGTACTGTACAGTCCAAAGACTTGAAAGGCGTAAAGTGTTTCATTATAGTGCTCTATCCTTAAACATCCAATCGTGTCTTCTCAACCCTTCATGCATGTGTCTAACATACACCCTTGCGCTCCACCATTAGGTGTATGCTCACCTGAGTTAATGTGACCTAACAATTAAGTTTGGTCAGAAAATTGGTCTAAGGACTAGCGCTTCAGGTGTTTGTTCCTCCTTCAAATGCTGTTGTATCTCTCCAGTGTATGTGTTTGCCCAGTCTTTATGCAAAGAAAGGAGCTATAATAGTGCTTATATCTTTAAAACCTTGTACTTTATTAAAAAAATGGTAAACAACTGACATTTTCAGCATGTATCATATAAACTCCATGACACTGCATCAGCTTCGTGTTTCTCGGGTATCAATCAAAGCATCACACCGATCCTGCTGCCCCTCCCCTTATTTTATAGAGTCAAAAGACTAGCTATCAACTTGCCCCAGATTGTTTTTAAATGTTTTATAAATACATTTTTTTTATTGAATACATCTTATATCAGAAAGTAAAAAATATTGTTTTTTTTTTTCTCAAAATGTTCGATCTTTTTTCGTTTATATCGCAAAAAATAAAAAAAACTCAGCGGTGATCAAATACCATCAAAAGAAAACTCTATTTGTGTGAAAAAAATGATATAAACTTTGTTTTTGGTACACAGTTGCATGGTGTTAAATTAGCAATGTACTGAATAGCAAAAAATGGAGGGGGGAAAATCTTCCGGGACACCCAGATACTGTCCATGCCATCCATGTGAATTCCCAAGTTACTTTCTAACACACATCTGGTCCTGACATTTTACTCCCACCAAATGACAAGTCCGGTGAATGACAGCTGACGCACGGGAGAAAGATGACCACCGCTCCAGAGGGATCCTTCAAGGCGAATGCTTCCACTCCTAGTGTGGAGCTCCAGGTGCAGGCTAATAACAAGGTAGTTAGAAAGTAACAAGGGGAACTCTGGACAGCCGCACACCAGACGAAGATGAAAAATCAAATGGATTTATTTAAAAATGAGCTATGAGTAAGCGCTGTATTTAGCGTGAAACGCGTCAGCTGTGTGCCCCCCTTTCCCTGTTTTGCTGTGTTTTTGGACTTTGATGTGATTCCTGTTTTTAAATAAATCCATTTGATTTTTCATCTTCGTCTGGTGTGCGGCTGTCCAGAGTTCCCCTTGTTACTTTCTAACAGCTGACGCACGGGGACGTCATGGGGAATTCCCTATGGCTTTCCCCATGACGTCAAAGGGGGGCAGGGTCACCAGGTGGCCCCGCCCTCCATTATAAAAGACCTGTCAGACGCAGCGAAGCCTCACACAGCGGGAGCCTCCCATTGCGCGGAGCGGCCCAAGAAGAGACGCCGACGCCATGGAAGAAGATGCCGGACGAGAAGACCAGAGCAAGAAGAAGCGGATCGGAGGAAGAAGAAGATGGAAGAAGAAGATGGAAGAAGATGCCGGAAGGAGAAGATGAAGAAACCGAAGGATAAAGAAAGGAAGAAGGAAGAAGACCAGAAGAAAGAAGATGAAAGAAGATTTTAATAAAAGAATTGTCAAAGACCGTCTCCTGTCATTTTTACCATTTTTGTCACTTTTTTGGTGAAATGGTAGGGGTACTTTTGTACCCCCTTACCATTTCACACAGGGGGGGGGGCGGGATCTGGGGGTCCCCTCCCGCAGACCCCCACAACCAATGGCCAGGGGGACCCCAAAGCACCCTCCCAATGTTGAGGGCATGTGGCCTGGTACGGTTCAGGAGGGAGGGGGGGCGCTCTCGTCCCCCGCTCTTTTCCTGCGGCCTGCCAGGTTGCGTGCTCGGATAAGGGTCTAGTATGGATTTTGAGGGGGACCCCACGCCATTTTTTTTTTTTTGGCCGGGGTTCCCCTTAAAATCCATCCCAGACCTCAAGGGTCTGGTATGGATTTTGAGGGGGACCCCACGCCATTTTTTTTTGGCCGGGGTTCCCCTTAATATCCATAGCAGACCTGAAGGGCCTGGTAATTGAATTTGGGGGGACCCCCACGCTTTTTTTTTTATGTTTTTTGTTTTTTTTATCAATGACTTTTTTTTTATCAATGACTTTCAATGAATGACTGTTCTCTGTTTTACGGGAGCCGACAATTCATTAGCCGCAACTATAGACACCCCCCATGTACGAAATTTAAAGCAATATTACACTTTTATTGTTTTACTTTAAGCATTATTAAAATCTCTGTTCCTGAAAAAACAGCCGTTTTTAAAAAAAAAAATTGCATTGATACATGTCCCCTGGGGCAGGACCCAGGTCCCCAAACACTTTTTATGAAAATAACGTGCATATTAGCCTTTAAAATTAGCACTTTTGATTTTGAATGTTCGCGTCCATTGTAATTAATAGGGTTCTTAAGTTTGCACGGACTTTAGGTCCGTTCGCGGTTTCTGGTGCGATCCGAACCCGGGGGTGTTCGGTTCATCCCTAATAGACATAATGAGTACAACCTCACTAAACTAGGACAACAAGGAAAAATAATTATCCTGAGGACTCGAGTTAGGGTCAATGATAGATGCTTGTGTAGGGATCGGAAGAGACATCCCCATGTCACGGCGGCACCAGAGATCTTTGCGGGTCACCCCCTTGGGATCACACTGCAACCCGCTCAGCTCGTACTGGGCCAAATGGGCATCTCAACACCCCCCTCCCATTCATATATAAATCAGTAACAAGACCCCGTACTCAGTCCTCTCATGAGGTATTTAATCCTCACATCAAGGCTACTCTGTGTCCTGGGAACATCTTCAATCAATTGGCAATGTGCATGTTTGTATTGTGCCTAAAAACTGGCAACTACCCTTAATGCCTCTTCTCGTCAGGAGCTTTCCAGGTAGTAGGTAGAAAGGAGAGAAGAAAAGAAGTAGCGATGAAGAGTGGGGGGGGGGGGGGGGGAGTTAATGCAGTGGATTAGCTGTTCAGGATGAGATATGACCTGGATATAGTGGGACCTTGGTGTATAACGCCTGAGGCTCCCAAATGGCTTCAAACTTCCGGGTCCTATCCAAGAGTGTTGCTGTCATGTGTTCTTGGGTCATTATCCAGGAGCTTTTACATTTTGTCGCCTGGATAGAGACCCTGGGTTTCTTCCAGGCCCTTGCTAGAGATATTTTGGCTCCCAAAAGCATGAAGAAAATTAAAGCTTTTGTGTGTTTGGGAGTGTTGTTGATTCTGAGATTCAGCAGCGCTATTGTAGTGTCTTGGGAGATTGCTGTCCCGGTGACTTTCCTTATTAGAGCAAAGAAGTGATTCCAGCAGCTGTGGAACCATGGACACATCCTCCAAATATGATGAACAGTGCCCATGTGACTGCAACCTCTAAAACATAGGGGTGAAGCATCCGGATATATCCTTGCTAGTCTTGTGGGGACATAATACCATCTGGTGAGTAACTTAACATTTGCTTCAATTAGTACAGTGTTCATTATACCTTTTATATGAGCATCTAAAGGAGAGAAACCACTCCTCAGGTTCCATGTGAAGGTCCAGGTCAGACTCCCAAGCTCAAGCATAGGCAGGCAAATTCTTGTTCTGAGCGAGTGAGGCCTATATGAGTAAAATACCATCCCTTGGATCCATGAGGTTAGAGCACCACTTTTCATATATGGTGGGATTGGGGGGTGGGGTTTATCTATCCAAAGAGTGTGAAGTAAGTGCCTGCATTGAGAGAGGCGAAATCTCTCCACGTCCGGGATCTCAAACTTGCTGAGGCAAAACCCCAGTGTAATAGGGCCCGATGAGGTGAAGAAGTGACCTATTCTGATAAATAACCCTTTATTTAACCACCATTTAAAGGCTTGAATATTCATCACCGGTTGAAAACTTGGGTTGTGGAAGATGAGATAGAGGCTTTAGTATTGAAATTAAGGAGGCCTGTTTATATAGTGTGTCCGAAAGTGTCACAGAGTGGGAAAGGATGGGGCTAAAATGGGGGATCTTTGTCTTGTTTTGAGGGGCACCACAGGAGGTAATCTACTGTGTGATGAGGGGCCACTTGTCTTTCCAATGCGATCCAAACAGGCTTTGGTTCCCTGGAGTAGACTGCTGATACCTGGGTTAGTTGCACCGCTTGATAATACCACCAAACATTTGGTAGGCCTAGACCCCCCTGATTTTTGCTCCTTAAAAGGATATCCCTAGAGAGACGGTGACCTTTTTTCCCCAGACAAAGTTAACAATTTTAGATTGGAATTTGGCAATCTCCTTTTTGGGAATAGAAATGGGAAAGGAACGGAATAGGTAGAGAATCCGGGGCCCCCTATTTAACAAAACAGAGCCTCCACGAGGGGGAATAGTAGATAGACACTTGGGTACAAATTCCCTCAATAGGGTAACGAATATAGCGAAGACAAAGCAGGTTAGGGACTGGCCATAGAGGGATTACTTTGACACATTTGGCCAGCTTAAACATGTATTGCAACATGTGTGAACTAAAAATGCCTGTTTTTTTTATTGCAAAGTTTGATAGAAAGGGTATATAGCAGTGTGCAGAGGGCACATCCAGAATTTCTACTAACTAGGGATGAGCTTTATGCCGAACAGCGAACAATTTTGGGTGTTCACGGCAAATTCGAAAGCCGTGGAACACCCTTTAAAAGTCTATGGGAGAAATCAAAAGTGCTTATTTTAAATATGCATGGTATTGACAAAAAAAATTTTGGGGACCTGGGTCCTGCCCCAGGGGACATGTATCAATGCCCGAAGGGTGGGGACACCTGGTGACCCCACCCTCCTCTGACGTACGGGGACTTCCCTATGGCTTTCCCCGTTTTGTCAGAGGGGGGGGTGGGATCATAGGGTCATAGGGTCATGTTATTTAAGAAGTGTCAGAAGAATTGAGCATCACACTCCCACTGAGGCGGATCATGCGGGCTGAGCAGAGAAGAAGCTGGAGCAAGATTCGGGACAAGAAGAGCGGAGAAAGAAGAAGATGAAGAAGAAAATGGAGAAAAAGAAGTTGGAGGAACAAGTAGAACACCGAAGGAAGACCAGAAGAAAGAAGATGGAAGAAGAAGAAATTAATAAAGAACTTGTCAAAAACTGCCTCTTGTGTTTTTTAACCTTTTTTCACATTATGTGAAATGGTAGGGGTACATTTGTACCCCATTACCATTTTACACAGGGGGGAGTGGGATGTGGGGGTCCCCTTGTTCCAGTTTCCGATAAGCCCCCTGCCCACAGGGCAAGGGTTGTGGGGATGAGGCCATTCTCCTCATCAACATGGGGACAAGGTGCTTTGAGGGGCTACCTTAAAGCACCCTCCCAATGTTTAGGGCATGTGGCCTGGTACGGTTCAGGAAGGGGGGCTCTCTCGTCCCCCCCTCTTTTCCTGTGGCCTGCCAGGTTGCGTGCATGGATAAGGGTCTGGTATGATATTTTTTTAATTTTGGTGCGGGGTTCCCCTTAATATCCATACCAAACCTGAAGGGCCTGGTATGGAATTTAGGGGACCCCCACGCATTTTTTTTAAAAATTTTGGTTAGGGGTTCCCCTGTGGGGAAATCCCCATGCCGTTTTTATCAATGAACTGTTATGTGTATTGTCGGACCAGACAATTCATTGTATCGACGAATAGTTTTAAATTAGTTTTTTTGCTGTCAGACTGTTATAAACACGGGAAACATGTGCCCCTTTACAGGCATACTATAGACACCCCCCAGGTACGAAATTTAAAGGAATATTACACTTTTATTGTTTCACTTTAAGCATTATTAAAATCAACAGACGTTTTTTAAACTTTTTTTTGCATTGATACATGTCCCCTGGTGCAGGACCCAGGTCCCCGAACACTTTTTATGACAATACCATGCATATAAACCTTTAAAATTAGCACTTTTGATTATTCATGTTCGTGTCCCATAGACTTTAATGGTGTTCGTGTGTTCGAAAATATTTTTTGCCTGTTTGCATGTTCTGGTGCGAACCAAACTGGGGTTTTTTCGGCTCATCCCTAGTGTTAACATGTGGTCACACCTCTTTAGCCCCTGATAGACCCTATACTTGTATGTACAAGCTATTGGGATCTGAGCACAGGTATATCATATTTCTGTTGTATTGCAGGTTAGTGGCCAGACGTGAACCTAGTAGCTCTCCCCCAATTTGTGTCTGTTTGCCCCATGTTGGCATTGTATCCACTGTAGCATTTGCATATTGCAAAGCAGGTTAGGAACTGCTTTGATGCAGTTGGCCAGCTTAAACATGTATTGCAATATGTATGAACCTAAAATTCCTGTTTTTTATTGCAACATTTTCTAGAAAGGGTAAATAGCAGTGTGCAGGGGGTTCATCCAGAATTTCTAGGTACTAGTGACATCTTTTTAGAGACAAGGGTCTATTTGACCCCAATGTACTCCTCCCATGTCCTCTGCTCCAGCTGGTTGAGCACAGACGGCGTTGGATCTGCTGTTTATTAAGCCTTGCAATCAGGATTTGGGCAGCCCAGTACCCAGGGGTGTTCTGAGTTGAGTGCCTCTGGGTTCACATTCTGCAGAGGACTCTCACTGGAGAATCAATGTTCCTATATGTTTTCCCATTCTCTATCTATCTATTGTAAGCCATGACATTTGGGACACTTTATCGATAGTGAAACAGTTACTTTCGCCTGGGGATCCTCCTAGTAACACATTTCCTAGCCTAGAGTTACAATTCCCAAATGCTCTCTCACTTATCTGTATCCATGGCAGGTATTAGGGTGTGGGGAGGGCAATTGCCAGCTTCCAGGTTTTATTGTCAAAGCTTAATTGAAGAAGCTGAAGTTAGAAGCTAAATTGGCTACCACGCACAGCTGCACCAGATTCTGAGTGCTCCAGTTCTAGTAAATCAATCCCAATGTGATTGCAAAGTTTCATGGACCCATCTTACTCTCGCTGCACTCACAGTGTAATGGCATTGATGTAATATTTTCAGAGCCACTCTCTGCATGATTGAGAAATTCCCAGTACCAGTGGAGAGGCAAAGAGGATGAGGATCCTAAGCATCATGTGCTTGGTCTGAATGCATCTAGAGAAACATATTTATAGGGATTTATAAAAGAAAATATATTAGAGAACTGTCACGTTCAGAAAGAAACAAAATTGTGTGTAAGTGGAAGAGAAAAACCTTTTTAACATGCAATAAATGATACGTTTTACTGCCTTTTGGATGAAATGTGTGGGTTTTAAGACACATCACTTCAGTACTGTAAATTGTAGTAATCTCATACAAGGACATGCTTTTTTTATTCTTTGTATTGCTAAGGCTAGATAAAACCTTAGTTAGGAAACACAATACTTAAAAAAAAGGTCAGATCACTGCATTGTATGAGTTAGGATTAGTTTAATTAATTCTTGCTGTGTCTCATAATGCATATGAGAAGTTTGACAACAAAAATGGTTATTATATCATATGTGCATTTTGACTGCTGCGTAAACCAGAAATAGCTACGTGGAAGAGATAAATAACAGCAGGAAGGTACTGTAATTACTGAATCTGTCTATGTTGTTTCAGTAGATCAAATATTTATTGGCACTGCCATGTAAACAGTTCACATCAGGGAGCTGTAAATTATACCAAGTGTGTGCAAGAGTTATATATAAAGTCTGGAACATGAAATTTTGAATTTGTGTTCAATACAAATATGTCAATTAATTATGTAAAACCAAAATAAAGACATTACTACAATGAATCTTTTGGGTAATAAAATAAACAGCAAAAAAGCATTGCATTGGTTAAAAACAAGTCCATTCTTTACTTTGATACCTTGCATTTATGTGTAAGATTACTTTTTGAACTATATTTTTAACTGATACTGTACATGTTTCACCATCAAGTTATGTACCTTTCTTTTAACTACATCCTGCATACATGTAGTTGCTAATAGCATTATATGCTTTACAACAATCCATTCTGGCTTCTGTAACCCTGTATGATTTCAGTCCATGATCATTACTGCAAAGGACTTTAAATTTGCTTCCCTAGCTTAAGGCTTGGTTCACACCTATGCATGAGGCTGCGGGTACGGGAGTGCCCAACTTAAAATTCTATTACGAGGCAGTCATCCTGGACCAAGTTAAAGCATGGTGGCACCCACTACCCGACAAACAATGGGTGCACATTGAACAAGCAATACTAGGCCATCCGTTAAAAGGTTTGTTAGGAGCACTGTCATTGGGACTGCCTTCCCCAATGTCCAGATACCCTACCATGATAGCCGCAGCAACATCTTGGCATTTCAGTGGATCCTCACAACCTCATCAAACCTCCTCTACTCACAACCCTCTTCCTCTTTGCTCCCTCAAACTTTTCACTAATGACCTCTCTCTCAGTAATTGGACGGAATCAGGAATCTCTACCATCGAACACCTTTACGAAGGTGCAACACTACGGTCATACTCAGATCTACAATTGTGTTTCAACCTGCCAAACAAAGACTTCTACATGTACCTACATGTCAGACACGTAATTGACTCCATCCGCAAGGAAAGATTTCAAAATTACACCGGATCTCCTATCCTTTATCCAAGACTACTCTACTAAAAAAATAAAGAGAGGAAGTTCCTGGCATCATTACTGTCTCAGTGAAGTGAAGTACTGTATTACAGAAACTGGAGGGGAAATTCAGATGAGAGTGGAGTCGTGTTAACTGTTTGGTTCAAACCCGGTCAGCAACAGAGCAGGTGGTGGTTGGAGGAACACCCTCCTGGCAGTGAGAGATGACCCACCAGATAGTAGGTGCCAAGTGACTTGGGCCCCCATGTAACATGGGCCCCAAGTTTTTGGACTGGCTTTGGGAGCTGTGAACTGAACCAGAAATAAGAGAAAGGCCTATGGGTGAGTGTGTTTAGGGCATGGAGGGGTTAAAGAACTGTGACCAGGAGGATTAGCTGAAGTAAGTGCCCTATGGCCTGTATCTGTCTATGTAGTTAAAGTGTGAACATGTCAAAAGAACTAGTCATATGCCAGCTGCTCTATTTGTTAGGAGGGAAACTCTACTGCATGTGCCTGTCACATGTATGGAAAAGAGTGACCCACCAACAAGTGTAACATGTGAGATATGAGCACAGAATATGCATCCCAACATACATTTTCATGTCAAACCAATTCATTACTCTTTTACAGAAAATGCAGCATATGTACTAATCATTTTCATTGTAATCTTTGTTTCAAGCACCAGCATATCAAAACATGCTACAGACCTGATAGATGAGAAACTACTAATGTTACTAATAATAAAACATTACTAACATTCAGAGTTGTTTTGCCATCACCACTCTACGTTTGAACATTGTTTTTAAACTCTATTTATTGCTTTGCTTTCCCTCTTTTGTCTATGTTCCAAGTCTGAAGAATCGTTTCCATTTCTTAGGGAATGACATTCCTATAAATGTGTCAACATTGGTGGAATAACTATACTGCCTTTTAGCCTTGAAAATAACCTACACATTTAACTATTATAACAAACTATTTTTCAAAGCCAGATGCAACTGACACCTCACTTGATTTTGTATGAGATGTAATCGATCTTTTTGAGAAAATAAAGAATTTTGTGCAGCAATCCGCATTGTGGTTTCTACATATCGGCCCGTGGGAAGGACCAGATTGCTGGCACTAACCAGGATCGTTTAGTGCATCTTACCTTTGAAATTGTGATATATATATATAGTATATATATTTATATGGTATAGCGAAGTGGATAGAATATATTGTCCAATCATGCTCCAGATATTCACTATGTCAGATCACATAGAGGCACGGTAAACTAAATATATACAGTGCCTTGAAAAAGTATTATATACTTCTTGAAATTTTTAACATTTTGTCATGTTACAACCAAAACATAAATGTATTTTATTGGGATTTTATGTGATAGACCTTTACAAAGTGGCACATAATTGTGAAGGGGAAGGAAAATGATAAATAATTTTCCAAATTTTTTGCAAATAAATATGTGAAAAGTGTGGCGTGCATTTATATTCAGGCCCCTTTACTACGATCGCCCCTAACTAAAATCTAGTGGAATCAATTGCCTTAAGAAGTCACCTAATTAGTAAATAGAGTCCACCTGTGTGTAATTTAATCTCAGTATAAATGCAGCTGTTCTGTGAAGCCCTCAGAGATTTGTTAGAGAACCTTAGTGAACAAACAGCATTGTGAAGGCCAAGGAACACACCAGACAGGTTAGGGACAAAGTTGTGGAGAAGTTTAAAGCAGGATTAGGTTATAAAAAAATATCCCAAGCTTTGAACATCTCACAGAGCACTGTTCAATCCATCATTCCGAAAATGGAAAGAGTATGGCACAACTGCAAACCTACGAAGATATGGCCATCCACCTAAACTGACAGGCCGGTCAAGGAGTGCATTAATCAGAGAAGCAGCCAAGAGGACCATGGTAACTCTGGAGGAGCAGCAGAGATCCACAGCTCAGGTGGGAGAATCTGTCCACAGGACAACTATTAGTCATACATTCCACATATCTGGCCTTTATAGAAGAGTGGCAAGAAGAAAACCATTGTTGAAAGAAAGCCATAATAAGCCCCATTTGCTGTTTGCGAGAAGCCCTGTGGGGGACACAGCAAACATTTGGAAGAAGGTGCTCTGGTCAGGTGAGACCAAAGTTATACTTTTTGGCCTAAAAGCAAAACGCTATGTGTGGCGGAAAACTAACACTGCCCATCACCCTGAACACACAATGGGGACAGGGAAGCTGATCAGAGTTAATGGGAAGATTGATGGAGCCAAATACAGGGCAATTTTAGAAGAAAACCTGAGCTACAATGGAATGGATTAGATCAAAGCATATTCATGTGTTAAAATGGCCCAGTCAAAGCCCAGACCTAAATCCAATTGAGAATCTGTGGCAAGACTTGAAAATTTCTGTTCACAGACGCTCTCCATCCAATCTGACAGAGCTTAAGTTTTTTTCCAAAGAAGAATGGGCAAAAATGTCACTCTCTAGAGTAAAGCTGGTAGAGACATCCCCAAAAAGACATGCAGCTGTAATTACAGTCAATAGTGGTTCTACAAAATATTGCCTCTGGGGGGCTGAATACAAATGCACGCCACACTTTCATATATTTATTTGTAATTAATTTTCAAAACTATTTATAATTTTCCTTCCACTTCACAATTATGCGCCACTTTGTGTTGGTCTATCACATACAATCCCAATAAAAATACATTTACGTTTTTGGGGGTATGAATACTTTTTCAAGGCACTGTATATATATATATATATATATATATATATATATATATATATATATATATATGGCTCCCAAGGAATAAGTGCATAATATTTTGTATATAGAGTCAGATACACATGGTAAGATGTACTGGGAGTTATATAGTTGCCAAGTTGGTCCTTTATTAGATATGTAGATATGTATATATATATATATATATATATATATATATATATATATATACTTGTATATAAGTGCATAAGGCTGTGACTGAGTAAGAGGTGGAACAGTTAATCAAAGCCCATAAAAAATATACAGTATATATATATATATATATATATATATATATATATATATATCTGCCAGACTGTAACCCTCTGCCACGTAAAAATCTTGTCACAGCCCCATATGAATTGCAACATATAAATAAAAGTATGCCACGCTGGAGATCTTGGATATAGAAGCCCATCCGGAGAACCAAACCAACAAACAAATAACTTACCAAGAGATTAGTTGTCATAGCGCGGTATGAAGACACCCCAGATGTTCACAGAAAGTGAATGACCATCCTAGGAGCAGAAATGCTCTTTAAAGTGGTTGTAAACCCACTAAAAAAAAAAAAACCCTGCAAGACAAAGGCATAATTATTAGCATAGCTTATTAGCTCATTATGAAATACTCCCCTTAGACTGAAGCCCCCGCAGCAGTCCCAGTACATAGCTCCGGCCGGCGACATCACTCCCGGAGTTACTGCCGGGTATCTCAGGCTCTGGCGATGTGATTGGCTGGAGCTGTGATGATGTCACTCCCGTGCATGAGCACGGGAGCCGCCTGGTAACGGCACACTAGCTGAAGCAACGGCACAAATGTGTCATTGCTTCAGTGCACATGTGCCGATGACGTCGGCACATGATGATACAGGGGATATCTCCTAAACCATGCAGGTTTAGGACATATCCAAGGTGGCTACAGGTAAGCCTTATTATAGGCTTACTTGTAGTAAAAAGTGGATTGTAAGGGTTTACAACAACTTTAAGTAGCCCTACAGCCGGATTGTTCAGATGCTGCATCGCAGCACCGAAACGCCATGTTGTGGTGGCGTGTGTTCCACCCAGTCCCCGGGAGCAAGGCATGTGGTGCAGCACCGCCCATGGTGGGTGGGGCCCCGTCCCACATCACGCGCCCACCTATGCATTTATGAGCGTAACCAAGGCCATGGAATCGTGTCCCCTCAGGCTGAAATTGCAGTCAAGGGGAGGAGGGATCACAGCCTGGTATCAGCGACCAAGATGGTACAACTGCCACCCTGTGCAGGAAGCATGGGTGGTCTACGTGCGCCGGGTGGACATCCATAGAGACACGTGGCACGGACAGGGAATGGAAAAGGAGTCACCTCTGGAAGAAGGAAGCTGCATACAGTAAAACATATATTTAAACAAAAGATCATAAAATTACACAAAACGCAAATGTTAAATATATACAATTGATGCTAGATAACATATAAGACAGACAGAATATATGATATAGATATATTAGTTGCCCAATACTATCCAAAACAGAGAGATGCCATTAGTGGAATAATATAAAGGAAAAATATAAAGGAGAAAGATAAGGAAGGGAAAGAGAAAGGAAAACTGATGATCATCTCCCTTTATCTTCACAAAAAGGTATAACCTAGACAGTCTCCCATATATAAATATATATTCCTATATGAAGGGATAAACTCATAGTCATGGTGATTGTTATTTGACCTGAAAACTATAGCAGGTGTTTAATTAATTTTTATGCCAAACGATGGGTGTCGCATACCTCCTAACCTGTGAGTGCAGCTGTTTCTACGTAGGTAAAACTATCTAAGAGTTTTGGAAATGCTCGTAACATCGTATTTTAAGTATGAAGTCACTTAACCCAGAACTGGGGCAGGCATGTCACGGCCGCGCATAGTGGAAAATTTCCCTGCATTCGCTTCCTTATCCTAAACAGGATAGACCCTCTGCATCGGGGGGGGGGGGGGGACTGGAACAAGAAGCTACTTCAATGCAAATTGCGGTGGCTTTATCATTTGAAAGACACATAACCTCCCAGGGATAAATGAGGCCACAAATTTCAAGACCTTTTTAGAGGGATTCACCTCCTCAGGTGGCTGGGAGAAATAGCAGTATATACACAACACATAGAGATGCTAGAGGGACCTATATCCCAAAAATAAAAATGGGTTTATCACTTCATATAGGAATATATATTTATATATGGGAGACTGTCTAGGTTATATCTTTTTTGTGAAGATGAAGGGAGATAAACATCTCCTGTCATTTTTCTCTTCCCCTTCCTTATCTTTCTCCTTTATATTTTTCCTTTATATTATTCCACTAATGGCATCTCTCTGTTTTGGATAGTATTTGGCAACTGATATATCTAGATGAGAAAGGTACATTTACTGTGCTTAGCAGAAACACAGGATCTCTGTTTTCCCTCCTCTAAGGAGGCAGACTGCCATTCTGCTGATCTCTGGAATGATCAGCGGCTCCTACTGTGTCCAATTACAGCGGGAGCAGGTCGCTGGCAGTGTGTGCATGCACCCCAGACCTGGAGGTGTCAGATCACGTACTAGGTATGTGATCGGGCATAGAGCAGCTGCCCTGCCACAGTATATCTGCATGGGGCATTAGCTAAGCGGTAAACTACTTCCCGACTGTGCTATTGCCAAAAGATGGCTATTGATCAGTCATCCAGTTTTTGAAGGGTGTCCTTCGGACACAGCTGATCACAGATAAGGGTAGAGGGCCAATCACAGCGGCCATGACCATGTGATGAACTGTGTCCAATCACAGCTGATCAAATGTTAACAAACTTGTCGGTTATCAGCAGTCCTTTCCTCCCATGCTGAGTCTGTGGGAGGAAAGGAGAACCATTAAACAGCAAGCCTGTCAGCCCACCGGCTGTCAGCACATCCTGATTATCAGTGCAGCCCCATCAGTTCCAATCAGTGCTCATCAGTGCAGCCTATCAATGCGCATCAGTGCCACCTATCAATACAGCTTCATCAGTCACTCCTCATCAGTGTCCATCGGTGCCTCCTCATCAGTGCCTACCAGTTCCACCTCATCAGTGCCCAACAGTACAGACTCATCAGTGCACATCAGTAAATAAGAAACATTTCTTATGTTTCTAGAAGAAACATTTCTGCTACATTGCGGTGGAAAAATCTGACCCCCAAATTACACGTTTTTGGGGACCAGTGACATTATTACATTGATCAGTGCTATTAAAATGCAGTGATAAATGTAAAAATTACACTGGCAGGGAAGGAGTTAACGGTAGGGGG
The DNA here is from genome assembly GCA_028564925.1 of Lithobates sylvaticus. Classification (NCBI taxonomy): domain Eukaryota; kingdom Metazoa; phylum Chordata; class Amphibia; order Anura; family Ranidae; genus Lithobates; species Lithobates sylvaticus. The sequence continues at coordinate 247,990,269 of CM053030.1, forward strand.
CGATCAAGGGGTTAAATGTGTTCCCTCAGCGTGTTCTACTTGTAGGGTGGATGAACTAGCAGGGACATGACAGAGATCACTGTTTCCGATCACTGGGAACAGTAGATCTCTGTCATGTCTCCTGTCAGAATGGGGATCCGCCTTATTTACAAAGGCAAATCCCCATTATGCCTCTGTACCAGGCGATCACGGGACGTCAGTGAATATCGAGTCCGCACGACCCACGGGCATGCTCCCGCAGCGTGCAGCATGCAGCGAGAGCACGCCACCGGAGGCGCACGCCCACCCGCTATCGTGCCATCATGAGCTGATGTACGCCAATTTGCGCAGGAGAGCCAACCTTCCACCGTATAATGATGGCGGCTGGTTGGCTAGGGGTTAACTTACTGTTAATAATGCAAATGAACTTTGCTATAATTGATAGAGGCACTGTCAGCATGTATAATGTCTGGAATTGTTTGGCATTCAAACACGGCACTTTAAGTCATTTTAAAAATAATGTTCATAGAGGGTGGATTGTGTGCTATTGTGTGATCCCATATCTTTAAAAATGCTAGTAAAATGTGTTATGGAGTTTGAGTTTGCTTTAATGTACTTCAGGGATAAAAATAAAAGGAGTTCTCTACCTTTTTCTGCTCTGCGGTCCTTGCACATTACCATGCCAACAATGCATCAACAGAACTATCTACAAACATGGTTGCCTCATGATTACAGCAACATTTCTAAATATACAAAGAAGTGACTAAACTTCTTAGTTAGATAAACCATTAAAAGAACTATTGCAATGATTAGAAATGGAGTAGCATAAATTGTACATTGGAAATACAGTGTTTTTTTTTTCAGTTTAAGTCATACACATTTCTTCTTAGATATTTCCTCTTTAGTCATCACATGGCTTATTGTTACTGTGTTTCCAGGCAGTGTAAATCCTTTTTTTTCCCTTTTGCTGTTCTCATAAAAATGTGTTAGGTGTCAAATACCAAGACTTATCTTTGGCTGTATGTTAGGGCCCTTAAGGTATAAAAATTTGATACAGACATCTTGCACAGTAAAAATAGGATTCAAATTCCATTCACATAATCCTAAGAATTTATCTGCAGCCAAAGAGAAAAAAAAGTTAAACTTATCAAAATCTTATTTCAACATACTGTAAAAAGAGAAAGATAGATTCAGAGATAAAAGGTGAAAGAGTGTGAAATTCACATAATGTGGTAAGAAGGGAATACATCTGAACACAAGATATAAGAGCAAAGTGTACACTCAAAACTATGTTAGATATATATTTTAAAACAAAACTCAGACAATATAAATGGAAATATGCACATAAAAATGCATGCCATGTAGTTATAAAATATAACCTGAACTTACCTTTTTACTGGCACTTTTGATGTGTATATAATAAATAGAGGAATATTTTAGAATCTTTTGAATGTCTGAATATTTTTGCAACCCTGGATACCCTGTGTGCTTCAATGCAACTAGCTTCATGCCCAAACTATTTGAAAGTCAAATCTCACTTGTTATGGAGCAAATGCTATCATGAATGTTCCATTTCCTAGATTTTAAAGAAATGGAATTTAGAAAAGTAACTTTGTCATTCTATACAGATATCACCCAACATCTAACCGAACCCTTTAGCCTATATTAACTTATTGCTTCTAAATGTAACATTGAAAATGATGTGTTAGTAGCAACACAATAAAGTGGAACAATTTAGCAGTGCCTGTTTTAAAGTGGCATAATTAAAGTGAAACCTACTAAACTGGAAACCTTTAAAAAAAATAATCATGCCTGTTGTTGCCGTTATTAGTCATATCAGTGTTGGGCGAACTGTGCGCACTGCACAGTGCACTTTGCTACTGATTGGGCAAAGCTTTGCCCAATCAGGGCGCGGTATAAGCTGGTTGTTAAGGAGTCGGGCCGGAAAGCCTGCTGCAGCATCCTTTACAACCGATGAGTCATCAGATGGGTTTCTCTGTTGACGGCTGAATGAAAAAAAAAAAAAAATTGGCGTTTAAAAAAGAAAAGAAAAAAGAATGCCAAGGGGTCCCCCCAGTCCCTACCAGACCCTTCTGTGACATGACATCCCAAGGTGGTCGGTGCCACCAGGTGACATCGCCAGGTGCCTCCGCCCTTACCTATATAGGAACTGTCAAATGTGGGAGCCTGCAGTAGGCAAACAGTAATTCACGATGGATTTACATCGGGGGACACCATTTTTATTTTTTAATAGGAATTTGGAAGGAATTGTCAAAAACTGTCTCTGTGTTTTTATTACTTTTTACACTTGTTTTTGGTGAATGGTAGATAGGTACTATGTACCTCATACTCATTCACATAGGGGGTCTGGGATGTGGGGGCCCCCTTGTTAAAAGGGGCTTCCAGATTCCAAAAAGCTCCCCGCCCGCAGACCCCCACAACCACTGGCCATAGTTGTGGGGATGAGGACCTTCTCTCCATCAATATGGGGGTAAAGTGCTTTTTTGGCAGGGGGCAGAGCCCCCCGCCCCAAAGCACCCACCCCTCCATGTTGAGGCTTGGTATGGTTCAGGATGGTTCACTCATCCCTCCTTTCCTGACCTGCCAGGCTGCATGCCCGGATAAGGGTCAGGTATGGATTTAGGGGGGGTCGCATGTTGTTTTCGTTTTGCTTATTTATTTATTTTCAATAGACAGGTGCCAGTAATTGCAACAACGAGGCAATTTAAATGTGATTTCGACTTTTATTTTCTTTAGAAATGTAAATTTAACTACAGCATGTTCTATGCATTCTACAGATGTTCCACTTTACAGGCAGACTAATGCCCCATACACACGCTCGGATTTTCTGATGACTATTTCCGTCGGATCATTTCCGTCGGAATTTGTCTGAAGCTGTTCACACGGTCGGACAACGTTGTCGGAATTTCCGGTCTTTAAGAACGCTGTGACGCTGTGACGTAAGCCATCTTCCACGAGACTAGAAAAGAGACTAGAAAAGAGAAGTTCAGCACCACGTCCGGCACCCGTTGGGCTCCTTCTGCTGATTCCGTGTTTATCGCGTGTTAGTAGAGGTTTGGTGACATACGATTCGCGCTTTTCAGTTTTCTGACTCAGATCGTTACTGCTCTTCAGTTTGTGCTTGTCGTGCGTATCTGTTTATCGGTGCGTGTAGTCAGTTCGCATTTGTTGGTCATTGCGGCCTATATCTTGATATAGGATGCTTTGATTTTCACTGCTTATTGTCTGCTCGTTTCTGTTATTCATTTCGTTCTTTCAGGCCTTGCTGTTTATCGGTGCTTTCTGTTTGTCCGTTCTGACCAGCCGACCATTTGTGAGCTATGTTTCGTGTATGTACTCGTCGCAGAGTTCGTGCTGTGCAGGGGCTTGGTGTCGGGCTTTTAGCTTTGACCCAAGACCAGTCCATGAACAGGGCGAGGAGGAGTTCGTGGACCAAGAATTGGTTGCTTCAGCGTGACCAATTCTCGCACATGCCTTTGCTTCGTGAGATCCGGGAGAATAATCCTGATGATTTCAGGAACTTTCTCAGGATGACGGACCCCGTTTTTTACCGTCTGTTGGCTTTGCTGACCCCTTTTATCAGCAGGCAGGATACCTGCATGAGACAAGCCATCACTCCGGAGCAGAGGCTTGTTGCCACGTTGAGGTACTTGGCGACAGGGAGAAGCCTTCAGGATCTGAAGTTCTCCACAGGTATCTCTCCCCAGGCTCTGGGAATCATTATTCCAGAGACCTGTTCTGCTATAATCCAGGTCCTGCAGGAGGACTATATTAAGGTAACATTTCTCCTTTACTATTCCCTTCTATGTATGCTCTGTTTGCTAACGTCTTGTATTTTTGACCTCCTTCCCTAATTACCATGATTGCAATATGCTCTAATATGCTGTGCCCCTTTTGTCCTTCATGCATTTTTCCCTTCACTTACCTCCCCAGCATGCTCTTCTGGCCCAATATACACCTATGGCCTAGTCACTTAAGCAATGTATTTTGTCTGCTCCATAGTACTGGTTTCCCCCAAACACCCCCTAGAATATGCACAAATGTTTTCTGTGTGTTTTACTTCATGCAGAGTCCCTGTTTTTTTTTTTGTTTTGTGTTTTTGGTGTGCCAAACTCATTAGAAACCCCCCTCCCCCAACTGCTCGGTCAGATGATACCAATCCTCTATCTGCTGGCTTTGCCAAGCTCAATACACACTATATACCTACCTCTTTATAGTGGTCATATTTAGGGATGAATTCAGCAAAGCATGTAGTGGAAGGGGCTGGCTCAATACTTTACAAGGTTTTTTTTTAGTTTTTCCTCCTATTATTAGCTTGATAGGTAATTGCAGAATGTCAAAATGTGCTTCTCTTTATGTTTTATTTTTTTTGGGGGATTAGGAATCTTCTTTTATCTTTCCGGTGGCCTTCCAATAGTGTTAAGTAAGGAGGGTCTGGCCAAACTATCACACATTATTGAGCCATTCGGCTCTCAATGAAGTGGAGAGGGTTACCTGTCCACCCCCCCCCCCAACCCCTAGTTTTTGTCAATGGCCCATCAGAAGTGGGGGGAGTGATGGGGGGTGAGTAATCTGCTAAGGGGACCTTGTACTTTGGTTTGCAAATACTTTGTTGGTTAAATTTTAGTCTGATCTTGTTCCAAGATGTTTGTGATCTGATGCGGCCCTTCCCGATGAGGACCCTCACCCCAGACCAGAGGGTCTTCAATTACCGGCTGTCCAGAGCCCGCAGAGTGGTGAAGAACGCCTTTGGGATCATGGCCAGCCGCTTCCGCCTCTTTTTGACAGCTATTCACTTGGCGGAATATAAACTGAACCACATTGTGCTTTCCTGCTGCATATTGCACAACTTCTTAAAGCGACATAGCACCAACTATGTTGTGTCTGTTGGGCCTGATGCAGACATGCCTACAAATGCCAACCTTACAGCCCTTCAAGCTGCACGTCCTGGCTTGCCCCCCCTAAATGCCCGCAAAGTCCGCGAGAGCTATATGGAGTACATTGTGGGTAGGGGGGCCATTGATATGCCTGACGATGTGTGAGAGGCATTTTTTAATACATTTTTATTTGAACTTGAACTAAGATTTGTTTTCATTTACAGCTTGTGTTTCTTGTAGGTGTGTTATAGCTTATTTTTTGTGGTCTTTTTGGGCCTTTATCTTCAACAGTGGGAATACACTTTCTTGGCGAGAGGAGGTTACAGTCTCTTCTTCCTCAAAAGAATCTTATGTTGTGGGTCTGATACATAATAGTTTTTGTAGGTAAGGTATGTAGTGCTAAACTGACACCAAAAATACTCCTTTTCATCACCATGACAGAAATGTGTGTATTCCAGAAAATGGTGTGATAGGTGTTTTTTTACAAAGCACTGAGGGTGTCATTTCTAAAAGACAAATCCACTATGCACTACAAGTGCACTGCAAAAGTGCACCGGAAACTGCACTTGGAGTGCAAAGTGGAATAGCCTTTAGTAAATAACACCCATTGTCACCAAATTCATTTACTTTTGACGCAACGAATGCTTTTGGTGTTTGAAATAAGGAAGCCACACATTGTTTAGATGTTAAAATTTTACTTCAAACACATTCACAAGTGCCTTTCAAAAATGCTTTGGTAAACTCAAAAGATCTTTGGTCTTTAGAACATTCTTTACTAACATGACGAATTTGTGTAAACCAGGCATGTAGCAAAACAAAACATACTGAACATAGGAACTTACAAAGTTCAACTTTGAAAAGTGAAGACACTATCAGACATGACTATGTTCAAAGTGTGTTTGATCGTGCCTTCATCACATGGGGTGTCACCCCTGGAAAAGGTAAATTTAGAACATGCACACAATTTGGGGATCAAAATGGGCATTTGATGCAAGAACACATGCCTAGAATGTCCAAATGTGAAATCTCCCATCATGGGGATCAATGAACGTGTTTTGGGGGTGCAACCCCTTCACCTCACCCACTTTAGTAGTTAGTAAAGTGGTTGCACCCCCAAAACGTTGTCATTGATCCACCATGATGGGAGCTAGCACATGTTGACACACTGTGTGCATCTTCCAAATTTGGCACAGTTATTACATTAAAATTTTTGGGATAAACACCCACAAATGTGTGGTAAGTAGTTTGTGCGTTTTCAGATTTCCGCTAAAACATCAATGATGTTCTTCATTTTTTGTTGAACATCATTGATGTTTTTCTTGATATCATCTAGATCTCAATTGCACACCATTATCTCCCTGATAAGGACGTGTGCACTTTCACTGGTAAAATGTGATTCTTCTTCCACAACATCCACATCACCTAAAAAAACACACAAACAAAAAAAAGATGGCTATTGTAAAAGAGGCAGGCATACATTGATTAGCTTACCTGTAGCTGTGTTCTCCGACACTCACCTGTTGTGGTGACAAGTTCTCCAACTTCTACAATCTCTCCTTCCTCCTCCTCCTCTGCTTCTGGTGTTGGTATTTCCCCTTCTTTGGGAGGTGTGGGGTTCCTGGTGTCCTCAGACGTCCTGAGTCTTTGCTCCCCTATGGGAATGTACAAAAGGAATACTTAGCACAACAATCTATGAGGGCAGAAATAGAAAATGTGAAACATTGCTTGGAAGTGAAGGACAATAGTGGTTTGTGGCCAGGTTTAAAGGACAACAACATTAATGTAGTCACTTTGTAAAGGTGCAATACTTACTACCTTTTTGGTGCAAGTTTGTCAGATGGAGACACCCCTATATTATCCACTGGAGCACATGTGTGGGACAACATAATAACAAGGGTGTTTGGGTGTCCCAGCACTAGTGCTCTAGAGTCCAGATTTGTAAACAGCTACTGAGTGACCTCTTCTTTACATTGAAGAAATTTGCTTTTCATTATTGAAAACATCTCTATTGACAACAAACTTCCTTTGACTAAAAACAGGCCTGAAACAATGTAGTTCACTCCAACTTCACCAAACATCGTATTATAAGTGGCCGAACGATCGAGGTTGAGTACGATCGAATGGACACACAAACATGAAAGTGGCCATTTTCAAATGTACAACATAGAAAAAACAACCACATGGAGCAGTATGCAAGCAAGAAAAAAAAAGCAGAACACACGACAACTACTTACTTTTTTGAAGAACTCACTTGATCTTTCTGTACTGATCGGGCTCCCTCAGTTTCAGGTCTGACCAACGTTTCCTCAGTTGATCCTTGGATCATTTTAAGCCAAATTTCTTTTGCAGTCTCTTCACAACTTTAGCCATGATCAAGGCCTTTCTGACATTTGGGTTGGGGTAAGGCCCATACTTCCCATCATAGTCGCTCCTCTTCAATATGTCCACCATCTCCAACATTTCTCCAAAAGACATATTTGATGCCTTAAATTGTAGCCTCCGGGATCGGGACGTTTCGGCCTCTGGCCTTTTCTCGTCCTCCTCCTCGTTGCTGGAATAGTTATTAGGGCGCACCTGATGTGTCCCCACCATGTGCTATCCCCACTGCCCCATAAAGAGAAGGGGTGGGGAATAGACGAGAAAGATCGTCAGGGGTGGGCGGAGTTTGACGCATGCGCACTGTAAAGAAAACATCACACGCGTGTGTCGTACCGACGATCTGTGAGCAGAGGGGAGAGAGCTGACGCACGAGACGATCGATCGCTTTAACGAAGGTACAATTTGAACTTGGTATATCACTAGCCTAGACTTCTCCATTGAGGCTTATTTGGGTACAAGATTAGGAGAGTTTAGCCTGACAGTATTCTGGTTTGTCTTGCAGAAAATACTATGGACCCATTTAAGTTTCCTTTTTTCTATGATTTGATCATTCATGAGCTCAGGGCGATGCCCTGCCTGTGGCAGAATTCCCAACCCGATTTTGGCAATAGAACCAAAAGGAAGGCAGCACTGGAGAAACTACTCCATTACTTCCAAATCATGGTCCCCAAGGCAGACATCACCTATGTGATGGCCAAAATTGGTGCCCTGAGGTGCACCTATCTGAGGGAGCGACAGAGGTACCAGCAGTCCTTGCGATCAGGAGATCCGAATGACATTTATGTTCCCAGGATGAAGTTCTACGAGAGGCTACATTTTCTGGCAAACCAGAGGGAACCCATGCCATCACCCTACCATCTTCCTTCCAGGCTTCCTTCCCACCCAGCTGAGGCTTCCGATGTCCAACCTGGGCCTTCCAGGCAACAACATGTGGAGGGGCCCAGCTTGAGACAGGTATAGCATTGGTGAATATATTTATTGACGTACATTTAATGATGTTAACTAGATGTTATTATTGATCAGTTAAGTTGTGAGTTAAGAGGATTGGGCCAGGAATGAAAAATGCTGGGCTCTGAATGATAGTATGTTCTATTTCTTAACATTCTATTTGCAACAGTCATGAGCTGAAAATAGTGTGATTGATTAAGAAAGAACTGAAACTATGTCCCATTTTCATACACAGGAAGACCTCAGCCGGGAGGAGGCTGTGGCAAGTGGCAGCCAGGAGGTTGCCCCTTGCCCTCCTCCTCCTCCACCTGCTGCCACAACTCGAAGATCAGAGCCACAGCCTGGAAGGAAGCCTGGAGGGAAGTGCGTTAGGAAGACCAGATAGTGATGGCCTGGGTTCCGTCTGGTCTGTCAGAAGATGCAGCCTCTTGTCTGACAACATCCTGGGGACATAGATGGCATTTGACCTCCTAATCGCTTGGACTTATGGACCAGATTGAACTCCCTCAGATATGTACTCCTCAGGCCACCAATTTTCCTATTACATATTTGATGTCTGCCTTGGGGACCAAAAGGCTTTGCGAAATGGACCAGTTTCTCCAGCGTTGCCTTCCTGTTTATTTTGTTTATGACACCAAATAATTTTTTTGGGGGTTTTGAAGAAATACTTGCCTATGTTTTTAACTTCAAAAAGGACAGTTTATTTGTGAGTAGGCAGGTACATTTCACAAATCCTAAAGTCAAATTTATAAGGTGCACCAATACCAAACAACCTCCTAGGAAATTTAGGCAAAAAATACAAATGATAATAATGATGTTGGGATAAGTTGAGACACACAACCCCCCCCCCCCCCCCACAAAAAAATAAAAAATAAAGAAAGAAACCAAATCTGGATTAAAAAAAAAAAACACTATAAATGACAAATCCCCAAAAAATTACAAAAAACCTTCTTAGGATCTGATGAATAAAAAACATCTAGCCAAGAAATCATGAAAAAGAATAAAGAAAGAAGTTTGTGAGAAGTCAGTGTGAATATGAGCAGCTAAAAAACGACATTCTTCTTGCATTGTAAAGAAAAAGAGAATGCGCTGCATTAAACACATTTTAACATTGCAGCGTGACGAATGTGCTGTGTCGATTAGGAACGGTAATTTTACCTGACCGAGCGCTTCCGTCACAGAAATTCTTCTGAGCATGTGTGGCACTTTGTCCGTCGGACTAGGCTACACACGATCAGAATTTGCGAGATCGGACTTTGTTGTTGGAAAATTTGAGAGCAGGAGATAAAACTTTGTCCGATGGAGCCTACACACGGTCGGAATTTCCGACAACATGGTCCGATAGGACATTTTCCATTGGGAAATCCAACCATGTGTATGGGGCATAATGGGACCACCCAGGCAGAATTGTTGGAAAAAAAATTTGCACCAGGGCAATACCCAGACCCCCCATACCCATTTTATGGCCAATTACTTGCATATAAGCCTTCAAAATCTGAACTTTAGATTTTTCTTTTTTGGTTTACTTCAAATGGGTTTTTCTGTTTGGGTTAGAACTTTTCCTCTGTTCAGGAGTTCTGCTGCAAACCAAACAGGGGGGTTTTAGCCCACTTCTAGTCATTATGTGTGCTGTGATTTAGTTTCAAATTGTTACTAGAGTTGTAATTTATTAGAATTTGTGGCTGGGTCCCAACAACTGCCATCCACCAGTGAGTTTGCCCTTACTGACTACTAAGACTTTATGTACACACAGCCTACTTTGATCACCGGCCACTAGGAGAAAACAAAACATGGCAAAATCGTGTCGCAATCTTATAATTTTGCCGCAGTTTTGCTGCATTTTGGGTTTTCTGGCAGCCAGCAGTCAAAATGTTCCTATCCTGAATGTGATTCTTCCGCGTTCAGGAGAGGGAGATTGAAGCTCCCCTAACCTCAGCAGCTCCTAAACTCTGGTAAAAGCCTATGTGTACATTGACACATTTTTATGGAGTTGAGTTTAGGAGCTTTGGCAAAAAAACACCAAAAGTTAAGGAGCTGCAGTGTACATAAAGCCATAAAGTCAGTCTCATTGAACTGTAGAGTTTAAGTTGGAGGGACATTGCCATGAAGTTAGAGGAAGTCAGGCCCCATTAACAAAGTAAAAACAAACACAATCACCAAAAATCAGCGCTGACCCAACAAACACTACTTCAAATGAAAACCAGTCCTTCAGAAAACAGTCTATATAAAAATTCTCCTGCTATAGGGGCTGCAGCTCTCTCAAAAATCCACTGGGTGGCGGACAAAATCTGAAACATAAAAAGAAACACACGGGGTGTAGATCTGATCTTCCTTCCTTGTCTTGTCAGGCAGTGTAACTGCTAACCACACGCACGGACCAGCCGGCGCTGTATGACGTCACCCGCAGCCAGAAAGGGGAATCGAAGTGAGTGCAGTCTCTACCTCTATCTCCCCAGGAAATGAGGCATCCACATAGCTGTACATGTGATCTACACCCTATGTTTGTGAGTGCAATACCTAGATCTTTATATTTTAAAACTCTGCATGATAGGATGCAGTTACTGTTAGGACAAACATTTTCCACCTGGCTTAGTCAATTTTTTAATTGGTGGTGGTGCCATCAGCAGAAATCACATAGACTTTGAGTAATGTATTGCTAGCTTAAGATCCAATCACTAATTTTGATGCTAATTGACTCATCTCAGTGACATATTCTTTAAAATAAGATCAGTCTGAGGATTTGTTAAGCAATTATAGCCATAAGATATGCATTATTCTGCTATCTCTTATGAAAACCTATAGCTCTCTTGGAATCCAATATTGTGCATTATTTTTAAAAAATTTTTGTTTATGTTAAACAAAGATTATATACTGTAATTATTGTAAAATACAGATATAAACATTACAGTTAAAAACAGTTAAATCGGTAAAATAAGAATCAATAAATAATACATATGCCTTTTAAATAAGTCTTTAAATAGGTTCCTCGTTTCCAAAAAAGTATTAATTATCAGTGGATTGATTGATGCAAACCTGGCAAATCAGATCTGGACTCTTGGCAGATTTAAAATTATTTGCTCCTCTCTAGAAGGTACATGAGCATAGATTAATTACATATAGGTTAGAAAAAGAAAATTGGGTAGGTTAATTGATCGATTAGCTGATATTTTAATTGATCACGTTTGTTTGAGTTTAAGATTAACTTAAAACCTAATTTGTAAAACACTGAAAGCTAAAATGTACATTTCTTTTTAAAGATTACACATATATGCTATGGAATTTAGGGGGACCCCCCTTCTTTTTTTTTTTTGGTTCGGGGTTCCCCTGAATATTCATCCCAGACCCAAAGGGCCTGGTAATGTACTGTTGGGAACCCCAGGCCATTTTTTTCAATGACTTTTATGTGTATTGCAGAGACCCAACAATTCATTATAGCCGTCATGTCATTATAGCGCTAGCGCCACTTTACAGGCATACTATAGACACCCCCCAGGTATGAAATTTAAAGCAATATTTCACTTTTATTGTTTCACTTTTATTGCTTCACTTTAAGCATTATTAAAATCACTTCTCCCGAAAAACTTCTGTTTTTAAAACTTTTTTTTGCATTGATAAATGTCCCCTGGGGCAGGACCCAGGTCCCCAAACACTTTTTATGACAATAACTTGCATAGAAGCCTTTAAAATTAGCATTTTTGATTACTCATGTTCATGTGCCTTAGACTTTAACGGTGTTTGTGTGTTCAAACTAATTTTTGGCCTGTTCGCATGTTCTGCTGCAAACCGAACAGGGGGGTGTTTGGCCCATCCCTACCCCTCAAGTGGCAAGAATAAGTAAATAACTGCCACACAACATATGAAGAGACATGGTTCAGTCGGATATAATAATCAAAAGCAATTACAATATATGAATAGAAAGTTTTCTAGTCAAATAGGTCTCACCATGAATGGTCAAAGTTAAAATCTGCAAAGACAATATAGACAACGGTTTAAATCGAGCATTAACTACAATAGAAATCAAGTGGTACAAATTGAACATGGGGCGCAGCAAGATGGTGTATAGATAATTTGCACCTGAATGACAGACCAATAAAGGACTAGACATACCTTGAACCATGAAGAGAGAGGGGGAGATGGGTATGAAGAAGGAGGGGGAAAGGAGGGGAAGAATGGGAAGGAAAAGGAAAGGGAAGGGAAAAAATGAAAAGGGGAGGAAGGGAGAAATGGGTATGAGCAAGAAGGAAGGGAAATGGTCGGAAATTAATTTAAGGAAATATTTGTATGAGTGTGCTTCGCTGAGTCCTGGAGGGGTGAGAGCATTGAGTCACTCGATCCAGAGAGCCTCACGTCTCAGGATCTCGCGATCCCAGTCACCACCTCGTGGATCCTCAGGAAAAACTTCCAACACAAATAATTTAACAGATTCTGATTGATAACGATGATGAATTCCTATATGGCGGCCTACCAAAGTAAGCTTGCCATTAGACGCACAATAGAGGTGATCGCCCATCCTTTGGCGTAGTTCCCTGATGGTCTTGCCTATATAAAAGGCATTACAGGCACAGACCATCAGGTAAACCACGCCTCTGGTGCCACAATTGGCATGCTGAGGAGGGAAATAGATTTCTCCATTTGGAAGAATAAAATTGGTACCCTCCAGGATCCATGGGCATTTTTAGGACATGTTCCACATCATAATGTAACGCCAGGGCCCTCTAAATGGCATTGATTGGCCCTATAGTGGCTGCTGGTAAGTTTATCCCCTAGAGTGGTAGCTCTTTAAATACTAATTTAGGGGGTGATCTCACGTACTTTGCCAGGATGTGTCGCTCCTGAAATAGCGACACACGTTGCAAAACTTGTTAAGGAATCGTCTCTACCTGCATCAATTTGTTCCCATTCACCAGATGGGTTCTAGAGTACATAATTGTTAACCCAATGTCATTATATACAACTATTCTAAATATGTCTTGTTGTGACTGTATTTTATGTATTTTCTTTAATAAATGTATCCAATTTTTTAATATAATATAACTTGTCTCAAATTACTGGGTACCAAGATAGTCCTTTCATCATCACAGGCGTTACAGGGCATTTTTGTTTGAAGTAGCTCATGTTAACCCATCCCTTTCTCTATTAACTCAGTTAGGATGATGGTATCCACCCCTACCCAAATTCCACATACTAAGTGATGCATTATATACTCTAACTTGGGTATGTCTCTACCAGCTTTGCACATCTAGAGAGTGAAATATTTGCCCATTCTTCTTTTGCAAAATAGTTCAAGCTCTGTCAGCATCTTGATCATCTGTGAACAGAAGTCTTGCCCCAGATTCTCAACTGGATTTAGGTCTGGTGTTTAGCTTTTAGGCCTAAAAGTTCAATTTTGGTCTCATCTGACCAGAGCACCTTCTTCCACATGTTTGCTGTGTACCCCACATGGCTTCTTGCAAACTACAAACAGGACTTGTTATGGCTTTCGTTTAGCAATGGCTTTCTTCTTGCCATGAGTGCAAGATTAATAGTTGTCCTGTGGACAGATTCTCCTACCTGAGCTGTGGATCTCTGCAGCTCCTCCAGAGTTACCATGGGCCTCTTGGCTGCTTCTCTGATTATTGCTCTCCTTGTCCCGCCTGTCAGTTTAGCTGGACAGCCATGTCTTGGTAGGTTTTCAGTTGTGCCATACTCTTTCCATTTTGGGATGATAAATTGAACAGTGCCCCATGAGTTGTTTAAAGCTTGAAATATTTTTTTATAACCTAACCGTGCTTTAAACAACTTTATTCCTGACCTGCCTGTTGTGTTTATTGGCTTTTGTGATGCAGTTTGTCCACTAAGTTTCTCTAGCAAACCCCTGAGGGCTTCACAGAACAGCTGCATTTATACTGAGATTAAATTACACACAGGTCGACTCTATTTACTAATTAGATGACTTCTGAAAGCAATTGATTCCACTAGATTTTAGTTAGGGTATCAGAGTAAAGGGGGCTGAATACAAATGCATGCCACACTTTTTAGATATTTATTTGTAAAACATTTTAAAAACTTTTATGTTGGTCACATAAAATCCCAATAAAATACATTCACGTTTTTGGTTGTAACATGACAAAATGTGGACTGTGTGAATACTTTTTTCATTAAATTAAATTCATACTTTCTTTCTAAAAGATAAAAAATAATATTGTAGAGTTAAAGTTAAGTAGCGCTAAAGGGCAATTCTCTTTTAGGAATGTCCTCACAAATAAACAAAGCAAGTGATGAATATAAAAAAAAGTTTCTATATTCCCTATTTTCTTACATTTTTTGCAGGTCATTTTGCTCTTCCTAGGTTCTGCATATCTTGGATGGTGGGCAGGACCAAGCCTCAGCTCATCACCCTGATATCACCAGTGAACATCTTAGGATGCAGGGGTTTCTGACGGAAGCCCCCAAGCATCTTTCTCTTACTAGGATGCAATTTTCTTATGCCATCTTGTGTCCTTCTTTTGCAAGGAAGCAGGTGGCTTCTAACGCATAGCATTTGTTGCTAGGAGGCAGAAAGCTTCTGTAGGAATAGAATTCCTCTGTTACTAGGACACAGGCAACTTCTGCCACCTAGTGTCCATCTGTTGCTTCTGCCACTCGGACATAAAGGTCTCAGGTGTGAATGGGGAGCAGGTGTGTTAAATTGTGGTGTTATCGCTCTCCCTCAAACTTTTTTTTTTTTTTTTTTTGATTTTTCCATTTCTTTCCATTTTGGGATGATAAATTGAACAGTGCCCCATGAGTTGTTTAAAGCTTGAAATATTTTTTTATAACCTAACCGTGCTTTAAACAACTTTATTCCTGACCTGCCTGGTGTGTTTATTGGCTTTTGTGATGCAGTTTGTCCACTAAGTTTCTCTAGCAAACCCCTGAGGGCTTCACAGAACAGCTGCATTTATACTGAGATTAAATTACACACAGGTGGACTCTAGTTACTAATTAGATGACTTCTGAAAAGCAATTGATTCCACTAGATTTTAGTTAGGGTATCAGAGTAAAGGGGGCTGAATACAAATGCATGCCACACTTTTTAGATATTTATTTGTAAAACATTTTAAAAACTTTTATGTTGGTCACATAAAATCCCAATAAAATACATTCACGTTTTTGGTTGTAACATGACAAAATGTGGACTGTGTGAATACTTTTTCAAGGTAACATATATATATATATATATATATATATATATATATATATATTTTTTTTTTTTTTTTTTTTTTTTTTCATTAAATTAAATTCATACTTTCTTTCTAAAAGATAAAAAATAATATTGTAGAGTTAAAGTTAAGTAGCGCTAAAGGGCTTTTTTTTTTTTAAGTTGTAAACCCTCTTGCTCTTGTGGCAATTCTCTTTTAGGAATGTCCTCACAAATAAACAAAGCAAGTGATGAATATAAAAAAAAGTTTCTAAATTCCCTATTTTCTTAAATTTTTTGCAGGTCATTTTGCTCTTCCTAGGTTCTGCATATCTTGGATGGTGGGCAGGACCAAGCCTCAGCTCATCACCCTGATATCACCAGTGAACATCTTACACTCTGCCCTGAAGTGAATCTCATTGACAACAATACTCTCTGGAGGAGCTTTCAATCAATGTTATTATCTGCCTTGTCAGGTGGTGCTGCATGTGACATAATCAGCTGGGGGGCTGAAAGGGTAGAGTAAGGGCACATGAATATGGATTTGTGAAATTTGGCACCTAGCATGCAAGATTTTGCTGCCAGAAGCTGGCAGCAAGATCCTACATAAAAACTACTCTATACACTGTATGCAGATAATGTTTGAGAAACATTTACATGCATACAGCCTTACAGTGTAAATAGCCTCCTGTGACTAGGATGCAGGGGTTTCTGACGGAAGCCCCCAAGCATCTTTCTCTTACTAGGATGCAATTTTCTTATGCCATCTTGTGTCCTTCTGTTGCAAGGAAGCAGGTGGCGTTAGGCATAGCATTTGTTGCTAGGAGGCAGAAAGCTTCTGTAGGAATAGAATTCCTCTGTTACTAGGACACAGGCAACTTCTGCCACCTAGTGTCCATCTGTTGCTTCTGCCACTCGGACATAAAGGTCTCAGGTGTGAATGGGGAGCAGGTGTGTTAAATTGTGGTGTTATCGCTCTCCCTCAAACTTTTTTTTTTTTTTGATTTTTAAAAGTTTTATTGTAAATAGTAACAATACAAAGTTATAAAAGAAAAACAAAAGCAACAAGTTACCCCCTAGAGGGTCAGTAGAGAGGACAGTTTACAGACAACAGCAATTGGAAATTCACTTGGAGGGGTGTAATCCGCTACCTGGTAACTGGTAGCGTGGAAAAGAGAGTGTTAAATAGTCTATTGACCTAGACTCAGGTGCCACTGGGTGGAATTGAGAAACTCTGAGAAAAATATCAGGAGACATATAATCGGTGTCTGTTTCCCAACGCCCCACGCACCCCTACAGGGATCTTGCTGTGCGTGAAACGGTCAGGAATCACCGCCTCAGGTAGTACCAGTGTGGGATATTGGAGACAAAGCTCCCTAGAACGGGATTCTAACCCCTTACTCGGGTGAGTATGCCGCAGTGGGCCAGCTTTTGGTCTCCCTCCCAAAGGTGAGGAGCTGAGAAGTAGCCTGCTCAGGCTATGGATGCAGCAAATTACCAAGCGTGCTGCCCCTCTGTACCTTCAAGCATCTAAACAGATTAAACACATGTAACTAAACTGGGTCCCTGTGCGAGCCCGGACCCTTCAAGTCGGAGTTGAAGGAGAGAGGAGAGAGGCAGAGGAGGATAGAGGAAAGAGAGAGAGTAGAAGAGATGTAGAAAGAGAGGGGGAGGAGGTGAGGGTTCCTTTTACGCTCGCGGAGAGGAGATGAGAAACTTGAGCTACCCAGATAAAGGGATTGTCAGCACCTTCTTATAGGAGAATCAGTGAGGTACCCACATATTGAGCCCAGGGTTCCCAAATGAGGCGGAATTTTTCTGCCGAGTCTAATAAGTTATTGGCTATTTTTTTCCTGTGACATTATCCACAAAATTTTACGTTTAGCTCGGCAGAATGAGACTGAGGGCGATTTCCAGGCGTGAGCTAAGGTGATCTTGGCTCCCGGGAGGATAAAATGGATGAGCATGCGGGTCAATTTAGGGACCTGCGGGATAACGTCATTGAGGAGAGCTATGGTTGGGTCTTGCGGTACATTGCAGCCCGTAACCTTACGGATGAGATTAAAAACTTTGTTCCAAAAGCCTCTAATTTTAGGGCATTCCAAGATAGTGTGAAGGAGAGAACCTAGGAGGCCACAACCCCTGAAGCAGAGGGGAGAGGACTGTGGATAAAATTTGGAAAGGCGGGTAGGGACCAGATACCATCTAGAGATTACCTTAATGTCAGCTTCCATAAGGGAGGTGTTCAAGATACCTTTGTAAGAACGTGAAAAGTTCATGTGCCAAGTGTCCAGATCGAACTGGAGATCTTGCTCCCACCTCAACATATAGTTCGCTTTGCCCTGTGGTTCAGCTAGTGCTGAGTAGATCAGGGAGATACCTCCCCTGATGCCCATGGCTGAGGAGCACCAGAGTTCGTATTGAGTGACCGAGAGTGGGTTATCTGAGCTGTTCCAGATATTACGCAAGAAATTAAGTAGCTGATAATATCGGTAAGTTTCCGAAGGGGGCATTTCTAACTTAGATATGCAGTACTTGAGTGAGATGGGGCCATCATTATTAAAGTATTGTCCAATCCTGTATAGACCTTTATAGAGCCATCATGCAAAAGCCTTGATGTTCATTCCCGGTTGAAACAGGGGGTTGTGGAAGATGTGAGCAAGGGGATGCCAGGGGGATGTTAGTGAGGTGTGCTTGTGAAGGGAGTCACAGAGGGACATTGAGTGTGATAGGGTGGGCGATAGGATCGCGGGACGATCTTTGCATGTTCTCCAGACCAGGTAGTCCAGTGTGTGGCAGGGGGTAGCCTGTCTCTCAATCTCAACCCAGTCAGGTTTTGAGCTCCTGGAATAGATTGTGGAGAATTGGCAAAGTTGAGCGGCCTGATAATACTTCCAAAGATTTGGAAGGCCTAGTCCCCCTTTTTTCTTTGCTCTGTACAGCACTTTATTGGAGAGTCGATGACCCTTGCCTCCCCAGATGAACCTAATGATGGTGGATTGGAATCTGTCTAGATCCCGCTTCTTAACGGGGATCGGCAAAGACCTGAAAAGATACAACAGTCTGGGGAGGAGGGTCATCTTTACTGAATTGACTTTGCCCAGCCAGGATAATTTGTAAAGAGACCATTGCGCTAAGTCATCTGAGAGTCTTTTCAGCATGGGGGTATAGTTATGTTGGTATAGGAGGTCTACTTTAGGGGTAAGGAGGACCCCTAAATAGGGAAGGGAGGAGGAGCACCAGGAGAAAGTGAAATTGGCTTTGAGCCTATCAACTGCATCTTAGGGGACAGTGATGTTAAGGGCCAATGATTTTGCCATTTCTATCGCTATGGCGAAAAGGATGGGGGAAAGAGGACAGCCCTGTCTAGTGCCTTTCAGAATTGGAATTTGGTTGGAGAGGTGACCCTGCAATTTAAGCTGGGCTTTCGGGGAGGAATATAGGGAGGATAAAATTTGTAGGAAGTCTGGGCCGAAGCCCCAGCGTCGTAGAATGGAAAATAGATAAGGCCAGGTGACCGTGTCGAAGGCCTTCTGGAGGTCAATGGAAAGAATGTAACCCAACTGTGTGGGGCCGCCATCCCAGGCGGAATGCATGAGGGATATTAAATCCACTGCTCTCCTAATCTGGTCTGGGCCGTGTCTCCCAGGAATGAAGCCTACCTGGTCCTTGTGGATGTAGGAAGCGATAAAGGAGGCCATTCTGTTGGCAAGGATTTTGGTCATGATTTTAAGGTCATTGTTAATTAAGGAAATTGGCCTGTAGTTGCTTACTTCACTAGAATCTTTTCCTTGTTTTGGTATCACTGAGATAAATGCGAGAGAGAGGAGCCTTCGCGTAGGGAATTAAAGAGGCGGACCAGACGAGGAGAGAGGATTTCGGAGAAAGTTTTGTAGTAGTGGGTGGAAAAACCGTCCGGCCCTGGGGCAGAATCTGTCTTAAGGTTTTTAATAACTTCCTAGACCTCCTCTGTATTAAATGGAGCATCCATCATGGACCTGTGGGACTCTGATAGCTTCGGGAGTGCAATATTTTCTAGGAAGGATTCAAGGGGGGCCGGATCAGTAGAGGATGGAGTAGAGCAAAGATCAGAGTAGAAGGCATGGAAGGTTTCTAGGATTTTTGGGGGATTCTGGGAGAGAGACCCTGAGATCGTTTTTATTTTGGGCAGAGTAAAGTTTTTCATTTTGGGGGTGAGTTTCGTCGCTAGTCTCGGACCAATATTTTCGGCCTGTAAGTAATACTTTCCACTTAGCCAATGCAGGTGTTTGTCGGCATTAGTAGTCAGGGATAAATTCAAGGCTACCCGAGAGGATTCTAGCTGGGCAAGGCTGGCAGGGGTGGGTTTGGTCTTATGGGCTTTACTGAGAAGTTTGAAGTCTTTTTCCAATTTCTCCACATGTACCTTGTGTTCTCTCTCTCCCTCATACTGGTCACTGGAAGTTCAACATGGCATCTCATGACAAAGAACTCTCTAAGGATCTGAAAAAAAAAATCACTTCCGGTTCCGGCGCCGTATGTAAGGTACAGGGAGACCGGCAGCTCCACTTAGCCCGCAGGGAAAACCGGCTTATTAACCCCCGGGGCAGCTCTCCCCCCACCAGAAAGCCTTAACATAATCCCCCAGCACTGACATGGATGGAGCGGTACCTCACACAGCCGCGATCCAGCTGTGGTTAACGATCGAGGGCTTCTCCCTCTCCCTCAGGAGCTCCAGGGAGACCTAAGATGGCAGCCGCAGCACCTGACTCTTCTCTCTCACAGAACGATCAGCAGCTACAGCTAACAGGCAACACCAGTGAACGTGAGACTCACTATGAGGACATGGAAACTAGTGGGCTGGGAAACCAGGAGGCCCATGTCTCATACGATAAGATAGCTCAGGCGGTGGCAGCCCTGCTCTCCCCCACAATAACAGCCAGAGTGGACAGAGCGGTGTCAGCAGGCATCAAGCAGCTGCGCAAAGAGCTGGGAGATCACTCTTAAGCCCCATACACACGGTCGGACTTTTTCATCAATTTGGTCCGATCGGACAAGGTTGTTGAAAAATCAGACCGTGTGTATGCACCATCGGACAGTGTTCGTCGGTTTGTCCGTCGGACAAAGTCTTATCTCCTGCTGGAAAGATTTGCCGTCAACCCGGTCCGATCACACCAAATCCGATCGTGTGTACGGTTGTCCGACCGGACAAAGTGCTACGCATGCTCAGATCACATTACAAGACCAAAGCTATTGGCTACTAGCCTCTACGTAGTCCCGTCGTAGGCAACAAACGTCACCACGTTCAGAATGATCGGATTTTCCGACAACTTTGTCCGACCGTGTGTACGCAAAACCAACATCGGACAAAGTATGACGGACATGGTCCGACGGACCTGGTCCGCGGATTGTCCGACCGTGTGTATGGGGCTTGAGAGGCTGACTGAAGCTGAGCAACGTATATCCTCATTAGAAGACGATCAATATACTATGAGTGCGGCTATGGAAAAATACACCCAAGCTCAGCAACATCTACACGAACGTATGGAGGACCTGGAGAATAATTCCAGAATGAACAACCTCCGGATAATTGGCCTCCCTGAATCAATCAAGCATGGCTCACTCCTAGATATTTGCACCTCTGCCCTTGCAGAAGCCCTCGGCTTAAATCGTAGATGCACCGTGGAAAGAGCTCACCAGATCGGGGCCCCACCTTTAGAAAGCGCGCTCTATGATGATAGAGGGTCAAAAGCTGCTCATCTTCGTGGACTATTCGGCGGAGGTATCCTGCAAATGTAAGGAATTCCAACCCGTGTGCACAGAGCTATTCAAAAGGAGCATCTGTTTCACATTAGCCTACCTTCCTCTGCACCCCCTCCCTTCTCCACACAGTCAGAGAACCTTGTAACTACGACATGGTAATCTCAGACCACTCCCCTATCTCAGTGACCTTAGATAATCTCCAGACCCACCCAGAATATCGACAATGGCGCTTCCCGACACAACTAAACCAAAATGACTGTTTTAAAAACATGTGTTAAAAAGAGGCCTGGAAGGAATATGCACACAATAGCTCCCATGAAGACAATCCTAATCTATTCTGGGAGGCAGGCAAAACATTAATCCATGGAAGGATTATATCCTTTGTATCGGCCTATAGGAAGACCACCCAAAAACTTTATCTAGAGACAAGCGATAGTTTACGAATTGCCCAAAAGCGGCAATAAGACAGGGAAGTTACTAGCCAGACTTTCCAAAGGCACATACCTCCCCACCCATATCACTGCCTTGCATAACCTTTACGGCACTCTCTCCACATCTCCCAAGGACATTAACAAAACATTGGAAACATTCTACACCAACCTATATGCCAAATAATCGATAGATCCCTTCGAAGCGATCAAATGGCTAGATTCAACGCCCCTCCTACGGATTAACCCTTATATACTGAACACCTTAAACACCCCAATTACTAAGAAAGAAATCCCTGATGGGTACACACCCGAATTCTATAAACTGCTAAAAGAGGAAATCACCCCCTCTGTATTTATAGTCTACAATACATAATGGGATGGGAGACCATACCTTCCAACAGGAAACCAAGCAAACATAAAACTAATTGCCAAAAAAGGGAAGGACCCAAAGCAGCCAGGGTCATACTGCCCAATCTCATTGCTAAACATAGACTCCAAAATACTCTCTAAGATTATAGCCTCCCGATTAGCAAATATCATGCCATCTCTTATCCATCATGCGCAGTCAGGGTTTACCAAGGATAGGTCAGCCTCATCCAACCTGAGAACAGTTCTAGCTGCCCTAGAATATGCAAAACAACACCCCCTTAAAGATGTGGCAATCATTACCCTAGATGCCAAAAAGGCATTCGACAATGTCAGCTTTCAATGGTTATCCCTAGTGATGCAAAAATTAGGAATATCATGCCCTTTCTATCATTTCATACACAACCTATATTCAGCACCATCATCTACAGTAATAGCTGATGGAGTAAAATCTAACCCCATTTGGTTACACAAAGTAACAAGACAGGGCTGCCCCCTGTCTCCCCTGCTATTCAATCTGGCCATCGAAATCCCCTTTGTGTCACCTCAGCTCCACGGCATCCATCCACGGAATTCCACTCAGACAAGATGACTTGCGAGTTACCCTTTTTGCAGATGATATTCTGATATTCACCACTTCCCCCCAAACAGATATACCAGCCATACAATAAATATTTAACTCCTTTCACAAATGCTCTGGCCTGAAAATAAACTTTGCCAAGAGTGAAATCCTTCCTCTAGGTAAAAGTACATCACGACCATGGTTACTCTCATCCTCCTTCCACATAAGCGAAAAACACATCACATACTTGTAGTGACTCTTTCAACTGCTGAACCACCACAGGACTAACCAAACTTATCCATCTCTCAAGACCCACCTCACAGAGATATCTCTACCAGATCCTGCTCAGATTGCTCATAAGATTACGATTTGCTAGAGCCGGCATATCTAATAGGTCTACATGTACATTATTATTGTTATTATTTCTGCTCCTCTTTTCAGGGTTTGGTCTGGGGCCACCGAGAAGGGAGAGTCTACCCCTCACTCCACAAATCCCACAAATTACCCGTATCCCTTCTTTTGCTTCTCGACTCCTCCTCTCCTCTCTTCTAAACTTTTTTCACCTCCCCTCTTTCTGTAGTAAGGAGTGCTAGCAATCATTACTAAGATTGTATACCTTCTTTCACAACAATGTTTGTAACCTACCCTTTGTCAAAATAGAATAAATTATATGTGAAAAAAAAAAAAAAAAGAATTGTTGCTCTACATAAAGATGGCATAGGCTATAAAAAGATTGCCAAGACCCTTAAATTGAGCTGCAGCACAGTGGCCAAAAACATACAGCAATTTAACATGACATGTTCGACTCAGAACAGGCCTGCCAGCATTGCTGCAGAGGTTGAAGGGGTGGGGGGTCAGTCTGTCCTGCTCAGACCATACACCACACACTGCATCAAATTGGTATGCATGGCTGTCATCCCAGAAGGAAGCCTCTTCTAAAGATGATGCACAAGAAAGCTGAAGACAAGCAGACTAAGGACATGGATTACTGGAACCATGTCCTTTGGTCTGATGAGACCTAGATAAACTTATTTGGTTCAGATGGTGTTGTGTGTGTGTGGCAGCAACCAGGTAAGGAGTACAAAGACAAGTGTGTCTTGTCCACAGTCAAGCATGATGGTGGGAGTGTCATGGTCTGGGGCTGCATGAGTGCTGCCGACACTGGGAAGCTAAAGTTCATTGAGGCCAACATGTACTGTGACATACTGAAGCAGAGTATGATCCCCTCTCTTTGGAGACAGGGCTGCAGGGCAGTATTCCAACATGATAACGACCCCAACCACACCTCCAAGATGACCACTACCTTGCTAAAGATGCTGAGGGTAAAGGTGATGAAATGGCCAACCATGTCTCCAGACCTAAACCCTATTGAGAATCTCTGGGGCATCAAATGGAAGGTGGAGGAGCACAAGGTCTCTAACATCCACCAGATCCATTCATGGAGGAGTGGCAGAGGACTTGCCCAATAGGGTCAAGGCAGTGCTGGAAAATATTGAACATTTTCACTTAAAGGTGTACTCACTTTTGTTGCCAGCGGTTTAGACATTAATGGCTGTGTGTTGAGTTATTTTGAGGGGACAGAAAATTTACACTGTTATACAAGCTGTACACTCACTACTTTACATTGTAGCAAAGTGTAATTTCTTCAATTTCTTCAGCGTTGTCACATGGAAAGATATAATAAAATATTTACAAAAATGTGAGGGGTTTACTCACTTTTGTGCGATACTGTAGATATATATCTACTATATATATATATATATATATATATATATATATATATATATATATATATATATATTGTGGCAGAGCGAAGCTCTGTCCCTTTGAAATTGGAGGTAAAGGAGATCCAGAGTTTGCATATCTGCAGACTATAGAATTTAAATGGAGAAAACTGCTCTGTCAGTTTTCTCCAGGTTTTGCTAGTCCTGGATGGGATCTCCAACTGTGTCCGGGTCTTGAGGATGGCAAACAAGGTGTGTGCCCAGCTGCACACAGACCATATAATGAGGGGCTAATGAGTGGAGGATGGTGGAGTGTGAGCAGCTTGCTGCTGCTGTATGAAGACAGACCTGTGGAGGGGTCATCCCTGTGTAAGGGGTATTCTTTGCCCAGAGACTGGGAAAGGAGGGACAGCCTTGAGAGTCGGGAAGACTAAGGAAGCCAGTGAGTCCAGGGGACTGGAAGGAATCAACTCTGTTGAGAGTAAGCAGAGGAACTGCTGACAAGAGAGAGCCAGGTGGCTTGGTATGTTTTTCATTGATGAATGCTTAATGAAGTTAAACCCCTGCGTGGGACTTCTGGATGGACTTTTGTGTTTTTCCTTTCTTCAATAAACGTGGGCTACCAGGCCCTT
Organism: Lithobates sylvaticus; assembly: GCA_028564925.1. Taxonomy (NCBI): domain Eukaryota; kingdom Metazoa; phylum Chordata; class Amphibia; order Anura; family Ranidae; genus Lithobates; species Lithobates sylvaticus. The sequence continues at coordinate 248,015,089 of CM053030.1, forward strand.
AACTCTATACGCCTGTCTGATGAGGACTCACTGCATTAAAAAAATGCATCTTTTCACTTGAGTTAAACACCCCCATGTTACAAGTGGTGGAGAATGCGGGCATACAGACGGTGAAATCCGGTCTCTGCGCCAGTGGTGAGTCATTTCAGGAACTGCTGCTAGCTGTGTGTGGCAGCCAGGCAAACTGCATTGCGCAGGAGTTCAATTGACTGTGTTGCATTGTGTGCAGGTAGTGCACTTGTGAGAATTTTTCTTTTTTCTATGCTGTGAACTGTGTAACAAGCTGCTGTGCATGTGACTGCAAGGATGAGGCAGTCAAAACACAAGAAGTTCCTGTTAAATCAAGTTAAAGGTGAAGTGAGCTCAGCGTGGCCTGAGAAGATGTCTCCACCTTGGAGGGCCAGTCAAAAGGGGCCAGTGATGTGTGAGACAGTGAATGAATGGTTCAAGCAGAATCGCAAAGAGTGTGGCGCAGTGCAAGGGGCTCAGATCTTGGCCTCTGACTATATGCAACCCATGCTGCCTACAGAGGAGGTTGGGGACTTCCTTGTAAGATTTGAAAAAGTTGCTGTAAAGAGAAAATGGCCTAGGGACTGGTGGCCAAAACTGTTGCAAACCTTATTACGGATAGAGTTCCGGTCGGTTTACCATTTGATGGACGGGGACCAGGATGACTACCGCAAGTTTAAAGAGGAAATCCTTTTTAGAGGAGAGTTCCATCGCATCATGGACCGAAAGCCTGACTGGAAGTTGGAGAGGTATGTGGTTGCCCATAGCAACGGTGGTGATGTCAAGTCTGCAGGCCATATGAGAAAAGTATTGCCTGCAGAGAGTAGTGGCAAGTTGAAAGCCACAATGCATCAAAGAGTTTGGGAGAATCAGCAAAGCTCTGCTGGGAGAGTGCGGTTTCCCATGGCAACGGGAGAAAGATTGCCAAAGGAAAGGAGGAGCTACAGGGCATATGTAGCTAAGCATCCACCTAAAGATGCGTATGCATTTCAAAATTACCAGGAGCAAAGGTCGTTATCTCCCGGCCCAGATTCCTGTGCAAATATGTTTGCAGTCACCCCTGGCAATGAGGATTTTCCTGTTGTGTCGGCAGGGGGTGCTAAACAGTTGGAGATGCCTGCTGTAATTTCATCCGGTGGCCACCAGGGAGAGTGGGCCAGTAAAAGTGCAGCAGAGGACTGGTTTGTGAGACAACGTACTCAAATGAAGATGGTGACCCCTACTACTGCGGTGGGTAAGACTGTCTTTAATGAAATAATGGCTGGAACCGCTGGGTTGATGTTGAAAAAGACTGGTGCTGGTAAATGCATAGAAAAGACTGAATATGTGACTGTGCACACTGGAGTGGCCCCAAATGGGAGATCCACTGTCTGTTTGGAAAAGGACTTGCCTCACTGCAGTGCCCTGTCCAGTGGGGAGGCAAGTGGTAAACTTGAATGTGACAATATGATGGGTAAAACTGCTAATATTGTGTTGGCTAAAGTGAATGGTCCAGTTGCTAATGGGCTAGTGCAGCTCACTAGAGATAACCCTGCTGTGAATGCGGTTAAAGATGTGCTATCTCCCCTAGCAACTGTGAAGAAGGCCATAGAGTTGCCCCTAGAAACCCCCAGGGAGCTCTGCGTTTTGGAGCCGGAGGTTGCCTGGGACAACTTTGGTGCTGCTCTGAGGGATAAGAGGGTACCTGAACATAGTGATGACAGGATGTTAAATGTTAAAACTGAAATGTTTGAAAACACTCATGGTGGAAATGGGTTAATGCAGTCTAGCAACGACAGGTATCAAAGCTCTAATGCGTTTAATGAAGCGCCACCAGAGCAAGGTGGTGAAGGTGTGGTATTGCTGTCTGCTATGGTTAAAAATGTAGTGCCAAAATCTTATTTGAACCAAAGTGATATGTGCAATGTGTCTGTTGCTGAACCACTCTGTCCCTCTGGGTCTCCGTGTACAGTAGGAGCGGTACTGCGTGGTACCTCTGGGAGCACAGAGATAACAGACTGGGACAGGTGGACAAAAAGCCTGTTGGCTTTGTTGGAAAAGGCCTCTGTTGGTAAAAGTGAAGCAGACATGACTTCTGCAGTGCCAGATGAAGGACCTGCAGAGCAACTTGTATGCAAGGATGCACTTGCTACTGCAGATGATGGTGCTCATGAGATGGAAACGCCAAGTAAGGGCGAACGCACAGAAGAGGTCATGTCTGTGATCCACAAAGGGCCCAATGATGTGATAATGGATAATGCCGTGCCAAATGTGTTGGTGGAAGTGCCAGATGGCACAGCAATAAATGAAGTGATTGTAGTCACAGGTCCAAATGCTTTATGGGAAGATGGTCAGGAGTCAGGACAGATGTTGGCAGAGGATCTCAGGCCAGTGGAGTTGGTGGATAGTGAAGCTGCCGTGGACAACCACTCCGCTGGATGCAGTTCCTCTTCAGACACTGCCCTGCCGAACATGAGTGAAATGAAATATGACAAATGCATTGATATTTCTATTTCATTGATAAATGCAGCTCATTGTCAATTTGTAAGGGTTTGGTTACCATGGGTGACCACAAAAATAATGGTAGACCTGAAGATCTTGGTCAAGTTGATCTGGTTGTAGCAAACCCTGAAAATTGTAATGAGATAGGGAATGGTATGATTGACACAGAAGAGGTAAAAGATACAGCAGAATTAGGCCCCCTACAGGTTCAGGAGGGTATTTCTGGGGAAGATTTTCTGAGGTTTGAGAAGGATAGTTATAAACAATGGTTGCAGGAAAATGGCCCAAAGCTCAGCAAGGTGTCGCATGACTTTAAAACCTTAAAGTCGCAAGACAGTCAGTATGTCCTTCAGAGGGAGACTAGGATGAGGCTGCAGTCATATGAGGATGTTAGTGATGAAACTGACAAAAATAAGCATGCAGTGTACATGAGGAAACAAGTGGCGCTAAGTTTGGACAGTAAGAGGGTGCCCGTACTTGGAGTACAGAGAGGGACCATTGTCACCCTAATAAAAGAGCCCCCACTTATCATTAAACCAGTGTTTAAAAATGTGGTTCCTTCTAAATTAAGCAAAGAGAAAAGGATCTCTTTTCTAGTGGAAATTGAGGGAGCACTTTATAACCTTAATGGTACTGGATCCGTAAAATTCAGAAATCAACCTCATGTGCAAAAAGGTACCAAGATTGGTAAAAGGACTAGTGTAGGCCCAAGAGAAGTGGGAAAACATCGCTTTTGGAAGTGCACTCGTAAAAAAGCATGGGAGTGTCTTTGTAAAGCCCAAGTAGATGCAGCAAGGGGACGTGGAGAAATTCACCTGATGGGACAAGATTTGGCCCATGTGGGTGGCAGCTTGCATGGTCATGCCAAAGTGAGGCGGTTGTACTGGTGTATATTGAAGGTTAAAGCTGATGTCAGCGAGTTTAAAGGTAGGATCAGGGAAAGCAGAGTTTCCCCCAAAAAAATGATTAAGCCCAGGGACCCAAGAAGAAGAAGGCTGAGGATGGGAAAATATAGGACCCTGTTAAGATCCAGGGTGGGACGTGCCTGGAAGCGCACCCGGAAAAAAGGTTGGGCCTACGTGGCTGACAGCCAGCACAGAGGTGTCCCAACCATGACGGGTGCTGGTGTTCCTCCCTCCGGATCGAAACAAAGGGGGGGGATATGTGGCAGAGCGAAGCTCTGTCCCTTTGAAATTGGAGGTAAAGGAGATCCAGAGTTTGCATATCTGCAGACTATAGAATTTAAATGGAGAAAACTGCTCTGTCAGTTTTCTCCAGGTTTTGCTAGTCCTGGATGGGATCTCCAACTGTGTCCGGGTCTTGAGGATGGCAAACAAGGTGTGTGCCCAGCTGCACACAGACCATATAATGAGGGGCTAATGAGTGGAGGATGGTGGAGTGTGAGCAGCTTGCTGCTGCTGTATGAAGACAGACCTGTGGAGGGGTCATCCCTGTGTAAGGGGTATTCTTTGCCCAGAGACTGGGAAAGGAGGGACAGCCTTGAGAGTCGGGAAGACTAAGGAAGCCAGTGAGTCCAGGGGACTGGAAGGAATCAACTCTGTTGAGAGTAAGCAGAGGAACTGCTGACAAGAGAGAGCCAGGTGGCTTGGTATGTTTTTCATTGATGAATGCTTAATGAAGTTAAACCCCTGCGTGGGACTTCTGGATGGACTTTTGTGTTTTTCCTTTCTTCAATAAACGTGGGCTACCAGGCCCTTAACTCTATACGCCTGTCTGATGAGGACTCACTGCATTAAAAAAATGCATCTTTTCACTTGAGTTAAACACCCCCATGTTACAATATATACATATAAATATCTATATATCTATATTTCCTTTATATAGTTAATGACGGCTCATGGATCTGTCATTCAGCTAGTGTTACTGTTCAGGATTGGTCATGTGCAGTGAGTCGTTGGGTCTTGTTTTCGGCAAGTTGGTGATGGACAATAGATTCTCAAACAGGGAAAAAAATATTTGGGGGGGGGGGGGGGGGGGTTATTTTTTTTAATAAAAGGCTTGTCAAAGGTATGGAGTCCTTATTTCAATAATTTAATTATTCTGCGATCACCAAACTAGTAAGATCAATATTATAAAGATATAAAAAATACAATTCAAATGTGAAAAAAAGTGAAAAAAAATTATATAAATGTGAAAAAAAAAAATGTGTGTATGTATGCTGCTATCTTAAAGCATCAAATACTAAATTCACAAACATATATAGAAAAAAAGAGATTGCGCAAAAACTCAAACACATCAATAAATAATCGTGCAGAAAACACATAACATGTGAGTGAATAAGTCACTATGAATCAATTATTATCGTATTGAAAAAGTCCCAACAAAAACAGGATGAACTTTAAAATAAATAATCCATAAAGACAACTTATAATTAATGTGTTAATAAGTCCCAAAAAACTGACACAATGAATTTGAAATAGGATGACAATGAAGGCAACTTCTGATGCAGCCCCTGGAAATCTGCAATGATGACTGGTCAATGCTTAATATCTGAATGGAGAAGTAAGCTAAAAAAAGCCTGGTGACTTCTTACCAGACACGATGGACCCTAAATTATGGGGGTCAAACTCGCCTGATATCCACAGTGTCAGCTGTGATGTTCCACCAGGTCCGCTCCAAAAAGGAATAGCCGCTCTCTCTCGACTGGGACAGTGAGGTGGTTTAATAACTTTCCAGCCTTCCAGTCACTCTGCTCAATACTCCTCCAATAAGTTTCAAAGGGATTTAGAAGAAAAAGATGAACTTCCTGGTGCAGTAAATAATGGTAGTTTATTCCAAAAATTTCCTTAAGCACAGCGAAGAAATACAATGCAGCACACAGCTACAGGCTATTAAACTGCCAGCTGGTGCGTGGTGACGTTACAAGATTCTCTCCAACCGACATGTTTCCCTGTGACAAGCATCGACTGGGAACAGAGATGTCTCTGGGACGTCAAACACCACATAATTTATATTAGGCAGGGGGGACACCGGAGGTGTAGAATTCATTTGATCCTACCACATGTCACACATTACATTGTTTTTTTATGCGGCAAACTTGTTTTAAAATACATATTTAAAAAGCAATAATATTCATAAACAATACTAAAAACGGTTCCACGTGAGACATTAAACATGTCACAATATATTTTAAAAACTAAAAATATAAAAAATCATAAAAAATGCAATTATTTTGATGCATTTTCCTAAGTTTCTATGTACATATAGTTACCACAAAATAAATGTCAAATATCACCCTGGATCCTACACCTGAGAGATATTAACACATCTTGAATTGGTCAGATGTACAATTCACCAGAACATTATCCCATAAATAGCAAAATTCATCTGGCAAGCAATAATATCACAGGGTGATGTTTAGAATTACATCGAGCAATCTAACCACCAGAACTATGATAAAAAATAATTGATGATAATAACAATAATTAATAATAATTAATAAAAATTAGAAACTTCACACATTTTTTGAAAAAATAAACAGAATTTCAAATACACCAAAACAATATGTTAATTCTAAATCATCATTAATTAACCTCTCTGTCGTTATGATTATTTTAGATTTTTGATGCTCAAAGCAGTACAATTGTTTTGCATGGAAATTTGTCATTTTATATTGTAGGTCTGTAATTCTTAGGAATAACACACTTAAATCTGTCCAAACAAGACAGCCCGGGTATGATAAAGTTTGAAACAGGAAATCATAAATTATAATATAATAAATAACTACAAATAATTAAAACAAATAATAATATAATAATAATAATTATTCAATAATGTATGTAAATCAAAAACACAGAAATTTGCTCAGTTGCAGAAATGTCGCTGTCATTACTTTCAGTGTTTGATTACGAATTTCCCCACAAATCATTATCGCTCAATTCTGCAAGTGATTCTAATTTACTATTGCTGTTTTCTAGCTGGTCTAAAACTGCTTTTGATGTAAAGGGACAGTTTTGGTTGCTATGGACAAGCTCCAGTTTCCAGGCAGAAAGAACAGTATACCGTATATAATATAAAACTGCATGCAGGGCACTGAACAAACCACTAGGGACAAAAGGGATGTGAAATAATTTGATACAGTAATGTAATCTGTAATATTACAGTGTACTGTATGTATTGCGTGTGTTTCACTTTTTGAATTTGGTGCTGTTCTCCGTCCCAGTGTGTCGCAACGCTCTCAGGGAATGGAGCCCAGTGCTCTGATACATCGAGCGGAGCACACAGCCCACGGACACAGCGGGAGGACATTGCAGGATCCTGGGAAGGTAAGTAACTGTACCAAAATACTGTGATGCGATCCTGAGTGTGGCTCAGCGTTACCGCTTTTGGTAGTGATCTACCCAGAGCCACACTCGGGATTACCGTCAGGGAGGTTAATACCCATGTACAAAAAATGAATCAATAATACAAATCTAGCTATATAGCTGTCCCATCCGACAGCCCCTAAGGACAGGATCAGCACTACCTATGCCATACAAAATAAATATATTTAGGGAACATATTATATATTCAACTGTTATAATGTAACAGTTGATGTCCCATTCTATATTGAGCCCCATAGGATTGTAAGAGAAAAGGTCAAGAAGGTAAAAAATCCATTGAGTTTCTGTTCTAGAAATCTGTCTTTTCAAACTACTACCTCTCCAAGGGGAGAGTACTTTTCTATGGCTATGACTTTCAATTCAGAGGGGTCCCTCCTGTGACATTCACGAAAATGTCTAGAAACATTATGTTCAATAAATCCTTTACGGATATTAATGAAATGTTCACCAATTCTAACCTTTAAAGCTTGTGTGTTTCTCCCCACATATTGGAGCCCACATGGACAAATTGATAGGTAGATAACTCCTACTGTCCCACAAGTGATAAAATCATCGATCTCATACACCTTGGACGTAACATTAGAGGAAAAACAGGAAGTTCTCATGGTTCTAGATGTTCTACACATTTTGCACCTTTTACAGGGATATAAACCTTTTCAGGCTTAAAAAACATATGTTAGTGTTTTTCCTAAAAATAATTTTTTTCTGGAAGTTTAGGACCCAGAATGTTGTCACTTTTTAACACTTGCCAGTGCTTCTTTATAATCTTATTGATCCACCAGTACAGTGAAGAAGCAACATTTTTGAATATAGCCTCATATAATAAAGATTTAACTAGCCATAACAAAGTACCATCATCCACATTATATGATTGTACAGAGTTCCCCTCTCGACTGACCGGCTCGGTGTCTCCTGGCTGCTTGACTTTCTTCCCCTGCGGCGGACTTGTGATTCCCCTGGTTAGGATGCTCTCCTATGGAGTCCATCCCTCTCTTGCTTCGTCCGAGCTCCCCACCCACTGGCTTGGCTGGCGCATGCTCGCGCAGTAGGGTGGTTTCGTGCACCTGCGCAGTGCCGGGAATCTGACCCGGTGATGTCAGACATCGTCATTCGGCAGCGTGTGCTACGTTCCGAGGTTGGGTAGCACGTTTAACAGACCATCAGCCAGTAGATGAGTGTTACAGATCTTCTCTCCAGGTGTTGCATGACTGACGGCTGACGGACAGGTAGGACACTATTGGCGGCTTGCTGGGGATCCCATATGCTGGTACCCCCTCTTGTTCCCCCTTTATTCTCTCTATGTCTTTAAAGTGGATGTAAACCCGAAACATTTTTTTTTATGTCATAATGTAAAGTATAAGATCTCCTATCATTTGAGCCCAGTCTTGACACAAAGAGTTAATCCAGCTCTGAGCAATCCTCTTTTATTGTTTAGTGAGATAAATCTTGACAAACAGAGAAAAACTTTGTCAAATCCTCCCCCTTGCTGTAAGCGACAGGGGATTTACATATCTTGTGCACTAGCCTAAGAGACATGCATTATTTTTTAATTTCCTCCCAATCCTTTCTTCTGCTGCTCTGCCAGGATTTGATGTTCCACACCTCAGCATAATTGGGCATGCTGAAGTCATGTGGTTACTTTCCTGTCTTTTCACTGGATGTTAGAGATCCTAGCAGAAGTTCAGTGTAAGAAATACACAGGAGAACATGCATATTGACAAGAGGACTGTAGAGGTGGGCGGGGAGTCTACTGACATCACGACTCCACCCACCGAGCTCCAGACAACAGACCCACCCACAGAATCTGCAGTTTTTCGGGTCTCATAACAGACAGGGGGGAGACATTTGACAGGTAAAGATACATGCAGGAGGCATGTATATCCTTATAGATAACTCCTATGGCAGTAGTTTAGAAAGGATGATATTGGGTTTACATCCACTTTAATTATATGCTTTCTGTCTAGCTGTCTATCCCAATCTGTCAGGACTTACTGTCTGTTCTCCCCCTGGAGTTTCGACATACCCTCACATGAAGTCCCCATATGAAAATAAAAAATTATTTTCCCATAAAGCCATAAACAAATTGGCTAGGCTCGGGGCAAATTTTGCCCCATCACAACACCAGTGTATTGTAAATAAAAATCTCCTCCAAAATAGAAATAATTATGCTCCATTGCAAATTCTAATAATCTCAGAATAAATTCCGTCAGAGGAAAAATCTAACTGCCAGATATCCTATTTAGTGTGGGATAATAGTGTACAGAGAAGAGACGTCCGCTGTGACAAGCAAGACCTTTCTCTCTATATTAATAGCGGAGAGTTTGTTAATGATTTGTCTGGAATCTTTAAAAAATGCCAGAGTCTTACTCACTAGAGGCTGTAAGAAAAAATCTATGAATTTTACTATTCGGGATGTTATTGAGTTGATCTCGCTAACAATAGGTCTGCCTGGAGGTTTTTGGGAATTTTTATGCACTTTTGGCAGGTAATAAATAATAGGTATCCTCAGGGCTAGGGAAATTAAAAATGTATTTTCCTTTTCACTTATCAGCCCTTTCCTAAACCCTTCCTGTATTAAATTACAGTGGAACCTTGGTTTACGAGTAACGCCGTTAATGAGCGTTTTTAAAGTGTTGTTCCACAAAACAAGCAGGATTCAAGCCAATGGGGTGTGCAGTACCGCATTTGGTCAGAGGTGCGGGGGCACCAGTGACACTCAGAATGGTTCAGAGCCATTCGGAAATACTCGGGAAACCACTCGGAAATACTCAGAAACACTCGGAAATACTTTGTTCCTGAGTGTTCAGCCGAGCTGTCCCTGAGTATTTCCGAGGCTCTTTGGCACCCCCACCTCTGGCCACATGCGGTATTGCATGCAATAGAAGTCAATGCAGAATGAATTATCTTTGTTTACATTGACTTCTATGGGGAAACTCGCTTTGATTACAAGCATTCTCCTGGGATGGATTATGCTCGTAATCCAAGGTTCCACTGTATTTAATAATTGCTTATACTGGTTAGTGGGATCTTTTTTTGAGAATTTTGTATGTATTTTCATCTGACAATACATTTTTAATTTCCTCTAAATAATCCTGTTTCTTCAACAACACAGTTTCCCCACCCTTATCTGCTGGACGGATAATTAGATCCTTTCTCTCACAAAGGGATTTTATACCTTCATTGACTATACTTTGTTGTTTTTTTTTACGTTATTTAAAAAACACTTTTCGCAAATCCTGCAGATTTTTAGGCGGCTGTTTAGGCAGCTGTTTCCCAGGTGGGTTGAATGTGGATGCATTCCCTAAACCTGTTCCAGATGGCCTGATTCCCTTATCCTTGGGTATAGTAAGGTAAAAAGGAGGGAATTCTAGGTCTCCGAATGATGTGATTCCTTTGTAAATGGTGCAATGGTAGCTTTAATAGCACATCTAAATCAGTCAGTATTATTTAAAACAAGGAGGCAGCCATCCTCAGAGGGTGTCCATTGCCTCTGTGAGCAAGGAAAGTAAACAGAAGAGGGGGAGGTGCCAACTGTGATAGTCCTATCATATAAATGAGTGTTAGTGTAATGTATATTGTGATGGATCTAGGATACCCCTGCTGAGCATCTCCGCCAGACCTGTGTCTCCTGTCCTCCAAATGCACCCGCAGGCTGCAGACTCGCCATAACCAGCCCTTAACCCCTCAATCACGAGACAAGCCACACAGGTGTTGAGGTTTAAACATCCAGAGCATAAACTGTTTATTAAATACCAAACATACCCTTTAAACACAGTTAATGCCGCGTACACACAATTGGACTTTCCGGAGGGATTATCCGCCAGACTAGAGTCCGCCAGACAATCCGACTGCTCCGGCAGACTTTCTCTCCTCAAAAGTCCGGCGGACTTAATTTGTCTGGGCCATTGCAAGCGGAGACGGCGTTGTGTCAATATCGGATGAAGAAAGAAGAAGCAGAAGCAGAAGGCGGCGATGGTGACAAAAGCCTGGGCCACCGCTAGTAAAAGAGCTAGCAGAAGATAACGGAGGCCCGGCAAGAAGAACAGAAGAGCGGGACAAGACCCCTGAAGTCGGAACAAGACCCCCAGACGACGAAGGAGAAAGCTAGTGGAGGGGCCCGGCGAGAAGACCCCCCAAGATGGAAGAAGACCCCCGGAGCTGTGTAATAAAGTATTTTAAAAACTCGTGTTTCCCCAGGGCACCCCCAATGTTGAGGGCACGCGGTCTGGTATGGCTCAGGAGGGGGGGGGGCGCTCGCTTGTCCCCACCCCCTTTCCTGACCATCCGGGCTGCGTGTTTAGATAAGGGTCTGATATGGATTTGGGGGGACCCCCACGCCGTTTTTTCAGCGTAGGGATTCCCCTTTAAATCCATACCAGGTGACGGGGCTAGCACGGCGGCATTGACTTCCTTTGCTAGTCCCATCTACCTGGAGTCCCGTTCTAAATGAACGGACTTTACTCCGTGTGGGGGGCAAGTCCTTTAATTTCAAAAGTCCCACGGACTTACGCCAAAACTCCGGAGGTGTGTGGGCAAGTCCACACGTTCGGAAAGTCCGGCGGACCTCCGCTGGAAGGTCTGTCCGAAAAGTCTGATCGTGTGTACGTGGCATTAGGGACACTGCCCTTAGCCTTGTCATAGAGGGGGTAGGGGACAAGGAAGAACCAATGGAAACTCAAAACTTGTATATTCAAACAACTACAGTTGAAGCACATAAAGGGATTATGACAAGCAGGCAGCCCCTCTTTAAACATCCCCTGCTGGGAGATGTCTCAAGACCTTTGTCTATGTGCCATAACCCAACACAATTAAACACAGCAATAAGAGGGGGGGATGGGGGAGAAGGGATGTACCATTACATTACATTATCTCAATGCCACTTTGTCCCCAAGTCTCTCAGTCTATTCTGGGCCATAGTCTGTGGGGAGGAGGCCAGCCCACAGCCCCCTCCAAAACACACAGTGAGAGTGGGTTCTGTCACATATACACTTACTGGTTCACAGGGTGGAGATGCCCATCAGGAGTAGAGGTGTCCTAGGGTGCGCTGGTGCCTTCTCCTGGCCTCAAGGCTGTGAGCCCCAAGCACGTAGCCTGTACAATCCTTATTCTTTGTCTGGATGGCCGCCGTGCATTGGTGACGTCACGTCCGCTTCCGCGTTCCAGAGTGGTTAGCATGGAGCTTCCCATCCAGTGGACCCTGCAGAACAGCCTTTGACCGGATTAAACACCACTACGGCCGAAGGAATGTCATCGGAGCCTGCAGTGCAGCACCAGCACACCCTAGGACACCTCTACCCCTGATTGGCGTCTCCACCCTGTGAACCAGTAAGTGTATACATTACACTCAATTATATGATAGGACTATTACAGTTGGTACCTCCACCCCCCCTTCTTTTTACTTTCCTTGGGTATAGTAAGGAAATGTTTTTTTTTTTACTTAATTTCCTAACATATTTTTGAACATCAATAAATGTCTGGAATTTATTTAAGAGTTTTTTGTGGAACAAATTTAAGTCCTTTATTTAGTGTAGTTTTTTTCAGCTTTAGTAAGTGCTATTCCGCTCAAATTAAAAAATACCCTCACGTGTTACCTCTTTCTCCTTTTGGGAATGGCTCTGCTTCCCTCCCCTGAATCCTCTTTTAGTTTTCCCTTTTTTGCTTGTGCTTTCCCTAAAAAAATATCAGTCTTAGTTCTTATACTTATACGCGGTCCTTATTTCTAGACTACACCTTTTTTGTGAATGAGTAGGGGTATGTAACCTGAAAATGCTTTCATTGGAGGAATTGTAGTGCTGTGTGTTGACATAACATGCTGACACTGCCGGACGCCATTGGTGACCACATACTTAAAAGAGGTGAGACAGTGCGTCGCCCGTGTCCCCAGACGACGTGAGTTATCACGAAACGCGTCGGGAGAGCAACGCACTGTCACCACCTCTGCTCTAGAATCTGCTGCAGTCTATCTTGATTCAGCATTCCGTCCTTGCGTGCAACCGGCTGGTGCACTGGATGCCTTTGGTTGATCACTGTTTTTTTAAATGTAAGTTCTTATGTTATTTTTTTAAAATAAATAGTGACGTTATCACACTATGGGAGTTTTCTAATTCCTTCACATGGTGCATATGTCCTACTGATACCCGGAGGGACACACACATATTTATCCATATTGGTGGCCACCACTCTGGAGGGAGATTCAGATGCCCATCCTGAGTCCAGTGTCTAAAGCAAGCAGGGGGCTGTGACTGGTATACTATTGGCAGTCAACCTAAAGGAAACCCATTGTAATGCTCGTCTGACCCTCTGTGACGGAGGGTCCCATATCTCTGGTAAGCGGCCAACTTATTTTGGTGGTGGTGCTTTTGGAAAATCACACAACCTGATAAAGATATTTGCCATTGGACGTTTATTCCTGGGAACTTTCTGAAACACGACTAATTTTTCTTTTTTGAAACACAAGTATTTAACATTGGATTGTTTTGTTCAATTATTATTTTTCACATGAACGCTTATTTTTCACATGAACTCTATTTTTTGGATGTTTATGCATATTCCTCACTTTTTGTGTTTCACCTATGATATCATCACCTTTGACAGGTTTATCACTGGGTGTTTTTATGCTTATGTATAGTTTATTATGACTTTTAGATCGATTTGATACTACATTGGTATTTATTTTCACTTATTTGTTCCCCTTCACAGGGGGTCATAGTTAACGTGAGTCCTCACATAATAAGGTATTTTACGTCTATTGGTATGCGCAGCTTTTTGTTTTTCTAGGTATGTAACCCATACCTATTCACCTGAGGGGTCAGTATCTGAGGGCTTCTGTATTATTAAAAGGTGCTTCATTATTTCAATAGTCCCCCTGCTCACAGACTCTCACAACCACTATGAAAATGTTGATGAGAACAGGGGCTTCTTCCCCACAATCCTTTCACAGTGGTTGTGGGAGTCTGTGAGCAGGGGGGCTATGGGAATAAGGAAGCATCCTTTATTAATAAGGAGGCCCGCAGATACTGATCCCTCAGGTGAATATATATATATATATATATAGTCAGAGCCCTATGTCCGGGAGAGATGTGAACCACATAAACGCGTCACAAGACTTACAACATAAAGTAGACCTAAAATGTGCCCTGGTCTTCTGGACAGTATGCCAAGAGAAGGGGGCATACCCAAGATAAGTGAGTGGATGGTTTTGTAGAGAAAATGTTTTTAGAGAAGTGCCCTAAGAAGGGGAATGGTTGGGTGGGTACCGCACCCTGGGACTGACAAAGACCAGTGTGGGTGGTCTGCTTAAATACCCCATGGGCTCCTCCTATAATTTCAAGCCACCATACTGGCCTTCCTATTTATGGTCAGAGTCCTATGTCTGGGAGAGATGTGAACCACATAAACACGTCACAAGACAAACAACATAAAGCAGACCTGAAGTGTGCCCTGGTCTGCTGGACGGCGTGCCAAGAAAAGTGGGCTAAAAAACATGGTTAGGGAGGTAATTATTTATTTGAGCTGATAACGTACTACTGGGCAAGTTTGCAGAAGGCTTGTAACGTTTCTGCTTGCAGATTCGGAAGGTATCAGGCAAAGCAAGCAGAATTTCCACCTGCCCATTCTCTTGATGACATGGTCCGGTACCCTGTGTTGTTATGCTGCTGATGCTGCTCCGATCCGGAAGGAATATCCAGACTATCAGCTGGGTCAAGGCCTAAGTTAAGCAAAAGGATCCTAATGTGTCTGGTGAACTGGCTACCACTCAGAGGGTTGGTAAGGAAAGGTAGCAATGGGCTAGACTCTGACAGGTCAGGCAAATGAGATTATGACTGGTCTAGAATGGCCACTGGGCACCAGGTGCTGTGAGTCTGGAATAGCTTGAAATCTAACCCGGGACCAAACTGTTGCATTTTTGGACACTACGAGGTGCAGGATGACGTGATTTTGATGGCTTGTCAGATGGAATCTGCATAGTACCTGACAGCCGGGACCAGTGACGGTGAACTCGCTCAGATGTAAGAAGCCATAAAAGACCAGGTAGATGGCTGCTTGGAGGACCAGGCTGGGCAGTAATCTGAAGGGGGAACGTGACAGGATGGTAGACATGTCTCTGGTGATGGCGCTTGTTGCCGGGTAGGCGCTTGCTACTAGTTTTGGGGTTGCTGCCTGTGGATACCACATAGGATGGTTTTGACTGGGTGGGCAGAGAACAAGGATGGCTTAGTAGGGTCCTGTAAGGAGACAAAATGCTGGATGCCAGCTAAGTAGAGTCTGATGGTATTATGTGATAGAGCCAGCTGCGTGTGGCAGTACGATATGAAAGCCAGGATGTGTTTAAGATCTCTCTACACTGCCCCTGGGTTTAGGGCTAGGAACCTGCCGTAGGAATTCCAGGCTGTACGAAAGGCCTACAGGGTGTTGCGGGATAACGACTGATTTACAAGTCGGGTCCCATCACGTAGGTGTTGCTTTAATCCAGTGTCAGCTGTGACCAAGGGGGATAAGAGATGTGGTTGGGTGGGTTTCAGGTTCCTATGAGAAGAATGACGCAAAGTTAAAATGGGATAGTGCGTCGGCCAAGTCTTTGCACTTGCTCGGGATATAGATGCAGTGCACAAGCCTGCGCCGGGAGGACATGATGGCTAGCGATTTGGATCTGCCTATATTTATGATATTAGCTGTGACCTGATTGTCTGTGACAAACGTCACTGTTTGCTCTGCCCGGGTGCTGTCCCAGACTTGAGTTGCAGCCACAACGGGGTAGAGTTCGAATAGTGAGAAGGACTGACTGAACCCAAGGATCAGAAGGATTTCTGGTTGCCATGACCCTATAAGCAATGATGGCATCCGTGGCTACACGAGCTGACAAAGAGGATGGCGACAGAATGAACATTGATATGCCATTCCAGTTCGTGAGAAATTTGTCCCACATTGACATATCTGATATTGCTGCTGTTTTTAGCCTAGGAATTTGGTTGGGATATTGCACCTGCAAGAGGAAACTAAGAGGTGTGAGATGAAGGACCGCCCCTGAGGGACGATCCTCATGGCGAAATAAAGCATGCCCAGCAAGGATTGTAGCTGTCTCTTAGTACACCCTCGAGTAAGTAGACTCGAACATTGGGTGTCCGCCTGTTCGCCGAATAGCGAACAATTTTGGGTGTTCGCGGCAAATTCGAAAGCCGCGGAACACCCTTTAAAAGGACACACTTAACCCCTAAACTGCCACCTCCTGGTTAACCCCTTCACTGCCAGTGTCATTTACACAGGAATCAGTACATTTGTATAGCACTGATTGCTGTATAAATGACAATGGTCCCAAAAATGTGTCGAAAATGTCCGATGTGTCCGCCATAATGTCTTGGTCACAATAAAAATCGCTGATCGCCGCCATTACTAGTAAAAAAAAAAATATTAATAAAAATGCCATAAAACTATCCCCTATTTTGTAAACGCTATAACTTTTGCTAAAAAAACTATCAATTATTTGCTTATTGCGATTTTTTTACCAATAATATGTAGAAGAATACGTATCGGCCTAAACTGAGGGAAAAAACTTTTTTTTATACATTTTTGGGGGATCTTTATTATAGCAAAAAGGAAAAAATTAGTTTTTTTCAAAATTGTCGCTCTTTTTTTGTTTATAGCGCAAAAAATAAAAACTGCAGGGGTGATCAAATACCACCAAAAGAAAGCTCTATTTGTGGGAAAAAAAGGACGTCAAATTTGTTTGGGAGCCACGTCGCATGACCGTGCAATTGTCAATACTGAATCGCAAAAGACCCTTCAGGTCTGGTATGGATATTAAGGGGAACCCTGCGCCAACATTTTAAAAATGGCGTGTGGTTCCCCTCACAATCCATACCAGACCCTTCAGGTCTGGTATAGATTTTATGGGGAACCCCGTGCCAAAATTAAAACAAAAATGGTGTGGGGTCCCCCCAAAAATCCATACCAGACCCTTATCTGAGCAGGCAACCTGGCAGGCCGCAGGAAAAGAAGGCACATCCCCCCTCCTGAACCATACCAGGCCACATGCCCTCAACATTGGGAGGGTGCTTCGGGGCCTCATCCCCACAACCCTTTGCGCGGGGGTTGTGGGGGTCTGCAGGTGGGGGCTTATCGGAATCTGGAAGCCCCCTTTAACAAGGGGCCCCCAGATCCTGCCCCTCCTGTGTGAATTGGTAATGTGGTACAAATGTATCTCTACCATTTCACAAAAAAAGTGTCAAAAATGTTAAAAAAGACAAGAGACGTTTTTTGACAATTCCTTTATTCATTTCTTCTTCTTTCCCCGATTCTTCTTTTATCTTCTTTCTTCTGGTCTTCCTTTCGTGTTTTTCTTCTTCCTCCATCTTCTTCTTCCCCCGCTTCTTCCTCTATCTTCCTCAGCTTCTTCCTCTATCTTCCTCCCAATGTTGAGGGCATGTTGCCTGGTACGGTTCAGGAGGGGGGGGGGGCGCTCTCTCGTCCCCCCTCTTTTACTGCTGCCTACCAGGTTGAGTGCTGGGATAAGGGTCTGGAATTTTGGGGGAACCCACACTCTTTTTTTTGGCGCAAGGTTCCCCTGAAAGGTACGGTACAGATTTTGAGGGGGACCCCCAAGCCATTTGTTTTTTAATTTTGGCACGGGGTTACCCTAAATATCCATACCAGACCTGAAGGGCCTGATATGGAATTTAGGGGGACCCCCTCGCATTTTTTTTTATTTTGGTTCCCCTGTGGGGAAATCTCATGCCGTTTTTATCAATGAACTTTTATGTGTATTGCCAGACCAAAAATTCATTATAGCCGCAAGTAGTTTTAAATGACTTTTTTTCCTTTAGAAATGTCATTTTGCTGTCAGACTGTTCTAAACACGGGAAACATGCGCCCCTTTACAGGCATACCATAGACACCCCCCAGGTATGAAATTTAAAGGAATATTACACTTTTATTGTTTCAATTTAAGCATTATTAAAATCACTGCTCCCAAAAAAACTTTAGTTTTTAAAACTTTTTTTGCATTGATACAGGTCCCCAAACACTTTTTATGACAATAACTTGCATATTAACCTTTAAAATTAGCACTTTTGATTTCTCCCATAGACTTTTAAAGAGTGTTCCGCGGCTTTCGAATTTGCCGCGAACACCCCAAATTGTTCGCTATTCGGCAAACTGGCGAACAGCCAATGTCCAGGTCGAATACATGTTCGACCCGAACATAAAGCCCATCCCTACTGCTCAGCTTTTGAGCCATATTGAACAGTGACAGCTTTCTTCCCGTACTGGACCTTGTCGCTGTGCTAACATTGAATTTTTCCTTTTTTTTATCCTGTTTTTCATTATATGTCATTGATTTTATTGTTTAACCACTTGCTTACTGGGCACTTAAACCCCCTCCCTGCCCACGCTACTAGCGTGAGGAAAAAAAGCAGATTACCGGATCTGTTTACATCACTAGATCAGCTGTCATTGGCTGACATCTGATCACTTGGTAAGGGGCTGGGATCGTGGACTTGCTGATCAAAGAGCGAGCTGCGTGCACTCCTCAGGGGGAACGCAGGCATCACATGCTTGGGAGGATGTACATGGATGCCCTCCTGGCAATTTAGGCCCCCACTGTAGCCACCTTTTGGCATAGCACGTGCGCCAAGAGGTTAAATAGCACTTACAAACGCTGCACCTAATACCCGCTAGGCCAAACCTAAATGCTTTTGGTACCTTTTTCATGCCCCTGTTATGCTTCCAATCTAGATGTCCTCATTGTTGCAGCTGCTTATGTACTCTGATCACACTTATGTACCCAAACAGCAGTTCCATAGTGTACTTGCTGACCCTCCAGCTAACACTCTCTAAGGTGGGACAGTGTGCCTATCGCTGTCTCTGGTATTTTCTCTCCCCACACCTTGTGAGTTCTTCATTTCCACTTTTTCTCTCCCTAATTCTATCTTTTCTTCCTTCTCCTCCTTTCCCTCCCCTCTATGACTTTCCCTTCCCCCTTTGTGATGCCTCCTCTACCATTCACTTACTGCAACCTTAATCTTACCAACCCCCCTCCCCCACCTTTTTTTCCCTTTCCCCATCTCTTCACTGGCCCACTCCCCTCCCAGTCTTTTGTGCTCTTGGAGACCCACGCTCATGCCTTGGCAGCAGATAAACATGTGGATCTCTCTTTGCAATAGTTTTACTGAGGGAGGCAGAAAGGAAAGAAACCCAACTCTTGTTTGTCGACCTAATTTGCAGAAAACACCATTTTGGATGTCTCTCCTGTCACCCTCTGGGAAGTACATAAATGTGTGATCCGTGGTGATCCTTTGGATATATTTTGAATTTTTATCATTGGCTGCAAAAAGGGCTGTGAGGGAACACCAAGAGACAATCAAAGCATTGATTGAAAAAATAAAATGCCTGGAAATGCTACATAAATACTCTAAAGCCCCATACACACGGTCGGATTTTCCGATGGATTCTGTCCTATCAGACAATGTTGTCAGAAATTCCGACCGTGTGTAGGCACCATCGGACAGTTTCCATCGGATTGTCCGACGGACAAAGTCCTATCTCCTGCTGGATAGATTTTTTGACAACAAAGTCCGATCACACCAAATCCGATCGTGTGTAGCGAATACCAACGGACAAAGTGCTACGCATGCTCAGATCACATTACAAGACCAAAGCTATTGGCTACTAGCCTCTACGTAGTCCCGTCGTAGGCAACAAATGTCACCACGTTCAGAATGATCGGATTTTCCGACAACTTTGTCCGACCGTGTGTACACAAAACCAACATCGGACAAAGTACGACGGACATGATCCGACGGACCTGGTCCTCGGATAATCCGAGCGTGTGTATGGGGCTTTACACATAAAATACCCTACAGGATCTGTTACATATGCGTTCCATCTGGCTAGAACTTGAAAAATGTACGTGGAGATGTTATGTGCTTTGCCAAAAAGTGTCCTATGAACATAGTAACAAAAGTGGTAGATTTCTGGTGCATGCAGTGCAGGCCTCTAAGACCTCTCTTACAATTCACCTTATATGTGACTATCATGGCAAACTCTTTTCCAGAAATGACAACATAGCAAAACACATTGAACTCTTTTGCCCCATACACACGATCCGAATATTGGCTGTGAACTTGTTGGCAGAAAGTTGGACCGTGTGTATGCTCCATCGAACATTTGTTGTCGGACTTTCCCCAAACAAATGTTGGTTAGCAGGTTCTCAAATTTTCCGCCAATAAATGTTTGTTGTCGAACTTTCTGATCGTGTGTACACAAGTCCGTCGGACAAAAGTCCATGCATGCACAGAATCCAGTACGAGCCGGAGATATAACTAGCATTCGTAATAGAGGTATCACGTACATCTTGTACCTCACAACATTTGTGTGACCGTGCGTATGTAAGACAAGTTGGAGCCAACATCCTTCGAACAAAAATCCACGGTTTTGTTGTCAGAAAGTCCAATCGTCTGTACGGGGCACTTTACTCAAAATTACCCATTTGTACTGTGGCCAATCCTTTTTTTTATTTTTTATAGTTAACCTAAACTAGAACCACACCACCTTGCATATTGGCCAGTAAAGGACTTGAGACCACCACAATCTTCTCACAGAACAAATCAACAACACTGCTATGTAAAACATATATAATTTATTAAATTCATGAATATGAAAGAAACATATAGCACTCAAATCCCCTAAGAGCAATTACAAATCACATATAACTCATAAAGGAGCCCTCTGAAAATACCAGTTGTAAATTGGTGTAATGAACCAACAAGCACATGCAAAACAGAATATTTTATCATAGTAGTAATAGCTCATGAGGAAGTTGTTACATAGCAACACCACTATCCTATGGATGCCCTCAAAACCTCTATGCAGCATGATATGGATAAAAACTCCTCGGAATCTTAATTATTTTCCACTTTTCTTTTGATAATGACACCACTTATGGTGTTGAGCTAGTAGTATAAGTTTGCAGTTCATCAGTAAGGATGTTTTCAATTGTTTGGTATATAGCCAGTTACAATAATTGCACAAAAAGGTTAGGTTGTTCAAAGTTTTTCTTAGTATATACTGTATAAGGGGTTTGTGCCCACTTTATCAATATTTGTGTTTGTGTATCTCTGTGAACACTATTGGTGTTATTTTTATATAAAATGGTGTTAAATGTATAGATCCTGGGTAGGGTTGAGCGAACCCGAACTGTAAAGTTCGGGTCCGTACCGGACTTTTAGGTGTCCGGGTCCCGGACCCGAACCCGAACAATTGACTGTGTGTTCGGGTTCGGGTCCGGTGTTCGGCAATGTATTGGCGCCTTTTTAAAAGCTGCAGGGCAGCCAATCCACGTTAGTTTCACTAGTGTGCCCATAGAAGCCATCACAGCCATGCCTACTAATGGCATGGATGTGATTGGACAGTGCAGCATGTGACCCAGCCTCTATATAAGCTAGGGACACACAGCACAGCACTCACTCTGCTTTAGACAGGTTCCTGGCTGCTGCTGCTGTGAGGGAGAGAATTACATGATAGGAGTCAGTCCACATTCATAAAATATCTTCTCATTAGTCAGCGATCTATATAGCTATAGGGTGTAGGGCAAGTTTACTGTGTGTGTTTTGAGGGATAGAGAATTATCCAGATT
The DNA here is from genome assembly GCA_028564925.1 of Lithobates sylvaticus. Classification (NCBI taxonomy): domain Eukaryota; kingdom Metazoa; phylum Chordata; class Amphibia; order Anura; family Ranidae; genus Lithobates; species Lithobates sylvaticus. The sequence goes on from CM053030.1 coordinate 248,036,551, forward strand.
CAGAAATCAATTCTTAGACCTTTTAAAACTTAAGAAACTTTTATCTGCAAGCTCAGTGCACCAGCACTACATATGTTACGGTGAGATACAACATACTCTGGGTGTATTCTGCTTTTGCAAAAACATTGCAAAAAAATAAAATGTTGCAGTGTTTTCTGCATGTTTGCAGGAGTGTGTGAAATATTCAATCTATTTTTCTTCAATTGTGATATTTGTGCTATTTGACGCACATCCCTTGCCTGGCGCATGTGCTGAAATTGGTGGTCCAGAGGGTCCTTAAAAATTACCCCGATATGCCAGAACTGCTGCAGAAAGTGCGGGCCGTCTGTGCGCACTTTCGGTGTTCTCACCCTGCTGCTGCTCGTAACTTTGGCCTTCCCGCTCACCATCTCATATGTGACGTGCCCACAAGGTGGAACTCCACCTTGCACATGCTGGCCGGACTGTGCGAGCAACAGCAGGTGATAGTGGAGTTTCAGCTGCAGCACGCATGCATGAGTCGCTCTGCGGAACAGCACCACTTCCCCACCAATAACTGGGCCTCCATGCGAGACCTGTGTTCCTTGTTGCGCTGTTTCGAGTACTCCACCAACATGGCCAGTGCTGATGACGCCGTTCTCAGTGTTACTATCCCAGTTCTATGCCTCCTTGAAAAAACGCTTCAGGCATTGATGGAAGAGGAAGTGGCACAGGAGGAGGAGGAGGAGGAGATCAGTTCCAAAGCTTTCAGGGCAGTCATTCACAAGTGGCTACAAGGGTGGGTTCCTGCACCAACAAGCACCAGGTACACAATTGTCCGGCAGCAAGGGCACAGTTCTGGAGGATGACGAGGTGGAGGATGAGGAGGAGATGGAAGAGGAGGAACCATGTTCACAGCAGGGTGGCACCCAGACCAGCTCATGTCCATCACTGGTGCGTGGCTGGGGGGATACAGAGGACACAGACGATACACCTCCCACAGAGGACAGCTTTTCGTTGCCTCTGGGCAGCCTGGCACACATGAGCGATTACATGCTTCAGTGTCTCCGCAGCGATCGCCGAGTTACCCACATTTTAACTGGTGCTGATTACTGGGTGGCCACCCTGCTAAATCCCTGTTACAAGGAAAACGTGCCATCCTTAATTACCACACTGGAGCATGATCGTAAGATGCGCGAGTACACGCGCACGCTGGTAGACGCGCTGCTGGTGGCATTCCCACTTGACAGCGGGGGTACGGTGGAAGCACAAGGCGAAGGCAGAGGAGGAGGAAGAGGTCGACAACGCAGCTGGGGCACCGCTAGCACCTTGGAATGCAAGGTTAGCATGGCCGAAATGTGGAAAAGCTGTGTCAGCACGCCACAACAACCAGCACCACCAGCTGAGATGGAACGTCTTAGCAGGGGGCAGCATTTCACCAACATGGTGGAGCAGTATGTGTGCACACGCCTATACGTACTGAATGACGGGTATGCCCCCTTCAACTTCTGGGTATCCAAATTGGGCACATGGCCTGAGCTTGCCCTTTACACCTTGGAGGTGCTGGCCTGCTCTGCAGCCAGTGTATTATCTGAACGTGTATTTAGCACGGCAGGGGGCGTTATCACAGAAAAGCGCAGCCGCCTGTCCAGAGCCAATGTGGACAAGCTCACGCTCCTTAAAATGAACCAGGCATGGATCCCACAGGACTTGTCCATACCTTGTGCAGAATAGACATGTATACCGGTGTTCTGACAAAAACTGTCTGGCCATCGGATAGTGTCCGGCCACTTACTGCGCAGGCGCACTGCTTGCGCAGTACGGAGGACAAGGAGATTCACAAAATCTCCAAAGATGAACGGCACCTGCGCCGTGAGTGCAGGTTCAAGCCCCACCATCCAAGTGGACATACGGTAGCATATAGTAACAGGGCCCCTCACGGGCTCGCTTCGCTCACCATGCTTCGTGCACTGCCTTGCTTGGCTCGGATTCAACCTCGGATGATGTGGCTTGAACCTGGACTTACCGCGCATTGTCTTCGGATAGTTTCGAAATCCCCTTGTCAGTACGAGCAAGCGCAGTACTGGGTGGACACTATGCGACGGGGGAAAGAATTTGACACATCACTACCAGCCTTACCCAGCCATTGTTGTATTTTTGAACCAGTGTTGGCTACCTCGTCCTCCTCCACCGCCGCTTCCACCTACACCGCCACATCCACCGCCACCTCAACCTCCTACTCCATATGGACCTCGCCCTCCTAGGTCAAGATTATAATTTTTTTTATTTCCAAGTATTTTATTTTCCCACTATCTTATCCATTAAATTGAAAAAAAAAATTCCAGAAAGGGTGTATTCTGGCGCATTCCCACCATATGTGCGGCATTGTGCCGTTTAGTTTCTGAGGTTCTGAATGACTTCCTGTACCTCTTCTGCTGAGATTTTTATGTTATTTTAAGTTATTTCCCTATCCACATTTTGTTTGCAGAGCACTTGCCATGCTCTTATCAACATGTTGTTGCCATTTGCAGCCCTCTAGCCCTTTCCACTTTTTTACAGCCATTTTAGTCTTTAAAAGTTCGTGTCCCCATTGACTTCAATGGGGTTTGGAGTTCGGGGTCAAGTTCGGGTCAAGTTCGGTCCCGAACCCAGACTTTTTTCCAAAGTTCAGCCGAACCCGCTGAACCCGAACATCCAGGTGTCCGCTCAACTCTAATCCTGGGTTCTCTGCAGATAGGTGCCCTTGCAGATCACCTTGTAGAGTTTACAAGTATAATCAATTTAAAGTCTTATTACAACTGTGCTGAACATATTCATGTTTGTGCTTGTTAGTTTTCGCACCAATTTTTTGAGAGCATTTACATTTCAGAGGGCTCCTTTATAAGTTGCATAGGATTTTTAATTGCAGTTTTTTTTTTTTTTACTGGCAAGATTTTTATATAATAATATAATAATTTAGAAAATTTAAATGGTCACAGTCTATTATTAGTATCTGTTTTATTTAATGTCTATAACTAACAATAGTAATAACTTTCTGTATATAATATATGTGTTATTGTTAGATATAACATACTGGGTGTAATATACTAGTAACTGTTCAATATATTTTTTGTCAGTGGTTATGCTGCATGATATATTATAACTTTACACTTAAAGTGGAGGGCCACCCTTTAAACAAAAAACTTTAAAAAAATGTTAATAAAAATGTTAAATAAAAAAATATAACATTTTTTTTTTTTACTTACCAGAAATGGCTGTTGCTAGGCAGATCATCTTAATCTGCCTCTTCCTGTTCCGCAGGGCTGTTCTCTCTTCTGCTCCGAGCGCCGTCTTCTAGTGAATGGGGCGCGGTGTGTTATGGGAACTATGTCCCACAACACATCGCGTTCCCCATTCACAAAGCGCCGCGCGACGACTCGCGCATGCGCAGTAGGCCGTGCGGCGACTTGCGCAGTAGGCCGCGCGGCGACTTGCGCATGCGCAGTAGGAAACGGGCAGCGATCGCTGCCGTTTCCCTTACTGAGGATGGCGGCACTGGGACCGGAGCGCCGAGGGACATCTTGGCCTCCACGACCGACATCGCGGGCGCCCTGGGAGGGTAAGTGTACTTATTAAAAGTCAGCAGCTACTTTTTTTTAGCTGCTGACTTTTATTTTATTTATTTTTTGCTGAACCACCGCTTTAAGGGGTAGGCAAAAACTCATACATTCAGGGTTTATTTACATTAAGTGTATTGAGACTACACTCTGCAGCCTTGCCCAGCACTGTAGCAATGCATAGACAAGACAAATTCCTTGTTTCCTAAAAGCAGTTTACATGCATGCAGTGCTTTTTTATGTGCAGTTGAGTGTGCCGCAATTTACCACATTACACCACGGTGCAGCTGAGAGAGATTAATGAATTGTCCTTTTAAGATATTTCATTAACATTCAGAAAAAAAGAATGTTGCTGTGTAATGCGCAATGATGACCCAAACCTAATATGAATGACACCACATGGTCCAACTATAGGCCGATTTTCATACTCAACTTAGATATAAAAATCCTTGCTAAGGTTCTCTCAACTCACCTCAATCCTTTCATTTTCACTCTAATTTACAAAGACCAGACCGGGTTTATTCCCTCTCGCCAAGCAGGTGATAACATACGATCGGCAACCCTGTTTTCACACAGCCCAAAAACATCAGATCCCCTCCTACTTTATCTCCTTAGATATACGCAAAGCATTTGACACGCTCTCCTGGCCTTATCTACATTTTATCTTACACTATTGGGGTTTCGAAACCCATTTTTTGCAATGGGTTTCTGCCTAATAACAAAACCCTAGAGCATATGTATACTACTGACTTATTTCCCATAGAACGAGTTACTCGCCAAGGTTGCCCCCTCTCCCCACTCCTCTTTGCTTTAGCAATTAAACGACTAGCCCTCTTAGTCCACTCTAACCCAAACATCAAAAGCCTGAATTTTGCAGATGATGTCCTCGTGTTCCTGACTTCCCCCTTGACCTCATATCCTAACCTACTGGACACATTATCCAGCTTTAGACAAATATAAGGCCTTATAGTTAACCCACAAAAGTCGATGGCTCTGAATATCTTCCAGTCACCCACTCTGCATACTCAACTGCGCAAAATTCTTCCCATATCCTGGGCCCCTAGGCACAGTTCCTATTTAGGTATTAAATTCACTGTCAACCCCTTAGACCTATATGCTGTCAACTATCCCCCTATACTAACACACCTCACCAAACTTATGTCAAAGTGGTCTTCTCTACCCCTAGCTTGGATGAGTAGGATAACTTTTCCAGGTACTACCTGTACAGGTTCCATTCTATTACCTGCGGATCCTGCAACGTAGGGCTGCTCAATTCATTTGGGGAAAAATTAAACCTTTCTTGCCTACACCTATATTATACACCCCTAAGATCAGAGGTGGTCTTGGCGTGCCTGACTTCTCCAAATATTACTATGCAGCTCAATTAGCGCAGCTCCCTAAATATCACGCAACTAAGGAAACCCCACTTTGGGTAGCAATATAAGCTGTAAACTGTGACTCCCCTTCCATCACAAATCTCTTATGGCTAACACCACCTTAACATAGAACTATCTCCAACCCCATCACTAAACAAAGCCTTGCCGTATGGGATAGGCTTATACTCTGCTTCAGCCTCCAATCTCTCCATAACCCCTACTCTCTTTCCTTTGTCTTCTCCATCTTTCTTCTCCGCATGGTCAAATGTGGGGCTGCTCAGAGCCCACCATCTCTTCTCAGCTAGATCCACAAAACCCTTCCCGACACTTTGTGAGTCACATGGTCTTCCTTCTTCTGAACTTTTTAGATATCTACAAATTAAAAAGAAAATGCTCCCTGCACATCCCTTGATTCTTCTACCCCAAGCTTCACAACATTTAAACAAGCTTGCAAATTCGACCTCTATAAACGTGGACTTATCTCGGACCTTTATATGCACCTCCTATCTCCCTTATCATCCTCTACCCCGACCTATGTTAGTAAATGGGAAGGAGACCTTAACCTAACACTTGATGCAGTCGACTGGACCTATATCTGGCAGGCAACTAAATCAGCCTCACCTAACATTGTAGCCCTGGAAACTAACTATAAAGTACTCACTAGATGATATCTGGTCCCAGCCAGGATATCCAAATTTCTCCCACAATACCCAATGCAATGCTTCTGAGGTTGCAATGCGCGGGGCACCCATGTTCAAGTTTGATGGGACTGCCCTATTGTACACACCTTCTGGTCTGAAGTATTTGGGATTCTTTCAACTCTTTTTGATACTTCACTGACACCTGACCCGACAGTGGCGCTCCTTAACCACAAACCCACGGCTCTGACCCACCGCCAATCTAAACTTTTACTTTTCGCCACCATAGCAGCCAAACAAACCATTGTGAAAGTTACAGCTGCATTGGTCCTCTCTCAGGGGCCCCCTCTCCTTCCTGCTTATGTCCACCCCATTTTCACTTGAATTTCCTACCTCTTCCCCACCTTTTCCTCCCCTCCTTTCTCTAGTCTGTTCCACTTGCTTTTAGCCCTTATGTCCTCTGCTCCATCACCAATGTGTATCTTTTCTACACTTAGCCTGGATAATTCTGGACATTATAATCCCCATTGGAGATGCTGGCTTGGGCCGATCTTGATAGCGGCCTACCAATACATCCTGGGAATATTTCCAGAAGACCATATGGGGTGTAAGATTGCACAGTGATTCCACCATCTATAACCAACATCCCTAACAGCCTCCAATATTGAGTGATTCCTTCCTGGTCATTGTCATCATCCATAAACTATGAACCCACTTAAGCCTGCCTCAACTGGGGGTCTACTCTCTGTGGTCATTTTGCTCTGTATCTTTGTACAATTGTTACCTAATATGCCTTTTGTTATGACTTGCAATTTGTTGATGGCTTGCATTTTGAAATATTTCTAATTTTTCTTTTCATTCTGTTTGATATTCATGTATTGTATTTTTATAAACTTTAATAAAATTTTTGAACAAGAATAAATAATGGCACTGTAAACGCAATGCATGTTTTTGCACATTGTTCATGCATTTTAGGAAATTTAGGCAGAAACGTCTGCCGATGCACATTTTTGCATGTTTTTGACGTGGAAAACAAGTGACAAAAAGAACGTCTGCTGTCTGCATTTAGGGTAGCATTAAAAAATATTGGCACCACTAGCGCAATGCATGTTTTTGTGCATTTTTCATACATTTCAGGAAACGCATGCAGAAACGCACATTCCCATTTCACTCAGGTGTGAATGCAACCTTAAGAGGGCCCTAAATAGCACACTACCAATGCCTGCAGGTAACATCAGGGTAAAATGTGCATGAATATTTCACTTCACTAATAATTCAAAGAGTAGCTGAAAATGAAGAGTTAAGGTGCACTGGACCTAATTTATCAAAATGGTAAAAGTGCACTAAAAAGAATAGAAGTGAACTTGTGCTCACAAAAGCATGCTCTCATCTACAAGGAATTTCAACAACAACAACACATTTCATATACATGACTGGATATTTAAAGGGAACACAGGTTCACTTCATCTGATTTTGATGCACTTCACACCTTAGTAAATCAGATCTTTTGCCTCATTGGGTTCAATTTTCAACCTGTGAGTGATTAAATCAGGATATTCCATGGTGAATCCTTAATCACGCTATGCATCTCTGCTAAGTATAATATATATGCAGAATAAGGCGGAAAAAAAAAAAGAATAAAAAAAAAAATCTTTTCCGCCAGAAGGCTTGTCAGGTTTAATTTTGAAGCATACTGATCATCCATCTGGTGTAAATATATGCATAAAGGTGTAGGTGGTAACAATTTTAGAAATTACTTAGAAATCATGCTTTCAAAAATAACCTGTTTTTTTTTTTTTTAGATTTTCTGAACAAACAATGCCTCATCAAAGGTCAATGCTGCTTAGGTATTTCATAGAACTGCACACAGTTCTAGTTTTATAATATTATAGAAGTGTGCCAATTGTTAAATGTAGCTCTGAACATCTTAAATGCTGCCTAAATTACACCAATGATCTGATTGCCATTTAATTAGCATATTTAATATTAGGTTTGGGCTTCCTCTATTTTTCGGCATGCTTAAACAGATGGAATGCTTTAATCCCTGCCAACAAACCTAAAAATAGCTTCAGCCACACAGAGATTCGAGATTTGAAACAGTGTAGATTGATCAAGTTGGTTCTAACAGGTAATCTGAAGGCTTTCTACATTCAAATGTGTGCATGTTTTTACTACAGCATTACAATGGCATATCATTTTTCTGATAATGCTGAAGTTGTAGAGATGTCATTAGCTGCTACTGTTGCTGACAGTATTCTAGCAGATTAGATGGGGCTGATTAAGTGTGGATAGATGTAGTCTGTTACCAACTAGTAGAAACCCCTCCTCTGTGTTCCAACCCACCCTATTCATTTGCAAATCATTCTGTGTGCAGCCAAGATTTCACTCCAGCTATCTCTCCTCCTCCCTTAGTTATCACCCACCATGCTGAATACTGCTTTTCTATCAGCAGCACAATCTCCTCACGTCTGAGACTTGCTTATTAATCAAGCTTTGAAAGAAAACCAATCAGATAGTCGATTGGACTGCAATCCCTTGCTTGTCAGAGTTAAAATAATACTGGAAGAGGGATCCTTTAGATAAGAGCAGATTTAGCAGTGAAGTTACTATACGGTAAGCACTGTGGAGAATGCATTGACAGCATCCTGCTGGACAACGATTGATGTGCTGAATGCATAGTATGATCTAAGGTAAGTGAAATAATAGACTAATATTAGTGTTCTTAAGTCAACTGTTTGGTATGTTTTTGTATATTTTATACATATTAACTTTTTCACATGAAATCAAATACAGTATAACACTTGACTATGTTCAGCACAGCATCATTGTGCAAGCAATTACTGCTTCTTATATAGACATTTTATATATTGATGTTTACTTTGCTCTCAACTCAATTGTCATAATGACTAATGTAAATTGATCTTTGTAGATTAAAGACTTTGGAGTCACTGAGTGTTTAGTTTACTTTTTCTTTACAATGTTCAGCTTTTTGCATTTAATATTCTTAAGTACTCTCGTTAGCAGAGAAAATACAATCCTGGTCATGCTTTTAACAAATATTCATTTTTATTTAGCTGAAACAATGTATTGTTTTGATAGTAAAATATTGTGCTTAGCAGTGCTAGAGCAGAAGAGGACAGGTGGAAGACAATATTGCTACACTAGCTAAGCAGAACTGCCTTATGTAAAACTTATTTAGCAGATGTTATCCGACGGTACTTCTGACCTTCCTCTTCATATTAATGGACAGATCAGCAGTAAAGCTGCCAGGCTGCAGAAACATGTGAAAGTGACGTTAGGAAATGAAATGATTCAGCAAAACACAATTATATGATGAAGTGTTTTGTCTTGCCAGCAATATATAGTAGGATTGGTGTAATTGCATATTTCTTGTTACCTTGAAGGTCCCAAACATGGGATGATGAATACCAGTTGTAAAGAAATCAATATTTACTGGGATTGAAAGGAACTGTTGCTCTACAGTTATTTATTTATTTATTTTAAATAAACCACAGTCAGTTTGAAAGTGTTTAGAGGATCACCTTGGGGGTTTTACTTAATAAATTGTACCAGAAACATTACATGCATACGGGGAATAAGTAAAATATTCCATACTGACTATCCATAAAAAATAATGTTCCTGCTTGCCTAAAATAATATTAATAAAATTAATAATAAATGTAATTAACATTGTTAAACTGGTACTATTTAAAATATGTGAGATTCAAGATAGGTTAAACAAAAGAAACAGGGTATACATACAAAAACATTCATAGCACTATATGATGTGCTGTTTTAATTTAAAGACATGGTACTGTTAATATATTAAAACTCTCAACATGCATATGATAAAATATTTAGCAATCCATGTTTACTATGGTAAATGATGTTCTTTTTCACATAACATTACATTTTTTTTGCAGAATTAAAAACAAAAAAAAACTGTCACTGAGGAACTTAGGAGGAAAGTATAAAATTCAATTCAAAGAGTAGTCATTCACATCTGCTCTTTAGTCTTGAACTATGATTATTTTTGTTTCATATTTCTCAGCACAATAGTTAAATCAAGGCAATGCCCTTGAAAAGGGGCTAAGCAATTATATAAAGGCCTGAATCAACTGATCTTGACTCAATTGACAGTTCATTATTTGAAAAATGTATCTCTCAAGGTTATACTTAAATACCTATGCTAAGCTGTAAGTGTAACATTTTGTTGTTGCATTTATAGTTATTGTTAAGCTTTTTTGTATTCATCTTTCATGCATATGTATAACTTCATAGTCAATGCCATGAGTGTTCCATATTTCAGCAGAGTTTATTACTCTCACAACCAATTCATTCTGCCTGTACAGTTGACTTGCTTTCAAAAGAGGAGCATCACTATTTCTTTTATACAGAATCAAAAGAAACCTGTGCAGATAGAAAGATATAAGCTGACATTTTTAATTACCTGTTTAAAATACTAGTTGCCTGGCTTTGATTCTGACCTGTTGGCTTCAAAGTATTTTGTTTTACTGACCTTAGACAAGCATGCAATTAGGGAAGTAAGGGCTCCTAATGTGCATGATTTCTTTGTAACACAAAGTACTAAAGCCACAGGATCAGTCTTGCAACCTAGCATATAGCTCAGTTATACCATTATCCATATAATTTTTTTGTTTTTAGATTTTTAGATCAAATGTGTTAACAATTGACCTTTCTGTTGAGTGTACACATTGAGTTTCCTCAGATCTCTAAAGTCTGCTCTGAAATGTAACTGCATAAAATTATTCACACAATGAAAATGTCAAAAAAGTGTTCATCATGTATTTGTGGTTTATTATATAGTCTCAAAGAGTAAAACTGGTACCAAAAAACAAATCTTGAAAATTGTGCCCTAAATATGTATAGAAAAGGTTTTTTTAGGGACTGGTATATCCAAGGTACTCCTCTGGCTTGATTGAAGGTGTGGATCAGGCTACTGAAAAGAATATACATTTTATCATGTTAAGTAATGTCTAGTACATAAAGTTTTTAAAAATATAAACCAAGATTATAGGCGAGCAAAGTTTCAAAGAACTGATGTGTAACTTACATCTTTTAACAATTATCTACCACATTACCTATTCAAGCTTCAAATTATTATCTTGAAGGTTTTTTATGACTTTGTGTTTCTTTTAGTATTATGAAAGCATTTCTGGAGAATTTATGAACAGTCCACTAAACCTATGTCAGTACTGTTATTATTATGGTGCAAATACATAGATTCCTTTTCCGTCCTTTCCAATAAATGAAGCCACACTTACCTTTTATAATGCACCTACAAAGTTAGGAGGTTATTTCATTATTTTTGCTATATTACCAAATTTGATTTGCTACCATGTATTGGCCAATTAATCATTTATATTTTTGTCCAAAATTGTCTATAAACTTAATTTAACTTTCCTAAGGGTAAATATTTATTTATATCTAAGTGCAACATGTATTATTTAATTACTTAAAACAATGCAATCTCTGTTTTCTATGACCTTCATTATAACACAGATAGTTTCTGCTTAACTGTGGGCCTGATGACTTTGACCAAATCATGTGGGTTGACAGGATCATATGTTAAATTTTTTTTTTTTCTGTTGTAGTTCAAATTTTTGGGGTTTTTTGGAATTGTACCTGATTATCAGATTGAAATTGATTAGGATGTCTTAAGTGGTCAGTTTGATGAGTACAAAACCGCTATACATATATTTAGTAACAGTCAAAAACTTTATATATAAAAAATAATTGCCAATAAGATTTTTATACTTACTATTTTATTGTAATTTTTTACAAATATGTACAGTGTGAGATGGTTCATTCATTAGCTGCAAAATACTATTTTATTTTGGTAATCAGTTGCAACTATTTTAAATGTACCATTCAGAATAAGGTAAAAAGAAGAAAAAACATGCTCTGCATTGATTAGCTAGAATTTTCAATATATTGGTGACTAGTTTTACACACATTATTGTTTATTTTATATTGCTTAACGTGTTTAATTCGTTATTCAATGCGTCCTTGTTAGTATCTAAATTTCCATTTTCCCTTGACTGAATGAACTGAAATATACTGTATAATGATTGACAATGCATGCAGTTATAACAATGCCTTTCATGGTGAGCAAAAGTATTACCATGGATTTTATCTTTCTTGCAACAATTATTATACTGAGCTATACATTTAAGCAAATTAAAGATCTTTCATCACATAGACCATGCTCTCTAATAAACACTACCCCACTCTCTGCCATTCATTGTAACAAATCACTTCTTGGTTATTGCTTTTCTATCACAAACCTATCTTCACAAACAATTTCATGTTAATATCATATCTTTTTAAGCAAATTGTGGTAGATACTTGTTTTAAATAATGGTTTCTTTAAAATATATACATTTTTATACCATATGTAAGACTGCTGGCTATTTGTCATTAATAAAAAGCCTCCACCTTCATATTAAAAGGGTTTAAAAAAGTTATTAAAAATCAATTGATTATTGTAATGCTAATTATTATTTAGTAAATACACTATCTTAGCTCTTGATGTTTGTAGTGCCAGTTAAAAAGAAAATAGTTTTGTATCCCTTCAATGGTTCAGTTGTTCGGTCAATTTTATAGTGTTAGACAAGATCATGTGAAATATTAAGCAGTAAGAGCAGGTTGTTGAGCTATTTAGCAGGTTAGGTTTTAAACAATAACACTGTGTGTGTAACATTTGGCCTGTTTTCTGTCATCTGGGAAGATCACAACTAGTTTAATGATTAATTGTCTGGAATATGGCTCAGAGGCTCAGTGAAGCAATACAGAATCTGATTTTTAAAATCCGACCTGAAGGCTATGCTCTGTAAGCTTCAAATCCAATGAAAATGGAGTATAAAAACACTTTTATTAGTCTGTATGGTCTAGGATTCTTTGTATTGGTTAGGTAATTTATGAGCTAGAAAATGAAAGCTGGAAGAAATAGTGACTGTTGAAATGGTTTGCTTATTTTCTTGTTTTAAACCCACAATCAGATTTATGTTTAGGAAAATACATAGATATTACGAAAAAAAAACAAAGGGGTTATTTTACTATTGGGGTAGAGAATGCTCACTTAAAATCAAGATGTTTACATAACAATGTAAACTTGTGTTCACTTTGGTAGCCAGATCTTGCTCAGGAATAATTAAGGATAGGATTTTGTGTCTCATGATTGGATGTTTATTCATTTAGCTAAGTGAACATTCTCTACCGTTTTATCGAATCAATCTCAGTCAATCCCCAGGTCAAATTTGCAAAACTCAAGTTCATGTTGCCAGCCAGGGTAAGCACCATTCACTATTCCTCTACTGAAATCTGTGCTGGTTTGTTCTGCATCCTTAGGCATACACAATCATATACTGTAGGTAAACCTGAGTGTGTTCAGTGGATACTCTAAGACATATCTTACTATTAAGCTAACATAACTTAAGGTTAGCATATCATATATCTAAACTGGAGTGGGCAGCAAATAATGTTAGAAATTGGCTCCACAGGATGTCTGCACATACATTTTCTGGCCTTCTGGGTGTTCTTGGACGCACTGATCTGAGGTGCTCACCATGCCAATGGCAACTTTCTGCAACAAAGAGATTTGGTGCCTTATCTTTTAATGCAATGTATGCCTTGACTGAGCTGTACAAACAAGATCACATTGTATGCAGGAATGCCAGAGCTCAAATATCTGAACTGAAAATTGAAATTTGCAAATAGAACTCCAATGGGTTTTGGGATTTATGGAGTATTGAAAATACAAAAATTATTTTGCAGGCACTTCTCAGAGCCCAATTTTAACTTCTTCTATTGGTTTTATTAGTTTAAAAAGATTTATTTCAAAGGAGAGATGTCATGGGAGAAAGTTGTGGACTTCCACTGTTGACCTTTGCTTTGAAAAATGCTATAGTTGCCTGGCTATCATGTTGACCGTCACTTACCTAGAGAAGATATGGATTTTTACTTTCTCAGTTTGCGGTCTGCATGCATGTTCAAGGTCAGCGATTCAGAAAATACTGACAGTGGGTAGGCATAACAGCTAGGTAGCATGCAAAACATGTCTTCCTGATTCTGATAAGCCCCTATTGGACAAGGATATGATATACACAAAGGAATCCCCAGCCAATTTCCTTACAAGCAGAACAAAGCAGCTGGGAAATGTCATTTTGCCAGCAATTTAAACATGTTTTTCTATTTTTGTCAGTTTTGTTGTAGTAGGTTGTATACATCGCACAGATGTGCCAAAGTTTTATTTTTTGTTTGCTTGTTCTCCAGGGCAGTGCCCAGCCAGCCAGCCAGTGCCATTTATTTGACAATCCCTTGCCTATTACTGTTTTTTTTTAACATTTGGTTCATGTTGAGTTCATTGGGGTTCAGATTCGGCACCTGAGCATCGAAACCACCTTAAGCCCCATACACACGGTCGGAAAATCCAACCACCAAATCCATCGGATTTGGTCCGACGGATTTAGTCCGACACTGGTGTTGCATACACACGGTCGGACAATGTTGTCGGAAAATCCGATCATTCTGAACGTGGTGAAGTTTGTTGCCTACGATGGGACTACGTAGAGGCTAGTAACCAATAGCTTTGGTCTTGTAATGTGATCTGAGCATGCGTAGAACTTTGTCCGTCGGAATTTGCTACACACGATCGGAATTGGTGTGATCAGACTTTGTTGTCGGAATATTTATAGAGCAGGAGATAGAACTTTGTCCGTCGGACAATCCGATGGAAACTGTCCGATGGTGCCTACACACGGTCAAAATTTCCGACAACATTGTCAGATAGGACAGAACCAATCGGAAAATCCGACCGTGTGTATGGGGCTTTAGACTGAACCAAGGTGTTTTGACTTAAAAGGAATAGTTATTTGTTTTATGAATAGAATAATAACATATTCCAATTAAATCCAAAGTAGACTTGTGTAGAGTATAGATATTTGTTATAACTAATCAATTTGTTTTATTGTTTCGTTCTTGGATAATTTATTATTTATGTATATATTTGTGATAACGAATCGTAATTCTGAAAGTTGTTTGTTTATTGAATTCATTAACGCACACACAATGACAATATCTCTTCCCAAAACTCATCTCCCCTGCTCAAATGCAATACAACACCCTTCTCAGTAATGCACTTTGACAGTGGTTGTGCTGCATCACTGCTGCTGGTACCAGGAGGAACCTGATTTTTAGAGCTTGAATCCATTAGCACACACACACACACACACACACACACTCTATCTCTTCTGCTGCTTCTCAAAACTTGTCTCCTTCACTCAAATACAACACTCTTCTCACTCACTCTCAGGAATGCACTTTTCCAGTATTATTAATCCAACCTCCACCACAAAATAAATCAGCTGATTGGGCTGTAAGATTTACTCTGAGTCAACCTGCTGTTTCATTAGACCTTTAACGAATTAATGAATCATGCCAAATTAATTTGTTATTCTCATTATAATTTCTTTCATATTAGTTGAAATTTGTTTTTTCTTGCAGAAGATACAGAATTGATCCAAATTTTGATTAGTTACTAAACAAATTGCACATTTCTAATCTAAGGTTTAAATATTTAATAAATAATGCTAGCATCTAAAATCATTACTAGCCTACATTTCTGAGGCAGATTCCATATGAACTTGTTTAGTTTTTCATTATGTATAACCCTATGTAATTGAACGAGAATTATGATTTCAGTATGAGTTGATACTAGAACGCGATTAGCCACTGTGCCTGAAACCTAGTCTTTTAAAGTTTATGTAGGTCCCATTTATTATATCAGCTCTGCTTTGCTGTCCTTTTTAATAGTTGCTATAAATCATTTGTGGACAGAATTAAAACACATTTCTTTTTACTGATATGAAAAACACTGATAAGTGGAAAAGATAAAGCATTTAATCACAGGATTTTCCTGTCCTACAGTTATATATTAAGTCATATTCCATTGTGTTCTTCCTTTTGCAAATGCATGAATTAAATAATTCTGCATTGAAGTAATCTGGGATGAAAATTAAAAAAGAGAAATTCTTCCATTGCGTTTTTGTACACTTTTGCTATCTAAGACATTCTGCATTACCATACCATTCCATATATATTTTCCTTTTTAATTTCATCACAGAACACACTGATTAATACATAATTACATGTCTTCTATATTATTAGGCAGTTCTCTATACTTGAACTATGACTGGCTCATAGTCTGTATTTAACTAATCAGAACAACTAAAATATAACATACTAACAGTGTTATTAACTAGAAAGACATTCAGTAAACTTATTTTGCTATCTAGAAAATAATGCCACTATGCTAACTTCAGAAAGTCCAAATTACTGAAAAAGGGAATGGGTCAGAATAGCAGTTACTTGACAGGACCTTAAAATAAAGCAGTGTTTCACCCAATTTTTCTTCTTTGTCTTACCCCAATCAGTTAACCTCATATATGCTATTAAGACGATTTAAAAAAAATAATATCTTTGTGATTGCCTTTTTATTTTCATTTTTATGGCCACTTCCTGTCTCTACTCCCATGGGCCCGTAATGTCTCCTGGGAGCTTACTGTGTGGCCTCCCAAGAATCATTGTGGACCGCCGTCATTCTCAAATCTCGGGAGATCTTGGACAACGCCGCCCGTAGTGATGGCAACCCGGAATTTGGTGGCGCTGCTCACTGTTAGCAATGAGAATGCACGGTAACGAGTGGTGAATTCTGGGAGCACAGCATTCACTGCATCCCGGAAAGAAATGCTTGTGGGCTTCAATTGCCCACAAGCAAAATGACAACCGCCAGGACACTATTATCTAACTTCTTCTGGTGGACGAAATATGACATATAGGGCTATTCTAACGCAAAACTGTGAGTATTGTATTTGGATAATGTAAGTTGATACATTAACGTAAAAAAAATTAAAAAATTGGTGGCCGGAATCCCGCTTTAAAGTGATATTTAAGGTAATTTACAAACATGCCATACTTACCTGCTCTGTGCAATGGTTTTTCACAGAGCATCCCCGATCCTCCTCCTCTAGTGCTCCTGGCCCCTCCAACCTGCCAGGCGCCCCCATAGCAAGCCTTTACAACCACTTTAATTATACCATTCAGTTAAAAAAAAGGATTGTCTCTGGGTGGAACTGTAGTCTCAAAATAATAATAAAATCTTGCGAGTGACTATGTATGTTATTTTAATCCTAGAACCCAGCTGGAAGCACTTTCACATTCCCATACAAATGTGTCCAATACTATATCAAATTCATGTGCCACACTAAAAAGCTTACAACGATGGTAAAGCAGAAAAACTTTTCTTCGTGTATACAAACAATGTTGTTAAAATAAAATAATAAATAAATATATAATATATATATATATATATATATATATATATATATATATATATATATACAAATATTGTGAAAATTAATAATTGTGCATTAAGTTTACACAAAGTGATATCCTGACAACAATTCATGCAATATCCGTGCAATCACACAAAGTATATTTTATATATAACAGTGCAGTCCATGTATTAAATCCAATGGTGGTGATCAATATATTGCCATCCACCAAATTCCATATGCTGCTTGTAGTGCTCCAATAGTCTATCAACACACTCATGCCCCCCCCCCCCCCTTATTAGTATGCTCTTACCTTGCTGCGTGTGACCTTACACTTAAGTTTGGCCAGACAAAGCTTTTTAGCCTCTCCCGGGCTAGAATAAATATACATGCGTCTCTTTAATCCTCCTCCCTTTGACGCTGCTTCACTCCATATTTAAAATGAAGGAGTTTTTGGGACTTTAAATGAGAACACATATAATAATATGCCTCAATCTCTATATCCAGGAATAGAAGGGGGGAATTGTGGGACTTTAGATGTGGCAAATGACAAAAATTGGATAAAAAAATAAAATTATGACATGTTTTATTGACAAAAAAAGATAGCATAGCACATTGCAGTTAATAAATGCATGTAAAATAATAATTTCTTACACATATATATATATATATATATATATATATATATATATATATATATATATATATATATACATACACACAAACCAATGTTGAATTCATATATATACACATATAGTTGTAGCACATTGTAATTCCCCAAAATATGACATAGTTATATACCATACATGATGAAATTGGCAGGTATGGTAAAAAATTATAAATGGTGTAGTCTAAATACAAAAAGGTCCTATTAAAAAAACATGACTGCATCCTAAACTTCTCAATGTGTTTTGTGGATTACCACTACCTCAGGAGCGAATGCATGGGAATGTCTAAAAAAACTGATATCTGTATAATCTAGTATTAGACTAAAAACATCAGAAAAAGAGAGGATTGCCAGTCCTAAATACTTACATAGGGCTAAGTTCAGAATTATGCGGTACTATGAAACAAGGGCCAATATAATTGTCTGTCCCGGGAGCTATGTAGACCCGCATGTAAATTGTGCGCAAAACCAAAGTCGTCAAAAAAAAAAGATTGAAAATTCTCCATATTGTATTCAATAGTGGTGGTAAGGAGTGATAACTCGTTTTTTTTTTTTTTTTTTTATCTAATAGGACCCTTTTTGTATTTTGTCCATCATTTATAATTTTTTACCTTTCCTGCCAATTTCATCATGTATGATTTACAACTATGTCACATTTTGGGGAATTACAATGTGCTGCAACTATATGTGTATATACAGTACTGTATATAAATTCAACATTGGTTTGTGTGTATATATATATATATATATATATATATATATATATATATATATATATATATATATATATATATATATATATATATATATATATATATATATATATATATATGTATATGAAATGATTGATGTCAATAAAACATGTCATATTATTTTTACCCAATTTTTGTCATTTGCCTCATCTAAAGTCCCACAGTCCCCCCCTTCTACTTCACTCCATATCAATCTCCTCAAATGGCATATGCAAAGGAAAATTGCCAATAGTACTTATTTATTAAAAGTGTCTTTATTAAAGATATAAGGTAAAGTACCCACATTTTAGAGGTGCTTACAATGCACCACTCTATACACGCTAAAAATGTCAAATATATATATATATGACAAGTCCATGACACTGCACTAGCCTCATGGATCTCTCATTCCACATCAGGTTCTGGAGTAAATTTTTTAAGAAAATATAGAAACCTTCTAGGTACCCTAGCATTTGGATCATCTTCAGACTATGATGACAGTGCATCAGATGGGGCTGCTGTTAGAAATCATGGGGCCCTGTACAGTCTTCCTGATGGGCCCCCCAGCCCAGCCTTCACCTCACCCACCCCCTAGGGTGTAACAAAACAGTGTCACTGACTTTATCCGCCTACAACCTGAAAATGTCCCTCTTCTTCTCCCACTTTCTGGACCCCTCTGTTGGCCTGATGGGACCCAAAGAAATGTAATTTAAGCCCTGGTAAGCAAGTAGGTGTCGGGGTATGATCTACCGTTTTTTCAATGTTTTTTTTATGTATATTGCCTGGATCTGGCAATACATTACAGCCACAAGCAATTTTAAATGACAATTTTTCCTTTAGAAATTTCATTTTTTTCTGCTGTACTGTTTTACTGCAGCACTACTTTACAGGCAGACAAAGGGGATCCCCCAGGCACCATATTTAAAGGATTATTTCCTTTTTAGTATTTTACTTTAAGCATTATTAAAATCACCGATCCTGAAAAAAATGCTTTTTTAAAAACATTTTTTTTGCATTGATACATGTCCCCTGGGGCAGTACCCGTGTCCCCAAACACTTTTTATGGCAATAACTTGCATATAAGCCTTTAAAATTAACACTTTAGATTTTTCACGTTCGTGTCCCATAAACTTTAATGGTGATCGCATGTTCGCACACATTTTTTGTCTGTTCGCATATTCTGCTCAAACCGAACCGGGGGGTGTTCGGCTAATCCCTAGTCCTGTGATGCGTTACTAACAATACAGTTGTGTACAGTGTGCATTTAGTACAGCCGCCTTCTCTGTGTCTTCCGTAACCATCGTCCCTTCATTGTCTGTTATGTGGGCAATGTGCTCTGATCTCGCTTTTTTACTGTTAATATATCTAAAAAAAAAATACTCTCCTCTGCTATGTATCTCCTGTAGTCTTTTTTAGCCACCCTGATTTCATTATTACACTTCTTATTGCATTCTCTGTAGTGCTGGAATGCTGACAATGACCCATCCCCTTTATATTTTCGTAAGGCCATTTTGTTCTTATTAATAAGAATTTTTATGTTACGGTTTAGCCACTCAGGTTTAACCTTTGCTCTTCTATATTTATTGCCCATTAGAATGCACTGTATTGAGCACAGTTCAGAAAAGTTTAAATTCAGGGTTTTTGTGCCACCCTAATGCTTCCTTTTCCTATAAGTTATGCTAAATGTGATCATCATCTGGTCGCTAGATCTCAAGTTGTCCTGTATTTCAACATCTGAGATCAGACTTGGCTTGTTTGTAATTTATAGATCTAGCAATGCATTCTTTCTAGTCGGGGAATCCACCAATTGGGACATAAAGTTGTCCTGTAAGACACTTAAGAAATAATGAGCCTTTAATGAGTGAGCTGTCCCCTCTGCCCAGTCAATATCAGGAGAGTTGAAGTCCCCCATTATGATGACATTTCCCTGCCTTGCTGCCATTTCTAACTGTAATAGGAGATCCAGCTCCTCCTCCTCCTTCAGGTTGGGGGCCTGTAACATATTATTTCCCACTTACTTCACTTTGAATTTCCACTCACACAGATTCCATTGTCCCATTTACAATGTCACTCCTCTCTACCATCCTTGAATCCTTTTTGATATATAGACAGACCCCTCCCCCTCTTCTACCTTCCCTGTCCTTCTGATACAAGGAATACCACTGGATATTTGCCATGCCGTGCAAGCTGTCAAACCAAGGTTCTGTTATTCCTATAAAGTCCTCCTCAAATAAAAGCAGCTCAATTTCCTCAATTTTTTCAGCTAGACTCCTGGCATTTGTGTATACTAGGGATGAGCCCAACACCCCCTGGTTCGGTTTGCAGCAGAACATGCAAATTGGCAAAAAAATTGTGCAAACACCATTGAAGTCTATGGGACACGAACGTGAAAAATAAAAAGTGATAATTTTAAAGGCTTATATGTAAGTTATTGCCATTAAAAGAGTTTGGGGACCTGGGTACCCAGTGGACATGTATTAATGCAAAAAAAAGTGCAATAAAAAAAGTTCTCAAGTGCAATAAACTTTTTTGTACTTAGCTGCTCTGTTGTCTTTTGATGCTAATTTATCAGTCTAAACATTTCTTATTCAGTAAACACATTCCAAAGTAAGTTTGAAAAAAAATAACTTGCCTTTTATTGGGAGCATAATACGAGATAATAGAGTATATGTGGCCCTCAATCGTGCCCTTGACCAGGATATACTTCCCTCTGAGTCCCTGAGGTCTGACCGCCAAGTAAAGTTGCTGTTTTTAGAGAAATGGACCACTACACCCCTAGTTTTGTCCTCTGCATTTGCTAAGTAGAAAGTTGGGTAGTGGGCATGCAGGAATCTGGGATTGTACCGGGCAGGGAAGTGAGTCTCTTGGAGCAAAAAATGTCCAGCTTTCGAGAGAGATAGCTGTCAAAAACCTTCCTCTGCTTAATTGGGGAGTTTAACCCCTGGATGTTGTGTGAGGCAATCTTGAGAATTATAGATGTGGTGTGTGGGTCAGCCTTGGAGAATCAGATGTGGGATGCTAAGGAAGCCACCGTCACTTACCCTCTGTCGCTTTCTTTGGGTTATGGATGGTCATATCGCTGAAAAGAAATCGTTCCGGGAGTGAGAGTGGTAAAGGGACCCATTACAGGAGATTGGCTAGGAGACAGAATAGAGTTAGGACTAGAAAGAGAGGAGAAACCATTGGAGAAAAAGAGGAAGGTCTGTTGAGAGGACCTTCCAGAATTGACAGATATGTGTCCATTAATCTAGAGAACGAAATGCGCCTGTCCCATGGAGGGATCTGGTGACCTATCCCACAGTGACAGATACCCGTGACAATGGGGTAGGTGGAGGCACATGTGAGCCGCCTCGTACCTCAGCATCCAATTAAAACAATTGAAAACATACCAAAAACATTAACATAAAAAATTGTGATATTCTGATGACAAAGGCATCATATTGGTGGTATCCTGGCTATTTGGATCCTAATTAGGGATAAGCTCCCCCAGCTTCTGGGGACATCCTAGTCCCCTTTTATTGTGAGTGCCAGGGGTATTGCGGTCGATGTTCGACCCTATCAGTCTTTGCTGGGAGAAACTAGCTGCATCGAGGCATTCACTCCAGAGTGGACCAATTCCGGCCATGTGGTGGCTGAGGGTAATTCGAGTCCCCTGGTTGGACTAAAAAAGCGAATGTCCATGATGATGAGATGATGAATTGTGGATCCAACTTTTGGCGAAACGGAACAAAAACATGTGGCCCCCACATTAGAAAGTAGAATAATAAACAAAGGATATAGGTCCAAAGTTAGAATGTAAAATGCAAAAAAATGCACACTGTCTGTCACCAACAACGAAAGCACAGAAGACGAGCTATAAACTCCTTTCAAGATGGTATTGGAGCCCACTATCACTTCAGCGTATATATCCAGATAAATCAGACATTTGTTGGCAGTGTCATGCAGATAAGGGCTCACTGCTCCATATATGGTGGGAATGCCCCCAAATCTTTAGTTTTTGGGAAAAGATTATGCAACTATATACCACAGTTACTGGGGAATTAATCCTGAACACGCCTCAAATTACTCTTCTTTCTATCCTACCAGGTTCATATAAAACTATTAAAAGGAGTCTTCTTGGACATTGGTTGACGGCAGCGAGACTGGTCATACCGCAACATTGGCGGTCAACACAGCCTCCATCGGTTAACGAATGGGCCATAGAAATAGATAATATAGAAAGACTGGAGATACTCTCAGCAAATGAATTAGACTCACATGCGGTGTGCCTCCGGACATGGCCCCCCTGGAGGTTGTATAGGGAAACAACAAGAATTTAGAGGTAAGGTAAATAAGATAAGGGAAGAAGAGGAGGGAAGGGAAGAGAAAAAAGGAAAAGAAAAGACAATACAGACTATAGATGTGGTAGACAGAGGTTCAATATAAGAAGATTAAAGTTTGATTTTGTTTTTTGTTTTTTCCTTTTTTTTATGTGCTTGTTTTTTCTTTTTGTCTGGCTGGATGTGTAAAAAGGTATCCATAATTTGGGTGATGAAATAACCATACTCTCTATATATGTATGAAGTTGTATAAGTCTGAACCTATTAATGTGTGTATAATAATTTACAATAAAATCAGATTGAACTAAAATGCAAAAGTTAGGAGCGTGAAGTTGAGAGGTTAGGAGCTAAAGCTACAACAACAGGTTGATCCCCAAATAAAATTGAGGGTTAAAAGGGTTGTTTAGAAGTGGTAGCGGGTAAGGCTATGAGGCCCTATTACTCCTTGTTTAAGGAGGCCTAGTATCAGTGGTTTTCTTGCTCTTGACTAGGGATGGGCCCGGTGCTCGATGCAAACCCATGTTCGCATCAAGCACCGGGCGTTCGCTCGCTCGGCGAGCCCAGAACTATTTGGGCCGTTCGCATCACATTCGTGTGATGCGAGCGGCCCCGCAATGCATTGCGGCCGGCGCGGCCGGCGCGGCCGGCGCAGTGCATTGCTGGCTGATGATTGGCCAAGCATGCACTGTGACCCCGCATGCTTGGCCAATCACAGTGCCGGAAACTCGGAGAGCAATAATTGGCTACAGGCAGGACGCCTGTAGCCAATTAAAGCTCAGGGGCTTTAGTACATGCCCCACCATTTAAAAGGCCGCCACGCCGTCGGCGCCGGTCACATGAGTTCCGGCTTTAGGAGAGATCAGGCTGATTCTGTGTCTTTGCTTGATTCATTGCTACAGAAAGATTTGCTCTTCTTTGCTAAACCATTGGCTATTTATTTGCTAAACCATTGCTACCTAAGTCATTGATCGTCCATTGCTGCTGGTTAGTGTGTTATTAGCTGCTGCTGGGGATTAGTCTGGTGCGTGTTTTACTGTTAGTACAGTATTTCAGTAGTACCAACCGCAGTGCTGTTAGCACAGCATTGCACCCCAAAAGCACCCATAGGACTTCTAGTGTGTTAGTGGCAGCAAACAGAGCTCCTATATTTTCTTCCCAGAAGCACCCATAGGACTTCAATTGTGTGTTAGTGGCATCACACAGAGCTCCCATATTTTCTTCCCAGAAGCACCCATAGGACTTCTAGTGTGTTAGTGGCATCACACAGAGCTCCCATATTTTCTTCCCAGAAGCACCCATAGGACTTCTAGTGTGTTAGTGGCAACACACAGAGCTCCCATATTTTCTTCCCAGAAGCACCCATAGGACTTCAATTGTGTGTTAGTGGCATCACACAGAGCTCCCATATTTTCTTCCCAGAAGCACCCATAGGACTTCTAGTGTGTTAGTGGCATCACACAGAGCTCCCATATTTTCTTCCAAGAAGCACCCATAGGACTTCAATTGTGTGTTAGTGGCATCACACAGAGCTCCCATATTTTCTTGCCAGAAGCACCCATAGGACTTATAGTGTGTTAGTGGCATCACACAGAGCTCCCATATTTTCTTCCCAGAAGCACCCATAGGACTTCAATTGTGTGTTAGTGGCATCACACAGAGCTCCCATATTTTCTTCCCAGAAGCACCCATAGGACTTCTAGTGTGTTAGTGGCATCACACAGAGCTCCCATATTTTCTTCCCAGAAGCACCCATAGGACTTCTAGTGTGTTAGTGGCATCACACAGAGCTCCCATATTTTCTTCCCAGAAGCACCCATAGGACTTCTAGTGTGTTAGTGGCATCACACAGAGCTCCCATATTTTCTTCCCAGAAGCACCCATAGGACTTCTAGTGTGTTAGTGGCATCACACAGAGCTCCCATATTTTCTTCCCAGAAGCACCCATAGGACTTCTAGTGTGTTAGTGGCATCACACAGAGCTCCCATATTTTCTTCCCAGAAGCACCCATAGGACTTCTAGTGTGTTAGTGGCATCACACAGAGCTCCCATATTTTCTTCCCAGAAGCACCCATAGGACTTCTAGTGTGTTAGTGGCATCACACAGAGCTCCCATATTTTCTTCCCAGAAGCACCCATAGGACTTCTAGTGTGTTAGTGGCATCACACAGAGCTCCCATATTTTCTTCCCAGAAGCACCCATAGGACTTCTAGTGTGTTAGTGGCATCACACAGAGCTCCCATATTTTCTTCCCAGAAGCACCCATAGGACTTCTAGTGTGTTAGTGGCATCACACAGAGCTCCCATATTTTCTTCCCAGAAGCACCCATAGGACTTCTAGTGTGTTAGTGGCATCACACAGAGCTCCCATATTTTCTTCCCAGAAGCACCCATAGGACTTCTAGTGTGTTAGTGGCATCACACAGAGCTCCCATATTTTCTTCCCAGAAGCACCCATAGGACTTCTAGTGTGTTAGTGGCATCACACAGAGCTCCCATATTTTCTTCCCAGATGCACCCATAGGACTTCTAGTGTGTTAGTGGCATCACACAGAGCTCCCATATTTTCTTCCAGAAGCACCCATAGGACTTCTAGTGTGTTAGTGGCATCACACAGAGCTCCCATATTTTCTTCACAGAAGCACCCATAGGACTTCTAGTGTGTTAGTGGCATCACACAGAGCTCCCATATTTTCTTCCCAGAAGCACCCATAGGACTTCAATTGTGTGTTAGTGGCATCACACAGAGCTCCCATATTTTCTTCCCAGAAGCACCCATAGGACTTCAATTGTGTGTTAGTGGCATCACACAGAGCTCCCATATTTTCTTCCCAGAAGCACCCATAGGACTTATAGTGTGTTAGTGGCATCACACAGAGCTCCCATATTTTCTTCCCAGAAGCACCCATAGGACTTCAATTGTGTGTTAGTGGCATCACACAGAGCTCCCATATTTTCTTCCCAGAAGCACCCATAGGACTTCTAGTGTGTTAGTGGCATCACACAGAGCTCCCATATTTTCTTCCCAGAAGCACCCATAGGACTTCTAGTGTGTTAGTGGCATCACACAGAGCTCCCATATTTTCTTCCCCGAAGCACCCATAGGACTTCTAGTGTGTTAGTGGCATCACACAGAGCTCCCATATTTTCTTCCCAGAAGCACCCATAGGACTTCTAGTGTGTTAGTGGCATCACACAGAGCTCCCATATTTTCTTCTCAGCAGCACCCATAGGACTTCTAGTGTGTTAGTGGCATCACACAGAGCTCCTATATTTTCTTCGCAGCAGCACCCACAGGACTTCTAGTGTGTTAGTGGCATCACACAGAGCTCCTATATTTTCTTCGCAGCAGCACCCATAGGACTTCTAGTGTGTTAGTGGCATCAAACAGAGCTCCTATATTTTCTTCTCAGCAGCACACATAGTACCTATAGTGTGTTAGTGTCAGCACCCATAGGACCTACAGTGTGTTGTGAGCACACATAGGAGCTCTATTTTTTATACTATATACACTACCGACTACAATGGCTGGAAGACCGCCAAGGAGAGGCAGAGTGTGCAGAGGCAAGAACACAGGGCAGGCAGGCTCTGTTTCTAGAGACAACAGTGCTGGCCGTGGACGTGGTCGTGCATCGTCATCAGCACGTGGCCATGGGACACGCTTGTCTTTGTTTTCGGCAGCTGGACATGTGGAGCCGCATCATGCTGAAGGCTTGGTAGAATGGATGACCAAGCCCTCCTCATCCTCCTCATCCTCTCTCACCCAGGCTCAGGGTACTGGCAGAGCAGCTGCCAACGTGTATTCAATGGCATCATCAGCCACCCCTTCCTAGACCCACCATGTCCTCCTGAGGAGTCCCCCGAACTCTTTGAGCACAGTGTTGGGTACATGCTCCAGGAGGATGCCCAACGATTCGAAGGCTCGGATGATGATACCCAGCTTGAGGAAGTCAGTAGTGTGCACGCAGAGAGAGGGGATGCTGAAGGACAGCAATCTGGCAGTACTGTTCCACCAGCTGCAGCTTACTGCCAGGTTTGCTCTAGTGGTGAAGAGGGAGGGGATGATGAGGTCACTGACTCCACGTGGGTGCCTGAAGGGAGAGAGGATGAGGAGGAGGACGAGGAGGAGGAGGATGCAGCGTCACATGTCCAACGAGGCAGGATGCCCCCTGGAGGCCAGCTAGAGGCCAGCACAGCAACTGTACCACACCGCAGAGCTCCGCCTATGCAGGGCGCTGCCTCTGCACGTTATCAGAAAAGTTCTTTGGTGTGGGCCTTTTTTGAGACGAGTGCATCAGATCGCACCACTGCTATTTGCAATATTTGTCTCAAGCGTATCTCGCGTGGCCAAAACATCAGCCGCTTGGGCACCACAAGCATGAGCAGACATATGTCGACCTGCCATGCAGCTCGTTGGCAAGCACACATAAAAGACCCACACCAAAGAACAAAGCGGACCTCTCCTTGCTCCTCATCAGCTGGGATCTCCATCCCCACTACATCTTCAGTCCTCTCTGAAAGCTGCTCTGAGAGGACTGAAGGTGTAGAATTAGGTGTGTCACAACCAAGTACTTGCAATACACCGACGTCCGATTGTAGCAGGCAAATTTCCCTGCCCCAGCTGCTGGACCCCCGAAAGAAGTACACTCCCAGCCATCCACATGCCCAGCGGTTGAATGCTAGCTTGGCTAAATTGCTAGCACTTCAACTGCTGCTTTTTCAGTTGGTAGACTCGGCCCCCTTCCGTGAGTTTGTTCAATGTGCGGTTCCTCAGTGGCAGGTTCCCAAACGCCACTTTTTCTCACGGAAGGTGATTCCGTCTCTCTACCGGTATGTGGAAGGCAATGTCCATGCCTCGCTGGACAGGGCGGTCAGCGGTAAGGTGCATATTACCGCTGACTCATGGTCCAGCAGGCATGGACAGGGACGTTATCTTTCTTTCACGGCCCATTGGGTCACTCTATTGGCAGCTGGGAGGGATGCAGGACAAGGTGCAGTAATGTTGGAGGTTGTTCCGCCACCACGCCTCCAAAATGCTACTACTGCTACTGGTTGTGACACACCTCTCTCCTCCACCCCCTCCTCTTCTTCTTCCTCCAGTGCTCTGTCCTCGGAACCAGCGGTGCTCCGTAGGCAGACAAGGGGCTACGCAAGTACGCAGGCAAAAAGATGCCATGCCGTGCTTGCGCTGGTGTGTTTGGGGGACAGGAGCCACACTGGGCCAGAGGTTCTGGCAGCTCTGCAGGGGCAGGCCGAGAGGTGGTTGACGCCACGCCAGCTTAAGCCAGGAATGGTCGTTTCTGACAATGGCACCAACCTCCTCTCCGCCCTGCGACAGGGGCAGCTCACCCATGTGCCCTGTATGGCTCACGTCCTCAACCTGGTGGTGCAGCGGTTCTTGGGCAGGTTCCCAGGCTTACAGGATGTCCTGAGGCAGGCCAGGAAAGTCTGTGTGCATTTCCGCCGATCTTATAATGCCAGTGCTCGGCTGACTGAGCTGCAAAAGGAGCTGAACCTGCCCAAGAACCGCCTAATATGTGACATGCCCACCAGGTGGAACTCAACGTTGGCCATGCTGCAGCGACTGCACACGCAGCAGAGGGCCATCAATGAGTACCTTTGCGACTACGGCACCAGGACAGTGTCAGGGGAGCTTGGCTTTTTTCCCCACGCCAGTGGAGCATGATCAGGGATGCATGCACTGTCCTCTCACCATTTGAGGAGGCCACGAGGATGGTGAGCAGTGACAGTGCATGCATCAGTGACACTGTACCTCTTGTCCACCTGTTGGAGCATACGCTGCGTGGGATAATGAACAGGGCACTTGAGGCAGAACAGAGGCAGGAAGAGGAGGACTTCCTTGCCTCTCAAGGCCCCCTTTATCCGGACAGTGTACCTTCTGTCCCACCCATCACACAGGAAGAGGATGAGGAGGAGGAGGAGGAGGATTGTGTGAGCATGGAGGTGGAGCCTGGCACTCAGCATCAGCAGCAGCAGTCTTTTAGGGATGATGTACAGTCCAAACAAACCAGTGGACTTGTACGTGGCTGGGAGGAGGTGGCTGGCGATCATGTCATCCTCAGTGACCCAGAAGACTCCGGACCGAATGCCTCAGCTAACCTACGCTGCATGGCCTCCCTGATCCTGCAAAGCCTGCGGAAGGATCCTCATGTTCTTCGGATCAAGGAGAGGGACCATTACTGGCTGGCAACTCTCCTTGATCCACGGTACAAGGGTAAGGTTGCGGACCTTATCTTGCCGTCGCAGAGGGAGCAGAGGATGAGACATCTCAGGGAGGCCTTGCAGAAAGGTCTGTGCAATGCGTTCCCAGAAACTGTGAGGTTACAAACTCCTGGTCCTGGACGATGAGTTGCTGAGGCTTCGGTCAGTAGCAGAAGGAGCGGTGGGGAAGGTGGACGTCTGACCGATGCGTTCAGACAATTTTTTAGTCCACAGCCCCAAGGTATGATCGGTTCCAGCAACCATCGCCAGCGTCTGATATACATGGTGCAGGAATACCTAGGGGCAAGGTCAGACTTGGACACCTTTCCCACTGAAAATCCTCTGGCTTACTGGGTCCTGAGGATGGATCACTGGCCAGAGCTTGCACAGTATGCAATTGAGCTACTGGCCTGTCCTGCCTCCAGCGTTCTTTCCGAACGCACATTCAGTGCTGCTGGAGGATTTGTCACCGATCATAGGGTGCGCCTGTCCACTGACTCGGTTGATCGACTGACCTTCATAAAAATGAATCAGTCTTGGATCACCACCAGCTACCAGGCACCTGAAGCGGATATAACGGAATAATTTATAATGTCACATCCCTTCAAGACTGATGCTGAGTGACTGTCCTGTTATGTTCACTGACTATCCTCTTCCTCCTCCTCAATGATCCATGCCACCACACCAGTGCCTAAGGCACAATTTTTCAGCCCCTGTATAACAGGGGCGTGTACTTATAATTTTTTAAAAAAATGCTTCGCAACACGTGTAATTACAATTTTTAGGCAATGCTTTGCAACAGGTCTCATTGCTGTGCTAAGAGTACAGTGTCTGTGAGGGGTTGCAGTGTTGTGGCACCAGCACCAATGCCTAAGGCACAATTTTTCAGCCCCTGTTTAACAGGGGCGTGTAATTACAAATCTTGATCTAATAGTTCACAGCAGGGCCCATTCCTGCGCCCACCAAGAGTAACTATGAGGGCCTACAGTCTTGTGGCAACACCGTCCACCACCACCACCGCCAAAGGCCCAATTTTTCTGCCCTGTTCAACAGGTGCATGCAATTACAAATCTTGATCTAATAACTCACAGCAGGGCCCATTCCTGCACCCACCAAGAGTAACTGTGAGGGCTTACAGTCTTGTGGCAACACCGTCCACCACCACCACCAAAGGCCCAATTTTTCTGCCCGGTTCAACAGGTGCATGCAAGTACAAATCTTGATCTATTAACTCACAGCAGGGCCCATTCCTGTGACCACCAGTCTTGTGGCTACACCAACATCTAATAGGGCAAATTTCTGCAGAGTATATACGGCAGGCCCCTACTTTCAAACATCCAACTTACAAACGACTCCTACTTGCAAACGGAAAGAGAAAACAGGAAGTGAGAGGAAATCTACCCCTAGGAAGGGAAATTCTATCATGTTAGATTTAATTTGGGAAAAAGGTATCTCCTCTCTACTGATGCTTTATCACCAATCCTTGTTTCAATTAAAACCCCACTTTTCCAAAAACATTTGTCATTGGGACGGAAAGTGAGGTGACATGTTCTGAACAGATGTGCAAAGACAGCAAATGTTACAGGGGTGATAACCCCTCCCTATGTTCTCCAAAAAGCTTAAAAATAGATTTTTTTGGGATGGAGCTACACTTCATAATGTACCTGTTCAGATTATACTTAAGAACAAACCTACAGTCCGTGTCTTGTTTGCACCACCTATATACTGCTGTTCAGAGTATATAGGGTTGTAGGTATAGGGTTTTATTTTGGGTGCGGGGTCCCCCTTAATATCCATACAAGACCCAAAGGGGCTGGGGTGGGGGGGGGGGGGGTGATGGGGTAGCCATGCCATTTTTCTCAAGGATTTTCAGCCATATGGCGGCCAGGACAAGACATGACATTAAAGCCGCAAGTGGTTTTAAATGGCTTCTTTTTTTCCTTTACAAATGTCATTTTGTGCATGGACAGTTCTAAACACGGGAAACACATGCCACTCCACAGGCATACTTTAGACACCCCCCAGGTACCATATTTAACCGCTTCCCGACCGCCTCCTGTAGATATACGTCAACAGAATGGCACGGGCAGGCAAAAGGACGTACCTGTACGTCCCCTTTAATTTGCCTGCCCGGGGGGCGCGCGCGCGCCGCCAGCGGCGCGCGCGCGACCCGGTCGGGAGCTCCGTGACCACGGCCGTGGGACCAGCGGACCCGATCGCCGCTGGTATCCCGCGATCGGGTTACGGAGCGGAAGAACGGGGAGAGGTCTATGTAAACAAACCTCTCCCCGCGCTTCCTACACTGACTGTCAGTGATCGGCGGTTCCCTGTCATCGGGAACGCCGATCAATGACGTCAGACGTACAGCCACGCCCCCCTACTGTAAAAAAAAACACAACACGTCACACTGACTCCTCCCCACCCCCTAGTGGTTAACCCCCTAACTACAACTGTCATTTACATAGGAATCAGTGCTATTTAAATAGCAGTGATTGCTGTATAAATGACAAATGTCCCAAAAATGTGTCAAAAATGTCCGATGTGTCCGCCAAAATGTCGCAGTCACAATAAAAATCGCTGATCGCCGCCATTACTAATAAAAAAAAAATATTAATAAAAATGCTATAAAACTATCCCCTATTTTGTAAATGCTATAACTTTTGCGCAAACTAATCAATAATCGCTAATTGCGATTTTTTTTACCAAAAATATGTAGAAGAATACGTATCGGCCTAAACTGAGGAAAAAAAAATGTTTTTTTATATATTTTTTGGGGATATTTATTATAGCAAAAAGTAAAAAATATTGCATTTTTTTCAAAATTGTCGCTCTATTTTTGTTTATAGCGCAAAAAATAAAAACCGCAGGGGCGATCAAATACCACCAAAAGAAAGCTCTATTTGTGGGAAAAAAAGGACGGCAATTTTGTTTTGAAGCCACGTCGCATGACCGCGCAATTGTTAGTTAAAGCGACGCAGTGCCGAATTGCAAAAAGGGGCCTGGTCCTTTGGCTGCCAATTGGTCCGGGGCTGAAGTGGTTAAAGGAAAATTTCACTTTTTTTTTTTTCACTTTATGCATCATTAAAATGACTGCTCCCGAAAAAACGTTCGTTTTTAAAAGTTCTTTTTGCATTGATATATGTCCCCTGGGGCAGGACCCGGGTCCCCAAACCTGTTTTATGACATTAACATGCATATTGGCCGTTGTAATTAGCAATTTTGATTTCGAACGTTCGCGTCCATTATAACGAATAGGGTTCGAAAATTCGCTCAAACTTTCGGTCCGCTCGAAGGTTCTGGTGCGAACCGATCCCGGGGGTGTTCGGCTCATCCCTACTCTTGACCTTGTTCCAGACAGGGGCAACTGGGCTAGAAGGGAGAGGACGTTTGGCTGATCCAGTCGCTGAGCTAGTGAAATCCATCACTGTCTCTTGTGTGATCAGTTTAAGGTTGAGAAGGGTTCTTTTTTCTTCTGGGAAGTCTTTGAAGGCGTATGTTTTGCACTTAAAGGTGAATTTAACAGCAAATGGGAATCCCCACCATTATTTGATTTCTTTTTGGGAACATTCAGGAGGGGTTTGAGGGATCTTCTTCTTTGAATAGTTAAGGGAGAAAGGTCTGCAAATATTTGGATTTGGTGACCTTGACACATCACCTGAGATTTGGCTCGAGATTGTTGAATGACTTCCTCTTTTGTGGTGTAAAAGTGGGGCTTGAATATGACATTTCTAGGGGAGCCATCCTTCCTGGGGGGTCCAAGAGCTCTGTGAATGTGGTCAGAGTTTTGATTGGTCCTTGAGACCGTGATGTCCAATTTCTGCTCTATAGCTTCCATTCTGGCATCCAAATTTTGAAAATCGGATTTAATGTCCCCCATAATTTTGGCTGCAGTATTGGCTAGTCCCCTGTCCAGTAATTCAGACATTTTGCGTAGTAAATCAGAAGTTTGTAATGCAGCATCTGTGCCTGGCAAGCCAGGAAAGTAGGCCTAAGGGGGACAGGCTAAGGAAGGCCCTGCTGGGGAGAAGTTGTAATCCTCCATAGTGTGGCCCAGTAAGGATTCTGTGGACGCTGGGGAGAGTGCAGGAAACTGCTGGCCTTTTACCTGTGAGATGGGGGTGTAAGTGAGGGTCGCTGGAGAAATGATATCTTTCGCTTCTGTTGATAATTTAGCATAGTTGCCTGTGGATGATCGGCCGCTGTGGCCATCTTGATACACCCTTCCCGGGACTGATTGGCAAATTGCGGCCTGAGGTCCCTCGGCACTCCCGCCTCTAACATCTGCGGGTGTGGAGCGGGGCTTGGGGGTGCTGATGCCCCATTTCTGGCAGTCCCAGAGGCAATGCTTGGGTACAGTAAGCACCGCTGGTCAAAGGCAGTGCGGAGATCCGGAGCTAGGCTTCCATGTCGGAGCTCTCGCACATGCCCACTTGTGATATTTTAAACAGAGCTGACAGGGCCTGTTGATGCCTCCTAGGAAACCAGGGCGCTACTAAAGGCTCAGTTGGCAGAAGATTGAACCAAAAAGTTAAACAAGTGTATATTAGAAAGTAATTATATTATCCTTATCTCATAAATTGACACCTATGTCTGAATATAGGATTTATCTATTACATTTTATCATAAATAAATATATATATAATAAATCATGCAATAAATAATGTTGTGGTGGATTACCCCTTTTACATTTTTACCTGGAAATCCTTTTGAATAATAAATGTATTGTCCCTGGATGGCTTTGCTCACTGTTTCTATTGAGGGAGCCATGGTTGTCACAAAGGCTGAAGAGATTAGTAGTTTACACAGGAAATGTAAGACTTGTTTTTTCTTCCAGGTCAGCTCACAAAATGTGACAGGGTGCTACATTTCTGGCAAGATCAACAAGTATTTTTTGCACATATTAAAAACATTTTAAAGTTAAACAATAAAAACAAATGCAGTCAGAGTGTGTGGTAATTATTTGAACGTAACTTGATGGAAAAGTACAAAAATATATACTAGTTATGGCTCTAATAACAATGAGTCAGCATGCATTTATAAAAGTCAAGTCATGTTTAGCTAACATGAGCACCTTTACAAGGAAGTAAACTTCAATTATTATGTTCCAAATGCTAATGATGTGATATATTTGGATTTTTCTAGAGCATTCTCTACTATTCCACTTGATAGCCTAATGCCGCGTACACACGGTCAGAATTCTCGTCGGAAAAAGCTCTGATGGTTTTCCCGTTGGAATTCCGACGGAATTTCGCTCAAACTGTCTTGCCTACACAGGGTCACACCAAATTCCGACGGTCAACAACACCGCGGCATACAACACCTTCGACAGCACTATAAAAGGGAAGTTTAATGCTTCCGAGCATGTGTTGAGTTGTTTCCGAGCATGCGTCCGAATTTTGCGTGTCGGAATTACATACACACGATCAGAAAATCCGGTAGAAAGGCTTTCCGTCGGAAAAATTAAGAACAGGTTCTCAATCCAAAGTCCGTTGGAAATTCCAACAGAAAAAGACCGATGGGCATATACACGGTCGGAAAATCCGATGAAAAGCTCCCATCGGACTGTTTCCATCGGAAATTCCGACCGTGTGTACGCGGCATAAGAATTAGGGTTGAATATTTTTACATGGAAAAAATGGTTAAAAGACATAACACAAGGGGTAGTTAATAACAGACCATATTAAAAATGAGCTAAGGTTTGCAGAGGTTTAACACATTGATCAGTATTTGACCCAATTCCATTAATGAATGATCTGAGGGGTAAAATAGAAAGCAATGTTGCTATTTTTTCTGATGACAGAAAATGGCTTTCATAGAATAGAATTTTAAAAAAGTGAGCGGGATACTGTCACAAAAGGGTATTGACAAAATGGTAACATGGTTAACTAAACAAAAAATGTAATTAAAAAATATAAATTTTTGTAACTAGGTCAGAATTTTCACATGAACCCATATACATTAAATAGAATACACCTGAACAATTTAAAAAAATGTTCAGTGTCCAGCAGAATTTGGAACAATTGCATGGCTAAGTGGGAAAGGGGCTTTTTTTTGTCTTCCTTTGCATTAAAGCTACAAGAGTTGTGAGAGATGGACATTTGACTTTTTTCAGCTTCTATAAACATGTAACAAGATGTTGAATGGTATTTGTGATGCATTGGGATCTTATAGATATCATAATCATTTATCATGCAGACTTCAGAAAAGGTATGCTAAAAGGGTGTATTTGGAGAATATTTTTGCAAAGCATCGCCACTCCAGATGCATAACTTTCTTTTTGCACTAAGTGGCTCAATATGCATGTGAAATATGCATTTGCTTGATAGGGATCAGATTCTGATTTGATGCTATTGCGGGTTTGCGGCAGGTTTGAATGTTTGAAAATTTGCAGGTTTGAAATTTGCAGTCCTGGTGTATTTATGTCTTAATTCACTCAGGTTTTTCTAAGACATAATGCACTGCATGCCATTTGAACCATGGCCAATAAGGTCCATGGTCTACTAAATAAAGCATCCCCCTCACCATAAAATAAGAAGGGGTACCAAGCAGCCATAATATCAGTGTATTGAAGGAAAAAGAAACAATAGGAAAATCCAAGAGACTGCATAGGAAGTTTGATGACTGCATCCTCAGCCTCACTCTGTGCAGAGATTTTCAGCTGAAGGGATAATAATCTGATGGCAAACACACTGAAAGAGAGTGTCACTGGGGCAGGTTTACGCCACAGTAAACAATTTACAAACACAAACAGTAGCCACCACTGGGTGTTTTAATGGAAACAGACACCATTTATATCATTTTCTGTATAAATGTTAACCCTTGAAAATCTCTAATTTGTGTGGGATATTGCTGGATTGATAGATGTTAGATTTGGTTTTGATGGCTAAATGATGGAGTATGTCTTTTGTCAAATGAGCTGATCCATATTAAGGGTATCATGTATTTGGACCTGGTTCTACTACTTCTCTGATCATGAAAAAAATAGCATTTAGCAAATGGTAAACTCTGATTTAACTTTGGTTGTTGATAAGGTTCTAGTACAAAAATGCAAGTTCTTTTTGAAATGGTTATTTATAAGGGCATCACATATATACCAACATGTTTTGGGGGAAATACCTCCCCAGTCTTCAGACCTTGTGCAGTGGATGTTATTAGAATCATGATAAGATGTAATAGAAGACCTATGTTAGAGTTTTATAAAGACTGTCATCTCTAAACAGCACTATAAACTCCCAGCTAAAGACCCGCAGCTCTTTAACCATGTGATCAAGTTCAGTTGGTTAAGTTCAACCACAGCCAGTCACATGTAAACACGGAGATGCCGGTAATCGTCTCTCATCGCCTCACACTGAATGAATGAATGATTTTTTTGTATAGCGCTGCAACTGCGAACTGAATCGCCTCGAGGCACTGAGAGATTGTGTGGTGAGGAGAGCCGATCAGTGGCATCTCCTCCAAGGGGACATCAAGACATGTAATCAGGGCACTGATCATCAGTGCCCTGATTACAATAACACACCACCAGTGCCAGAAATCAGTGCCTACCAGTGTCAGCAATCAGTGCCCACCAGTTCCAGCAACCAGTGCCAGCAACCAGTGCCCACCAGTACCAGAAAACAGTGCCCACAAGTGCCACCAATCAGTGCCCATTAGTGATGCCAGTCAGTGCTGCCCATCAATGCCCATCATTGCTGTCCATCAATGCCCATTATTGCAGCCCATCAATGCCCATCAGTGCCACCCATCAATGCTCATCAGTGCCATCTATCAGTGCCCATCAGTGCCACCCATCAGTGCCGCCTATCAGTGCTCATTAATGCCACATATCAGTCTCACCTATCAGTTCCCATAAGTACGGCATATTAGTGCTTCCTCATCATTGCCACCTAATCAGTGCCCATCAGTGCCACCCATCAGTGCCGCCTATCAGTGCTCATTAATGCCACATATCAGTCCCACCTATCAGTTCCCATAAGTACGGCATATTAATGCCTCCTCATCATTGCCACCTAATCAGTGCCCATATGTGCCACCTAATCAGTGCCCATAAGTGCCACCTCATCAGTATCCATCAGTGCAGTCTATCAGTGCCCATAAGTGCCACTTAATCAGCGCACATCAGCGAAGGAGAAAAATTACTGATTTACAAAATGTACTTACATAAACTAAGAAAAACATATTTTTTTCAAAATTATCTTTTTTTTGCAAAAAAATTGAAATCCAGCAGTGATTAAATACCACCAAAAGAAAGCTCTATTTGTGAGAAGAAAATTATACAAATTTCACATGGTTACAGTGCAGCATGACCGTGTAACTGTCATTCGAAGTATGACAGCGCTGAAAGCTCAAAGTTGGCCTCGGCAGGAAGGGGATGAAAGTGCCCTGTAGGCAAGGGGTTCATTTCAAATCAGAGCAATCTGAGATTCAGGGTAACAATTTTGACATTTTGTTTTTTAATATATATTTTTATTGAAAATTTTTAAAAATACAAAACAAAGTAAAATCAAAATTAGGGCAAAATAATATGATCTTGTAGTATGACAACTAAAAAGTATAGTAGTACACTCCATGTTTCTAGAACTCACAGTCAGAGACAATTAGGGTATACTGCTATTAAGACATATGCGGTGCTAATATCAGTGCAGTGGTTAGCTGTCCTGCATGGTACAGGAGGAGAAAAAAACACCTACAGTTTGGATAACTCTTAACTGGTTAGTGATATGTCTTACACTTGTAGAACACTACTTTACTATCAGTAAACTTTTTACAATTGTCAGACTTATCCATGCTTCTACATTAACTATCTAAATAAAACATGAGCAACTAAGGATGGTGGGGCTGGTCAGCCCCCAAGGAACACAGGTCTAGCAGAGGGGATGAGGATGCGTGCAACATGAATAGATAAGCTGAAAGATGCAGATCAGGAAGCTGGGATCTTTAATTTGCCCAAGAAGTGGGTCAGAGAGGCCTTGAGATACTATTCTGTGTATTGAAAATATGTCATTAACAACAATACTGTATTTCCAACTTCATAAAAAAATTGTAGGTTGACTAGATCGGAGGAGGGATTGGATGAGAAGATGAGCATGTCGTCAGCAAACAGTGCCATACGAAGCTCCTTCGCACCTACATGGATACCGTGTAGGGGGCTGAAGTCAGTAGAAATCTAGAAAGAAGCTCTAGAGTGAGGTTGAAAAGCATAGGGGATAATTGGCAGCCCTGCCTGGTACCTTTATGTAGAGGTATAGAACCTGACACGCCTGACGAGGAGATAATGCATGTTGATGGGCTAGCATACATGGTACAGAGATATTCCACTGGAGAAATATAGCCAGTGAAGCCAAATTTTATCAAGACTAGGAAAATCTAATGATGGTTGACATTGTCAAATCATTTTTCCAGATCTAGGATCACGATAGCTAGTTTCTCCTAAGGATGTGTTTTGCAATACTAAAGAGCGATTAAGACTTTATGGATATTAGAGGTTGTGGAGCAGCCACTAACAAAGCCTGCCTGTGTGGGATGGATAGGAGAGGGGAGGATAGGTCTCAGCCTCGATGATTTTAGAAAGGATTTTGGCATTTATTTTTAACAATACGATTGGTCTAGCAGTGTAGGATGTTTTCCTTTCTTGGAGAGAGGTTTAATATACCCTTAATATCCAGTGGGCCAATTTCATTCCCATATTTTATTGTACAAGGATAGAAGGCTGGGTAGAAAAGTTTCACTGGCTGCCTTATAAAACTTGACAGTATAGCCATCTGGAAATGGGTCTTTCTGGTTTGCTAATAATTTAATTATGGCGAGTATTTCAGGATATAGGAGCATTAAGTTTGTCAATATGTGACATTGTACCATTGGGAAGTGTTAAGCCGTACATAAATAAATGGGTGGATTCCTGATCTATAGAGTCCTCAGAGTTTAGGGTAGTATCATAGGTTTCCAGAGTTTGAGTAATCAATGAAAATGACTGGGTAAGTTGACCAGCTTTGTTTCTTGGAGCTAAGATATGGGCTGGTTTATACAGTATAGGCCTTTAGTTTACACAGCAGTTTGCCCGACTTGTTACCAAATTTATGCACTTCAAAGTATGATTGTTTTATCTTTTTTTGCTGTTCTCTCCACAGGTCGAATTGACATTGGGCATTATGCCAGGCTTTCTTTTGCTCCAGCAAGTCAAAGCTGACCAAATTACATTGTGCCCGGTGGAGTGTTTCACTGGCCTGTTTGTCATTTTGTTGTGAGGCTTTTTTAAAAGGGGTTGTGTATGCTATTAGCTTGCCCAGAAAGACAGACTTGCCTACTTACCAAACCAGTATTGGGTCATTTGTGTGTTCCTGATTATGTGTTACATACTCTAATCTGTCCAGGCTGTGCATATGTTGTAAAAAGTCAAATTTTCGGGCTGAATATGTGGGCAACCTCCATAATTTGGTTTTTTTTTTCGACTGTAGGACATCCAGGGTTAAAGATATGGGGGAATGGTCCGAAATAACCAGCTCATGTATATCGGAGTCTCAGATAGTAGAAAGTAGTGAGAAGGAGCAGAATAAGTAGCAAGAGCAAGAGCGAGAGCAAGCATTCCCTTAAGCCCTTAGCTACCGCTAGTAGGAGGGAGAATGTACCAGGGACTGTTTAAAACATAGGCCCTGGATCAGTTTAGGTCTCACTTTAGGGCTAAGGATTCCTGCAGACAAAGCTATACATATATAAAAGGTATATAACCATATAAATATATCAATCAAAGAAACTCAGACATCTTATATACGGTACATACTCATACACCGATTAGAGTAGTCTTTCCTCATTCAATCATAGAGGCAGTGTAAGGAACCCAAAGAGAAAGTATGTCTCTGAATAATTGGACAAATGATCATCTGATGTCTAGAGAAAGATCCATACTTAACCTTCTTTAAGGTTTCCTTGTTGGGGCTGTGCTGAGCTTTGCAGGACAGGGCCCAGTGAGTGAAGCGACTCAGAGTGTAAGTTGATAGAGGTTAGAAACTGTTCCACATCACAAGGGCAGGTGAAATGTCAGCCATTCACCTTCTGGCATTGTCATGTGAAGGTTATTGAAAGAAATGAGTAGAGACAGGAGAAAAAGCTTTACGTTTGTGGGACACTTCTGCTGAATAGTCGGCAAATAGTAAGAGATCCTGACCTCCTATTTGCAAGGTACTTTGGTGTCTGAACTTTTGTAGTCTCAGCTGTTTATCTGCATAATTCAATTAGCTAATGATGACCGGTCTTAGAGATTTCCGATTTCCGGTTCTATTCTGTGTGCTTGTTCCATTGGACAGCATGTACCTATTCCTAGAAAGATTTTGGAACACCTGTAATTATGAGGTTGTTCCTCCTATATCTTTTTTCCAAAATCATCGATTTTATCTTTCAGAAACTGTAGGGCCTCCGCATGTGTATGTATATCTTTGGCAGTTTGTTGAATCTCCTCCTCAAGAAAGGACACTCTCTGCTTTCTGTATGCAATGTAACTGTGCTCCAAGTTCCTTGTGGAACTGGGCAATGCCTTGGGAAACAGCAGTTTCCACAGCTGAGGCTATGATGGGTGTGAGGATTGCAGCTACTGCTTCAGTAATGGGGACATAGGCATGACCAGCAGATTCTGCAAGAGCTGCAACCATACACTGTGTGTCTGAGCTAGATGGGAGGCAAAAGCTCTCCTCTGTGTGCCTGCTTGCTGTGGCTGTGTCGACCATAGCGATGTCTGCTGGCTGCTTGGAAGGTTCTAACTGACCTGTCACAGTGTGAGATTGGGAATGCGAGCCTTCTATAAAGCATTCCTTAGAGGCGCCCTGGTGTGTCAGCAGTGGAGTTGGCGTGGTAGGAGCCTCTGGAGGGGTTTTTATGTATTTAGCAGCGGGCTCAGCAGGAGTCTGGAGCGCACCCCTCTGTACTATGAAATGCTGGAACCAGAAGCCTGAAATATTGTTTTAATGAAAGAAACGAACAACAGTGCAAGAAAATATTTACAGAGAATTAGCAACAGTAAAAAATATA
Source organism: Lithobates sylvaticus (assembly GCA_028564925.1). Taxonomy (NCBI): domain Eukaryota; kingdom Metazoa; phylum Chordata; class Amphibia; order Anura; family Ranidae; genus Lithobates; species Lithobates sylvaticus. The sequence continues at coordinate 248,077,429 of CM053030.1, forward strand.
GTATATTTAGGTGGACAAACGTCCAATGCTTGTGCGAACAACACATACAGTATTGACCTCAACCCTAAACATTGTTAAAACAGGGGTTGCATAGCTAGTGTGTCTATAATGGGTCTTATAGTGCTCCCAAAAGTGGAACTTCCGCTTATCTTTCGGGGGGGGGGGGGATCCTGCCTTTGACAGGTACCCTGTTCCCACTTCTGGGAGACCAGGCCACAGCAAAGTACCTAAGCAGCTCGGTTCCCCTCCTCCCCTCTTTCCGGGCCAGTGAGAGAGCACAGTGCACTTTGCACATGCGCAGTAGGGACCCTGCTGTGAAGCCGAAAGGCTACACTGCTGGGTTCCCTTACCAGCAATGGCGGCGACAGCACCCGACAACTGATGGAAATATCAGCTGCAGTGCCAAAATCGCTGGACTCCAGGACAGGTAAGTGTCCTAATGTTAAAAGTTAGCAGCTACAGTATGTGTAGCTGCTGACTTTTAATTTTTAAAGGGGCAGGCGGACCTACGCTTTAAGTACCTGCACAGAGTGGTGCAGAGTGAGCACTTAATATGGTGCCTAGCTAGAAAGTATTTTTAAAAGCTAAGTTAACTTTTTCCAGAAAATAGCCTATGCAGCCAATGGGCACCAGTAGATAATAAACATCTGTGCAGCTTTGTAAAATGATCATTCATTTTATTGTTTTACCTGTAGGCCATTTAAGGTTCCTCATAAGCCTAGCTAATACTCTTAGTTAGCAACCCCATGTCCTGCCTTGTTGCTTGGACATAAAAACCATTGGTTGTCATTCCTGCAATGCTGGAAGTGAGCATCCAACAGTTGTCATGTCCTGGCAACAAGTCAGGATGTGAGGGCTGCTAACCAGGTTTTTATTCAGGCTTCTGAGGGGACTCCTACAGGTAAAACAATAAAATGAATGATCATTTTACAAAGCTGCACAGATTTTAAATATCTACTGGGTCCCTTTGAACTACATAGGTACCTTTCTAAAAAAGGTGAACTTAGCTTTTAATGTCACTAAGCATTTTCAGTCTGCCTGCTTTTAAAGATGACAATTTACTTACCAGTCAAAGGGCTGAGTACCATAATGCCATAAATAGGCAACATTACAGGACAGATGCTATACTGAGGGACCATATTACCATAGAGTGGCCATATTGGCTGAGTTTTAGCAATGGAAAGAAAGAGGCTGTGTTGCGAAAGGGGGGAGAGATAACCACCAAAGAAGTTTAATATTGATAAAGGTGACATGAAGCCCAAAAATTCCATCTTTCAATAATAGGTAACAGGCATAGGTTTATTTAACAGTGCAAAGGATACAATGCCAGGAAGTTGCAAAATTGCAGGCAAGAAATGCACAGGCGGAGATGTGCTTTGTTGTAGGTAGGATATAGAGATGCCATACTGCACAGAGTACTGTACTTACTGTACAGAAAGGACTGTTATGATGAAGAAACAGGGCATACAATCAAATATACTCTGCCAAGAGAGAAGAGGGGTGCCTTACTGGCAGAAATTAGAAAAAAAGATGTACCAAACTGATAAGGATACGTATACATGGAAATGTACTATTTAGCAAAGAAAACATATAAAGCAAAATAAACAATACTACAAAGAGGGGATTCACTAGCAGAGAGCTGACTTAACACTATACATATATTTAATGCATGTTTCTTTTATTTTTTTCTTTAATTTTGTATCCTGTCTCTCAACCTCAATTTTTCACATTTAAATAATAATTATCATGACATATCAAGACCTCATGTGAATAATACATGCCATATATTTTTTCCACAGTAAAACCTATTCTTTATGTTGTATCACATTATAAAACAGTCAGATTTTTGTAAAATAACCAATATTGTATTTTAGTTTTTTACATTAACTTCTTGAACTTCTTAGTGAATTTATGAGCTTTTTTAACTGTAACATAAGCAAAATCAACAGTCAATGTGAATTATGAAGCACGGTAAATGATCATTCAGTTTTGTCAGCAGAATGATACTACTTTATAGGATTTAATGGACCAGTATATTAATCTAGCAGTTTAATGGGTTGCATAAGCTTCTAAAGCTGCAAATTTATTTTTATTAGATGTAAGTATTATTCCAACAACTATTACTGCTGACAAATGTAAAGTCCTAATGTAGACATGCATATACAGAACAGAAGAATATATGTGTATCTTAGTTTCATTTCAAATTTATAATATATCAGCAGTTATTATTAAAACAGTTTGTGTAATGCATTTTTATCATTAGGTTAATGTGAATGTTTCAATTATTTTCCATTTAGCACTCATACAGTCATCTTGGTGATCATATCATGTAAAAAGGTTTTCCCGACACACCTCACAAGTATTTGAGATTGGAAATCAATTCAGGAACACAAAAGAAGGAAGTTAAGTAATGTTTCCAGATGTTCAATAAATGATGCATATTTTATAATTCCCATAGAATAAATCCATTATGACTCTATTTAATGTCTAAAGAAGTTTAGCTTAGACTCTAAAGGACATTTACAATAAAATAAAAATGTAGAAAGGTCCTATAATAAAGTCCACAGCTGAGTAGAAGAAATTAAAGCTATAAAGTGTTATTACAAGGCACAATTTCAAAGATACATATTAAGGCAATCTTATGTTAAGTCTATAGAACGTGCTTACATCTGCTGCATAACCACCCTAAGAAATACCAATCACTATAGCAAGGTAGAAAACCTGCCCCAGTTGTTATTGCACCCTTATTTGCTAAAAAGTGATGACAGAAGTCCCATAAACTTTTATAATCTGTTATACATCATACCTGCGAACAGGTTTCCTCTGTCTGGAGAAATTCCCAGTCTGTCACTCAGACATTTTTCTTTCTAGTATTTACTCTCTCATCTCCTGGCCTCTGAAGACACCTACCCCACTTTCTTGACCAAATGGGAAGGGGATTTAAATCTAACCTTACTATCCCAATGGTATAGAAAACCAACAAAAACTACATACACAATTTCTTGAAACCTCTGCTGGAGGTGTCAGAATGCTAAGGGTTCAGTTCTGCATATATTCTGTCCCTTACTGAGATATTTCTAGGTGGAGGTTAGGAAGATAGCCCAAAAATGTACGTACTTCTCTTTTCCATATTGTCCAGCCTTTTTCTTGTCTATATCAATTTAAATTTCACATATACACTGGAGGATCTCTCACAAAATTACTGGTCTATAACTCTACTGAAACAGTGAGAAGGATAACTGTACACACAAAGACAGTGTGACTGTGAGCATATGAGTAGACAATAGATCAGATAATCATATTAGTCCATGAGTCCATACCAGCTATCCTCAGAGAAAGCCAGCTCTGTAAACAGGATGAGAAAGGGGAAACACAGGAAAGGTCACCTAGTATTAAAAGCACATTTAATTATTATTATTTTTTTTTATAACCACTTCAGAAAACTCTATCAAGAGATTATTCAGCTTAACGCTCATTCACTGTCTCCAACGTGGTCTTACATCATCGTGGTGTAAACTTCCTCTTATCTTTTTTTCCCTTTCTTTCTATTTCTCTAAACTTTATTACATTTTTTCCATGTACAAATAGGCAAAAACTAAAAGATACAGTTAACATCTGTTTCTGAGTTACAAAATACATACTTTCCCTTTTTCCCTCCCCCTCCCTTTTCCCTGTCTAGTTTGCCATCACCCGTCCCTCCTGTTTCAAGCCCTGCTGCCCTCCTCCATCATCCTTTCTACAGATTTCCCCGAAGACTTAAAATCTGTCCATCTTCCCCAGATACTGTTATATCTTTTTACCTGTCCTATGTCTCTACTGCTTAAATATTCAATTTTCAGATGTAGTCCACTCTTTTAAACCACTCCTTTATATCTGTTTTTCTTACAGATAACCATGTGTTTGGTATTAGCCCTTTCGCAGCATTTAACAGAAATGGGGTCAATATTTTCCTATAGTGCTTTTTTGTATCTTTTGTATCATGAAACAGACACGTTTGTGGATTGTTTAATATCTTTTCACCAGTTATCTCTCATATATGTTCTTGGATTTCCTGACAGTATTCTTTTATTTTTGGACATTCCCACCAGATTTGTATCATTGTACCAATTTGTTTACATTTCCTCCAACAATGTAGGGATCTATCCTGTTGGTATTTATGAATTTTCTCTGGTGTTATGTACCATCTCGCCAAAAGCTTGTAGTTCATTTCTATTGTGTTTATATCTGTTGCGTAGTTATATACTGCTCCTATCATTCTCTCTACTTGTTGTTCATCCAGTTTTATACCCATTTATTGTTCCCATTTTCCTATATAAGGGAGTGGCCCCTGTCCTTCTAAATCTGTCAGGATTCTGTATACTTGTGATATTCCATGTTTTAGTGGTGTTTGTGTCCTGCAAAGTTTCCCCAGTGGATTCAGCTTCTTTTCCTCCCTAATTGTTTGGGGTAGTGTAATTACCAAATGTTTTAATTGCAAATATTCCCGTTCACTAATATTCCACCCATTTATGTACTTTAAATCCTGTAATGTTCTTATTTTCCCGTGTTCAGTGATATCCTTTAATCCCATTTGGCTACCGAAAAGTGTCTCCTTCCCTGGAGTAAAAAAAAAATTGTTCTTGTGAGTGAATTGTATTTCCATTTTCCCTGTCTATAATTTAAATCCCATATTTAAAATATGTTCCTAGTCAGGTCATGTGCTTCTAAGTCTAGTGTTCTGTGTTTCCATGGTACCCATATATTCTTGCGCAGTAGTGTCCTACTTAAAGTGTTTTCCATCTTAACCCACTTTTTCTCACTTTTTTTTGTTCACCCATTCTACCATTCATGAAATAACTGCTTTGTAGTACCTATTTATATCCGGTTCTGCTTAAACCTCTGTGTTTTTTATTTCTAGTGATTAATGCAAATTTTACTCTCAACTTTTTCCATCATTGTTTTTATTGTTCTAAAAAAACTTTGTGGTATTGCTATTGGTATCATTTGGAACTTATATATTATTTTGGGAGGATTTAACATGTTTATCCTTCCCATCCAGGATAGAGGTCTCATCGATATTTTCTTAATTTTCGTTTTGATCTCATTGAGTAATGGGATATAATTAGCCAGGTATAGCTTCTCTAGTGCAGGTGTCAACTTAATTCCTAAGTATGATAGTTCTTTCGCCACCCACGTGAATGCGAATTCCCTATGAAGTGCAAGTTCTTCTTTTTTATCTACACCTATATTTAGTATTTCTGTTTTTATGGGATTGATCTTAGTTTGAGAATTCCCCATATTTTTTTATTTCTCTCATTATATTTGGCAATATCACCCTTGGTTTAGTTACATACAGTAATATATCATCTGCGTATGCTGCCACCTTATGTTCGACCTCTCCCACTCTCGCCCCTCCTATATCAACATTGTTCTGCAAAGTTGCCAAGAGTGGTTCTAATGACAGTACATACCGGAGTGGTGATTGCGGGTACCCCTCTCTTGTTCCATTAAACATTTCAAAAGGTGGTAACATACTTCTGTTAACCCTTAAACTCGCCATAGGGCGACTATATAAGTTTTTAATCCAGAGCATAATTTTTGGTCCCCATCCTAGATGTTGGAGCGTGTCCATCATGAATCCCCAGTCTACCCTATCAAATGCTTTCTCTGTGTCAATTGACAGGAGTAGCGCTAGGGGTCCCCTGTTTTTTCCCTTTCGCAGCATTAACATTGTTCTTATACTATTACCCCTGTCCTCTCTACCAGGTGTAAACCCTGTTTGGTCTGCGTTTACCCATTCTGGCATCAAATTTTTTAGTCCCGATGGCAGAATTTTTGCATATAACTTTGTATTGGTGTTCAACAACGCTATGGGCCTATAGTTAGAACAGATAGTTTTATTCTTTCCCTCTTTGGGTGTTATTATAATATGTGCTAGTAATGACTCTCTTCTTATTTCTTCAACTTCACCTATTTTATTCAGGTAGTCGCACATTTTTGGTATCAATTGATTTCAACATTTTTTATAGTATTTAATTGTAAACCCGTCGGGTCCTGGGCTTTTCCTTATAGGTGTTTCTTTCAATGCCTTTTTGATTTCATCTTGTGTAATTGGTTCATTTAGTTCCTTCAGTCTTTCTGCTGTAATTTTTGGTAGTTTGGCGTCTATTAGATATTATAGTATTTTTATTTATCTTATTTCTTCTTCCTGTTGTGTCTCTTTGTTTCTGACCAAGTATAATGCACTATAGTATGTTTGAAAGGCCTTTGTGATATCAGTTGTTTTATATAACATCTCTCCTCTCTCGTTTTTTATCTTTTCTATATAATTTAAGGTCTTCTTATTTCTTAGGCTTTTTGGTGTTTCGCTGTGTTATTTGCCCATTTGTATCTCCCCTTTACAACTCTGTTAAATACCTTTCTTGTTTCCTGTTCCATCAAATCTTAATTGATCTCTTTTTATAATTAAAGCCTGATGGATTTCTTGTTTTTTATGCCTTTATTCTAATTCATATATTTCTTTTACCATTTTTTCCATAATATTTGCTCTTTCCTTCTTTTTTCTTGCCCCTAGAGATTAACTTCCCCATAATGAAAGCTTTGTGGGCTTCCCATATAGTTTCCTTTGTTAATTCTGGTGTCTCATTCAGCAGGAAATATTGTTCAAATTAATTTATTACAATATCTTCTACTTCTACATCTTCTATGTCTTCGTTTAACATCCATGGGCCTTTCCCCTGTTCTTCCCCTTTCAATTTCATCTTCATCATTACTGGGGCATGGTCCGAAATCAATGTTATTCCAATTGAGGTTTCTATTACAGCCTCCTGAACTCTATGCTCCACCAATATATAATCCAGCCTGGATTACGTGTCGTGCACTGCCGAGTGGTATGTATAGTCTTTCATACCCGGATGTTGAATTCTCCAAACATCAACCAATTGATGGTTATATATTTTTTCTTTACCAATCTTAGTTGTTTATTTTCCTTGTCCAGTGCACCAGACATACTATCTAGTTTATGGTCCATGGAAAAGTTAAAGTCTCCGGCCAATATTAGGTAGCCCTGCTTAAATTCCATTAAATCGTTTAAAATCTCATTAAAATATTTTTTGGGGTATTTATTGGGGCAATATAAATTTGCGAATACTTCATCCCCTGTAAGGTCAAAAAAAAAAGGAAGCGACCTTATGGGTCTACCTTTCTCTCCTCTGAGATTTAACTGACCTTTTTCCCTAGACCTATTGCTACATCTTTTGCCCTTCTACTTGGAGAATCTCCGTAATACCATACTGGGATGGCTTTTGACATTTGGCATTTAATGTTTGTATCTTGTGCAATATGTGTCTCTTGTAGGAATATTGTTTCTGCAGCATATATTTCTAGTTCCCTTAGTACCATAAGTCTCTTTTCTGGGGAATTTAAACCTTTTACATTATATGTCAGAAAATGTGTGTTATTCATGTTTCTTTTTTCCACTCCATTTCCCCCCCCATCCCCATACCCTTCGGGGGGTGGGGGTCCCCAAGCACGGGACAAAGATGGGAGAGGGGGGCGGGGGTCCCCAAGCACAGGACAAAGAGGGGAGAACTCCCCATACGGGGACCTGAAGGGCAGCAATATACCTGAAAATGTACAAACCATATCCCCCTCCTCCCTCTCCCCCAACCCCCTCCCCTGCCCTTTTGGTGTTTAGACCTCATGGTCATCGAGCAGGTTTCTATTTCTTGCTTTGGGGCCTCCCTTGCCCCCCCTGCTCTCCTCAGCCTGAGGCAGTGTTCTGTCTGGCGCTGTAGCTCAACCTCCCCTACTGCCGGAGAGGTGGCTAAGGAAATCGCTGAGTATCCAAATCTCCTTCCTCAATATTTGTAACTTTTTCCTTTCTTATATCCTCCCTCCCGCCTCCCCCTGTCCCTTCCCTCTGCCCACCGTCCCATACATTTCCATTTTTATTGAATTTATTTAATTTTCATAATTTTTGTTATGTTTTCTCTTGGGGATCAACTGCCACTGCTCTTCTTGTATATTTCTTTCTTGTCTTGGAGCTCTCTCTCTTGGAGTATCCGGCATAGGAATTTCCAATTTTTTACAGAAATCCTTTGTTTCCTCAATAAACCTGAGTTTACAGTGCATCCATTTTTCCTACCTATCAGACATGCGGGGAAACCCCACTTGTATTGAATTTTGTAATCTTGCAACACCTTCAATAGAGGCTTTAGCATCCTCCTTCTTCTTAGAGTTTCTTGAGATAGGTCCAGAAAAATTTGCAGTGTCTTTTCCTCATACTTAATTGGGGACTTACCCCTCATATTTCCCCATATTATTTTTTTTCCTCCCAGTTATCGAATCTTACAACTATGTCTCTTGGATTCTCCATCGGGTTTTCCTTCGGTCTTCTTAATCTATGGGCTCTTTCGATTTTTATTGGGTTTGTTTCTTCTTTACCAAGTATTGGGTTGACTATTTTCCTTACTATTTTTGTTAGATCCTCAGTCTGTGTAGATTTGGGGAGACCCCTTATTCTCAGGTTTTTTCTTCTGTTTCTGTTCTCTTGGTCTTCTAATCTATTATGCCTCCGCTTGTTGTTCTATCTTTAAAGCTTTTATTTCTCCTTTTAGGTCTTTTATTATATTTGTGGGGCAGTCCACTTTTTTTTACACTTCCTCCACTCTTGTAAGTAGATGACCCAAGTCCTTGTGAATTATTGCCATCTTTGTTTTAAGGGAGTTCTCCAGGGCTGCAAACATGGTTGCCAAATCTGACTTTGTTGATAGTAGCCTTCATCTGTATTTCCTCATCGCTCTCTGTCTCTGGCTCTAATTCACAGTCTTGTTCCATTCTAAATTCAGAGAGTGTGCTTATTTCGCCTTTTTCTTTTCTAAATCAATCTAAATTTCACATATACACTGGAGGATCTCTCACAATATTACCAGTCTATAACTCTACTGAAACAGTGAGAAGGATAACTGTACGCACAAAGACAGTGTGACTGTGAGCAAATGAGTAGACAATAGATAAGATAATCATATTAGTCCATGAGTCCATATAAAGTCAATACTTTGTGGTTAATGGCAGCAGCTATTTTCAGAGAAAGACAGCTCTGTAAACAGGATGAGATAGGGTAAACACAGGAAGCGCCACCTGAGTGTAGTATTAAAAGCACATTTTAATAGGAAGGTAAGTAATAACACTCACAGGATAGACGTTACAAACAGGAACATCAGTTGTGTGTCATGCAGATCTGTCCTGGCATCCAGACAATCATGCACGTGTTGTAGAGATGACAGAGAGTCCGCTGTTGGTCCTGTGGCCACCAGGAAGCCGATCAGAACCAGCGTGGAACACAGGGAAGTGATGTCCCCGGAGGCAGAGAAGCATCAGGGAGAGAGATTGTGCTGTACAGGCAAAGTGGGCAGGATACGTGCTTGGAGCTTTAGCTCTTTCTACAGGCCTGTATATTCAAACAATGGCTACCCCGCATCCATCTCCAGAGCCAACATCATCCTGCTCCTTAAACCTTATAAACTTTTCATGAACCATAACTCTTATAGGCCCTTTTATTTACTCCAGCCCAATGTTAAAATACTGGACTAGGTGCTAGCAAGGAGACTGAACAAGGTTATAACTTGCGTAGTCCACCCTGATCAGGAGGCTTCATGCAAACTCAAAAGCAGTTAGCCTCCGCCGACTGTTTATTATTATGTAGACAACACTGGTTTGACAACCCTACTTTCACTTGATGCTAGCAAAGCATTTGATAGTGTCGAATGGATGTATTTATGGGTTGTGCTTGAAAAACTTGATTTTGGGCAAAATATTTTGTGGGTTTGACTGCTGTACTATTTATCTCAGACCACTATCATGGAGGGAGGTAAAACATCAGCACCTTTTGGGCTGGGCAGGGGGACTAGACAGGAGTGTCCATTGTCTCCCCAGCTGTTCGCCCTGTTTATAGTACCCTTTGGGGCCTTAATACAGCCTAGTGCTGACATTATGAGCTTTAAATATGCTGATCAGTGCAAAAAAAATCATTATGTATGCCGGCGACGTGCTACTACACCTCACTGATGCTGATTCCCCCTTAAGAGTAGTTATGGTCATTATCACTGAATTCAGCAACTGCTCTGGGTCAATGATTAACTGGACAAAGTCTGCCCTGTTGCAGCCTTTAAATACCTAGGGATAGTAATCTCTTTAATTTTAACAGACTACTGCCATTTGTATAATTTTTAGACATGTGCACACTGAAATATTTCGTTTCGGAATTTCGTTTTCGTCCGAAAAATACATTTATTTAGTTACTCCCGAAATTCGTTTTTTTATTTATTTAGTTTTTCGTTAAAAATTGCATTCGTCCGAAAATTCAAATGAATTAAGGTCGAATCTGTCATTGAAGGCTTATCGTGTCTGTCGAATGTTCAAAGAAGATTCGACGGAGCAGCTAAACTGTATGACTCTGTATAGTTTAGCTGCAATTCCACCCAATTCCAGCAGCAATCTTTCCTCTCTACGTCGAATCTTTCCTTTCTACGTCGAATCTTTCCTTTCTACGTCGAATCTTTCCTTTCTACGTCAAATCTTTTCTCTCTATGTAGAATAATCTTGGACTAATAGAGTTAAGGTTAGGCACATTCGACCACAGGTTCAATGGACACAGATTGTTATTGTCAGCGTCAAATCTCCTATCTATATCGAACTGTTGTTACAACGAAAATAAAGCATTTGTTTATGTCGGATCTTTCGTTTTTCGGATTCTGCACTTTCGTTATCGTTTGTTAAAACGATAACGAAAATACCTGAAATTCGGACGAAAATGCATTCGGACGAAAACGAATGCACATGTCTAATAATTTTCCACTACTCTCAAAGTTCAGGAATAAGTTAAAGCTCTGGAATAGATTATGACTCTCTGTAGCCGGTAGAGCCAATTTGGTTAAGATGATATCAATTCCTCGACTTCTATACTTTTTACATAATACACTAGTAGTTATCACACTTAAAGTATTTTCGATAGTGAACTCAATATTCCGTGCTTTGCTATGGAAAAACAGCACCCCAGAATTTGTCTCAAACAATTGCGACATTGTAAAGATAGGGGTGACTTAGCCTTTTGGAACCCATGCTGTACTACTTGGAGGCCCAAATCTGAGGGGACTGCAACTGTAATTGTTTACTTTACTGGGTACAACTCCCTCCTGGAAGGTTTGGAGGTGTAGCTCCTCTCCAAATCCAATAAGGCGTTCCCCATGTACAGGCTTATGCATAAGATATGGGTCAAGGTGAAAGCTCCAACATGTCCTGGGCTATATCAAGTTTAGTCCTATCTGGAAGAATCATTCCTACCCAGAACTGGTTAAACTGCAATATGCAGCTAAGTGGCATACCTATGGAATTACACATTTGCGTCATATTTTTAGAGGAGGCAAATTGTTAACATTAGCCCAACTGCAGTCCCAGTTCGGATTACCATCCAATATGTATTTTACAACTGCAACAGGTGTTTCATGCCCAAAAATCTCTTGGTGTTCCCGGCCTGTCCCTAACTCCTATTTTCAATTTGACGCAGCAGTCACCCTCTACTAAAGTTTTTATTTCTAGATGTTATAATATGGTGATTGACAACTATCCAGAGGATTATCCTTGCTTAGCACTGGAGAGGTGAGAGACCAATGAGGGTATTCTGTCAGGGGATCAATGGGAATCAACTCTAGAATCGGTACTCCTTTGCTCCATGAATGTGTTGCAGAGGCTTTCACAGATCTATTTTTTACTTAAGGTGCACCGTACCACCCTTAAACTTTATTAAGCTGGCTTATGACCAGATAAAATTTGCTATAGTTGTATGGAGCATGGAGACTTTATACATATGTTGTGTCACTTTTCCAAACTTCATAGATATTGGGATACCATAGTCACCACCATTTATACTACCTTGGTAAAAATGGACCTAAAACAATGTGTCCTAGGTATAATACATGAAGTTGTACAGGATGCATACATTAGGGATGCTTTCTCCAGAGCCCTTTTACAGGCCTGCAAACTTATCTTACTAGCCTGGAAGTCTCAGGGCCCTCTACCCCTCAGGCCTGAATAGAACATATGGGCATGACTTTGAGATATGAGAGCCTGATTTTCCAACATAGAGGATGCTCAACTAAATATGACAAGGTGTGGGGTGGGTGGCTGCCTACCGCAGGGCCTGTACCAGTAGATCTGGTGATGGATTATTACTTTTATGCCTCTGGCATTTCCATGGTGATGGGTGTGCTATATGGTGTCGAGCTGTGGATAATGCTGTATTTTCCAGTAATGCTGATTGTAACATTGCAGATGTGTGATAAATGCAATGATAGCTATTTTTATTGCCACTTTCAACTTATGCTGATATATTTGAGTATGTACATATGCTATTATTGGTTCTGTATGGACACTCTTGAATGGCTTTGATGTTGTTTCTTTTCTCTTTAATGATTAATAAACATTCTTCTGATTTAAAAATAAAAAGTAAACAGCTTCAATTTATGATATATTGGGGTTGATTTACTAAAACTGGAGAGTGCAAAATCTGGTGCAGCTGCACAGAAACCAATCAGCTTCCAGGTTTTATTATCAAAGCTTAACTGAACAAGCTGAATTTAGAAGCTGATTGGCTACCATGCACACGTTTTGCACTCTTCAGTTTTAGTAGATTAACCCCATTGTTTACTAATCTAGGTGAGCATTCACTTTGCAAAATGAAAAACTGTTTATGCCACTGAATCACTTATTTGAAACAAGGATAACCACTGAGGCTTCTTTAATTTTTTCCTTACATTTCCACTCTGCTCACTTGTCAGTGGGGTTAATTTACTAAAGAACTAGAGATTGTTCACTGGGAAAATTGCAAATGGCATTAACAATCAATCTTTCTACAGGCTCTAAATGAGTCTAGGAAAAATGTAAGAATTGAAACGCCAAGGATGTGCAGAAACAGAACCATAAAGGTAAAATAAGTTTGGTAAAGCCAACAAAAACAAAATGTGTCTATACAGCCCTTCAAGAAATGGTGCTTCAATGTATTTTCCCCATTAAGAGAAACACATTTCAGCCAAAAGTTTATTTTCAATTTAATTGCAATTAAAGTTGCACCTGCAGGTGCCTATTGTGCCAGCCATATATACTATTGTAAGCTAAGTTTAGCAAAGTTTTAAATTAAATTATTTTTATATGTTTTCAAAAGCAGAGAGTTGTGCAATATGTCGTGATTTTCTATATGTACAATGTGTAGGAACACCTATATAATAGCAAAGTATGAGTACATAAACTCCGGGCACATAGATTAACATTCAATAGTATAGCAGCAATTTTTTGACCTCAAACTAACTGGAGAAAAGTTCAAAACTAATCTTAGAAAGCATTATTTTACTGCAAGGGCAATTGATGCTTGGAAAAAAATACCAGCAGAGGTAGTGAGACAGGCAACAGTAAATGGCTTCAAACAAGCTTGGGACAAACATAGATCTATATTCAGACAGAAAAGTTAACAAAAAAACAAACAAACCCCCCCCAAAAAAAAACATTTAAAAAAATGGGCAGACTCCATGGACTACTTTGTCTTTTTCTGCTGTCACTTTTCTATGTTTCTATGTTTCTTTAGAAAGTGATTTAATTATTTGACAAGATGCTGAGTTTACTCTGCTTCTCTCCACCTTACTCTGCTGCTGTTTGCCTTATTCTATTGAACAACATCTTGCAGCTCCTGTCTAGAAGTTAGACATGTGCACACTGAAATATTTTGTTTCAGAATTTCGTTTTCGTCTGAAAAATAAATGTATTTAGTTACTCCCAAAATTAGTTTTTATTTATTTTGTTTCATTAAAAAATGCATTCGTCCGAAAATCCGAAATAATTAAGGTTGAATCTGTCATTGAAGGCTTATGGTGTCTGTCGAATGTCCTAAGAAGATTTGACGGAGCAGCTAAACTGTGCGACGCCGCAATCGTACATTTCGGGTCGAATGTTCCGCCTACAAGATATAGTAGAATTCTAATGTTGTATGACACTAGTAATAATTATATTTATTAATCAGTCAACCAACATTAGAATTCTTCTATAGCCTATGGGCGGAGCATTTGACCATAAATGTCCACTCACAGAGACTGCTTCGTCAAATATTCATGTTGAATCTTCATGTTGAATCTTTTCTCTCTATGTCGAATAATCTTGGACTAATAGAGTTGGGTTAGGCACATTCGACCTTTTTTGCTATTGTCAAATCTTTTCTCTCTATGTAGAATAATCTTGGACTAATAGAGCTGATCTTTTCTCTCTATGTCAAATCTCCTATCTCTCTCTATGTAGAATCTTTTCTCTCTAATCTTGGACTAATAGAGTTGGGTTAGGCACATTCGACCTTTTTTGCTATTGTTTCTATAATGTTGAATCTTTTCTCTCTATGTCAAATCTTTTCTCTCTATGTAGAATAATCTTGGACTAATAGAGCTGAGGTTATTCTTAGCTCTTATTCACAGGTTTGATGGACACAGATTGCTATTGTCAGCGGCATGTCGAATCTCCTATCTATATCGAACTGCTGTCACAACGAAAACAAAAATAAAGCATATGTTTATGTCGGATCTTTCGATTTTTGGATTCTGCACATATGTTTTTGTTATAACGAAAATAACCGAAATTCAGACGAAAATGCATGCACATGTCTACTAGAAGTTGGGGAAACTGACAGTGGTGTGTGACTGCAGTGGGATAGACATTTTCATCAGAATATGACATCTAGTGGAGCATATTTGATATATACTTTGTGAGGCCTGATTCACACTTATGCAGGTTGCAGTTTGCATATTGCAGGTGCATTTTGCATTTTTCAATATATGCTTTTCATCCATTGAAGTCTATGGAACCAAAAACCAGAAAAAAGTCCCTGGCCTTTTCCATAAAATGCAAAGATGTGAACTACATCCATAGGAAACCATGTTAAATGGACTGCAGTGTGTTTCTATAAAACTGCAAACATGCTAAAAAATGTATAGGTGTGAACCAGGCCTTAAGTCTATCTCTCCCACCCCCCATGCTTAGATATCAAGGTCTTAGGCTGGATTCACACCTATCCATTTTTAGTGCTTTTTGCATTGTTAACATTGTTGCATGTTAAATGGACTGCAGTGCAAATCTGCAAAATGCAAAAAGCACTAAAAATGCATAGGTGGGAATCCAGCCTAAGGCTTGATTCACATCTGTGCATGTTGATTTTGAGCGTTTTTGCAGTGCTTTTTGCGGTGCTTGCCGCTTTTTTTGGACACGCGATTTTGCCGTGACTTTGCCACATTTTGCGTTTTTATTTTTTTGTTTTTTTTACACTGTTGTTGTAGCTATATACTATTACAGCTATATACAGTGTAAAAAAAATAAAAAAAATAACTAAAAAAGCAAAACGTAAATTGCGGTAAAAACGAGGTAAAAACGCGGTACTTGCGCTTAGGATGCGGGTCCATTGACTTCTATTACATGCAAAACGCTGCATTTTACTTGAAAAAAGTCCACAACCCTTTCCAAAAACGCAGAGGCACAAAAATGCATTGATGTGAACATGTTCCATAGGAACCCATGTTAAAAAATTTCTGCATCAAAAAATGCATTAGTGTGAAAGTAGCCTTAGAGCATGCAAGGATTTTTAAGCAACACTTTTAAAAAGATACCTAGCAATGTTTAAATGTTTTTTTCAAGATATGCTATTTTATTGAGAAAATATAACACAAAGTAAGTGTTTGGCTGCAAATTTGAAATGTACTTAAATAATTCAAGAATGTAGGCCTTGTTTCACTACCCATATCAGTGAGATCATCATCATTGTCTGTTTATCAACTAATTTTCTTTAGTTACATTTGCATGGTAATATGATTAGGAGGTTTGAAATCTTTAGAGCCGGTTCACACGGGGCAACACGACTTCCAGCGCGACTTTTGAAGGCAACTTGGACACGACTTGAGTATGAATAACAACGCGACTTGGGGCGACTTCAACGTGACTTGGGGCGACTTACAACACGACTTTAAGTTGCCCCAGGCCAGGCTACTTTGGCCTTGGCCAATCAGAGAATAATCAGCTCTCAAGGGGGAACTCCACGCAAATTTTTAAATAAAAAAACGGCATGGGTTTCCCCTCCAAGAGCATACCCTTAGGTCTGGTATGGATTTTAAGGGAGCCCCCTCCACACTGAAAAAACAGCGTGGGGGCCCCCAAATACATACCAGACCCTTATCCGAGCACGCAGCCCGGCCGGTCAGGAAAGGGGGTGGGGACGATTGAGCGCCCCCTCCTGAACCGTACCAGGCCACATGCCCTCAACATGGGGGGTGGGTGCTTTGGGGAAAAGGGCGCCACCCCATTGGTTGTCGGGGTCTGCGGGTGGGGGCTTATCGGAATCCGGGAGCCCCCTTTAATAAGGGGGCCCCTGGATCCCAGGCCCCCCACCCTATGTGAATGAGTATGGGGTACATCGTACCCCTACCCATTCACCTGGGGAAAAGAGTCAATAAAAAAACACACTACACAGGTTTTTAAAGTAATTTATTAGGCAGCTCCGGGAGTCTTCTTCCGACTTCGGTGGTCTCTTCCGACTCCTTCACTCTCTCCGTCCTCTTCTCCGCTCTCTCCGGTTCTTCTCCCGATCTCCGGCCTGTTCTCCTGCTCTCCGGTTCTCCGGTTCTTCTTCCGGGCTCCTCCGCTATCTTCTTCCAGCTCTTTTACTAGCAGTGGCCCGGTCTCCTCTGTCCTTCTTCCCTCTTCTCTCTTCTTCCGATGTTGACACGATGCTCTCTCCCGCTGTAATAGCTTGTGCAACGTACGCACGACTTATATAGGCATAGGGCGTGGTCACCGGGTGACCCTGCCCCTTATGACATCACAGTCCCAGCATGCCCCGCACTTTCCACATTTTGTCATGTTAGATTTTGCAGACAACGTTAGCAGAGGGTGATATAGGTTAGATAAACTTTCTAATAGTTTGTGATTTAAAGAAAGTGGACTGGTGTTTAGGAGATATGATATTTGTTTGTTAAAAGCCTGAAAAGGTTTATGTTGATAAGTTTTGTCATCAAATAGAGTAAACATTTTTTGTAGACAAGCTTGATACCCTTCTTGAAAATCTGTTTGTCTCTACTTTGTGGTAACCTTGTGTTATCTTTTATCAAGGTATAAAAATAAATATAAGGTGGTAGACCCACCTTTTTTGGGTTTTTATTGCTATGCTATAACACTGTCTGTAAAAACATTATTGTTGCAAAGCTTGCTGGTTAACAAAGTGATATTGCTGTGCAGAATTCCAACTAGGTTACAACGTCCAGCTAGCTCTGATTCTGTGTGAAAGTTGGAGTATCTAGGAGATTTTAGTCCTCAACATGGCATTGCAAACATGCCAAATTATAAATTCTGATGTTTGGGAGACCTAGGTCCCCCCTTGCCCTTCAGGAGATGCAGGTTCTTTAATGCAATATGGGGTGCTTGACCACCATAAGAATGTGGATTTATACTTTAGATATGATCATTAAGTTAATATCTTTATGTTTTAATATAATGGGTATTGTGTGAAGAGGGTATAATAAACAGTCAAAGCTTATCTTTTTTTTTTTTAACTCAAAGTTTATTTAATTTTTCAAAGGTGTAGATACAGTGATACAGTGGTTCGTTATGATTACATTGTGTATGTAAAACATAAGGATACAGAAGGTAAATATTTTGTATTGGTACAATATACAAAGAAAACATTTGGACTGTATAGTGAAGAGATCAACAATTGAGGAGCTGTGAAAATAACATGAAGAGACTTTATGAGGCTAATATATAATTAAGGTAAAAGCATTATGCCAAGTGGGGGAGTTCAGATTGGATGTGGATAAGGTGCTAAGGCCATAAGGTAAGAGTGGGTCACGTGAGGTTTAGGCACTTAGGGTGTTTGAGCCAAAGTCCCCATTGTTTGTGGAATTTTGGGAGTTGTAAGTGGGCCTTGGCATACATTTTTTTTCCATCAGGCAGTTGCTATTAAGGTTCGAGGTGACTTGCAAAATGGAAGGAGGCAGTGGGGATTTCCAGTTTCTAGCACTATAGCTAGACGGATAGATATGAATACATGGGAATATAGTGTGTAGGATATCTGGGACCAAGTATCAATAACCAGACATAAAAGAACCATTTGTGATGAGAGGGAAAAGGGGTCGATATGATAGACAAAAGAAGTTTAGTGACAGTAGACCAATATGTAGTTAATGTGGGGCAGGTCCACCATATGTGCAGAGGAGATCCATATTGCCCACAGTTTCTCCAGCATGTATTGGTTGTAGAGGGGTAGATGTGTGTGAGTTTAGATGGTGTAAGTAACCAGTTATGGAATATTTTCTGGATTGATTCCCAGTGAAGTAGGCAGCGGGAAGATTTTAATGATGCTTGGAGGGATTAATACCATTGTTTGGGAGTGTAGGCGCATTGCAATATTTGTTCCCAGTGTTCCATTGATGGTGTCTTCAGGTCTCAGGAAGCATCAGTAAGTTATTTGTAGGAAATACCTTTACGATTGGGGAGAGGTTTGCTCATAGAATTTTATTAGTTGCAAGGGTGTAGGACTGTCCAACCTGGCTACACGTGAGAGGACTGAATGGAGTCTAAGATATTTGAAGAAGTCTTTAGAGGTGATGTTGCTGTTGGTCTGTAGTTGATTAAATTTAAGCAATAGGGAGTCTTTATAAAGGTCCCCAATCATAGTCAGTCCCGATTCAATTAGTTAGAAAGGGAAATATCAGGTGTAAGAAGTTGGAGTGTAGTGAGAAGTATAAAGGAGAATAAACAATGTGGTATTCCTTTAGTGCTTTGAAGAGTTGCTCTCCATGAACTGATGGTGGCGTTGATGGTATGGAGATAAGAGTGCTCCCCATGATGGTGTAGAGATAAGGCACTTAAGATCAGTTTAGGTTGGGAGGCTAGAGCTGCGGATTCAATTTGGAGCCTAATGGATTGTTGAGTGGGTGTCCACCAGCTTTTAGCTTGATCAAGGATAGTTGCTTTGTGGTAGGCTTGGATATTCGGTGCACCCATACCTCCATAGGAGATAGGCTGCCCAGTGTATTGCGTCTGAGCCATGAGCGTTTTCCATTCCAGATATATGAGGTTATAATAGTTTGGAGTTTCTTCAGTTGCCCTTGAAGGAAAGGAAGGGGGATAGTTCTAAAGGTGTACAGTATATGCAGAAGTAAGTACATCTTAGACTTATATTGTTTTCTGGAGTTTTAAGACGAGGTTAGAGAAGTTGAGAGAGATTAGTTGATAAGAGGGAGAGATTAGCTGAATACCCAGGTAGGAGAGGGAAGAATTAGGTGTCTATGAGAAAGAGGTACATGCATTAATGCTTCGTCTGGTGGATGGATCTAGGCCTATACCCAGCATGCTAGATTTAGAATGATTGATCTTATATAGAGTGGCTTTACTGAATAGGTCCAGGGTGTGATGGAGTTCAGGTAGGGACTTGACAGGATCAGCGAGGGATATAATCACATCATCAGCATAGAGACCGATTTTATGCGAGTGATCACCAATTTCAGTACCTGAGATAAAGGGATTAGTGCGGATGGATTGGACCAGGGGTTCCATAATTAGGGCAAATATTAAGTGGGGAAATGGACATCCCTGGCGTGTCCCATTGGAGATGTGGAAGGGGTCAGAAAGGTTGCCTGAGGCTATGACCCTAGTGCTGGGGGAAGAGTAGAGAGATAAGATGGCTTTCAGCATTGTCCTAGAGAAGCCAAATTTTTGCAAAACGGCTTTAAGGTAGTTCCAGTCAACTCTATCAAATGCCTTCTCTGCATCAAGGGAGATGAGCAGAGAAGGTGTTAGATGGTGCTCTGCCCATTGCAATAGATCAATAAATCTCCTAGTGCCATCTGATGCTTGTCTGCCAGCCAAAAAACCCACCTGATCGATATTTACTAAGGAGGGGATGATGTTGGAGAGTTGCATAGCTAGAAGTTTAGCGAATAGCTTGGTGTCAGTGTTAATGCATAGGCTGCATTAAGGTGAAAAAAAATGATGGTTTACAACCCCTATAACATTGATGGAAGTAATGGTAACAGACATGTTGGACAGCTACCACTAGGGGGAGTGAGAAGCATAGTAATTACACCTTCTGAATTTGCACACTTGGGTGAAAAAAAGAAAAGAAAACCAGGATAATATCAGTCCACAATTAACTTTACATAAACTTGTATTAAACTGTATAGCGTAGAACAGGTTATGCACACTGTGGTAAATGGTGATAGGGTGCTTAGCACCTTTTTTCATGTAAAGTAGCAGGAGTTACAGACAGTCTGAAGCATATGTAGTGCGCCATTGATCCAGGGGACGTGCAGGTGGTCGCTGTGCCAGTGAGTCAGGTGGGGGACAGTTGGTCAGACCCCAATTTAGCAGCCTTTTAATGCCTTCCTTAGACGTGAAGAAAGTTATAGGTTGGAAAATCACTATCAGTTTAGCCGGAAAGCCCCATTTGTATTGGACATTATGGTTTTGAAGGACTGCGGTGACTTGTGTGAATTCTCTGAACTTTTGAGCTGTAGTAGCAGAGATACCCGTGCACTAGGAGACTGAGGAGTAGGGCTCAGGTAATGAGGAGATGGAACATTATATGTTCCTTAACTGGAAAAAAGTGAATGCGTGCCATTACATCTTGTGGGATAGATGCAGGCAGATGGTTGGGTTTGGCGATTGTGTGTGTGCAGTCAGCTTGATTTAGCTGAGGGAGGAGCAGGAGGAATAGATGATGTAGGTAAGTAATCAGTTCTGGATGTTTAACAGTTTCTGGTATGCCCCAAAATTTGATGTTATTCCTCCTGGAGTGATCCTCTAAATCAGCCACTTTCGCTTGGAGGAAGCACATTTTTTCAGTGTGATGGTCATAGGCATCCGCCATTTCTTTATAAGAGGTATGTTCTTTCACCACTTTTTCCAGGTTGGTCGTGCGTTCCTCTACCCAATCAATTCTATTCTGTAAGGTAGAATTAGAGGAGTACAGTTCATTATGAAAGTCTCTTTGCAGAGAGAGCAGAATGAGCTTGGATGCTGGCTGATCACTGGCAGGGAGGGCTGCTAGGAAGTCTAAAAGATATTCCTCAGGGTTTGTGCGGATCTGGACATCCCAGTGCTGCTTCTTAAGTAGAGGTTCCTTAGCAGGGGAAAGTGCTGAGGACAGTGCAGCTCTATCTGAGGGTGATTTCTGGGGAGAGGCAGGCTCTGATGTGAGACTTTCCATGGGCTCTGAATTGTCTGCAGGTCCCTGCATGATGCCTGAGTCATGAAAATGAGTCAATAAAAAAGTTCCGAAATAGTGTGGAGGTTTAGGTATTTCTTCTTGGACATACTGTCCAATCACTGAGGTTGTGGGCTCCCCTCCGGTGTATCAGGTAGGGGGAGGGGAGCTGTTGCTGGTAAGTGCTGGTAAGTTCTGGGAGCCGCTGTTTGTCCCAGGGCCAAGCAGAACTGTGTGGTTAAGCATCCATCTTGCTCCGGGGCCAGCCACGCCCCTAAAGACTTAACATTTTATGCAGATAGCCTTTCCCAAAGATTAACAGGGTTAGCGCCCCCATATCTCCAGTTTTTTAACAAAAAAATCAAGGGAGGGTAGTTCAGATGATATAGACAAGTCTTAGTATTACCAATCATAATGCCAAAGTATGTGATGTATTGCTATGGTGAATGCTGAATGTATCATATCGCTACTATGCTTAAACCCTTTAGGAAGGAGAATTTCGTTTTTTTAAGAAATTAACAAATATTAGTGTCAGGAAGCTAATTTGGACAGGGTATAATCCCCATTCCTTATTAAATTAGTAGGTACGATGCTCGGCAGGTGTGGGGATGTGACTCGTGTACATCTTGCAGCACGTATGTGTTCCTTGATCATCTGATCGAGGGCAAATACTGCTGTGCAAAATGTAAGCACATTGTTTCCCTGGAACCCCAGATTCTGAATCTAGGAAAGTAACTGTCAGTGATGAGAAGATCTTCCATACTAAAGTAGAGTCGGGAACGTACCCGGCAGGGGCCAGCACAGAGGCAGGTGGAGACAAGGAGGTGCAGGCACTAAAAACGAGTATATGGGTGACAGTCAGGAAGGATAGAAAGGGAAGTGCCATGGAGACTAATTCAGGGCTGGAGCATCCCAATAGGTATGCTCCATTGAGTGACATTGGTGAAACCGTTCAGGGACTATCACTGCTGGAGCTGAGGGACTCTCCAAGCTGCCAGGGGAAGAACTCCTTCAGCGAGAGTGGGGGAAAGCAAAGGAAAAGTATAGACAGATTCTGGTGGTAGGGGACTCAATTCTTAAAAGGACAGAGAGGGTAATCTGTGACAAAGACCTGAAGCGCCAAACTGTATGCTGTCTACTGGGTGCTCGGGTTCGGCATATCACGGATCTGGTGGACAGATTACTGGGCAGGGGAAGACCCGGCTGTCATGGTGCATGTTGGCACCAATGACAATGTCAGAGGCAGATGGAGTGTCCTAAAGAATGATTTTAAGGACTTAGGAGCTAAATTGAAGAAAAGAACCTTCAAAGTGGTATTCTGAAGAATACTACCGGTACCTCAAGCCACACAAGAAAGGCAGAGGGAGATTAGGGAAGTAAACAAGTGGCTGAGGAGCTGGTGTAGTAAGGAGGGGTTTGGGTTCCTGGAGAACTGGGCTGACTTCTCAGTCAGTCACTAGTTCTATAGAAGGGACAGACTGCACCTAAATGAGGAGGGTGTAGATCTGCTGGGAGTGAAGATGGCCGAAAAGTTAGAGGGGTTTTTAAACTAGGTGATGGGGGGAGGGTCCAGAGGTAGAGATAGTCAGCAATGAACATATTCCAGAGGGTAGTATTGGGGTCATTAGTGGTAAGTTGACTAAAGCACATAAACCCGAGGTAAGTATAGTAACAAGTCCTATTTGCAATCTCGAAACACCCAATAATAGGACACTATGCGACCGGTCTAAACTACGTGGCATGTTCACCAATGCCAGGAGCCTGGCGGACAAGATGGATGAACTAGAGATACTGTTGAACAAGGAGGATTTCGATTTTGTGGGAATTTCAGAGACCTGATTCAACAGCTCTCATGATTGGATGGCAACCATTTAAGGGTATTCCCATTATTGCAGGGATAGAGAGGGTAAAAAAGGGGGAGGGGTATGCCTATATATCAAGATTAATGTACAAGTGAATGTGAGAGATGACATCAATAAGGGAGCTAGGGAGGAGGTGGAATTATTCTGGGTAGAGCTCCAAAGGGATGAAGCTAAGGGGAAAATAATACTGGGAGTACGCTATAGGCCCCCTAACCTGAGGGAGGAGGGGGAGACGGACCTCCTATCACAATTTGGATTAGCAAGAAGGATGGGAAGTGTTGTTATATTGGGGGATTTTAATTATACAGACCCGATCACGGATGTGGAAATACAGGGCAATTTAGGAAACAGCGATCACAGGTCAATTGGCTTCAGTAAAAATCACCCAAGTAGGAAACACAAGGGGAACACAAAGACACTGAATTTCAAAAGAGCTAACTTCCCTAAACTACGAACCTTGCTAGAAGATTTAAATTGTGATAAAATCTTAGAAACAAAGAACACGGAGGAGAGATGGGTTTGCTTTAAGAGCATATTAAATGAGGGCATTAGCCAGTGCAAAAAGAGTGAACAAAAGTCCTGGATGGCTTAACTCTAATGTAAAATTGCATATAAAACAAAGGAGAAGGCCTTCAAAAAATACAAGGCTGAGGGATCATCATCAACATTCAGACTTTACAAAGAATGCAACAAGATATGTAAGGGTGCAATTAGGGCAGCTAAGATAGAACACAAAAGACCTATAGCGGAGGAGAGCAAAAAAAATCCCAAGAAATTCTTTAAGTATATAAACAGTAAAAAAGTGAGGACAGACCATGTTGGCTCCATAAAGAATGAGGAAGAACATCTGGTTACAAAGGTTGGGGAGATGGCAAAGGTATTGCATTTATTCTCCTCCTCAGTCTTCATGAGGGAATCGGGGGGCTTCAGTAACCAAAACTGCAGTGTTTGTCCTCATGACACATCACAGCAAGCACCCTCATTGCTAACAGAGGACAGAATTAGAAATAGACTTGGGAAACTTAACATTAATAAATCACCGGGACCAGATGACTTGCACTCGAGGGTACTTAGGGAACTCAGTCAAGTAATTGACAGACCATTGTTCCTATTTTTTACTGACAGTCTACTGACTGTAATGGTACCAGCTGATTTGAGAAAAGCCAATGTAGCACCAATATTTTAAAAAGGGCCTAAATACATCCCTGGGAATTACAGACCAGTTAGCCTAACATCAATAGTATGCAAGCTCTTGGAGGGGATGATAAGGGACTATATAAGATTTTAGTAATGAAAACTGTATCATTACTTAGCAGTATCAGCATGGACTCATGAAGAATAGTTCTTGCCAAACCAATCTATTATCCTTCTATGAGGAGGTGAGCTGCTATCTAGATAAAGGAAGGCCCATAGACGTGGTGTATCTGGATTTTGCAAAAGCATTTGATACAGTTCCCCATAAATGTTTACTGTACAAAGTAAGGTCCGTTGGCATGGACCATAGGGTGAGTACATGGATTGAAAACTGGCTACAAGGGCGAGTTCAGAGGGTGGTGATAAATGGGGAATACTCTGAATAGTCAGTGGTGGGAAGTGGGGTCCCCCAGGGTTCTGTGCTGGGACCAATCCTGTTTAACCTGTTCATAAACGACCTGGGGGATGGGGTAAACAGCTCAACCTCGGTATTTGTGAACGACACTAAGCTAAGCAGGTAAATAACTTCTCAGGATGTGGAAACCTTGAAAGAAGATATGAACAAATTAAGGGAGTAGGCCACTACAGTACATGGCAAATGAGGTTTAATGTAGAAAATGTTTAAATAATGCATTTGGGTTGCAAAAATATGAATGCAATCTACTCACTAGGGGGTGAACCTCTGGGGGAATCTAGGATTGAAAAGGACCTGGGGACCTAGAAGATGATAGGCTCAGCAATGGCATGCAATGCCAAGCTGCTGCTAACAAAGCAGAGAATTAGCATGCCCCCAAAAGGGGATTAACTCCAGGAATAAAGCAATAATTCTACCACTCTACAAGACTTTGGTCTGGGCTCACCTGGAGTATGTTGTCCAGTTATGGGCACCAGTCCTCGGGAAGTATGTACAGGGGGTCCCCGACTTACGAACACCTGACCTACGAACAACCCCTACTTACGAACGGGGTGCTGCGGGGACCCTCCGCCATTTTTCGCTCTTTTTCGGCGTCTTTCGGCCGTTCTGCACATGTGCGGCCATACGGAGCTTCGGAAAATGCCGGAAATGTCCGTAATTTGCCGCGCATGCGCAGAACGGCAATAGACGGAACATCGGAAATGTCCGTAAATCTCCGTATTTGTCGGTCTGCGCATGCGCGGCCGACTTACGAACATTTCTGACTTCCGTACAGGCGGGCAGTCCCTAACGAGTTCGTAACTCGGGGACCCCCTGTACTGGAAATGGAGCGAGTACAAAGAAGGGCAACAAAGCTAATAAGGGGTCTGGAGGATATTAGTTATGAAGAAAGGTTGAGAGCACTGAACTTATTCTCTCTGGAGAAGAGGCGCTTGAGAGGGGATATGATTTAAATTTACAATTACCATACTAGTGACCCCACAATAGGTATAAAACTTTTTTTGCGAAAGGAAGTTTAACCACTTCAGCCACAGAAGAATTGGCTGCTAAATGACCAGGCCATTTTTTGCGATACGGCACAGCGTCACTTTAACTGACAAATGCGCGATCATTTGTCAGTTTTTTATTTTTTACGCTATATACAAAAAAAGAGTGTCAAAATTGAAAATAACACAATATTTTGTACATTTTGCTGTAATAAATAGCCCCGATTTTTTTTTTAAAAAGCTAATTTTTTCCTCAGTTTAGGCCGATATGTATTCTTCTACATATTTTTGGTAAAAAAAAATGCAAAAAGCATATATTGATTGGTTTGGGCAAAAGTTATAGCGTCTACAAAATAGGGGATAGATTTATGGCATTTTTATCATTATTATTTTGTTTTACTAGTAATGGCGGTGATCTGCGATTTTTATCGGGTCTGCGACATTATGGCGACATATCGGACACTTTTGACACATTTTTGGGACCATTGCCATTTATACAGGGATCAGTGCTATAACAATGCACTGATTACTGTGTAAATGTCACTGACAGGGAAGAGGTTAACACTAGGGGGCAATCAAGGGGTTAACTGTGTTCCCTATGTGTGTGTTCTAACTGTGGGGGATGTGACTGACTATAGGAAATGAGAGATTGTGGTTCCCAGCTCGTAGGAACTCACAATCTCTCTCTCCTCACAGAACTGGGATGTGTGTGTGTTTACACACACACATCCCTGTTCTGCCTCTTTTGCCCTCGATCACTCATGGCCGGCAGTCATCGCGACCACCGGTCACGTGCATCGGCACCCAGGCTATGCAGCACGTGCACCTGCTATTCTGCTTAAAGGGACCGACGTACAGCTACGACGGTTCGCAGGATCGCGCCGACTTGCCGCAGTATAATGACGGTGCCTGGTCGACAAGTGGTTAATAAGATACGTAGCCACTCACTAAAATTAGAAGAAAAGAGGCTTAACCTTAAACTGCGTAGAGGGTTCTTTACTGTAAGAGCGGCAAGGATGTGGAATTCCCTTCCACAAGTGGTGGTTTCAGCGGGGGGGGGGGCATCGATAGTTTCAAAAAACGATTAGATAAGCACCTGAACGCCACAACATACAGGGATATACAATGTAATACTGACATATAATCACACACGTAGGTTGGACTTGATGGACTTGGGTCTTTTTTCAACCTCACCTACTATGAAACTATGTAACTATGTAACAAGGCCTGAGAATTTTCCACAATAGTGATGTCTGTCCATGGTTGTTCTTTGGCATATTCTAAAACTCTGTAAGAACCTTCCAAATGTTCCTTGCCCCCAGCCTGCAAGGAATAAATTAGGTTTGAAACAATAGATGCTAATATGGTTGCTTTCATTTTGTACACTATCATTACATCCATATTAATCAAAAATATCAGTCTGTATTATTTAGGAAGTGTCAGATCGTTTTATATTATTTACGATATGCTTAATTTCTTATTTATGGATATTAGCCTCCATCCCAGAAATTATTGTACCATAAGGTCAGGATATCTACAATGTCAGATTTTATAAGTTTAAAAAATTAGGTGTATACCCATCGGGGGCCCAGAACTTGGAAATTTTTAAATATTGTTAATATGTCATTGTTAATATGAGCAGCTGCACCTGTGACAGGCACTCATCAAGTGGCAACTATGCCTGCCCTTTTCACCCATGTGCTGAATTCATACTGTAGAAGCAGTACTATAAGTTCCTACAATGAAAGGTGCTCATTTTACCAAAGGATCACCTCGGCAGGGGTATCTGTAGGCAGAGGGCTTGAGATTTTACTGCAAGCAGCAGCCACCAGTACACAACTCCTTATTCATGGTAACAACCATCCTTGGTACTGTTTAAAAAATAAATAAAATAAATAGCATTAGTTGCCCCGCTAAGCAACCAAAGTCAAGCAAATTAAGGAGAAATGTCATATATAAAAAAGCTCATGTTATGCTCCAAAAGAAACAGTGATAGTAAACAAAGTCTCTTGATGAGTGTCCAATAGGTGAGCGTAATAATTGGTAGAAACCTCACCCAAGTGCACCTCCACGGTGAGTCATATAAAATGCTTGCTTCCTAGAACTCTATACTCCAAATTATAAGAGCCTAGATAGATGTGGGTAATACACAGAAGATCCAATCGGTTCCCTCTGTTTTAGGCTGAAGTGGATAAAATCATGGCTGACAGTACAGATCGATCCAAATCACAACCCATAGGGAAGAAAGAAATTGCCCACATAGTGTAAAACTGTATGATGCTTTATTAAAAAGAAGTGTTGCTAAGAACTTGCAGAAATCTAGAAAAAAATCCAGCATGTAAAATTCAATGATTCCTGGGAAATGGTCTGCATGTAAACAGATTCAGCTTGCTTGGTAACATTGCAGACATGGACTCTGTCCTACACGTTTTGTTGACGCCATCAGTGCATGGAGTCCATGTTTGTCACCAAGCCACCATATATTGTCTGTAGCAGAAAGAGCACAGCTGTCTGCACTGATCAAATCGGACCACCCATTAATATGGCCACTGTTGTATCAGGACGGATGGCCACCTTTATAGCGAGCCAGATGACCAAGCCTTGATCTAAAAGCAACATGGACACCTGTGCACTGAGACAGATGGCCAAGCCTCGGTTTAAAAACAAGATGTTCACCAAAGGACAACCAGACCTCATCTTGGAAAGTAATGTCAAAACATTGTTCCGGGATATAAATCCTGGTCCACGGACACTCGAGTTTGGCATTAAAGGAAGACTTCAGTTAAAACTAAAAAGGTATATAGTTAAAATTAGTATGTTTAACTTAAAATATGGTAGTAACCTAGAATATAATCCATTGGGTGTAACATCTTAAATGTAAAACACCCTAGATTATTTCATGTCTAGATAGATATGTTATCTGGCAGGCAGGAATAAATTATCAAAATTGTGGGGTGTCTCATGTTGTGCCAAAAAAAATATGTTGATATAAAGAGTGCATAAAAAATGCAAATTTTATATAAAGAACTTTTGAAGAACATATAAATGTATATAAAAAAGTTAAAACAATAAATGGAAAAATGAGGGGAGAAAGGGGGATGTGGCAAATTATATACATTGCCAGGAATCCGTTCATAAAGGATTTGGATTGCTTTGAAATGATGTTGAAACATGGTTTTTGCACCAGTCCAATGGGAGCTCTGTTCTCCTGCTGTTCCTTTACGTGGTTCTGGCACCCACATTTTTTTAGTCCCTTAATTTGACTAAGGTTCTCATTGCCAATTAGGGAGAATGCAAAAAAAGAACAACTTTACATGAAAGTCAAAATGTAAGCATAGATCTACAGGCTGTAACTCTCTTTTTACATTGATTCATGCAATTTTCAGTGAAGGTAACCTTACAAGATGTATTTTTCTTCAATATATACTTGGTTTAAAATGTCCAAAGTATGTGACAGGTTTACTTCAAAGAATTACTAACAATGGATATCATGTGGCTCAATTGAATGTGTATGCCTGTTCCCATTATTGATTATCTAAATGTCTGCACCAATCATTTCTTCCTTTTGTATAAAAAAGAAAGGATTGTAGCATTAGATCATAAAAAAAGATGGAAAACCTTAAAAAAAATGTTTTTAATGGCTAATAAAGTAAAGCTCTTGCATGACTGTCCTTTGTAAGAAGGTCATAAAATCATAAAATGATACGTTTAAGTCAAATTCATACAAGTACAGATATTACACCCATAATAATGCTGTATTCGTTATTTCATATATCTTTTTTATCAATACATTTATATTGAGATAAAACACACACATAAACACACATAAATACACACATAAACATAGACTACGAGAAGATGTTACAGTCCACCAAGACATATCACTTATACAAATGCAAAGATTACAGAGGTCAGGTTCATTAAATGCAAAGATATATAATAACTAAACCATTACATCTACATGAAGTTACACATTTCAAAAGCAATACTACTGCGATGTAAGGGCTAACATGATGGTTGTACCAATGTACAACACAGGAATTGGTGGGCCTGGAGGTAGCAAGGAAATTAAGGCACTGATAGTCTATTCTTTAACATAACATAAAGTTTAAGAAAAGGGGAAACAAAGAAAACAAGAGGTGGAATAAGGGGAAGTATGAAGAGAAGAGAGGGAAAAAGAAAGATAGAGGGGTAGGGAGAGTTGTTACGGCCTGAGAAATTCATGCTCATCATAAGTATGTAGTCCTGGAAGTTCTACTGCATCCCACAGGCTCCTCGCACGATCTGGGTAGCTGGGAAAGGTTCTGGTGTGCTGTTGTGCTGAATAGCTGTACATTCAGGAAAACAAGGAAGTAGTCAGCTCCATGCTTTCCAGCTTGAACCAGAAGCAGAAATTATGTCACCAGCAGGGGGTGGGAGGAAGGGGTCAGGACTGTCTCTGTGGAATGAAAGGCTTTGCACTCGGAACTCACAGCTCCTTCTACTTGCCTGTTGTTCTCTGGAGGAGAGCATCCTTAAATACACTCTCCTGGACATGACATCCACAGCCGTAGAACTACAACAGTCAGCGGACCAAAAAGCAAAGGGATGAAGGAATTTCAGAAAAGTAGTAGATTATAAATAGTTGGGCTTACAAAGGTTGACAACTGATGCAAAATAGAACCCATATTAAGCTAAAAAAAGGCCAAAAATCAAACTAAGGCTCAGTTTCCACTAGTGCGACATATCATGCAACTCTGCAGTCCCAAGTCGCATTATAAGTCGCACTACACGTCATTCCCCAAGATTTCCAATGAGTACTGTTCATATCTGTGTCCCTTCAAGTCGCAGCAACTTCAAAGCAGTCCCTGCACTACTTTGGTCCCACTTTGATGGGACTTTAGGTCCATTGAGTGTTTTTAATCTTGTGCAATAAATTATACTGTTTTAATACTACACTTAGAGAGGTGCCTCCCCCCATCTTGTTTCTTTTATATATCTAATATAGGGATGTTTTTGGGTTAGTGCTAGGTGTAGGTTGTTTAACCAGTCCCAGCCTGTGCTAATTCCTATTCCTAAATTCCTATTTATTTTCCTTTTTAAACATTGTACCTCCTTTATTTTTTTTTTCAACTTTATTCCTATCACAAGGGGTGAACAACATCCTTTGTGATAGAATGGACCGCACTTGACAGGTCTTTATGAACAGATCTGGGGTCTCATAGACCCGATATCTTTCCTCTGGCCTTCAAAGCATCAGATCAAAGCAAGATTGCTTAGATTTGATGCTTTCACAAGCCAGTAATGGTTTGTTTACATGAGACCAAAACCAGAAGTGACAAAATCCAACCAAATTTGGAAGTGACACAGATCAGTCTGATCGGCTGCTTCCCTGGCCGATAACGGCCAGGTAAACAAAGAACCGAAACTGGAAGTGACAAAATCCTTGTTGTTTTTGGTTTCTGACATCACACAGTGGGAAGAACATCATCAGTTCCTCTCACTGTGTGCCCGGTGCCAGATGCTGCCGGTTGTTTCCTTACTGGGTTTTCTGATCACTCAGAAGATCCCAGTAAAGGCAACGCTAGAAGGGGGTCCCTTCCGCTGCCTGTAAAAGTAATCCATGTGGCTATTTAGCCACTCAGATTACTTTTAGTGGCTTTGGAATTGATGATATGTCGCTGGACAGGAAGAGATTAAGGTGTTCTAGTGGCAAAAATTACGCATCTTATTTATGAATATCTATCACATTTTTGGAGCCCCTAGAGAACAAGGACACTGGAAATAACTGGGGACACTGGCTTAGTTAACACTGGTGCCACTGATATGGCAGTGATCAGAACCATGAATGGCGGTGATCAAGGCACTGGTTTGAGGGTTGGTGGTGATTAGGGCACTGGTATGGCAATGATTAGGACACTGGTATGGTGTATGGTGGAGATCAGGGTGCTGGTATGGCATATGGCAGTGATCAGGCAGCTGGTATGGTGAATGGTGGTGATCAAGACGCTGGTATGGTGTTGATTAGGACATTAGTATGAAGTATGGCGGTGATCAGGATGCTGGTAGGCATATGGTGGTAATCAGAATGCTGATATGGCATATGGCTTTAATCAAGATGCTAGTATGGGGTATGGCGGTTATAAGGACACTAGTATGGTATTTGGCAGTGATCAGGATGCTGATATGATGTGGCAGTGATCTGAATGCTGATATGGGGTATGGTGTAGATCAGGACACTGGTATGGCATATGACACTGATAATGGTGCTGGTATGGTGTATTGTGGTGATTAGGATGCTGGTATGAGGTATAGCGGTGAACAGAAAGCTGGTATCGCAAATGGCAGTGATCATGGTGCTGGCATGGTGTATTGTGATGATCAGGATGTTGGTATGAGGTATGGCAGTGATCAGGGTGCTGGTATGGTGAATGGTGATGATCATGGTGCTGGTATGGCATATGACGGTGATCGGGACACTGACAAGGGTTATGGCAATTATCAGCACACTGGTATGGTGGTGATCAGGATGTTGGTATGGTGTATTGCATGATCACTGATGACAATGGGAAAGGTGACAGGGGAACACTGGGGCAGGCTGCACACTCACATGCTTCTGCATCAGTTTTCTCTGCTCTCACAGCTGATCTGTGTGAGAGCAGAGAAAACCAAAGTTTACATCCAGTTCCCACTGAGCACTGTGTGATTGCTGTTATTGGACACAGTAATCACATGGAACAAGACCATGTAATCACCCGGACACAGAGGTAATGTCCGGGTGACACACGGATCTACAGGCTCCTGGGTGCATGCACTGTGAGCTGTGCAGGAGCTGCCAATGCGGGGTGATGTACTGGTATGTTAACCTGCATCGGTGCTGCTTCCCATCTGCCGTCTATAGGTGAATTGGAAGAAGTTAACTAGAAAGAGAATTGGCTGCTATAAACAACATTACCAGGATCATGACTGCAGTTGCAGTTGCCACTTCGACCCTAGGCCACTTGTAAATGGTGTAAGGAATGGGAAGTATTTAAAAAAAAATGATTATAATATTTGTTTACTAAGTTAACCACTTTCAGACCGGACCATTTTGCTGGCTTAAGACCAGACCACTTTTTGCGATTCGGCACTGCGTTGCTTTACTGACAATTGCACGGTCGTGCGACGTGGCTCCCATACAAAATTGACATCCTTTTTTTCAAATAGAGCTTTCTTTTGGTGGTATTTTATCACCTCTGCAGTTTTTATTTTTTGCGCTATAAACAAAAAAATAGCAACAAAATTGAAAAAAAAAAAAAACTCATTTTTTTTTACTTTTTGCTATAATAAATATCCCCCAAAAATGTATAAAAAAATATGTTTTTCCTCAGTTTAGGCCGATATGTATTCTTCTACATATTTTTGGTAAAAAAAAATTGCAATAAGCGATTATTGATTGGTTTGCGCAAAAGTTATAGCATTTACAAAATAGGGGATAGTTTTATGGCATTTTTATTAATATTTTTTTCTAGTAATGGCGGTGATCAGCGATTTTTATTGTGACTGCGACATTATGGCGGACACATGGGACATGTTTGACACATTTTTGGGACCATTGTCATTTATACAGCAAGCAGTGCTATACAAATGCACTGATTCCTGTGTAAATGACACTGGCAGTGAAGGGGTTAACCACAAGGTGGCAGTTTAGGGGTTAAGTGTGTCCTAGAGGCGTGTTGCTAACTGTGGGGGGGGGGGGGGGACGGCTGTGTTGTAGACATCACTGATCTCTGCTCCAATCACAGGGAGCAAAGATCAGTGTCACTGTTGCTAGGCAGAATGTGGAGATGCTTGTTTACTATAGCATATCCCTGTTCTTCCTCCCCATGGAGGTTCCGACCGGCAGCGCACACGCGATGGCACAGCGGCAAATTTAAAGGGACGTACCTGTACGCCCTTATGCCTGTCTGTGCCATTCTGCCAATGTACATTGTCGTGCGCCGGTCGGGAAGGATTTAAGTGTGTATGTAAATACATTCCAATCAGTCTAATGCCGCATACACACGATCGGAAATTCCACCAGCAAAACTCTGATGAGAGCTTTTGGTCGGAAAATGCGACTGTGTGTATGCTCCATCGGACTTTTGCTGGCGGAATTCCAGCCAGCAGAAGATTGAGAGCAGGTTCTCAATTTTTCGGTCAGAAAAAGTTCAGATCGGAAATTCCGATCGTCTGTAGCAATTCCGATGCACAAAATTTGATGCATGATCGGAAGAATTGAACTTAATTTCTCGGCTTGTCGTAGTGTTGTATGTCACTGTGTTTTTGACGGTCGAAAGTTCAGCGAACTTTTGTGTGAACGTGTGTATGCAAGCCAAGCTTTTTTCCGATGGAAAATCCAAGATTTTTCCGATGGAAAATCCGCTCGTGTGTACGCAGCATAAGAGTATGTACATGCTCTACTGTTACACTTACTGTAGATCTGAGAATTATTGAACAAAAAAGTAGTAACACACAAATTAATATTTACAAAACAATGTACAGTATAAGAACCTTTTAACACTGAGGCACTTGAAAACTGCCCATAAAATGCAGAGTGCTTTTGTGGTGCTTTTGCGGCACTTTTCAGGTGCTTTGAGGCATCAGCGGTGTGCTTTTTTGAAGATCACCTGACTCAAAAACTGCTTCAAGAACCATTTTGAGGCGCTTTTGAATCTCTTTTGAGGCACTTTTGAGGCGCTTCCCATTCATTTCAATGAAGAGGGGTGATTTAAAGTGCCTTTTTTAGCGCTCCAAACATGCTCCAAAGATGCTGCTTGCAGGAGTTTTTTTCACCTCCCTGCCAGCACTCTGCCCCAGTGTGAAAGCATTGATAAATTTGAATGGAAATAGGTTTTTGTGAGCTTTTCAGGTGTTTTTTTTGCGTCAAATTGCTTAGAATGCACCTCAGTGTGAAAGGGCTTGAAGTATGGTGGGTTACATGCTGTTTGCAAAGTACACAAACAATGTTTATAATACAATGTACAGTACAAGTATGGAGTTAGAGAACAGGAGGGGGCAGTGGGACTTTATATGAAACAAAGTACTTAGGGTGTATTACTCCAATCAATGCATAAAAGTAAATTTCTATTTGATTGGGAGCACATTACAGAGTAGTACAGTGGATATATTGCATTATAGAATGATAATAAACACAATTATACAGTTTAACACAGCATAATAAAAAATGGTAATAAGCAAGATTATACAGTATGATACAGTATGATATCACGGTAAAATTGATAATACGATAATGATGCTGCACATGGTATGATAACCAGAAAGCCCACAGTACATTCAGTAGTGTGTGTATAAAAATAACAATAACCAATAAAATAGATAATTGATTGAGGTAGGTCGAACCCATACTAATGTCCTGGCTATAGAGACATGGCATCCGATGGCCAAATGTTCAGAAAAGCTTGACGCGTTTCGTGGAATATCTCCACTCATCAGGAGCAGCTGTATATTGAAAATACCTGTGATAAATGATATATTGATGGTATTAATCAATAGTGATTAATAATACACATAGACAGGAGGGGGAGCATAATGGTGGTCCTAGCCACTCTTACCTATGGATGACAGGTAGTATATATAGTATAATAAATGGTACTGGTAATATGGATCGGAGACACTGGGAGGTATCTGTAAACGTCCTTTTTTTCACCAGCCTCTTATGCTCACCCCCACTACTTCGGCAAAGTGGGTTCTGCCTGAAGTAATATTCACTCTATCCATTTCTACGGCCCGGTCACTGACCCTGGATGTCACCTCAGCTCCCGGGGGGACGTTTACAGATACCTCCCAGTGTCTCCGATCCATACTACCAGTACCATTTATTATACTATATATACTACCTGTCATCCATAGGTAAGAGTGGCTAGGACCACCATTATGCTCCCCCTCCTGTCTATGTGTATTATTAATCACTATTGATTAATACCATCAATATATCATTTATCACAGGTATTTTCAATATACAGCTGCTCCTGATGAGTGGAGATATTCCACGAAACGCGTCGAGCTTTTCTGAACATTTGGCCATCGGATGCCATGTCTCTATAGCCAGGACATTAGTATGGGTTCGACCTACCTCAATCAATTATCTATTTTATTGGTTATTGTTATTTTTATACACACACTACTGAATGTACTGTGGGCTTTCTGGTTATCATACCATGTGCAGCATCATTATCGTATTATCAATTTTACTGTGATATCATACTGTATCATACTGTATAATCTTGCTTATTACCATTTTTTATTATGCTGTGTTAAACTGTATAATTGTGTTTATTATCATTCTATAATGCAATATATCCACTGTACTACTCTGTAATGTGCTCCCAATCAAATAGGAATTTACTTTTATGCATTGATTGGAGTAATACACCCTAAGTACTTTGTTTCATATAAAGTCCCACTGCCCCCTCCTGTTCTCAAATTATTAGGGATGGAGTCCTGTGTACTGGATAGTCACAGCTCACATAAAGTCCCAACCACACTCTCTTTCCAAACGAATTAGGGATGGAAACAATTTACTTTTTATTTTTCATTACCCTCTGGCTATTTATAGGCAGGCTATCCGATCTAGTTTATATATCTACATGCTCTATTGTTATTGTTAACATTCCTGCTATTACCCTTGAGGCCATCCATTATGGGGGGTC
Organism: Lithobates sylvaticus; assembly: GCA_028564925.1. Lineage (NCBI taxonomy): Eukaryota > Metazoa > Chordata > Amphibia > Anura > Ranidae > Lithobates > Lithobates sylvaticus. The sequence continues at coordinate 248,113,815 of CM053030.1, forward strand.
TGTCCATTCATCTCCGGGAGTTGCGACGTGCACCGTGGCTATCCCCACCCCCGGGTTCTCTGATTATGGGGGCGGTGGCCTGCCATCGCTGCACGTCGACGCCACGCCCACACGCCTCTGCGTCCGACGTCATGTGTTTGACGCCGCACGTCTGACGTGTTTGTTGTTCCAATCACGCCCTAACACGAGGGACGCCGGGCTCCTCTATATGAGCGCTAGTCGCTCAGATGTGGCCGCCCTTCCCTCTAAGCAGGGCACACGTGACGTTGGTGTTCATCCTCGGTGTTGGTACGGGTCCTTTCTCAACACTATCTAATCTTCAGTGTGATCTCCGGCTTATCTGCCCTTACCAATCCTTCACATATTCACCATACACCTCCCTGTGCAGTTGCAGGTAACTACCAACTCTGCTCCAGGTTTTCTTTGACCAATTTACGGCGGTTTGTCTTCTATTAATTTCACTTTAATTTATTGCACATCATGGACACTCGTTGATTTTTGGGGAGTGGTGACATTGGTCCAATTATAGTTTCTCTATCACTATTTCTTATTCTTCTCGTTCTTTCCCCTTTTTCCACACTCAGCTTTCACTCACACTAATCCAAATTTCCTTTTTTTCACCAGCCTCTTATGCTCACCCCCACTATTTCGGCAAAGTGGGTTTCACCTGAAATAATATTCACTTTATCCATCTCTACGGCCCGGTCACTGACCCTGGATGTCACCTCAGCTCCCGGGGGTACGTTTACAGATACCTCCCAGTGTCTCCGATTCATACTACCAGTACCATTTATTATACTACATATACTACCTGTCATCCATAGGTAAGAGTGGCTAGGACCACCTTTTTGCTCCCCCTCCTGTCTATGTGTATTATTAATCACTATTGATTAATACCATTAATATATCATTTATCACAGGTATTTTCAATATACAGCTGCTCCTGATGAGTGGAGATATTCCACGAAACGCGTCGAGCTTTTCTGAACATTTGGCCATCGGATGCCATGTCTCTATAGCCAGGACATTAGTATGGGTTCGACCTACCTCAATCAATTATCTATTTTATTGGTTATTGTTATTTTTATACACACACTACTGAATGTACTGTGGGCTTTCTGGTTATCATACCATGTGCAGCATCATTATCGTATTATCAATTTTACCGTGATATCATACTGTATCATACTGTATAATCTTGCTTATTACCATTTTTTATTATGCTGTGTTAAACTGTATAATTGTGTTTATTATCATTCTATAATGCAATATATCCACTGTACTACTCTGTAATGTGCTCCCAATCAAATAGGAATTTACTTTTATGCATTGATTGGAGTAATACACCCTAAGTACTTTGTTTCATATAAAGTCCCACTGCCCCCTCCTGTTCTCAAATTATTAGGGATGGAGTCCTGTGTACTGGATAGTCACAAGTCCCAACCACACTCTCTTTCCAAGTATGGAGTTAGATTACCTCCAAGCTTCAGGTCTGGTCATAATGAGCGCTTGTGTGTCCCAGGATAAAAAGAGAACATATAAATGAACGTCGGCAACACAGTGATTGTAGGAAAAAATCTTCTTTATTGAAAACAAGGAGTAAAATGTTTCATAGCATGACCCACACTGACCCATAGCCAGGGCCGCTGATAGGCCAGTACAACTGGCCCTGTTGTACTGGGCCCAGCCAGCATGGGGGCTCGAGCAAGCTGAACAAATAAATAATTAATGTAAAAAAAAAAATCCTCCAGACATGGCCGATCAGAGTCTGTCCGACTCAATTATGCCTATCACAAATAAGGTATTTTTCTGGACTGAAACACATTAGGGTAGGTCGTGCTATGGATCATTTGAATTCTTGTTTTCAATAAATACTTTTTTCTTTTTTACTATCCCCTTGTTGCTGATGTTTGTTTATGAGTATCTACTGGGAAGCAGATGGAGACTGCAAGTCTGGCACAGTGAAGCACCATACTAAATCGTGATAGAGGTATAATTGGGTTGTAGCACCTTCCCTTGTGGAACTGCAAAGAGAGAACATACTGTAGTTTAGTAACCATTCATTATATCCTCCTCTCCTTTCTGTACAGTGGCAAATATAATGCTCCCTAACTACGTACTGCATCTAGCAAATATACATGGGACACAGCCTGATTGGGGGATCTAAAAATAGTTTTTTAAAACCCATGTAAAATGGAATAAGTGTACAAAACAATGGCCAGGTTTTTGAAGTAGAAACATATTCACGGCAACACCCATTGGGAAACTGAGTGTGGTATAATATGCGGAGAAACACATTTCATGGTTTAAATATATTCCCAAATATCAGAATTCTTATTACATTATTATTATATTATACAAGCAAATATACATATGGTAATATAATAAATAATATAATTGTATTAGATTGTGATCTTTTTTCCCAAGGTTCCTGAGTACTGTATGAAAATTGTTTTGTCTTAGAGGTAATTTCCCTGTCAGCTTTATTGATTTGAAAATCAGCAGTAACGGAATAAATAAAACAATAGATATATGAATTAATATAGAATTAGATAGTTGGCACAATAACACATTGTTGAACCTGATTAAATGCTTATTTTTTGCAGGTGTCCATGCTTGAAGATAATTGGATATTTCTTCATCTACAAATAATGAGGGTGCACATTAGTTTACTTTTCATTCTGTGCACTTATTTAATTCTTACGATTCACACAACACCCTTGGATAGAACACAAATACCTGATGACTGGAGAAAACCTTCATTGTCAGAAGATGGTATCAAGGTGTTGCATCGTGCAAAAAGAGGATGGATGTGGAATCAATTTTTTTTACTTGAAGAGTATACAGGTTCAGATACACAATATGTTGGCAAGGTAAGCACATGTCTCCTGTCTTTTAATAACTGTGAAGCAGTACAAAAATTAAAGCATGAATATACAGTACATATAAAAAATAAGTGCATTAGTATTAGGTTATGAAAGGTTGTACTATTTTCTCATATGTAACAGTTTTTTTTTTAGCATGAGAATATTATAATTAGTGTATATGATTAATAGTACTTATTGCAAACGACTTTTTTTTATTTTTTTATTGCTAAATATAGCTAAATATAAATTGTTAGTGGCTCTGGGGCTATGTATTCTAATAGTCCCATTGTTTACCTTTGTACCTTGAGACGTCAATTAGAATTGAATGGAATAGAATTGCCAGGAACAGAATATATAAGTGAGGATTATAATTGCCATATTTGACACAAGTGGTGGTGTCTACTTTTTCACAAGCATTTGGTTTTAATAAATATTTTAATAAATAGATTCACTCTTGTTGTACTTGTTGTGTGCAGGGACAATTCTAAGCACGGGAACATGCGCCCCTTTACAGGCATTCTATACACACCCCCAGGTACGAAATTTAAAGGAATATTACACTTTTATTGTTTCACTTTAAGCATTATTTAAATCACTGCTCCTGAAAAAACTTCAGTTTTTAAAAAAAATTTTTGCATTGATACATGTCCCCTGGGGCGGGACCCAGGTCCCCAAACACTTTTTATGAAAATAACGTAAAGAAGTATCTCAACAAAAATTAAATTTTTGTTGCAGAGGATGCCTAAAATCTGACATGTGCCTTAGCGCAGATGTCTTTGAAAATCAGAGAGCCAAACACACAAGCAGGTAATGATATTTCTGGGGAAGTTCTGTACACCCTCTATGTACAGAAGGCCTACAGGTTGTCATATTGCATTACATTTTACAGAAAATAACAACACTGCAGCTTGAGAAGGAAAAGTAATTTTTAAAAACATTAAATTATAATAGGGCTTGTGTAGAAATTGTGTATGCTATATTTTTTTTAATATATATATTGTTTCCCACAAAAGTGGAATTACCCTTTCAATACAACACAATATATGTGTTTATATATACTGTATATACAATATATATATATATATATATATATATATATATATATATATATATATATATATATACACACACACACTATATTTCCAAAAGTATTTGGCCTTTACAGGCACATGAACTTTAATGGCATTCCAGTTCTAGTCTGTAGGGTTAAACTGTGAGTGGGCCCACCCTTTGCGGCTATTACAGCTTCAACTCTTTTGGAAAGGCGGTCCACAAGATTTAGGAGTGTGTCTATGGGAATGCTTGACCATTCTTCCAGAAGCACATTTGTGAGATCAGGCACTGATGTGAATAAGAAGGCCTGGCTCACAGTCTCTGCTCTAATTTATCCCAAAGGTGTTCTATTGGGTTGAGGTCAGGACTCTGTGCAGGCCTGTCAAGTTCTTCCACCCCAATCTCACTCATCCATGTCTTTTTAGACCTTACTTTGTGCACTGGTCCAAATTATTTGGTGGAGGGGGGATTATGGTGTGGGGTCGTTTTTCAGGGATTTGCCCCTTAGATCCAGTGCAGGGAACTCTTAAGGCATCAGCATTTCGAGACATTTTGGACAATTTCCTGCTCCCAACTTTGTGGGAACAGTTTGGGGATTGCTTCTTCCTGTTCCAACATTACTGCGCACCAGTACACAAACAAAGTGCATAAAGACATGGATTAGCGAGTTTGGGGTGGAGGAACTTGACTGGCCTGCACAGAGTATTGACCTCAACCCGATAGAACACTTTTTGGATATAAAAAATCCAACATCAGTGCCTGACCTCACAAATGCGTTTATGGAAGAATGATCAAACATTCCCATAAAAACACACCAATGTCAGTTGTTTGCATGTTTCTACAGCTTGCAAGATTATCAAAAATATTTAAGAATTTTAAAATTATGTTGATTTTAAACAAAGCTAAGGTAAGCTAAGCGGTAGAATGCCTAAAATAAAAAAAATTGCTTTTGTGTGTCTTTGGTTCATATAGTAGATTTTATATATGGACCCGAATAATATACCTGCAATACGTGCATACTGACACTGATAAAGGTGGCTGTTCAAAAAGAAACTAAAAGTATAAAAATACAGAGCCATTCCTGTGCTGGGTAAATCACAGTACACATGCACAGATAGTAGTCGCAGCAAGCAAATATACAGTTTCATGCACTGATATTCAGTCTGGAGCTTTCAGTGGTAAATGCCCACATATTTGCTGCTTTTTTCCTCTGGCTGACAGTATTTCTTACATAATGTTGTGCTTGGGGCATACACATTCAAGTGGTTATTGAGGTTTTTAAATTTGTTATCTTCAGGTTTTTTTTTTACAGCTGGAACATGGTGGAACTTCATCTAATACCTTCAGCACTGGTCCTGTGTGCACCACTATCTACTAACACTTGTAAACACAGAAGCCCAGCTTCTGTGTTTAAAAGTGGAAATGTACCTCTTCTGGTGGCTCCTGCAGTGTGTTTATGGGTGGCATGAGGGGAATTTCATGCTGAGCTGCAGCTTGGATGCCAACACCCCCTCAGTGTCCAACTCTTGATGCTGGCCAATATGGGAAAGGCACAGCATTGAGTGTGAATATGCAGCATGTGGGAAAATAAGACAGGACTGGTTGCCCATAAACAGATGAGGATAGTGGAGGGGGGAAAAGAATGCAGGGGAGGGGAAAAAATAGGTCAGAGCTGAGGAGTGGTGTATGTGTTTGGGGGATGCAGTGTTAACAAGCTGTGGAAAAGGACTGCAGGGCTTAGCTTATTAAGGGGGAAGGGGTAGGGTTTGCAGAGATAAGCTATGGAAGAATGGTTCAAAGGTGAGTGGTGCTGGGTGTGCAGAGCTAATTTATAAAAGAGGGAAGTGTGCAGAAATGAGCTGTTAAAAAGGGGTGCAGATGTGAGTTGTGGATGGGGGTGTAGAGGTGAGTTGCGAATGGGAGGTGCAAAGGAGAATTGTGGATGGGAGTAGAGAGGTGAGTTGTGGATGGGGGTGCAGAGGTGAGCTGTGAATGGGAATGCAAAGATGAGCTGTGGAAGAGTAGGTGCCAAGGTGAACTTTGGACAGGAGTTTAGAAGTGAGTCTTGAACAAGGGTGCAGAGGTGAGCTTTAGATGGGGTGCAGGAGTGAGCTTTGGATGGGGTGCAGACGTGAGTCATGAACAGTGGAGTTCAGAGGTGAACTGTGGACAGGAGGTGCAGAGATTATCTTTTGATGGTGGAGTGCAGAGATGAGCATTAGATAAAGATGCAGAGGTGAGCTTTGGACAGGTGGAAGGGGTGAGCATAGGACAGTAGTGTACATATGTGAGCTGAGGACAGGAGGTGTAGAAGTGAGCTGCAGATGGGTGGTGCAGAGATGAGCTGCAGACAGGAGGTGCAAAGGTGAGCTGTTAATGGGAGGTGCAGAGGTGATCTTTGGATGGACAATGCAGAGGGGTGTTGCTTTTTTAGGGGGTAAACATTTTCCCTGGGGAAGGTTTTTACTTGATGGGGAAAGACAGCACAATAGATAGAGTTTGGTGGTCAAGAGTATTTAGTACAGCAGTTAGGAATTTGTCATGGGGAAATCCAGGTAAAGCCCTGTACCGAGTGGAAGGGTTTGGGGACAATCCTTTTTGTAAACTGGCCTTTGAGATATTCCCCCCTGAATCCTGTCTCTCACTCTTTTTAACACTGCATAGATCACTTCTGATTACTGCACGCTGTGTGTAGAGCACTTGTGAACCCTGCACCCTGTGCATAATGCACTCCTGAACCCTTCACTTTGTGGGTAGAGCACTACTAAACCTTGCACAATGTATGTTACTCAGTCCTGAACCCTGCACCCTGTGTATTATGTGCTCCTGGTTTTATTTATCAATACCCCTTTAAGACCCTCCCACTGTAAATACAATTTGGCCACACCCAGTCTATGACTTGGTGTACACAATGCTACACATTACTACTCTTCCTCCCCAAGGGATGGGGGGCTATGGCAAGTGGAAGGGTACTGTGAGTTTATGCACCTATCCTATGAGAAAAAAAAGCCCTGCTTTTCTTCTTTTTTAGTTGTTGTCAATGATTTTGCTATTTTAAAGCAAAACATTGATAAGTGCATTCCTTGGTGTATCGTATTGGAACAAAAGTAGCTTTTTTTGCAAGTTTCACGAGCATGGAATAGTATACTATTTCTAGATATGCTGAGATCCCTTTCTCTGTGGTCACATACATTAGCCCTAAAATTCAGGCCCCCAATTTAAGCATACGATGGAGATTTATCCATGGTCTTTAAAGCGGTTCTGCACCCATTTCATTTAGTAAATCTCTTTGCCTTCCAAATCAGGCAAAGAGTACTAAATGAAATGTTTTTTTTTTACTTATCTTGTAATTGAAGACTTCCGGTCTTCTCTCTCTGCGGCGGCGGGCGGGGTCTCTGCGTCGATCGTCGTCACGCCGCACTGTCTCCTGGGATCTGGTGTCAGTGCGGGCATCTTCCGAAATCTCGCGAGATTTCGGCCACATCTTCCGAAATCTCCCGAGATTTCGGCCACATCTGCCGAAATCTCGTGAGATGTCGGCAGATGTGCCGTTACTGCGCACGCGCGAGTAACGGCGGTGCATGCTGGGCCATCAACAGTGCCTGTGGGGTTTCACATGCCCACAGGCAAGATGGACCCCAGCAGACAAGAAGAAGACAAGAAGAAGATGAAGATGAAAACCGGCGGCGATCGAGATGGAACATGGAACAGGTAAGTCCCCCAATTGAGCTATATGCCCTTGGCATATAGCCCATAAAAAAAAAAAAAAGAGTGCAGAACCGCTTTAAATGTTTTTTTGGTAATTTTAGATTTTCGGAAAAAATCTAAAATGTTATGGTCACGCCACAAAATTGCACTCCAGATGCGTCCCAGATGTGTTTCTGTATGCGCGTTTTAATGTGTATTTGACGCATTCCAGTGCATTTTTGATGCGTTTCTAGATGCATTCCAGATGCTTTTTTTCTGTTTTTTATTCCTGTTTTTCTTTCACTTTATTGGGGTGCGGTGCATTTTTTATATGTTACAGTGCATTCCGATAGTTTTGATGCATTTTTTTTTTTTTTCCATAACGTTTTTATTGAGAAAATGGTAAAATAAACAGGTATACAAAACTTTTACATACAATGCAAGTGTACAAGAATGTGCAGGTACATTGGGATCTCAAGGATTATTACAAACATCATATACGCATGACCTTGGGTTCAGTGGTCCCTTCAGTTGGGTCTTGTAACATATCCAGTTGCGGTAATATTTAGTGAGGGCAAGGTTGGAGTAGGGGATAAGAAAGGGGGCGTGTGGAACCTAAGTAGACTTGGGTACTTCAGTGCAAGTGGAAGAGGAGTTGCGCCAGTGGGGCCATCTTCAACGGGCCCCCCTCTGGCGCTATCGGGGTTTTGACCTTATACGGGCTGTGGTCAGGAGATCTCCTACATAATGTGGTTCGGGCAGACCGAAAAGAGCCAAGATATTTCCGGTCTTCTGGGGAAGGAGAGAAGGGGGGAGGGAATCAGAGTAGAGAGGAGAAGAGAGGAGGGAGGAGGGGAGGGAGGGATCTGATAGGTGGGGGGGGGGGAGGGAGAGGGGTAGGGGGGGGGTTCGAGCACGTTGGGGGGCCGTCACCAGTTTCCTCGGTTCCCCCTAATGCATGGGGGGGGGGTAGCTACGGTTTCAGAGGAGCGGTTCACGGGGATCCGTCCTACTCCGTGGGAATTATGGATTTATATTGTTCTGTTGACTTGAAGTGTATCCAACACGCCCATGTTGTGGTGAACTTCTCCATTCTCTCTTGCGAGATGTGGATCAGTTCCTCCATTTCTTGTATCTTAGAGATTCTGTGCAACCATTCTCTGATGGGGGGGGTGGCAGTGGAGCGCCAGTGGGCTGGAATGCAGAGTCTTGCTGCACTAACCATGTGCATTGCTAATGATTTGTAATAAGAGCGTTTGGAAAGGGAAGAGTGGTGAAGTAAGAACTGTGCGGGACCGAAGTCTAAGGTGTAGGTTGTGACTTTTTCGATTAGGGAGTGTACCTCTGTCCAGAATGGTTGAATGAGTGCGCATTCCCACCAGATGTGTAGCATCGAGCCCACCGCTGAGTTGCACCTCCAGCATTTATTTGTGACTGAGGGAGAGAATATGCTTAGGCGTTCAGGGGTCCTATACCATTTAGTGATGATTTTATAGCTATTTTCTTGAATTGCTACATTGAGCGAACCTTTGTGTGCGTACGTGTAAATTGCAGTCCACTCGTCGTCGGACAAGGACAGTTGTAAGTCCCTCTCCCACGACAAGCGGGCGACATCAGTGGCCTGTTTAAGGGTTGGTGCCTCTTGCAGCAGTGAATATAGGAAAGATATGACGTGTCTCTGTGGGGAGGTCTGAGAGCAAAGGGTTTCAAATTTAGTGAGATTCCTCAGACAAGCGGTCGGGGGGTTTCGTGTAGTGAGGAAGTTCCTTATCTGCCTGTAGGACCAGAAAGGAAATGATTGGGTCTGAGATTTTGCTGCTAGGTCCTCAAGAGGGCAGATTTGGCCTCTTTTGAACATATGGTGCACCAGAATGTCTTCATGTGGCCATTCGTCTAGCAGGAAGCGGTGTGATGCCCCCGGGGGGAATTCTGGGTTCTCTCGCAGGGGCGTTATAGGTCCCGGGTGTGAGGTTAGGTTGGCCGTGTTTATCAGGTTCTTGAAGGATGTTAGGGTGGGGGAGATGAGGGGGTGCGATCTGAGGCTTGGCGGCCAGTGTGTGGGTGAAACCCATGGTAGGACGTGTAGTGGGATGCTAGAGAAGGAGTTCTCGAGGGGGACCCAGGTTTTCTCTCGTTTATGAACCTTCCAGTCGACCACCCTTGCTAACTGGCAGGCTAAGTAGTATTGGTGGATGTCTGGTAGGACCGATGCCTCCCCTTGTTTTGGATCTCGTAAGGCGGGTGTATTTTTTGCGTGGGGGACGGTTTTTTTCCAGACAAATGTCGAGCAGTCTTTTTTGTAAGACTTGAAGAAGGAGGGTGGGAGATGTATAGGGATGGTCTGCATCAGATAAAGGAGCTTAGGAAGTATTTTAACCATTTTGATGAGAGCAGACCGTCCCGAACCATGAAACGTTAAGGTTCGCCCACTCCTTAGATCATCCTGGATTTTAACTATGGGTTCGACTGGAAGTTTCGCGTGTAGAGGTCCTTTAAATCTTTAGTGATTTGGATGCCTAGGGTATGTTATTCCATCATCCTTCCAAATAAAGGGGAAGGAGGTTTTACAGTTGAGCGACCTCTCCTGCGGGTAAGGATATATTAAGGGCGTGCGACTTAGAATGGTTTATTTTGAGGTTTGACAGTGAACCGTAGATTTTTATGTCTTCTAGCAGGTTTGGAGTGTCTTTAGCCATAGATCTCTTGTGAAGGGATTCTAAATGTCTGATGCACTAGGGGGTGTTGTCTAAGCTATCTCAATGAGACCCTCTTAATAGGGGCTTCCCATGTCATCGAAGTAAATGCCGAAGTAGGGTCTTTTAAGAACTTCTAGTTGGGGAGTCGCGATTTGGATTCGGAAAGGAACATCGTTTCTAATATCGGGGTTGAGCGCAGTACTGTTGGGGAGGGGAAGGGTGTTCAATCGGGGTGAGAGGACAAAGATTGAAATTTGGGGAAAGGGGGCAGCCGGGACGAGGTGTCAAGGGTGGGTTGAGTGGGACATTCTCGTTGGATGGATGGAGAATATTTTTTCCTAAAGGGATACGTCCGCACAGAGGCCTTTGACCCCTCTGGGTCTATTAGCGACTCCTTCAGTTTGACTGTTTAGATATTAGGATTGACACTCGCTGAGGGGTGTAGCGTAGGTTTGATTCCTGATGGGGAGAGCTTCTCTTGTATGAATGAAGTGGGCATTGTGTTTGGACACAGTAAGGATGCGCGGTGGGGATAGGCCAACCCCCTGCATCCTGGGGAGATGTACTTCTCGCATGTAGTCCCGGTGGTGGAGGGGGCCAGAGTGGCTTTCCTGTTGGATTTCGAACGCCTTCTCACGACTATGTGATCAAGGGAAAACCTAGGAGAAAGAAGGGTTTGTTCAGGAAACCCAAGGGGATGCTGTGTGGGGTATTTCGAGGAGGACTCTGAACGCATAAGAGCTAAGTGGGGCTCAGTGATGGAGGTTGTCTAGAGCGTGGAGGGTGAGGTGTTTCGGGCAAGTTAGGATGTTATCACGGGGAGACTTCGCGACATGTCTATACAATCTAGCCCCAGGAACAGGATATCTAGATACAAAGCCAAAATCTTTTATATCAAAATAAAAACTGATCGTAAACATAGGAGTTAAATCTTGTCGAAGAGGTGGGTGTGGAAATCTACGTGGGAGGGGGCATATGGGAATACCCTCCCCTCTATTGCGCGGGTGGATGTGTCGGTCATTTTGGCAGTACGGTTAATTTTTGCGATTGTCGACGTTTAGGAGGGTCGTGCCCGGGGGGGGGGTGTACCCCGGTCTGGTGTGTTATAGTTGGCCATAGGGCGTTGACGAGAGGGATCCTGGTCTTTGACCTTCTTGGGATGGTATAATTGCTCGAATTGTGTCCTATGGGGACTATAAACCATATGGTCCAATTAAATCTAGTTTTATACAGTGCTGTCTCTGGGCATGAGGGAGCATGTTCGGCTAGGTGGTCAAGGGATGAAGGTCGTGAGCATTTTGGGGGAGAGCAGGTCTAGGAAAGATTTCAGTTAGGGTTTGTTACCATAGTATATGAGGGGGTTTGTGATAGTCTGGTACCATACTGGGCCGGGGGTGGGTGGGTTGTTGGGCTTTGGGGGTCCTACCAGGTTTCATCTGTTTCACTATCTCAGCCAGAGCAGTTCCTCGGAACTGAGAGGGCTGTCAGTGTCGTCATGGATGGGTCGTGCATTGTTGGGTGGTCCTGGTAATGGGTTACAGAGAGAAGGAGCTAATGTATTCCCTAGGGGTACGGTTTTGGATGCAGTACACTGTCTTGTGGGGGGTTTGAAGGGAGTGTCCTTCAATGGGATAGAGTTATCTGCAAGAAGAAGGGGTTTCAATTTGCATCTTCTTTCCTCCTGAGAATAAAATAGTCTTCAAATTGTATGGTCACAGGCAATGTCCTCATTTTGGGGCTACAAAGGAGTGGGTTGTGGGTGCCCCGGGGTTTGTTGTCTTTGTGGAGTAATTGTGGTGGGTGTGTCACAATATTTGTGGAGAGAGTGGGTCAAGATTATGCATCCTGGCGGAGTGGACGGGCTGCGGGCTGGTCGCGACGGGAGAGACGTCTCCGCGATGAGTCCAGCTTTTGGATTCCCATGCGTTCGTACGAAGACGCGTTGTTGATCGCAGAAGATAAAGGTCACATAGTGCGGTGCGCCCCCTGGCGGTGGCTGACAGACGCCTTCTCGTGTACATCCAGTTCCCAGGGTAGCTCATCTAGTGAGAAGGGCCTCTCAGCCTGGCGTGCTGATTCAGTGAGCTCTTGGAGTGTCGTTATCGCCATAGATCATCACATACCGTGAAGGGATTCTAAATTGTCGGCGATTTTGGTCCTCGACTTGTCGGTGGAGCTCATATATGTGGGAAGCTGGGCATCGTATTGATTGTCTGAATGTGCCTGTTGTCTCTTTTTTGGATGTCCGCCTTCAGCTATAGCGGCTGTAATTGTGTGCTTATATCTCAATGAGCTTGTCAGGTCTCCATGGTGTCTGCTTGGTTATTACACAGGCCTGTTCGGCTGGGGCGCTTCCCTTGTGCTTTCCTGCCTTCTGAGGCGGAATTGTAGTTCTTTCCAGTGTGATTTCTGGGGGTCGAGGGGTGGATAGTTTAATAGGCGAATCATTTTTTGAGTCCTCTCTGTAGTTTTGTATGGTCCCGTCTCTGAGTTTTGATTGGTTTAAGTTTCAGTATTTCAGGAAAAATCTTTACTTTTTTTTTTCCTGGAACTTGAGGAACGAGGGTGATCTTCAGCCGCCAGGTTTTCGTCCTACATTTTAATAACAACTGTAAAACTTGGGGAGTATGCGGGGAAATGGTGATAGTGATTTGAAAAAAATATTTAAATTCAATTATGATGTAGAAGGACGGTTCACTAAATTAAAAACTAAAGGTGGTTGGTCGTAGGTAAAGGAACTCGCTCTTCTACCCCTTCATGACGAAGCATTTTTTGCTACAGTATTTAGCACTGACTGGGTCAGGTCTGGTTTGAGGTAGAGGAAGAAGTAATTGTATTCCCTAATTTTGGGTAGTACTTTAGGTGGGGAGGGCTTCAAATTGTAGAAGGTGGGTTGTGCCTTTGGTATCGGGGATGCAGTGGGACGGTGGGGCCAGCGCCCCAGGTGTTGTTTGTAACATAACGCAGAGCTCCATCAGGGTTCGTGCTGTAGCTTTGAGTGTCTTTATCGCCATAGATTCTTGTGAAGGGATTCTAAATGTCTGATTTTGGTCACTAGGGAGTTGATAAGTGCGTTGTCTCTTTTTTGCTAGTGCTAACGGGGCTTCCCATAGGGCGGTAGGTGTGAACTCATTGAAGTAGTTTTGTATGGTGTCTCTGAGGTGTCAAGGAGGGGTGGCCAGGTTTTCGAGTGGGGACATTTTGAAAAAGGAACATCGGTCTATCGCCTTAGCAGGGAAGAAGTAATCAATGCCCTTTGGTATCGGGGTGCATTGGAAATGCAGTGGATTGTAAGGTCTCAGGTCGCATATTTAGCAGGGTCATGCCTAAAGTAGGATACTTGGTGTTCATTGGGGCAATATATATTTGCAAGTGTGATTGGTTTGGTTTCAAAGAGGCCTTTGATAAAAATGAACCTGCCCTCTGGGTCTATTAGCGACTCCTTCAGTTTGAAGTTGGCGTGTTTAGATATTAGGATTGACACTCCTTTGGTTTTTGCTTGGGGGTTAGTGGCGTGTATCGCAATTCTGTAGGTTTGATTCCTGAGGGTGGGGATGGAGTCCGATCTAAAATGGGTCTCTTGTAGGAAGAGGAAGTGGGCATTGTGTTTGGACAGTTCAGTAAGGATCTGGGATCTCTTTTCAGGGACGTTTAAGCCCTTCACGTTTAGGGATACGCACCGTAAGGAGGGGGGTTGTTTGGTATTGCGAGCTGCCTGCATCCTGGGGAGATGTAGGGGATATTAAGCGTTGCTGATTGAGGATAAGAGGTTGGTTCGGAACTGGGGACGGCCCCCGGTGGAGAGAGTGTCTAGGGGCGGTGGGTGGAGGGGGGGGAATTTAGAGAAGGGTGAGGAAAGGGGATCAAGAGGGAGGGGGGAGAGGAGGTAGGGGGCAAGATTGCCTTGTTAGGAGTGAGGCAGAGTGGCTTTCCGGTTGGATTTCGGAGGTATGGGGTGAATGTAGGGAGAGGGGAGAAGGGAGGAGGGGGGGGAGTGGGCAAGGGGTGGGAATAAGGGGAGGGGGCGGGGGAGAAGAGACTAGAGAGAAGTAAGAGAGAGAGGGGGAGATTCAGGGGTGGGGGTGGGGGAAGTTGTACACAGACTATGTGATAGAAACAACCAGAGGTGGATCCAAACCTAGGAGAAAGAAGGGGTTTGTTCCACCTGCAAATATACAACTGGTTGGTCAGCTAGTATCCCAAGGGGATGCTGTGTGGGGTAACGGGAACTGTTGGGGATATAGGTGGCACGGCATCAGAGAGGACTCTGAACGCATAAGTAGGACTAAGTGGGGCTCAGGTAGTTAGAGTAGCCTGGAATAGGGAGGGATTGTCTAGCCGTTCAAGGCGGGCTGGAGGGTGAGGTGTTCGGGCAATGAGGGCTTAGTATGATTGTCCGAAGGGTAGGACTTGTGGATCAGGGGAACTGGATCAGGAGACTGAACTGTCTCCAGATTTGACATGTCTATACAATCTAGTTACGGTGGGGGGTCTAGGACCAGGAACAGGATATCTAGACACAGTTTAAGTCAACAGAAATCTGAACAAAAACATTTATATCAAAATAAAAACTGTAAACCATAAATCGTAAACATAGTGAGTTAAATCTTGTCGAACTCATGGGCACCCCTTTTTGGTCTAGGTCCCCATGTGTGGATCCCAATCTACGTGGGAGGGTGGCAGTATGGGAATACCCCTGGTGTGTGTGCCCCCTCTAGTAGGTTGCGGCTGCTTTGGGTGCTGATGTGTCGGTCACGACTGTTCGGGGTTGTGTGGAGCAGTTCGGTTAGATATGTCTTGCGAATTGTTAGGTAATGTAGGTTCAGTCGAGAGTATCACCTAGAAGGGTCTAGGTATGGGGTCTGAGGTCTCTGTGGTCGTGCCCGGGGGGGGGGGTGTACCCCCGGGATTATGTCTGGTGTGTTACTGTCTACCTTGGGTTGCTGCCCGATAGGGCGTGTGACGGTTGCAGTCGAGTGGATCCTGGTCTTCTGATACAGTAGGTCGCCTCTGGGATGGTATCGTCAGTGTGGATTGCTCGAATGTGTGTCCTGTTGGTACTGTGGAGGACTATAAACCATATGGTCATACAACAGTTAAATTAACAACTCAGTTTTATACAGTGCCATGTTCTCTCCGTGGGACCCATCGATGGGAGGGAGCATGTTCATATATAGTCTAAGACTCCTAACAAGGGGGGACCAGGTGCGGGGTCAAGGGATGAGGAGGCATAGTTTGTGACCAGGGATCAGATTTTAGGCAAACATAGATATACACTTTAAGATAAGAATCTCAGTTTAAAACAACAAGAGGATAACCCTTCCCTGCATGTACATTTGTGGATTATTTGTTTCTATGTGGGAAGATCTGTGTTAGGGGTTCCCTAAGGTCGTAGCTACCTCTAGATCAGTTAGGGTTTGTTACCATAGTTGGGAAAGAATCGTCCCTATTGGGGGGTTGTGAGATCTTTTTAGTCTGGTACGTCTCGTTTTAAAGTAAACAGTACAAGTCCAGTCGATAATTTGCCGGGGGTGGGTGGGTTGTTGGGCTTTGGGGGTCCTGTACGGGAGTACAGGGGGGACAGGCGGGGGAGATTCGGGTGTGTGGAGTTGGTCAGAGGGGGGGGGCCTGTGAGCAAATACGTTCTGTGAGGGCACTGCTGAGGACCTTGTCCACTATCTCAGTTTACATACCAGTCAGATCAGTGTCGGTTCATGAGCTGCGGAACCTGGTTCCCCAGAGGGCTGAGTCGGAGTTGAGCGGGTATCGTCAGGATGGGTGGTTCGTGGGCATGTTGTGGTGGTCCTGTGGAGGGCTGGAAAACAGAAGGTTAAGTACAAAAAAAAGAGAAAAAAAAAAAACACAAGTGATCTAAAGGTTATGTGTCCCCTTGACCTTTTTAAGCAGAGTCCTTTTTCAAGGGGGGAAAGGCCCTGTTCAGGGGTACGGTGGTCTAGAGCCATGTTGGGGGAAGATGCAGGGTTGTTGATGGCACAGTGCGTGGTAGTGGTGGGGGTTTTCAAGGGTTCCGGGCTCCGGCGTCATTGTCCGGGTCTAACATATCAATGCTTGGATCCAGAGTAGCATTCTCCTGTCGCGTGGGGGGGGGGGGAGCAGTCTGCAAGAAGAAGGGGTTTCAATTTGCATCTTCTTTCCTCCTGATCACAGATTCGCAGACCCATCTATAGTCTCTCGACGTCTGGTAATGGTCACAGGCAATGGGGTGACGCAAGGTGGGTATTCCTGGTATGGTGCCAGTGGGGCTACAAAGAGGGGAGATTGGTGTGGGTGGTTATAAGTACAAAGGGGTGCCCGGGGGTTGCCTGGTTGTGCCTTTGTGGAGTATGGTGAGCGGGCATTGGGGGGGGGATCGGTGTGGTGTGTCACTCACGTGTATTTGTGGAGAGAGTGGGTCACACTTTAGGTGACGTCCGCTATGCATCCTGGCGGTCTCGTCTCGGCGTGGCGTAGTTCGGGCTGAGGCTGGTCAAGAGACGGTCCTCCGGCGGCGATGAGTCCAGGCGGCGTCTTCTGGATCTCTGTCTTTGGGATTTCGGAGATGCGTTGAGGGTCACTTGCTTCCAGGGCTCAGACGGGAAGTAGAATGCGCACCAATGTCAGAGCGCAGAACCGCTTTAAATAGTTTTTTTTTGTAGTAATTTTAGATTTTCGGAAAAAAATCTAAAAATGTTTATGGTCACGCCACAAAATTGCACTCCAGATGCATCCCACCTCAGGGCACGGTGGCATCGTTCCATCTCAATAGGGGTGTCGGGCGGGCGCTCTAATAAATAATGTGCTTGTATTTGATGCATTCCAGTGCATTTTTGATGCGTTTCTAGATGCATTCCAGTTGCTTTTTTTGTTCGATGTCCGTTATCCTGTGGGCCATGTTGTGGATGTCCGCCTTCAGGTCGATTTTTCTTTCACTTTATTGGGGTGCGGTGCATTTTTTCCCTCCATATGTTACAGTGCATTCCGATAGTTTTGATGCATTTTACCATGTTTCAGTACAGTCCAGTGCAGGGAAAATGCAGCATGTTCTATACTTTTTTTTCCTGTTTAATAGAAAAAAAATAGCTTTTTGAACGCCCTGGAACTAAACTGCATGTGGTGTGATCTTGCCACCTAGACTACTCCAGTGCAGGAAAAATGCAGCATGTTCTACTTTTTTTTTCACTTACTTTTGTACAATTCCAGGTTATTTTGTACAATTCCAGGTTATTCATGAAATAAAACTACCTACATTTAAATAACAACTGTAAAACTGATGGGGTTCTAAAATCTTGTATGCATATATCTTTTGCTTTCACACTTTTTGCCAGGGGTGTCTGCTTGTGACACAATGGCATCTGATAGTGATTTGAAAAAAATATTTTAATTTCAATTATGTGTAGAAGGACGGTTCACTAAATTAAAACTAAAGTTAGTACTTAATCGAGCCACCACTGGCTTGTATTTAGTCCTCAGCAATGTAGGTAATTGTCTGTTTTAACCACTCCAGCTCTGGAAGATTCTACCCCTTCATGACAAGGCTATTTTTTGCTACAGTATTTAGCACTGCGTTAATTTAACTAGCAATTGCACATTAATGCAATACTGTATGCACATAAAAGGTTTAGCTTTTTTCCACATAAATAGAGCTTTCTTTTGATGGTATTTGATCACCACTGGGTTTTTATTTTTTTTATATAATTTGAAAGAAAAACTATATTTTCTACATTCTGTCAAATGTCATCATAAATTCAGCCCAAAATGTATTCTGCTACATGTCTTTGGTGAAAAAAGTGTACATAATTTAGGCTTCATGTACACAAGATGTTTTCTGTTTCTATAGTTTTTATTGAATTTGCCAAATAACGGAAAAGCAAACAAAGAAAAGCACACATATATATACACACATTTTGCATAATTATACATTAGAATACATTAGTAACATATAGGTGAGAAGGATATGAATTATTCATTTTTACTATGGACCCTCAGGTGGTTATTAGCTTTTATGCTTTTCTGTCCATATTACCCAATTTCTGTCAAAGTTTGCGCATGTGAGGGAGTTAATTGCCAGAAAGCATTCAAGGGTATGGTTTGGTAGACTATTTTTTATCACAACTGGGATGTTGACAGTGGGGGAATTTTTCCAGTTACGTAGTACAAGAGTATGAACAGCTAGAAGGATGTGTGAGACAACAGGTCTGACTGTATGTGGGAATTTGTCTATTCCTATGTGGAGAATTGCTAATGCAGAGTTGGGGGAAGGTATAATTCCTGTAAGTGATGAGATCAGTTGGAATACCTGATTCCAAAAGCTAGTTAAACTATATATATATATATATATATATATATATATATACACCATAATATTTTGGTAATCTGTATGGAGTGTATTGCCACATATTGGTTATCCTAAGCATCATTCCCCAGTGGCCTATGCAGTGGGATGCTTTTTGAATTGCTCAGAAGGCATATTGCCATTGATTTTCTGTAAATATGGAGTCACGTTTCTTTAGTGCAGTGCTTTTGCGGCATGATAGTTTGTCTTGGATAAGGTTATAAAATAGTGATATGCCTTTAATTTTGAATTTTAGGGTTGATAAATATTGCCATGCTTTTGATGGAACCTGTATTGTTGGAATGGGATAGAAAATATGGATACATGTAAAAAGCATGTGGCTTGGTAAATCATAGTCATTTAGTAGACGCTCTACTGTTTTGGGTTTGGATTCAGTTAAAAGATCTTGTATGGTTCGAATACCATACGCTGAAAATTGTTTTACTGATAGACAAGAGAGTGCCCCCCCTCCTGAACCGTACCAGGCCACATGCCCTCAACATTGGGAGGATGCTTTGGGGTAGCCCCCAAAGCACCTCGTCTTCATGTTGATGGGGAGAAGGTCCTCATCACCACAACCCTTGCCCAGTGGTTGTGGGGGTCTGCGGGTGGGGGGCTTATCGGAATCTGGAAGCCCCCTTTAATTAGGAGACCCCCAGATCCCGAGCCCCCCCCCCCCCCTGTGTGAAGTGGTAATGGGGTAAAAATGTACTCCTACCATTTCACAAAAAAAGTATCAAAAATTTTTAAAAAGACAATAGACAGTTTTTGACAATTCCTTTATTAATGTCTTCTTCTTTCCCTGCTTCTTCTTCCATCTTCTTTCTTCTGGTCTTCCTTCAGTGTTCTTCTTCCTCCATCTTGTTGTTCCCCCGCTTATTCCTCTATCTTCCTCCGGTCTTCTCATCCGGCATCTTCCTCCAGCTTCTTCTTCTCCGCTTTGCCCTCCGCACGATCCACCTCAATGGGAGTCTTCCGCTGTTTAATGCTTCTGTTTAGGTGACAGTTCTTATACCCGTTAACCCCGCCCCCTCTGACGCATGGGGACTTCCCTATAGCTTTCCCCGTGTTGTCAGAGGGGGCGGGGTCCCCCGTTTACATAAGGGCATGTTGAGGGCATGTGGCCTGGCACGGTTCCTGTCCCCCCTCTTTTTCTGCGGCCTGCCAGGTTGCGTGCTCGGATAAGGGTCTGGTATGGATTTTTGGGAGGGGCCCCACACCATTTTTTTTAAATTTTTATCCCTACCAGACCCAAAGGGCCTGGTATGAAATTTGAGGGGACCCCCATGCATTTTTTTTTTTAATTTTGGTTCAGAGTTCCCCTGTTGGGAAATCCCATGCCATTTTTATCAATGAACTTTTATGTGTATTGCCGGTCCGACAATTCATTATAGCCTGTAATATAGCTAGCGCTAGTACTTTTAAATGACTTTTTTTTCCTTTAGAAATGTCATTTTGCACTTGGACTGTTCTAAACACGGGAAACATGCGCCACTTTACAGGCATACTATAGACACCCCCCAGGTACAAAATGTAAAGGAATATTGCACTTTTATTGTTTCACTTTAAGCATTATTAAAATCACTTCTCTCGAAAAAATGGCAGTTTTTAAAACTTTTTTTGCATTGATACATGTCCCCTGGGGCAGGATCCAGGTCCCCAAACACTTTTTAAGACAATACCATGCATATCAGCCTTTAAAATTAGCACTTTTGATTTTTCATGTTCGTGTCCCATAGACTTTAATGGTGTTTGCGCGTTCAAACAAATGTTTTGCCTGTTTGCATGTTCTGGTGCGAATCGAACGGAGGGTGTTCGGCCCATCCCTACTAGAAATACATGGAGGTGAACATCTCAGGGCTTTAGTCGTCTGGAAGTGTTTTTTTTTTTGCATGCACAGGATGTCAGCTTTGTGTTTACTAGCTTCTTTCCACATGGAGAATCTTTTTGTGGGGTGTCAAGGCCCCGGTCGTTAATAGATAAGCACGTAATGGTGATTAGAGGTGGTTTAGGTATTGGTGCACAATGGTGTAGTGTGAGTATTCACCGTGTCCATGGATTCTCTTCCTGGGTGGATTGCCACCTTCAGATGATGTTAGAGGAAGCCTGATGTCCTTAGTCCCACTGGGCCAGGGTTGTGGAGAAAAGGTCCTTGTCCTCAATAGGGGGACAAGGCATGGGGTTCCCCCATACCAGATCCAAATATTTTTTGGTCTGGGGTCCCTTGAAATCCATCCTCATCAAGGAACAGGTCTGGTATGTATTGTTATGGGACATTCCACATTGCTTTTTTTGTGTGAAGGTAACAGATCATCATCTAGGATAACAGAAGAAAAGCAACACAGCAAATTAAACAATATGTTTTTCTTTGTAAATGGAAGTTTTGCTGTAGTAGTATCATACAGATGTGCCACTTCACAGGGCATCCCTCAGGCATGTTTTTTTTTTTTTTAAGGAATTTAGCCTTTTTATTATTGACCTTAAAGCTTTGTTAAAAGTATTGCTTCATACCAAATAAAACTTTTTTTTTGTACAAATCCCCCCCCCCCCCCCCAGAGTTTATAAATCCCTTGTGTCATTTATTTAACAATCCTTGGGCTATTACCCTGGAAAATGGCCATTACTGTTATCTAACATATGACTCCCATTGACTTTAATGGGGCCCGGATTTGCAACCCAAACTGTAGTCATACTCTGTGACCCAAATTTGAACTTGGATTTGAATAATTCTTTGATGATTAATATGATAATAGTAAAATATAAATGAGTAAAATTAATAGAGTTTGAACTGGCAAACTTTATAAGAGAAAATTATCTTGGACGTGTTGGTGGTGTATAAAAGGAAGGGAAAATTGTGTTCGACAATGTCCTTACAATCAATTAAATTTAAAGATGAAAACTAAGGTAAAGTAAGAGAATCACAGATTGACCTCAGATATTTACTTCCTCTGGCTATCAGATATGCCAATGAATGAGCTAAAGTGATGTCATGACCTCATGGACATATTGATGTTGAGTGAGTCATGAAGCATGGTACTTAAAGATGTAAATGTAGAAGTGAACATCCATGAGGAAGGTAGCCTTTAAATAGAAGCATCCTCTGCAGTAGATTGCATTTGCACTGCAAAGTTTGCACTTTCATTTAAGCACTTAAACTCCTGATGAAGTCACTAAAATGCTGGCAAAACACATTGTCTACACTCATTAAAGTACTTTCAAAGTATTAGTGATGAAAAAGAGGTAGAGATTTAAGTAACCAGCAGAAGAAAGGCTGATAGGAGACATAAAAGAGCAAAATAGACATAAAACAAGTGATTAGTAATGGTTAGTTTAGTGATTAGTTGTGGAACTACAATTCCCATGAGGCATTGCAAGGCTGACAGTTACAAGCATGACTCCCAAAGGCAGAGGCATGATGGGACTTTTAGTTCAGCAACAGCTGGAGGGCCACAGGCTGAACACTCGTGGTTTAGAGAATGATAGAGAAAAAGAAAATTAGTAGAATTATTATGAAATAGATTAATAAATGAAGGGAGTCTTAGTTATTTTTATGTCTAAGAGAGGCTTGATTTTATGACACAACACTAGGGAGGAAAGGCCATAGTCTGTTGGCATTAATTCTCACAAATAATTTCACGTTGACAGTGAGAAGTGAAATAGAATGTTAATTTTGAACTTGAGTGTTGTCTTTGCCATTCTTATGGAGAACTGTGCAACTGTATGTGCTTCCAACAATTGTGATGGGTGTCTTATATTGTGGGACAGAGTTGAAGGTGTTTAAGAAATGAGGCGTAAGGAGGCAGAAGTTCTTATAGTATTAGAGTAGAGTAGAGAGTTCATCGGGTTCAGGGCTCTTCCCAGTTTTATTTGTTTTAAAGTTGAGGATAATTCTTCCTCTGAGATAGGTCGCTCCAGGGTTAGGGTAGCATTGGCAGAAATGCTGGACATACCATGAGAATCTAAGTTGAGAGTGTGGTAGGGAAGTGCTTGGTGTAATATTTATAATAATTCCTATGCTGTCTTATGATAACATTTCCCTGAGCTGTCCTGAACCGAACAAACGGTCAATTAAGTTCTTTTCCCTTGGAGTGTCCTGGCCAACATCTTACCGCTGTTATTGAATTGTTCATAGAATAGTTTAGTAGTCAGCACACATTTACACTTGATTTGTTTACCTAGTTCATCTAGTAGGGCCTTCCTGGCTGTCAATAAGGAAGCACACACCTGCTCTGCCTTGCTTTTCGTATGTGCTAGTTCCAAAGAACGGATTTGTGTTGTTAAACCTAGAGATGGACCGAGCACCTAGAAATAGTCCGAAAGTCTATGGGACCCAAAAGTGCCCATTTTGAAGGCTTTTATGCAAGTTATTGGCCATAAAAGGGGTATGGTGGCCCAGGTATTGCCCTGGGGAACATGTACCAATGCAAACATTAAAAAAAAAAGATATTTTTTAAAAGAGCAGTGATTTTATTTATGCTTAAAGTGAAACAATAAGTATAATGTCTGGGGGGTCCCCATAGTCTGCCTGTAAAGTGGTGCATCTGTGCTGTGTATAAAATCTGCTGCAGGAAAACTGACATTTATAAAGAAAAAAAAATACTTTTAAATTGATTTTACCTGCAAGTTTCTTTATTTAGTAAAAATTAGCTTGGGTAGCCAGTCTGTATAATGAGGCCGCATGCTAGTGCACTTGGAACAAGATTAGAGATGTTTGGGATACATTCTGGTGTCACTTTGGCAGACTTTGATGGAAATAAAGTTTTGCACCACAGAGCAAGCCTTATGCGAAGAAGCCAAACTATAGTACACTCAGGCCAATATTAACAATATGTTTTAAGATAAAGTCTGGTGTCCCTTTCGCAGACTTTGGATAGAAGTAACAAGTGCGGAAAAATTGGGCTTTGGGTATTGGTGGTGCCTTCATACCATAACCCTATAGAGCAGGGATATGCAATTAGCGGACCTCCAGCTGTACTACAGCTAAACTACAAGTCCCATCATGCCTCTGCCTTTGGGTGTCATGCTTGTGGGAGTCTTGCTATGCCTCATGAAACTTGTAGTTCTGCAACAGCTGGAGGTCTGCTAATTGCATATCCCTGCTATAGAGGTACTCTTAATGAAAGCATGGCCTTGCTGGAAAAATTTAAACTTGATGCCCCTGTCAAAGTTGCAGAAAACTAGGTCTTTGGGTGTCGGTGGTGCCTTCACCCTGTAACCTTCTAGAAGTACTCTTGATGAAAGCAAGAATTGGCTTTGCTGTAAAAAAAATGTATTTGATGTCCCGGTCAAACCGTTGTGGAAAAATTGGTCTTTGGGTGTTGGTGGTACCTTCATCCCATAACATTCTAGAAGTACTCTTGATGAAAGCAAGAATTGGCCTTGCTGTAAAAAAAAATTAATTTGATGCACTTGTCAAACAGGTGCAGAAAAATTGGTCCTTGGTTGTTAACTACTTCAATAGCGGCCTTCCTGCCAAGGCCGAGTTTCAGCTTTCAGTGCTGTCATACTTTGAATAAGAATTGCGCGGTCATGCAACACGGTACCCAAACTAAATTCTTATCATTTTGTTCACACAGATAGAGCTTTTGGTGGTATTTGGTGGTATTTTGTGGGTTTTTATTTTTTTGCTAAATAAAGTTTTTTCTTTGTTTCAGTTTTTTTTATATTTTTTTTCTTTTTTTTAACACACTTTGACTAGAGCAATATAATGTTACCATAGTAACATTGTACTACTCTGGGGAAATGATCAGTATTTTTTTTTTATTTAGGCTCCAGTATATTGGCCGCACGATTCGGATTCGGATGCTTCATGTTAGATTGAGTGAACATGCCATCTGTGCATGGGGGGTGATTTACTAAGAAGAAGGCACTGTACCAGTTCATACATTAATTGATGTGCCCGAAAAGCCATTAATTGAATGTGCAAACCGGCGCACATTGAAGCGCAAATAGCGATAATAAATA
The DNA here is from genome assembly GCA_028564925.1 of Lithobates sylvaticus. Taxonomy (NCBI): domain Eukaryota; kingdom Metazoa; phylum Chordata; class Amphibia; order Anura; family Ranidae; genus Lithobates; species Lithobates sylvaticus. Next base: position 248,138,414 of record CM053030.1, read on the forward strand.
CCCGAATATATAATACTGTGGATTTCTCATTGATAATAGCGCACACCCAATACAATTGGTTAATTTCATCTCATTGGATGTGTCTTGTTAGGCAATTAGTAGGTGTTCTTAGTTAATTAACACTTTTGATGCTAATCTCATTCCTATCACTTCTAATATATCTTTGAAATGTGTTATTTTTTCTTTTTTTACCCAAATTTTTCAATACATTACAAAGAACGGTGAAGTGTTTCTAAACCCAATAAATTGGGGCGTGGCTAGCCGCGGAGCAGAATGGCAGCTTAATCCACAGGCTCCGCTCCAGAGCAGGGGAAAAACCGCAAATACACAGCGACAGCCTTCTCCCCTCTCACCCGACAGTGAGGGGAGATCAGCGGGACACGAACGGCATGTCAGGGAGGCGAAACCCACCGCCACATCCACGCCGCCTGACAGAATACTTCAGCCGTATGGAGCAGAGGGAAAGCCAAGATGGCGCCGGCCGCGCTCCGGCGGGAGAACAAGCTGATAGACTGTGGAGCCCTCGGTCGCAATCACAATGCACTGCTGAGAGACAAGAAGACAGGGAAGCCGAAAGCATGGACAGCCTCCCTCCTCCTGAAAATGAGCTTAATGACAGCCACCAGGACAGAGGTAAGAGGCTTGCCTCATCCCCCTGCAACTCTCCTCACAAGTCACACCAGGCCAAAAAGCATCACGGCATTACCTCAGACACACTCCCTCAAAGCACTGCTCACTTGTCTTCCCTAGCAACTATGCCTGTCACTGACAACCCAGTCTCAGAGAGCATGCTAAAATCAATGCTACTTACGCTACAGAAAGATCTACATAGAGAATTACAGCTGTCCCTCTCACAAGTACATGACAGGCTTGACTGCCTAGAAGACAAAGTAGATACAGCAGAGGAACACATATCTGAAATGAGCAGTGCACACAATGAGCTTTTGGATGCCCATGATCACCATTCTGATGAAATTCAAAAAATTAAACTAAAAATGGCTGACCTCGAGGACAGAAGCAGACGAAACAATATCAAATTCAGAGGAATTCCTGAGGCAATACCACCCAATGAGCTTAAAAAATACTTACAACAGCTTTTTACCACAATGATCCCCAAATTATCTCCACATGACTTAATCATTGACCGCGCACACAGAATCGCTAAACCTGATCACCTTCCAGCAGACATACCCAGGGATGTGTTGGCAAGAATTCATTTTTTCCACATAAAGGATCAAATCCTATATACGGCCAGGAATCTAAAACCGTTACCAGCGCCCTATTCCAAGATAGCGCTATTCGCTGATTTATCCCCAGCCACAATGGAACTACGCAGAGCATTTGTGCCGGTTACATCTGTTCTCCAGGAGAATAAAATTACATATCGATGGGGCTTTCCCACCAAACTCTTGGTGACCTATCAACAAAAAATCGTCCCAATACTGTCTCCTAAAGACGGATACAAGAAGCTCACTAACTGGGGCCTATTACCTATCCATGTGGCCCACAAATCAAATACTCAGAATGCATCTTCAGCTCCGCCATCTCAACTCCGCAAGAACAGAGCGGATAAATCCTAACTTTCACCTCAAAAATATTTGTTCCGAGCATTGATCTCCCCTGCTCGGGCGTTATGTTTGATTTTCACCCCCCCTGATTCATAGTGTGCCAAGCACATTCGGTCTCAAAGTTCTGTACCTGCTCAATAAGTTATCTGTGAAACTTAATTTCTGATCTATATATTACTGTTTCAACCCTAGCTAATCGTTAATCTTTGCGATATCAGTACTTGATTTGTAACAACTGTTATATAGATTTTTATTTTTATTTTCTCCTAATTACCAAGAACCGTATCAATTCTTGTTCTAGTCTTCTAATTTAACAGCTCAAAGTTAGTTGCTCGATACAACAGACAGCTGTATACATTATTTGTATGACCCTAGTCTCGCTCAACTCCTGCATCCTACTCACAAATACATAAAAACATGCCAATCAATATCACATCCATTAATGCTAAGGGACTTAACTCTCCCTTCAAGAGAAACCTGCTATGGAAAGAAGCAGGCTCCTCTCATGCAGATATCCTATGCGTCCAAGAGACGCATTTTTCCAAAACCAAACCACCAAATTGTACGCATAAAAAATATGCACATTACTTCTTTTCACATAACAATAAAAAAAAAGGTGGGGTAATGATTGCGATAAGTGCCATAATCCCATTTACCCTTCATCATGTAGAAACAGACGATGAAGGAAGATTCATAATCCTATCCGCCACCATTGATAATCATCCCATGACGCTGGTAAATGTGTATGTACCTAATACCAACCAAAAATCCTTTTACAAAAAGCTCCAATCCAAACTGGAACCTTACAGAAGTGGAGCCCTAATCATATGTGGTGATTTTAATGACACGCCAGATCCTTCTTTGGACTCTACTAACCCAAGCAGAAGGAGAGCATCTGCTCTTTCTTCATTTATAAACAATGAAGGTCTCTACGACCCTTGGAGGTGTATGCATGATGTTGAGCGCGACTATACATTTTATTCCCACATTGGAGGCTCTTACTCTCGGATTGACTTCTTCCTCACCAACAAGCGGACTTTATTGATGATCACAGAAACGCGAATTGGTCTCATCACTTGGTCGGACCATGCCTCAATAACACTAAAACTATTCCCACAATCTGGCCCACCTAAACACTCCCCATGGAGATTGAACTCATCCCTACTAACTAACCCAAAATATGAAGGGAGAATCAGATCCGAGATTGAGAGTTTCTTTGAGACCAACAAAGGCTCTACTAGTGATCAATCTATGATTTGGTTAGCTCATAAGGCTTTCCTACGGGGTCTCCTCATCAAATTTGGGGCCCAAGAACGAAAGAGGCGAACAGCGGAATTAGACTCACTGTTGCAACAACTTAAAACTTTAGAAAATACAAACAAAATCTCACCTAGTCAAGCTTCACTCATAGCGATTAGCAATCACAGACGCAAACTAAGCGAACTCCTACATCACAAATTTGAACATTATATCAAACGCTTAAAACTACGAACCTACTCCTTTAGCAATAAATCTAGTGCCTTCCTAGCTAAACAAGTCAAACGACAACAGGTCCGTGCAAAAATCCCTTTCCTAGTTAACACACAAGGGGTGAGGATGTCTAACCCACTAGACATAGCCAATACATTTGCGACCTTTTACACCAAATTATATAACCTGCATGAATCAGAAAACACCACTCCGCCAAACCCAAATGACATAGCAGCCTTTCTTGACTCCATACAACTCCCCAGTCTATCCCCGACTCAAGTAGCTGACCTATCGGCCCCCTTCACCACAGACGAAATTGACAGAGTAATACAAGCCCTCCCACTGCACAAAGCCCCAGGACCAGACGGATTCTCTAACGAATATTATAAACAGTTCAAAAACATACTGTCACCTCACTTATGCAATACATTTACCCAATTTGCCACCACAGGAAAAATACCCAAAGAATGTCTTGAAGCATTAATAGTTACCCTCCCCAAACCAGGCAAACCCCATGATGTCCCAGAGAACTATAGACCCATTTCCCTATTGAATACGGATACTAAATTATATGCAAAACTAATTGCCCTTCGTCTCTCTACAGTTATGAACCAATTGATACATATAGACCAAGTCGGCTTCATACCAAGTAGACAAACGTCAGATGGGACCCGTCGGTTCATAGACATCATTCAATGGGCGGAAAATAATCGAATGCCTTCTCTGCTCCTCTCTTTGGATGCAGAGAAGGCATTCGACAGAGTGCAATGGACATATCTAGAAGCGGTCATGCGTAAATTTGGCTTATCAGACATGCTTCTGAACGCCATACTTAGCCTATACACGACCCCGAGCGCAAAGGTATGGACTTCGGGAGTAACATCTGACCCGTTCAATATCACCAATGGTACAAGACAGGGCTGCCCGCTATCACCCTTAATATTCGCCATGATCATGGAACCCTTAGCTCAAAAGATTAGATTGACGCCTCAAATTGAAGGATTAACCGTAGGGACCACTGAACACAAGATAGGACTTTACGCGGACGATGTAATCATCTCCATTACCAATCCAAAACAATCCATCTCAAAGGTTCAACATATTCTTGACCAATTTAGTGCAGTATCCCTATATAAAATAAACCATAGTAAGTCAGTTATGCTAGCGATCGGCCTAGATAAACCGACCATACAACATATTTCTGAACACTCCTTATTTTCGTGGTCAAAAAACTCATCCCTTACCTATCTAGGTATCCGCCTGACCTCACCCAGTAAGAATATTTTGCGCACCAACTTGGCAGACCTCATGGAAAAGCTCAAAAAAATATCCGCTGATTTGCTTCACCCCTTTGTGTCTTGGGCTGGTAGAATAGCATTAACAAAAATGTTTCTATTACCACACATTCTATATTTATTTCGCACGATTCCAGTACCATTTCTCTCAACACATCTACGATCTCTTCAAGCTATGATCAATTGCTTCATATGGCAGCAAAAACGACCCAGAATAAATAAACATAATCTAATGACTCCTACGAGATTGGGGGGAATGGGAACACCCAACATCAGTCTGTATTATAAAGCGGTCATATTAGACCAAATCAAGCATTGGTGGAACACGGACACCCCTTGTAACTGGTCGCAAATAGAGGCTACAGCGTTGGCTAAAGATCTAAAATTGTACCTTTGTGCTTCACTGCTTGCTCCTATGCCCAAACTCTCCTGGATGGACTCAATAACTGCTTCCCTAAGAGTATGGTCATCCCTCCCTCAGATATCAAACGGGCTACCCCACGCCATATTACAACGTATACCAATACAATCTGTCTCACTCATAATCCCAGATCTCCAATTGAACTCATGGACTGTTGCAGGCATTCAAACCATCGGTAACCTCTTCAATACATCCGGCCTAATGTCATTTGATCAATTGAGAACCAAATTCAGTCTCTCTCCAAAAACTTTCTACATATACCTCAGGATCAGATCTCTACTCAACAAAATAACATGGTCCAAACATGACAGAACGCTGTCACAGGCTCTGAACTACTTTGTTGTTCGGAATAACTCCTCCAAAGGTATCTCATACTTTTATAATCTATTTTCACAAGAAACAGAGAAACACACACAATCTCAGATTTTGCACTGGGCTAAGCACGCCCCAGATACTCCACCACATACGCAGTGGCACAAAGCGCTATTATTGCCCTCAAAACTCTCCCACTGCACGTCACACTGGGAATCTCTACAAAAGCTATTCCAACGGTGGTACTATACCCCAAACAGAATTGCCAAAATTTATTCCAATGCATCTAATCTCTGCTGGAGAAATTGTGGCTTACCAGGATCTCTCCTCCACATTTGGTGGGAATGCCCTGCTCTCACTGAATTTTGGAACCAAATTGTAAAACTTCTTCAAGCATGCGTCCCTATGGCAAGCAACCTATCTGCTGTGGATCTCCTCCTAGGCCTGATGATCCCCACATGGCCCAAAACCTTCCAAACTGTGGCTACCCACATCCTCATTGCCGCAAGACTGGCACTAACGAGAAATTGGAAAAAAATCCCCCCTCCTAACATTCAAGAAGTAATTGCAATACTAAATAGCAACTTCAAAATGGAACATAGCTTCGCCAAAGCCCATCTGACTACAAATACATTTTACAAGAACTGGGACTCATGGATCAAAGATCCCAGAAGTATACAGCTGGACTGAATCCACATTCACACGATGCTCGAGTTTCCCTACATTCTACTGTAATCCTTCAAACCTCCCTGCAACAGTAGGGAACCGACACACACATCCCAAAGTAAAGGATATAGACGCTTTAAGCAACGGATTAAGCAATTTATGTTATGATCTAACGATTCTACACCCAGCAGTCATTGCAATATTTTTTTTTTTTTTTTTTCTCTCTTCTTTTATGTTTTCTGTTCCTACGATTCCGACCTACCCTACCCTCTACGCCGCAGGGAAGGGAGGGCTGTCTACCTCCCCCAGACACAGTAAGCACCCAGTTGGGGTGTCTGGGGTTGTCAGTCAGCACTCTTAACCCTGTCCGAAGTACCCATAATGAACTTCACTGTTGAACCTGTTTACAATTGTTTGTATTTTACTACATCATACATGTCTGCATAACGAAATTTGCCGTTCTAAATATAGATGTATGACAATGTTTATTTCCTATTGTTGTATTCTGCAAAATTTACAATAAAAATTATATATTAAAAAAAAAAAACCCAATAAATTAATATTTTAAGATCTTGATCTTTAAAGGTGACCATACACTGCAATCAGTTAAATCTTAAATAAATTAGATTTAGTGCAAGAGGCTGTTTGATTTCCTATAATTTGAATTGTTCAAGTGCGTCTTCCTATTACCTATTTTGCCTAAATATCGAGTTGTACAGAGATTTGCCAATCAGATTGCATAGTGCATGACGATCTTAAGTGCCAAATTTAGAATGAAGATGTGCCATGACCCACTTGTATTTTCCAAACAATGCTAGAGTGATCAGGAATCTTTAAACAACGGCTCTCCAGCTGTTGCAGAACTACACATCCCATGAGGCATTGTAAAACTCTGACACTCACAGACATGACTAGGCGTGATGGGAATTGTAGTTCCTGGACAACTGGAGGGCCGTAGTTTGAAGACCCCTGTGCTAGACCATTATTTTTCCTCCAGAATTGGGAGTGTGGCATCTACCCAACTTATCTCTGCTGGTGGACACAAGAACCTACATCTATAGATATATCTATATATAGATATATCTGTATATACACACACACTGAAGCAGGAAGCAATATACATTGGCCCGGAAGTGAATCTGTGCACAGGAAGTAGGTGTGTGTTTTGAGGCCTAATCATTTAGACATACACACATGACCCACACAAACACCACCTCATGTAAAAATAAATAAAAAAAATATCTTAATTTGCAAATAAGCATCATCTCTTCCTCAGAGAACAGTGAGCGGGCCATGGTGGTGGGAAGAAATTAGCAGCAGTACAAGCAACTTCCTGGAAGGGCGTGATGTCATTCCTGTGTGCAGGCCACTGCTTCCGGGAAACAGATATGCCCCATGGGTACATACCTTCGCGCACACAGCAGTTGCGCATCTCACATACACAGCGGTCACACATCTAGATGCATTTGGTGGATCTAGCTGCAGGAACCCAATTTTTATGCAAATTAATAGTAAAGCAGATGAAGATTTCCAGCACTGGACTAACAAATGTTTATAGTGAAAGGCAACTGGTGTTTTCTAGTAAACAAGGTCTAAATAGGCCATTGACATGTATCACAGTTGAAGGAATGTGTCTTTGCAAGGTTAAACTAAATAAAATTATTTCTTATTTTTGCTTGGGGATAGAGTGCAGAGGGATTAGAAGTCTTGTCAATTTTTGGGGATGTCTGCACTTTGATAGGATGAAGACACCTCCCAAATTTTGCCAGTTTCTAATTCATATTTATTCACTTACTGTCACATAGCCAAACAGGAAGTGAGGGTAAAACCCTACCTATGTCTTTCCTTGGGGACACACAGGTGAATCTAAATATTTTCCCCATTAGGTAAAATGCACTCTAGCATTTTGCTGTGTACACCCCACATTATTAGGTATCTTGGACTTTGGGGTTTATTTACCAAAGGCAAGTCCACTTTGCACTACAAGTGCACCTGGATGTGCAGTTTGCTGGAGATCTGAGGGGGACATGCAAGGAAAATAAAAAAACAGCATCTTTGCTTCTACATGATTGGATTATGAAATCACCAGTGCTTCCCCTTAAATTTACAGCGAGTACACTTGTATTGTAGAGTGGATTTGTCTTTAATAAACCCCAAAATACCTAATAATTTGGGGTGTACACAACAAAGTGCTAGATTGCAATTTGCCTAATGGGGGCACTAGTTAGATTGACCTGTGTGTCCCCAAGGAAAGACATTGGTAGGGTTTTACCTTCACTTCCTGTTTGGCATGTATGTGACAGGAAGTGAAGCCAATTTTCAGAAAAGGGGAAACAAAGCTCAAACTAAAAAAGACAAGCAGGGGTTCTAACACTCACTTGGTTTCCCTCAAATGCCCACAGTTAGAATATGATTGTCTTGAGCTAGATTTTAGCTCAGTGCTCTAAATCAGTGGTTCTCAACCCTGTCCTCAAGTACTCCAACAGGCCATGTTTGCATATTTCCCATTATCTTGCACAGGTGCTTTAAATCAGAGTCAATAGCTTGGTATTTTGGACAGCTACTTTAGCTAAGATAAATTCCCAAAACATGTCCTGTCGGGGGGTACTTGAGGACTGAGGTTGAGAACCCACTGCGCTAAAATGGAAAATTGAATACTTACCTCTCTGTAATTTTCCTTTCCTGGTGCCCATCTATGGCAGCATGCGCACAATCCATACATATGCTACCATGAAGGCACCAGGAAAGTAGCTTTTAGACAAATCACACCTTTTTTTGTTTTGCCATGCCAATCAGCCTAATTAAGCTGCAACTGGGAAATATGTTGCATGAAAATTGTTTAGAGGGGGGTGTAAAATGAATTACTTAGATTGAGGATGCATCTGAAAAACAAATTAACAAAACACATAAAATACGTATAAGTGCCATCTGTCATCAGTGCCACATATTAGACATGTGCACAACAAAAACATTTGTTTATTTTCGTTTTGTTTTTTTCGTTTCCGAAAAAAAAATCGTTTTTTTTCGTTTCGTTTTTTTTCTTTCCGTTGATTCGTAACGATTCGTACATTCGCAAGTCGTCGGTGTTCGGATTCGTAACGATTCGTACATTCGTAAGTCGTCGTCGTGGTTCGGATTTGTAACGATTCGTACATTCGTAAGAGTTATTTTTTCGTTGATTCGTTTTTTTTTCGTTTTTAGTTTAATTTTCGGACGCATTCGTATTTATTCGTACATTTGTAACATTCGTAACATTCGTAGATTCGTAATCGGAGCATAATTCATAATTTATGTAATGTGTATGCTATTATTACATTTTAATAATTTACGAATCGAAAAAAAAAGTTAAGAATCGAAAAAAAAAAGTTACGAATGTACGAATTTTTTTGTTCAATAGAGATACGGAAATTACAAATCGAAAAAAAAAAAAAAAAGTTACGAATCGAAAAAAAAAAGTTACGAAAAAAAAAAAAAGTACGAATCGAAAAAAAAGTTACGAATGTACGAATTTCTTGGTTCAATCGATTCGAAGCACGTTTAGCAGCACCATTGTAAGGGACACGGAAAATCACCAATTCAACAAAAAAAAAAGTTACGAATGTACAAATTTTTTCGTTCGTTTTCGTTTTTCGGATTTTCTTCATTAGTACATTCGTTGTTTCTAATTAGTTTTTTCGGATTTTCGTTGTTTTTCGGATTCTTACGATTCGAACGATTCGTTCATTCGTACGAAAACGAACGAACGAAAATAATGAAAAAAACGAAAGACAACGAAACAAATTGCACATGTCTACCACATATTAGTGCCATCTGTCATCAGTGTCACATGTCATCAGTTCCCCGTATTAGTGGAATCTGTCATCAGTGCCACGTATCAGTGTCATCTGTCATCAGTGCCACATCAGTGCCATGTGTCATTGTCCTGGTGCTCTAGGGCCTTCAAAAGTGTAATAGGTAGTCAACAAGTTAATGTGTAATTTATGCTCCTAGAACATGTGATGGCGCTCCCTGCATGTTGGGCTGTGGAAAAGTCCCACACATGTGATATCGTAATACTCAGGAGGATTAGCAGAATTTATTTTGGGGTGTCATTTGTGGTATACACATGCCATGTGAGAGAAATAACCTATTACAATGTCAATTTTGTGGAAAAAAAAAATCTTAATTTTGCAAAGAATTGTGGGAAAAAATGACAACATCAAAAAGCTCACCTTGGAATGTCTACTTTCAAAAAAGGGGTCATTTGGGGGGTATTTGTACTTTCCTGGCTTGTTCGGGTCACAAGAAATGAGATAGGCCACCAGTACATCAGGTGTGATCAATTTTGTATGATTCACACCACAGCTTGTAGACTCTCTAACTTTCACAAAGACCAAATAATATCCACTAATAAAGATATGTAGCAGTATAAATTGTGGCCAAAATGTATGAAGAAAAATTAATAATTTGCTAAATTTTATCACAGAAACAAACAATAATTAGTTTTTGTTTAAAAAATTCGGTCTTTTTTCATTTATAGCACAAAAAATAAAAAACCCAGAGGTGATCGAATACCACCAAAAGAAAGCTCTATTTGTGGGAAAAAAAGGACAAAAAATTAATTTGGGTACAGTGTTGCATGACTGAGTAATTGTCATTCAAAGTGTGAGAGCACCAAAAGCTGAAAATTGGTCTGGGCAGGAAGGGGGTTTAAGTGCCCAGTAAGCAATTGGTTAAAACTCTAAAACAAATCTGTTTTGCAAAGAAATAACAAACAAAATACAAAGAGAAAATACATGTGTTACAAACTCTATAAGGACACCCAAATGTACTCTCTTGCCACACACACACACCATCAAGCAATCTGGTCTCTTTTCAGGGCAAGGTAAAGAATGCTATCTGCAAGCTTTATATAACATAGATTTGTGCCAAGGGTTTTGAATATTGACTTTGACCTGAACTGCTTTATTAGTAACTTGTAATATTAATTTTAAAGTTGTTTTTAAACATTTTTTTTAATTAATTTTAAAATTATTTTATATGAAAATAGTTTTATATATACATTGTTTTATAATTTTGTGTAAATATATGTACTTGAGCAATGTTTTAACCCTATTTGCTGTTTGGTGTATATATGCAGAAGGTACTTGCGTGATGGAGTCACCAGCGTATTTTTATTTAGCCAGATTTGGGATGATTTGGCATTCTAACTGAGTGTTGATGCTAGTATTAGTGCTATTTTGTTGCTCTCTGTTTAACGTGTGAGACACAAGGTTGTGTCTCATGCAACCGTGTTCTGTTAATTGAACGAGGGGGCAGCAGTGTATTTAGACAGTGGTGAGAGGTTCTGTCTCCACCCCTTACTGAAGAAGTCACACCCATTTGATGTAATGTGTATAGGGGGGAGGTGTCACATTGATGACGTCATCCTGAGAGTATCATGCTGTTCATAGCATCCTTAGCCCGCACTTAAGTGCTTTGTTTGTGAGTATTTTTTTGTTGTTCCTATCTGGACAAATAAACCTTTGGTATACAGAGAGCACTAGATCTGGTGTTTTTTTTATCCTATGTGGTACCAGAATCACCTGAGGGAGGTCTAAGACTGGTCAAGCCAGTAAAGAGAGAGAGGGTGAAATGGATGGATTAGGAGCTCCACACCAGGCTGATTCATTGATTACCCCCAGAGGGGATCTGCTTTATCTGACCTGATGGTAAAACAGGGGTCAGATTTTAAGGTGAGCGGCTAGGGTATAGAGGTGGAAAGCACCAGCACTTTTTATTTGTTGTGCACTATTTGGTGAAGTCTTCGATTTGGAAGCAACTGTAGACTTTTGTCACTTTGGACTTTCACTGTTTTATAATTGGAATGTTATAATTTTATGTGTTATTAGTGCAGTACCGTTCTATTCATTTGATCAGGCACAATCAGCCATTTGGAATAAGGGCATATGTGATGATAGTAGCCTACCTAGTTCCGCGTACACATGACCGGTTTTCCCGTCTGAATAAAAATATAGAACATGTTCTAAGTCCGTCTGAATTTTCAATGGAAAAAGTCCGATGGGGTATACACACGGTCGGAAAATCCGATGAAAAGCTCCCATCTGACTTTTTCTGTCGGAAGGTCCGACCAGGGCAAATTTCAGCTTTCGGTGCTTATACACTTTGAATAACCATTACTCAGTCATGCAACACTATATCCATATGAAACTTTTGTCATTTTTTTCACACAAATAGAGCTTTCTTTTGGTGGTATTTAATCACCACTAGGTTATTTATTTTTTGTGCTATAACATGTTATATAATTTAGCGAATTAGCATTTGTTCTTCATAAATTTTGGCCAAAAATTATACTGCTACATATCTTTGGTAAAAATAACCCAAATCAATGTATATTATTTGGTCTTTGTGAAGGTTATAGTCTAATATCTGTGGTGCCAATCATTGAAAATTGATCATGCCTAATCACACCTGTAATGACTGACTAATCTCATTTCTTGAGACCCTAACAAGCCAGGACAGTACAAATGCCCCCCAAATGACCCATTTTTTGGAAAGTAGACATCCCAAAGTATTTAGTAAGAGGCATGGTGAGTTTTTTAAAGTTGTATTTTTTCCCACAATTCTTTGCAAAATGAAGATTTTCTTTTATTTACAGAAATGTTTCATATTAACAGGTTATTTCTCACACATGGCACATGCATACTTACAACTACACCCCAAAACACATTTAGTTACTCCTCCTGAGTATAGCTATACCACATGTGAGACTTTTTCACAGCCTGGCCACATAAAAAGGCCCAACATGCAAGGAGCTGGGGCATACCATATATTACACATCTAATTTCTTGGCTACCTATTACACTTTTGAAGGCCCTGGAGCACCAGGACAATGGAAATGCTCACAAAATAACCTCATTTTGCAAAGCAAACACCCCAACGTATATTCTATGAGGCATAATGAGTCTTTTGAACATGTAATTTTTTCCCACAAGTTTTTGGAAAATGTGGAAAGAAAATGAAAACGTATTTTATTTTTTTACACAAAATTGTTCATTTATAAGATATTTCTAACACACAGCATTTACATACCAAAAATTACACCCCACAATGCATTTTGATACTCCTCCTGAGTATGGTGATACCACATTAGGGAGACTTTTATACAGTCTGGCATGCAGGGAGCACTGTCAGGTGTTCTGAGGCTACAAATTACACATCTAATTTCTTGACTCCCTATCACATAAAAAGGCCCAACATGAAGGAGCTGGGACATAGTGACATACGGTATATTATACATCTAATTTCTTGACTACCTATTACACTTTTGAAGGCCCTGGAGCACCAGCACAATGGAAATGCTAACAAAATGAGCTCATTTTGCAAAGCAAACACCCCAACATATATTCTATGAGGCATAATGAGTCTTTTGAATATGTCATTTTTTTCACAAGTTTTTAAAAAAGGGGAAAGAAAATTAAAACACATTTTATTACACATTTTTACGGCACTGACAGGCACTGATGAGGATCAGCTGATAGGGTGGCACTGATGAACACTCACTGATGGGCACTGATGTGCACTGTTGGGCACTGATGAGCACTAATAGGGCACTGTAGTGTCACTGATGAGTACTGTAATGGCACTGATGAGCACTAATAGTGCACTGTAGTTGCACCTTTGAGCACTCTAGTGGCACTGATGGCACTGTAGGGCACTGATGAGCACTGATAAGCACTTACTGATGGCACTGAGAAGCACTCAATGATGGGCACTGTATGGCACTGCAGTGGTACTGATGGGCACTGTAGTGGCACTTTAGGGCATGGTAGTGGCACTGATTGCACTGTAGGTCACTGATGAGCACTGATTAGCACTTACTGATGGCACTGATGTGCACTGATGGCACTGATAAGCACTCACCAATGGGCACTGTAGAGCACTGATGAGCAATGTAGTGGCACCATAGGGCACTGATGAGCACTGTAGTGACACTGTAGGGCACTGATGGGCACTGTAGTGACACTGTAAGGCACTGATAAGCACTGTAGTGACACTGATGGCACTCTAGTGGCACTGTAGGACACTGATGAGCACTGTATTAGCACTGATGGGCACTGTGGTGACACTTATGGCGATGTAGTGGCACTGATGAGCAATGTAGTGGCACTGTAGGGCACTGATGAGCACTGTAGGGCACACCGAATGCAGCCAACTCACGCTGCTGCAAAGTGTCTCTCCCCTCCTCTCACAGGCTGTATCGGTGTAAGGAGAGGAGAGAGCTGAACTGGGCATGACACCGGTTTGTTGTCAAAGTGATCGCTCCATCATTGGATGGCCTCCAAGAACTGGCCGGCCATGCTTTAGTCGTCATTCAGCTATTGCACGGTCAGCAAGTGGTTAAACTATGGAAATTTAATTTAGCATGATGATTTTTAAGCATACTGAATAAATTAATTAAGTTAATAAAAAGTGTTAGGGAACTTTTAACATTTTAGGCATTTTAGGTAGCAGGAACAAGGCTAATATCATTAAACTATATGTGAAATGGTAGTATTTACTGATAGTAACACATAAAAGCTCTTCACTGTATTATTTGACCACACTTACATGAAAACTGTTTGAGTAGCAGCAAAATATGGTGCTGAAGAAAAGCAGCCTAAATATTTATAATTATGTTCTCCATGTGGCAAGTCTATTTCCTATGGGAATGCTGGAAATGTTTCAATAACGTTACACAATCCTGTGGCCAATATGCAATGGATTATATCCTATACATGTGAGAGAAGCTGTCCATTATATGCTTTTAAAGCCCTTTTAATGGAGCCATCTAATCTAAAAATGTACACAGTGGACCACTGATATATAAATTAATTTGATCTTCCTAACAAACAGGGAAAAACAAAGCAAATTCTAAAGCAATTATGTTAGACTGTGATGAATTTAGAATCCACTTATCAAATTGTTATCTTAAATTATAATGTATTATAGCTTCCTGTCACTATCCCCTCTTTAAATTATGAGACTGTAAATTGTATTATGTTTTATTGGAATGTTGAAGCTGAAGTAACATACAGTAAATATAAAAAAAGAAGTTTGAGGCTCCAGGTAAATAAAACTAGTGTATTAGACACAGGTTGAGGCCACATCATTTTTTTTGTATTTTTTTGTTATTATTATTGTTATTAATAATATTACAAAAAAAAATCTATTAAAAAAAATGTTTATCCAAAGCAAAAATATGTTTACTTTTATTAGGGAATGGTTTAACCCTTTCACTGCCAGGTCCGTACGGCATACAGACCTACAGCACTGCTTGCAGCTGGCCAGGTACGGCGCACGGACCTCATTTATCCTTCTGCTATAAGCTAAGGGTCACTTAAATGACCCCTCACACCTGATCCAACCCCCTGCAAATCGGATCCCATGCAGCTACTCTCAGAAGTCAGCATCCCTCCTCTGCCCCTCCCGAATATATTGTTTTGATAAACATTTGCACAAATATTGCCGGTTGTTAAAGTGGTGTTTCCCCCCCCCAAAAAAAATATATGATTAAAATTCCTAAAAAATAAATAAAATAAAAAACATTTGGAAAAAAAAACTCACCTCTAAATGCCTGTTGCTAGGGGGTCCCTCGTAATCTGCCTCCTTCAGTGCCAAGGCTGGTGACATCACTTCCCCTCGGCGCAGTCAGTCATCTGGGACACATGACAGGTCCCAGATGACTGTGCGGCGTATCACTCGCACATGCGTAGTGGGTGCCTGGCTGTGAAGTGACACAGCCGGGTGGCCACAGTAAGAATGCCGGTGCCGCAAAGCGGAGCAGGGAACGAGCGGGGCTTCGTTCCCCCGCATCGCTGGACCCTGGGAAAGGTCAGCAGCTGCAGTATTTGTAGCTGCTGACTTTTAATTTATTTTTTTAAGGGGCACCCCACTTTAAAATCAGTAGCACCTTATTTTAATTTTAGAGGTCATGTGCTTTCAGAAAATATATGTTTTTTGGGAGTCTTTAACAAACTCTGAAAGCATAAGGGCAATATGAAAACTAGATTTTTGGGAAATTTTTGCGCATGTTCGATTTTCCCCATTTCGCAAAAAGGCACAATCTAAAATTTACAAATAGTGGGTATTTATTAACTCAATACAGGTTAGCTTTTATATTTAGTAGGGATTTTGTAATGTGCTGTGTTTTTATCTGCTAATAATGATTTTAGTGTATTTTTAGCAAAAATATTGATTTGATAAACATTTGCGCAAATATCATTGTGCCCTAAAAATGTGTAGCACCTTATTTTTCGTTTCAATATTTTTATTGAAGAAATTTCATATTACAAATAATCAGATACATAACAAAATATCATTAAATTCCATTACAATCTTGAAATGTACTGTTGCACTGTACTAGATTCAGCAATATGTCTAGAGAATGCAAAAGAACTATAAAGATTCAGGAAATGACCTTAAAACACTGCTAGAGCCTATACAACTGCAAGGCAGCTAGAGGTTTCTTTGGCCTAAACAGGCGTGTTAGTGTCTCATGGAGGGTTTTATAGTGGCTTACCCCGAAAATTTCTCAGTGAGATCGGGTATTCAGCCTCAGCGCCCATACACCCCTGTCGGGATCTAACTGTGTGTGGGCGGAGGCTATGCCTGCCCGACATGGGGTAGCTATATTACCGGGTTCCTGAATTTGATAATTAGTTGAATTAAATTACCCCACGTTTTTATTTTAGAGTAAACAGAGGTATAATCAAAAATATAAAGATGTAAAAACCCAAACAAATTGACAAGCATAAGGTGATAATAAAGAAGATACGGAAACTGGTCCCTGGGAAGAGTGATCACGCTGTGTACTTTTAGTAGGCATCAAGGTCTAGGTTTGAGTCTTGACTGGAAGCCAGTAGACTGGGAAAGGAGAAGCAGTTTAGTTTCAGCCCCAACACCCCCCGACACCCCCAAGGGGATCACACTGTGTCAGAGAGGGCTGGTGCCAAACCCCACCAGCAATGCAGAGCATCACAAACCCCAAGGACAAGATAACTATGCTCGTGTGTTAGGCAACAGACCTAACTCTGCTTGATCCTCCGCCTGAGGGTCTGTTATTGTAAACCGAGCTAATCAGGAGCATTTGTACCTCGACATCGGCCTTAAGATAAACTGACCTAAATTTTGTCCGTAATGGAAGAGCAGATATAAAAAGAAAATAGAAAAGTAGAGCAAGATATAGAGTGGGAAAGAGAAGGGGGAAGAGAAAGAGAGGGGAGCACCATTACCCGTCCAAATGAAGAAGCCTGTTTATGACAAGAAGGGGAAGTTGGATAGCCCCATTAGTCGGGCCCACGGTTCCCAGGTGGCTTCAAATTTTTCAGATGTGTCCTGTAACAGACTGGTAAGTTTTTCCTGAGACATTATCCATGAGATTTTCCTTTTAGCCATTGAGAGAGGTATGCTCGGTTTTTTCCAAGCCCTAGCAATCGTGAGCTTAGCTCCTAAAAGCACGAACTGTACCAATCTATTAGAGGGCTTAGATATGTGGGGGATGGATTCATGTAGGAGGGCTATCAAGGGGGACCTGGGGACAAAAGAGCCAACCAATTTGTCAATCATATTGAAGATTTTTTTCCAGAATGATCGAATCTTTGGGCATTCCCACCATATATGTGACATTGTACCTAAAAGTTGGCACCCTCTGAAGCATAGGGGGCTGGTAGCCGGAAACATTGAGGCTATTCTGAAAGGCGTATAGTACCATCTGGTCATCACTTTTAGGCCAGCTTCCATCAGTGTGGTATTAAGAATCCCCCGGAATGATTTAGCACATGCAGAATGCCATTTCTCTTTAGTCCAGAGAAAATTGAAGTCAGTTTCCCAAGCGACCATAAAGGACGTCTTGGAGATAGGAGCCGTAAGTGATGTGTAGACCGTGGAGATCCCCCCCCTCTGGTCCATGGCCTGACCGCACCAAATTTCGTAATCCGTGAATGCTGGCGTGGTAGAATTGTCTTTACATAGGGATTGCAGAAAGTGGTGAATTTGATGGAACCTAAACAGTTCAGAGTTGGGGAGGTCAAATCTTTTAATGCATTGTTTAAGAGTGAGCGGTCCTGCAGCTGTAAAGTAGTGACCTATTCTATATAGACCTTTATCAACCCACCATTTAAAGGCCAGAACGTTGTTACCTGGGGGGAATTGTGGGTTGTTAAATAAGTGGGTCAAGGGTTTGTATACAGAGACAAGTGAAGGTGAAGAACGTAAGGAGTCCCATAGGGCGAAGGAGTGGGACAATGTAGGGGAGAGAATTGGGGGTCTATTTTTCTGAGGGGTCCACAATAAGAAGTCTAGAGTAAAGCGAGGAACTGCGTGTTTTTCTATTTGGATCCAATCAGGCTTCTCAAATTTGGAATAAACCATAGATATTTGGGCAAGCCTGGCTGCTTGATAATACTTATATAAATGAGGAAGACCTAAGCCCCCTCTTTTCCTATGCGCATAAAGGATTCCTTGGGCCAATCTGTACCCTGCCTTGCCCCAAACGAATTTTAGAAGCTTACTTTGGAAGGTTTTGATGTGGTCTTTCCTAATGGGAATGGGGAGGGATCGAAATAGATATAGTAGTCTAGGAAGTAATGTCATCTTGATGGCATTTATCTTTCCCAGCCAGGAAATGGTGTGTTGTGTCCAGTTGCGCAGATCTGTTTCTAATTTACGATACATGGGAGGATAGTTGTGACTGTATAGACTTTCAATTTTAGCTGTGAGGTTAATACCCAAGTATCTGATGGAAGATTCACTCCATTGAAATTTAAAGGATTGTTTCAGAAGATCTACTGTGGAGGAGTCTAGGGAAACATTAAGGGCTTGCGATTTGGAGTAGTTCACCTGGAGACCCGATAACGTAGAAAAGTTGCTTAGCAGAGCGCATAGATTGGGGAGAGAGATAATGGGAGATGTTATGAAAAGCATAATGTCATCTGCAAATAGGCCACATTTGTGAGTTTGGGGACCACAGGAAACCCCTTTAATGTCCGGGTTTTGACGAATCGCTATGGCAAGCGTTTCTATTGCTATTGCAAAAATTAGTGGTGACAATGGGCAACCCTGTCTGGTTCCCTGTCTTATCGGTATGGGTTTAGAATAGCAGCCTTGTATCCTAACTTTTGCGGAGGGAGTAGAGTAAAGTGCCTGTATGATACCCATGAATCGTGGACCAAAACCCCAATGCTTTAATATGGTGAAGACATAGGGCCAGGAAACGGAGTCAAAGGCCTTTTGTAGGTCTAGAGACAGAAGCATTCCCGATTGTTTGGGGCCACCATCCCAGTTAGTTTGGAGAATAGACATTACATCTATTGTCCTCCGTATCTGGTCTGGGCCTTGTCTGCCCGGGATGAAACCCACCTGATCCTTATGAATATAAGTATTAATAAAGGTTGCAATGCGGTTGGCGATAATTTTGGTCAGGATCTTAACGTCGCAGTTAATTAAGGAGATGGGGCGGTAGTTCCCAACTTCTTCCGGGTTTTTGTTCGGTTTTGGGATAACCGCGATAAATGCAGCATTAAGCTGAGGATCAAGTGGATTACCTTCCGTTGTGTAATTAAAAAATTTAGTTAAGTATGGGGCTAAGGTGTGGGCAAACGTTTTGTAGTATGGGTTTGATATGCCATCCGGCCCAGGGGCAGAACCAGTTTTCAGGGTTTTTATTGCTTCTAACACTTCCCCTTCTGTGAAAGGGGCTTCCAGACCGTCTTTGTGGACATTGGATAGTTTTGGGATGGGGAGACTGTCAAGAAAAGCGTGTATGGAGGAGACAGACGAGGAGGAAGACGGCGAGTAGAGTTTGTTGTAGAACTCATAAAACGCGTCCGTTATCTTGGAGGGATTAGCTGTGGAGCCCTGACCTGGGATTCGTATTTTCGGCATCGTGTACGTTTTTAGTCTGGGTGTCAATTTGGAGGCCAACATAGAGTCCATCTTGTCACCTTGCGTATAAAACCGATTTTGGGACCATCGGATTTGTTTTTCGGCTTTAGCCGTGAGGGCTAGGTTGAGTTCCAACCTGGCCTTGTCAAGCTGAGGAATCAAGGAGGAGGAGGGATTCAGTTTGTGCTGTTTCTTGAGTGTAGTGTATTCAGTCTCTAGTCTTTTGATGTCTGCTTCCCTTTCTCTCTTGATGGAGGAACCAAGTCTGATGAATTCCCCTCTAATGCAGGCTTTGTGAGCTGCCCAAAGTGTTTCAGCAGAGACGTTCCCCTGATCATTGAATGCGAAATATTCCTCAATCGATTTTTTCAACATTGTTACTCTAATAGGATCAGAGAGAATGGACTCATTAAGTCTCCACTGTCTCCGGTCCGGTCGGTTGTAGTGGGATTGGAGAGTCATAACCACCATGGAGTGATCAGATAAGCTAGAGTCAGTAATGTGAGATTTCAAAATGAGCGGGATTGTTTGGGATCGAACCAGGAGATGATCAATCCTGGCGTAGGTGTTGTGTGGATGGGAGAAATGGGTGTAATCTCTTCTATTGGGGTTCATCTCCCTCCAGACGTCCGCCAACCCCTGTGTATGTATCAGTTTCGCTATCTTGAGGCTTTCGTTAGAAGGGCGGGTAAGTTGTGCATCCAGAGGTCTAGATTTGTCCAGACCTTGATCAAAGGCCACATTGGAGTCCCCCCCAAATATGACCGTGCCCTCAAGTAGAGGGGTCAGGGTTTGAAGGAGGTGTCTGAAAAAGGCTGCTTGCCCCTTATTAGGGGAGTAGTAGGAAATTATGGAGTATAGCTGACCATCTATAGTGCCTTTGACTAATAGGTATCTACCCTGTGGGTCTTTCGTATCAGAAATCCAAATGAAGTTACATGTCTTAGCTATGGCCACTGCCACCCCTTTGGTTTTATTTTCCGCATTGGCCATAAAAAATGTAGGGAAATGGGAGTGAATAAATTTGGGGTTAAAGCTAGCGGGGAAATGGGTTTCTTGCAGAAGGACGATGTCTAATTTAGAAGTCTTATATGTGTTGAATACCTTTTTACGTTTTAGGGGTGAATTTAAACCCTGTACATTATGGGTGGCTACCCTCCAAACATTACGCGTGCGATCAGCCATGGACCTGGGAGGAGGGGGAGCTGCCCGAACCCGCATCACCTACCTTCTTTCCAGATGTGTGTAGAAATGCCATCTGAAAGTGTGGTAGACCATTCCTGCTGGCATCGTTCGTCCTGCGCTGCTCGCCGTGAGGAGGATCTGAAAAATAGATAACGGGTAAGTAGTGCTCCAGAGAGGGGGAGAGGAAAGATAGAAAGAAATAGAAAAAACAAAGATAAAGGCGGTTACTCCCGCCCAGGCGAGAGAAGGCCCAGGGGGGAGCAACTACCACGAAGGTCATCTCACTGTAAGCCGTGAGATGAGAGGCAAAAACCAAACACCAACCACAATGGTTGGAGATCCCACTCCCCTGACAACCGAAGTAGTCCAGGAAGTGGGAGGAGGCGCATGTGAACCACACCTCGCCTAAGCGCCCTAAAACCTACTTCACTAGTGGCTTAATAAAAACAAACAATCCTATGAAAGCAGGTTGTGAGAACTGTTAAATGAATGTACCACCCACAGGGCTCGCCAAGCCCTAAGAACAGTAAAGCTCAAAGTACCCCCCCCCCTCCTCTCATGAGAGGGGAGAGAGGAGAGAAGAAAAAAAAAAAAAACAAAATAAATAAAAATAAAAATAGAAAATAAAAGTAAAAGTAAAAGTAAAAAGGATAAAAAAAAAAAAAAAAAGGGGGAGTAGCTAGGACCTACGTCCTCAAGGGAGACCCGAAAGACCACATGGGGACCCTGAATCACCCCCAAGTAAAGGTAGACATAGGTGTAGACCTTCCCTTGTTGTAGGGAAACAACCCGGACTGCAGACCATAAAGGACCCCAAAAAAAAAAAAAATAAATAAATAAATAAAAATTTATAATAAAAAAATAAATATAAAAATACAAATAAAAATAAAAATCAAAAAAGGTCCAGAGTCCGGGGTGGAACCAGTTTAGGGTATTAGAGGAAATTCCAGATCAGGTGGAGCCGTTGTGTGATGATCTTCTAGCCTTGTTCTTGTTCCATAGAGGATTCGGGGGGCTCGTCGGGAGCGGGCGTTTATTGGCACCTGGGATGGACGAGGAGGCTTCCGTTTCCATTTCCTGTGTGATGATTTTTAGATTGAGGAGTAGTTGTTCACCCGATACGAAGGTGGAAAAGGAGTGTTGCTGACCTTTATGAGCGAACTTAACCGCAAATGGGAAGGCCCATTTGTACTTAATGTCCTTCTGGGTCATAGCTGTCAAAAGTGGCTTAAGAGCTCTTCTCCGTTGAATGGTAGAGGGGGAGAGGTCTGCAAATATCTGGACGGGGTGACCTTGGCAGGTGACCTGGGGAAGAGCCCGAGCCTGTTTCATCACAGACTCCTTCACAGCATAATAAAGCGGCTTGGCGATGATGTCCCTGGGAGAACCGTCCTTTCTGGGAGGGCCTAAAGCTCTGTGTACCCTGTCTAATTCAAGGCGGGCCGGCGGAATGTTCGGCACGAGCGACTTAATCAAGTCTTGTGTGGCAGTGGTAACGTCAGCGATCGATTCAGGCAGGCCTCTGATTCTAAAGTTTAGTCTCCGCGACCTATTTTCCAAGTCGTCAATGCGCGAAAACGCAGTGTCCAGTTGATCTTGCATTGTTTGGATGAGGCCTGAATTCTGAAAGGACACTGCAGCTGTCTGTTCCAGTCTTTCTTCAATGGCGTCCATCCTGGAGCCAATATTCTGTAAGTCTGCTTTAATTTCACCCGTTATGGCAGCAGCGTTAGCCGTTAGAAGTGTAGAGAATTTGAGAAATAGATCATCCACTGTGATCTGGGGAAGTTGTGAAAAGTGACCCTGAGGGCCCGAAGCAGACACGCCTTGTGGAGCTGCAGGAGATAATGCCTGATCCCCAAAAGTGTGACTGAGTAGGGATTCCGTGGAAGCAGGAGAGGGAATCTGGGGCAGAGATCCAATGCTATACGTCCCTGGGGAATAATGTGGGGGAGCAGGGGAAATTCCAGTTTTGTGATCTGGAGTTAATTCCAGGTGAAGGTGTGAGGGAACAGGAGCTGCAGCAGCCATAGTGGCCATCTTGGGACACCCGATATGTGAGGCAGCAGAGAAGGCTTGTTTCAGGTTTCTTCTAACCCCAGATTTCAGCATGCAGAGTGATTACTATGACAGGGGGAGTATAAGGTACCTCTATTTGTGTCCTCCTGCCAAATTCTACAAAGTATGAGGGTCCCTTTCTGGCTTAGAAAAGTCCGGCGGCCATCTTGGTACACCCTGCGTGTACTGCGGCTTCTGTGTGGGACCTTCGGCCGGAGCGGGCGGCCGAAAAAGTGAATGGGGATGGTCACCGGGTGGCGGAGGTCCCGGTTAGCCGTTCGGATGGCGTAAAACGGTGCTGGGTGGCACTCGGCTGGCGCTGTAGGCTCGGTATGGCGCGGAGCTCCCGGCTTAAGCGGCCATCTTGGAGCTCTCGCGCATGCGCACTCGTAGCACCTTATTTTTATTCTACTGGTCATGTGCTTTCAGAAAATATATGGTTGGGGGGGGGGGGGGGGGGGGGGGTCTTTAACAAACTCTGAAAGCTGTAAGGGAAAAATATAAAAGCAATGGAAAAATTGCAAAAATGGCCTGGCCAGCTAAGTTTAAAAGTGGAGCACAGGGCCTGGCAGTGAAAGGGCTAAACCCCTGACAGATAGATAGATAGATAGATAGATAGATAGATAGATAGATAGATAGATAGATAGATAGATAGATAGATAGATAGATAGATAGATAGATAGATAGATAGATAGATAGATAGATAGATAGATAGATGAGAAAAGGTATTTATCAGTTAATATTTACTAAAACAATTGCATTTTCATGTACTGTGGTAGACCAGCTATAGTGAATGTAGGCTCCTGGGTTTAGTAACACTTTAAATGAGGCTTGATCATAGCAATTGTACCCACTACAGTTTGCATTTCCTTCTTTAGCCCCAAAATCTGTAATCCTAGTTAGAAGGAAGAACAACAATTAAACAATTTATGTTTACAAATGAATAATAATAAATATTTTGGGAATCATATTATCTATTCTTAGTACATTGCCTTTTGATCTAATCACAGAGTTAGTTTACTTAAGTATTAGAAAATGTTTATTAACCACCTCAAGTCTGAACACCTTCACCCTCTTCCAGTCCATGCCACTTTTCAGCTTTCAGCACTGGCACAGTTTGAATGACAGTTACTCAGACATGCAACACTGTTTCCAAATTAAATTGTTATCCTTTTTTTTTAGATAGAGCTTTCTTTTTATGGTATTTAATAACCAATGGCTTAGTTATTTATAATTTCTTTGCTATATAAATTAAAATATACACCAAATTTTGAAAATAAAAAAGTAATTTTAATTTCTTGAATCCCTAAAATGCCAGGACAGTGTAAATACCCCTAAAAAACAATTTTTGGAAGGTAGTCTAGGGTATTTAGTAAGAGGCATGGTAAGTTTTTAAAGTTGTAATTGTTTTCCAAATCCTTTGGAAAATGATGAAATTATTTTTTTTTCTATACTTAGATTTACATATCAGAAATATTCTGATACTCTTGAGTATGACAAAACCACATGTCTGAGACTTTTTCACAGCCTAGCCACACAGAGGGGTCCTACATCTTTCAGGCATTCTGGGGGCATAAATTACACATTTAATTTCCTGACTACCTATCACATTTTTGGAGGACACTGAAAACACACAAAATGACAACAGTTTGTAAAGCAAACTCCCCAAAGTATTTTCTTAAGAGGCATAAGGGGTCTTTTGAAAATTTAAGTTTTTTTTACCACAAGTTTTTAAAAAATACAGAAACAAAATAAAATGTATTATTATAGTTGTCAATTAATAAGTAGGGTTGAGCGAACCCGAACCCGTACCGGACTTTTGGGTGTCCGGGACCCGGACCCGAACCCGAACTATTGCCTGTAAGTTCGGGTTCGGGTCTGGTGTTCAGCGCTGTATTGGCGCCTTTTTAACAGCTTTAGGGCAGCCAATGGATGACCGTTTCACTAGTGTGCCCTAGAAGCCATCACAGCCATGCCTACTAATGGCATGGCTGTGATTGGCCAGTGCAGCATGTGACCCAGTCTCTATAAATAGTACACACACAGCACACAGCGTCATTCTGTTAGACAGACACTGTTAGGCAGGTTCCTGTGCTGCAGATAGATAGATAGATAGAGGATTTTAGGAGTTAGTGTGCTAAAGTCAGTCCACATTCCTTGAATTTTATTCTAATTAGTTAGATCAGTGAGCGATCTAGATAGCTAGAGTAGGGAGGGAGTTTCTTTATTTAGCAAAAGAAAGAGGCAGACATAATTATTGAAGAGATTCCTAAATCAATTGTACCCTGGCTGGGGTGCAGTGCACAGTCACAGTAACAGTGCCATGAGGCCAGTGCCAGACAAAATATAAACGTTTTACCTGCAAGCTCAGTGCAACATTACTGCACTGCAAATACTAAGAGATACACCACAGTCTGTGTGTATTCTGCTATTGGAAAAACATTGCATAAAAATAGAATTTTGCTTTTTATTTTTTTTTCCCAATAGCATTTTCTGCGTGTTCATACATACACGCTGTAGACACTAACCGTGTATTCTGATATTGCAAAAACATTTCAAAAAAATAATTTTGCAGTAATTTTTTTTCTTCCCAATAGCATTTTCTGCGTTTTCATAAACGCTTTACATACTGTCCGTGTATTCTGATATTGCAAAAACATTGCAATAAAAATACATTTTGCAGTGTTTTTTTTTTTCCAATAGCATTTTCTGCGTTTTTTTTGTTTTTTTTTTCTTCCCCATAGCATTTTCTGCGTTTTCATAAACGCTTTAGACACTATCCGTTTATTTTTCTGCTATATACAAAAAAAACCCATTTAGGGTGAGATCATAAATTTTGAAAATATGAGGAGATCATCAAAAAGGGGACGTGGCCCGGGTCGTGGTGCTGCTGGTGGCGCTCCTGTTGCAGGGAGAGGACGTGGTCGATCTGTGCCAGCTACACGCACTAGTGAAACACCTTCCGCAGGTGCGAGTAGGCGACAGAGCCTGCAGCAGTATTTTGGCGCGCCTAATGAGGCTGTACGAATGTCGAGGCCAGGACAAGTACAGGCGATAGTAGATTGGGTTGCTGCTGTCTGTGCCTCCGGTTCCTTCACATTGTCTCCCACCCAGTCTCCTGATGAAAGTTCAGAGTTGGCACCTGCAGCCGATGTCCATCAGTCTTTCACCTCACCCCCTTGCAAATCAGCCAATCAGTCTGAGCCCCAAATCATGCAGCAGTCTCTTCTGCTTTTTGATGACTCTGTTAGCAGGGTTTCCCCTAGCCCTGGCTCAGAAGTGGAAGAGATTGTGTGCACCGATGCCCAACCACTTATGTTTCATGATGAGTACATGGGAGGACCAACGCAGCACGTCTCGGATGATGACGAAACACAGGTGCCAACTGCTGCTGCTTTCGCCATTGTGCAGACCGACAAGGAGGGCAGGGGTGAATTTTGGGTGGAAGATGATGTGGAGGACGATGAGGTCCTTGACCCCACATGGAATCAACGTCATGCAGGTGACCAGTGTAGTTCAGATGAAGAGGCCGTTGATCGCACAGAGCCACCAGCACAGCAGAAGAGGGAGCAGGGTGCAAAAGCGGAGCGTCCGTCCCCTAGACAGTACGTCTGCTACTGCCCAACGCAGCAAGGGACCGAGCACACCAAAGCCCGGTGCAAGGAGTTCCCTAGCGTGGCAGTTCTTCAGACAATGTCCTGATGACAAGACACGAGTGGTTTGCACGCTGTGCAATCAGAGCTTGAAGCGAGGCATAAACGTTCTCAACCTGAGCACAACCTGCATGACCAGGCATCTAAGTGCTTCCTCTTCTGCTGCAGTCTCGGCCTCTTCATCCACCTCTGTAGTGACAGTGACACCTGCCAACCCGCAAACAGAGGATATGCCAGCAACACTACCACCTGGGTCACCAACCATCTCCACAATGTCCCATGGAAGCTTTCAGCTCTCTTTCCCAAACACTGGAGCGGAAGAGGAAGTACCCCCCTAGCCACCCGCGATCCCTGGCCCTGAATGCCAGCATTTCAAAATTGCTCGCCTTTGAAATGCTGTCATTCCGTCTGGTGGAGACGCAGAGTTTTCAAAGGCTGATGTCATTGGCTGTCCCACAGTACGTCGTGCCCAGCCGCCACTACTTTTCCAGACGAGCTATCCCTTCCCTGCACAACCAAGTGGGGGACAAAATCAGGTGTGCACTGTGCAACGCCATCTGTGGCAAGGTCCACCTAACTACGGATGCGTGGACCAGTAAGCACGGTCAGAGACGTTATATCTCCCTAACAGCACACTGGGTAAATGTAGTGGCGGCTGGGCCTGAGGCGGATAGCACGTTGGCGCATGTCCTTCCACCACCGAGGATTGCAGGGCACTTCAGTTTGCCTCCTGCTGCTAACTCCTCCTACTCCGCCTCCTCATCCTCTACCGCCTCCTCATCCGGTCAGCGTAACACCTTCACCACCAACTTCAGCACAGCCAGGGCTAAACGACAGCAGGCAGTTTTAAAACTTTCCTGTTTGGGGGAAAAACCCCACACCGCACAGGAGTTGTGGAGGGACATGGAACAACAGACCGATGAGTGGTTGGTGGCAGTGAGCCTCAAGCCCGGCCTGGTGGTGTGCGATAATTGGCGAAATCTCGTAGCAGCTCTGGGCCTTGCCGGTTTGACGCACATCCCTTGCCTGGCGCATGTGCTGAACTTGGTGGTCCAGAGGTTCCTGAAGAATTACCCCGATATTCCAGAGCTGCTGCAGAAAGTGCGGGCCGTCTGTGCGCACTTTCGGCGTTCTCACCCTGCTGCTGCTCGCCTGTCAGCGCTGCAGCGTAACTTCGGCCTTCCCGCTCACCATCTCATATGTGACGTGCCCACAAGGTGGAACTCCACCTTGCACATGCTTGCCAGACTGTGCGAGCAGCAGCAGCCGATAGTGGAGTTTCAGCTGCAGCACGCACGCGTGAGTCGCTCTGCGGAACAGCACCACTTCACCGCCAATAACTGGGCCTCCATGCGAGACCTGTGTGCCTTTTTTTGCGCTGTTTCGAGTACTCCACCAACATGGCCAGTGCCGATGACGCCGTTCTCAGCGTTACTATCCCAGTTCTATGCCTCCTTGAAAAAACTATTAAGGCGATGATGGAAGAGGATGTGGCACAGGATGAGGAGGAGGAGGAGGAGGAGGAGGAGGAGGAGGAGGAGGAGGAAGAGGGTTCATTTCCAAGGCTTTCAGGGCAGTCATTTACAAGTGGCTACGAGGGTGGGTTCCTGCACCAACAAGCGCCAGGTACACAATTGTCTGGCAGCAAGGGCACAGTTCTGGAGGATGACGAGGTGGAGGATGAGGAGGAGATGGAGGAGGAGGAGGAACCATGTTCACAGCAGGGTGGCACCCAGACCAGCTCATGTCCATCACTGGTGCGGGGCTGGGGGGATACAGAGGACACAGACGATACACCTCCCACAGAGGACAGCTTTTCCTTGCCTCTGGGCAGCCTGGCACACATGAGCGATTACATGCTGCAGTGTCTCCGCAACGTCCGCCGAGTTGCCCACATTTTAACTGGTGCTGATAATTGGGTGGCCACCCTGCTGGATCCCCGTTACAAGGACAACGTGCCGTCCTTAATTACCTCACTGGAGCGTGATCGTAAGATGCACGAGTACAAGCGCACGCTGGTAGACGCGCTGCTGGTGGCATTCCCACTTGGAAGCGGGGGTACGGTGGAAGCACAAGGCGAAGGCAGAGGAGGAGGAAGAGGTCGCCAACGCAGCCGGGGCACCGCCAGCACCTCGCAAGGCAGGGTTAGCATAGCCGGAATGTGGAAAAGCTTTGTCGGCACGCCACAACAACCAGCACCACCAGCTGAGATGGAACGTCTTAGCAGGAGGCAGCATTTCACCAACATGGTGGAACAGTATGTGTGCACACGCGTACACGTACTGCATGACGGGTCTGCCCCCTTCAACTTCTGGGTCTCCAAATTGGGCACATGGCCTGAGCTTGCCCTTTACGCCTTGGAGGTGCTGGCCTGCCCTGCCGCCAGTGTATTATCTGAACATGTATTTAGCACGGCAGGGGGCGTTATCACAGACAAGCGCAACCGCCTGTCCAGAGCCAATGTGGACAAGCTCACGTTCATTAAAATGAACCAGGCATGGATCCCACAGGACTTGGCCGTACCTTGTGCAGAATAGACACATATACCGGTGTTCTGACGAAAACTGTCTTGCTATCGGATAGTGTCCGGCCACTTACTGCGCAGGTGCAGTGCTTGCACAGTACGGAGGACAAAGAGATTCACAAAATCTCCAAAGATGAACGTCGCCTGCGCAGTGAGTGCAGGTTCAAGCCCGACCATCCAAGTGGACATACGGTAGCACATAGTAACAGGGCCCCTCACGGGCTCGCTTGGCTAGGCTTCAACCTCGGATGATGTGGCTTGAACCTGGAGTCACCGCGCATCGTCTTCAGAGAGTTTCAAAATCCCCTTGTCCTACGTACTGAGCAAGCGCAGTACAGGGCGGACACTATGCGACGGGGGACAGAATTCGACACATCATTCACCACTAGCCTTACCCAGCCATTGTTGTATTTTTGAACCAGTGTTGGCTACCTCGTCCTCCTCCACCGCCGCTTCCACCTACACTGCCACATCCACCGCCACCTCAACCTCCTACTCCATTTGAATTTCGTCCTCCTAGGTCAAGATTATTATTTTTTTATTTTTTTTTAATTTCCAAGTATTTTATTTTCCCACTATCTTATCCATTAAATTGAATAATTTTTTTCAGAAAGTGCGTATTCTGGGGTATTCCCACCATATGTGCGGCATCGTGCCGTTGAGTTTCTGAGGTTCTTAATGACTTCCTGTACCTCTTCTGCTGAGAAGGGGGCCTCCAGCATTTTTTTTTATTTTTTTTATGTTATTTTAAGTTATTTCCCTATCCACATTTGTTTGCAGATCACTTGCCATGCTCTTAACAACATTTTGTTGCCATTTGCAGCCCTCTAGCCCTTTCCATGACCTTTTTACAGCCATTTTAGTGTTCAAAAGTCCGGGTCCCCATTGACTTCAATGGGGTTCGGAGTTCGGGGTCAAGTTCGGTCCCGAACCCGGACTTTTTTCCGAAGTTCGGCTGAACCCGCCGAACCCGAACATCCAGGTGTCCTCTCAACTCTATTAATAAGGTATTTCTAATGCAAAGCATAGGCATACTTAGAATTACATCTCAAAAACACTCTTATGCCGCGTACACACGAAGGGACAATCCCGCGGGATTATCCTCTGGACTGAAGTCCAGCGGATAATCCCCTCGTGTGTGGGCGCCGGCGGACTTTTTGGCGCCAAAGTACGGCGGACTAAAGTTTGAAGTTTTGTTTTCAAATTATCCGCTGGACTTGGCAGTCCAGCGGATAATCCCGCCGTTAGTGGGCAAGTCCGCGGGACTTTTGAAATGAACGGACTTGCCGCTCATCGGCAAGTCCGTTCATTTAGCACGTGACTTCAGGTTACGTAGCTAGCGTAGGCAGTAAATGCCGCCGCGCTAGCTCCGTGACCTGGCATGGATTTAAAGGGACTCCCCACGCCGAAAAAACGGCGTGGGGGTTCCCCCCAAATCCATGTCAGACCCTCATCCGAGCACGCAGCCTGGCAGGCCAGGAAAGGGGTGGGGACGAACGAGCGCCCCCCCCTCCTGAGCCGTACCAGGCCGCGTGCCCTCAACATGGGGGGTGCCCTGGGGAAAGGGGGGCCGTGCGGCCCCCCCCCACCCCAAAGCACCTTGTCCCCATGTTGATGAGGACAAGGGCCTCTTCCCGACAACCCTGGCCGTTGGTTGTCGGGGTCTGCGGGCGGGGGCTTATCGGAATCTGGGAGCCCCCTTTAATAAGGGGCCCCCCAGATACCGGCCCCCCACCCTATGTGAATGAGTATGGGGTACGATGTACCCCTACCCATTCACCTAAGGTGTAAAATGTAAAGTAAAAAAAAAACACCCACACTTTTGAAAAAATAGTTTATTGCACTGCTCCGGGGGTCTTCTTCCGTCTTGGGGGTCTTCTCGCCGGACTCCCCCGCCATTTACCAAGCTCTTTTACCGAGCGGGGAAGTCCGGCTACCTTCTTCGTCGTCGCCGCCGTCTGGGGGTCTCGATCCGCCTTCGGGGGTCTTCTTCCGTCTTGGGGGTCTTCTCGCCGGACTCCTCCGCTCTCTTCTGCTCTTTTACCTAGCTCTTTCACGAGCGAGGGGAGTCCGGCTACCTTCTTCGTCGTCGCCGCCGTCGTCTGGGGGTCTCGATCCGCCTTCGGGGGTCTTCCGGGGGTCTCTTCTGTTCTTGCGGCGGTCGTCGTCTTCCGCGCCGCCGGCGCCTTCTCCTTCTCCTTCTTCTTGTCCTTCTTGTTCTTCTTGTTCTTCTTCTTCCGATGTTGACCCGTCGCTGTCTCTGCCCGGAATGCCTGTGCCGCTCTGCGCTCGGACTTATATAGGGACATGGGGGACAGGGTCACATGTTCATGTCACATGGTGACCCCGCCCCCTTGCGATGTCACAGTCCCAGCATCCTCCGGGACTGTGACAACACAAGGGTGCGGGGTCACCATGTGACATGTGCATGTGACCCTGTCCCCCATGTCCCTATATAAGTCCGAGCGCAGAGCCGCACAGGCATTCCGGGCAGAGAGAGCGTCGGGTCAACATCGGAAGAAGAAGAAGAACAAGAAGAAGGACAAGAAGAAGAAGGCGCCGGCGGCGCGGAAGACGACGACCGCCGCAAGAACAGAAGAGACCCCCGGAAGACCCCCGAAGGCGGATCGAGACCCCCAGACGACGGCGGCGACGACGAAGAAGGTAGCCGGACTCCTCCCCTCGTGAAAGAGCTAGGTAAAAGAGCAGAAGAGAGCGGAGGAGTCCGGCGAGAAGACCCCCAAGACGGAAGAAGACCCCCGGAGCAGTGCAATAAAATATTTTTTCAAAAGTGTGTAAGTGTGTGTGTTTTTGTACTTTACATTTTACACCTTAGGTGAATGGGTAGGGGTACATCTTACCCCATACTCATTCACATAGGGTGAGGGGCCGGTATCTGGGGGCCCCCTTATTAAAGGGGGCTCCCAGATTCCGATAAGCCCCCGCCCGCAGACCCCGACAACCAACGGCCAGGGTTGTCGGGAAGAGGCCCTTGTCCTCATCAACATGGGGACAAGGTGCTTTGGGGTGGGGGGGCCGCACGGCCCCCCTTTCCCCAGGGCACCCCCCATGTTGAGGGCACGCGGCCTGGTACGGCTCAGGAGGGGGGGGCGCTCGTTCGTCCCCACCCCTTTCCTGGCCTGCCAGGCTGCGTGCTCGGATGAGGGTCTGACATGGATTTGGGGGGAACCCCCACGCCGTTTTTTTCAGCGTGGGGATTCCCTTTAAATCCATGCCAGCTTGCGGAGCTAGCGCGGCGGCATTTACTGCCTACGCTAGCTACGTAACCTGAAGTTACGTTCGAAATGAACGGACTGCTCCGTGTGTGGGCAAGTCCGTTCATTTTCAAAAGTCCCGCGGACTTTTGGCCGGCGGATTATCCGCTGGAGAAGTCCGTGCGTGTGTGGGCAAGTCCACACGCTCGGAAAGTCCAGCGGACCCAGCTGGAAAGTCCCGCGGGATTGTCCGCTGGACTAGGTCCGCCGGCAAAAGTCCGCACGTGTGTACGCGGCATTATACTCCTCCTGAGTATGGCATTACCACATGTGTGAGATTTTTTCACAGCCTAACCACACGGGGGGGCCCAACATCTAATGAGCACCTTCGGGCATTCTAAGGGCATACATTACAATTCAATTTCCTGACTACTTATCACATTTTTGGAGGCCCCAGGGCACAAGGATAGTGCAAACATCCACAATATGACCACATTTTGGAAAGCAATCAACCCAACATATTTTCTAAAAGGCATAGAGAGTCTTATAAACATGCAATTTTTGCCACAATATTTTTGAAAATGTGGAAAGAAAAAGATTTTTAATCTAATAAGATATTTCTAACACACAGCATGGACATACTTAGAATTACAGCACACCTCAAAACACATTCTGCTACGCCTCTCAAGTATAGGGATACTACAAGACTGCAAGACTTTGAATGTCTGCACTGAACATTGCAACCTGTATATCACAAAAACCCACCAAGACTACATAGAAAAGAGTGTACTGTAATGGTCACCTCTTACAAGTGGCCAATAAATATAGCATAGTGTAGATTCACCTACAGCAGCCCCTGTTCCTAAAAGCCAAGCAGGCCTAACCTACTGATATGTGGCTGTTACCCTAGAAAAACACTATGTTTGCGAGCCAGGAAGTGCAGGATGTAGAACAATGGTTAAACAAGAGTACATGTAGTTTCAGTAGTGAAGTTGTCTGCAGAGGATGGAAAGGAACTGGTATCTCACAGGAACGTAGCTAGTGGGATGTGCAGATGGTGCCAGGCAAAGACATGGTCAGTGAACAGGCAAAGCAGTGGTCCAGGCAGCAAGCAGGAACATGGTCCATAAAAAGGCCATGGTCAGTACAGTCAACAGACAGAGATGCAGTCAGTAAATAGCCAAAGGATTGGTCCAGGCAGAAACATCACACTTAGGGCCTTGGTCAGGTAAGACCAGACACAGGGGAAGAGGCTTCCTCCAACCCAAATGTTTTTAAAGCCTCTGGACTCCAGACCCTGATCCAAGAATTACAAAACCCAGAGAAAACCAAAAGCTTAGGTTTCCTCCACTATTCTAGAGGCTCTAACTCAGAAACGTCTTGTATCCCACTAGTACAGTGGCGGGGCAAAAGTTCATTCCAGGCGGCAGTCAAAAAAACATGGTCAATTAACAGACGATGGTCAGTTCATGCAGTAGTCAGAGGCATGATCGATTAACAGGTCAAATATGCAGAAATATCTTCAGCAGCTTCACTAATATTGTAGTTAAGTGTAGTAGATACAGAAGCAATCTCCTATACAGAGATTTGGCTAGAAGGGAAATTGAGGACAATAGTATTGGGTGTCACACCTAATTTTGTGGGGTTAACAGTCTTTTTGTATTTGGGGGATGATATAGGGGGAGTGTCTTTCATGCAGACTGCTCACTGCATTAGAACAAATGTTAGATAAGTGAAGTTACAATCTCCTCTTGGTAGTGTAAGAAGGTAACAAGTCTTTCTGTGAACTTATGTTAGAGAATGTAAGATTTGTACAGGGCCAAGTAGAAAAGGTAGATGGATACTTATTTGTACCAATGGATGGATCTGCTTGTAGCTAAGTAGGGATGTAGGGATGTAGGGATGTAGGGATGCAATCAAAGGCGCCACCCACAGTAAAAAACTGGATTGATACAGTGAATGAAACCCTCCCGAAGGAGAGAGACGCGTATATAAGGAGACACAATATAAAGGAATTTGGTAGGATGTGGAGACCTTGGATTGAGGGAACACACTGGATATAGACAAAGTGAGAGGAGAGTAGGGTGGGGGGGGGAAGCAGGGGGAGGGAGGGAAACATAGTAGAGATGGGGGGGGGCATTGATTTAGGACTATCTTGAGAAGTGTCGCCTTGGGGATTGGCTCTCTCCTTTTTAATACAGGGTGTATAGACAGCGCCTTATTAAAGGGATATGTGTTTGTATATACAAAGCTCTGTCAGAATAACATGTACGCAAATAAGACATTTTTATATTGTTAATTATTTAAATGGGATGTAAACATTGTTTATCGATGGAAAAATAAATAAAGATTATAATAAAAAAAAAAAAAAAAAAAGTAGGGATGTAACATATAATGTTATTATAATCCATGCCTCCCATTAACTGGTTGTAGTCATGTGTACAACCATGCTTTCCTAGGATTTCCACTCAGGGGCCTTTGTGGATGGAGTGAAGAACATACATAACCCTCTTACATTTCCATTTCAATCCAAAATCTCTTAATTTCACAAACTAGCTCACTCAGCTTTGTGACAACCAGTCTTTGTGGGATGTCCTTGGGGTTTTGCCACAATGTACCACAGGCTAAAGTTTTCTGGAGGTAAAGGTGGTGGAAAAGGGGCAGGATGGTGTAAAATGTGTCCATATAGAGGTGGTGCCCCTTTTGAAATAGTGGCTTTTCTTTATAAAGGTGGACCTTATACAAATACTATGTGGCACTCTCACAGAGTATGTATAATTTCACCCCATATCTGGTCATTTTACTTAGGATTGATGCCCAGCCTGCCAGTAAAATAATTGATCTGTGGCCGATTTTTGTACAGCTTGACATATGCAGGGAGGGCACAAGAGTAGAAATCGCATAATTATTTTATAGCTGGTTCTGGACATAGTAGAGGAATACAATGGCATATGGAGAATGGACAATTGTGGACAAGTAGAACTGCAGTTCATTTCATTCATTCAGTTCATATGAGTCCCATATTTAGTGTGAGGCCAAGAAACACTTTACATTCTTGAACTGTGAGGGGTTTCCACTGAAATAAACATAAACAGAGCTGGGATTTTCAATGACATACTGCTGGACATTGATATTGCAATGGTCCACAATTATATTCAAGGAATGTTCGGTGAAAAAAAAGAAATACTAATGGGCCTACAATTTTGTGTTTCTGCCTGAATGCTTAGCTGCACTGTAAATAGGGAGATTGTAGGTGCTACCAAATTTGAAGGTAGCCATTCAGGATTTAAAGTTCAGCTGGGACACTAGTATAGTCCAAAATCCTTTTTAGCTGATGTGATACCCCGCTACTAGTACTTGGCCTTTCATCTGAGTGTACTGCACTGCTTGTGCTAGCCACTTTAGAGGGTGGTATTGTGCTGCTGGCAGTTGCCTGCTGCTCTTTAGAACACCTTATTCTTTTTGTTGGGACCTCTCCCACCTCTGAATCAGTTACTGAGCCTCTGCTCTCCACAGGTTCATATTGAAAGGCTGAGTCTAACAGGAGAGTTCCCTGCTACTCTCATCTGTCATGCTCATAATTTGGAATGGCTCCTTGCTGATGTACATTTTTTTGGACATGGAGTTTAAGTTCTAGTGAAACTGTACTGTTGACATTGGTGTATAGAAGTTTCGCTTGACTGCAATCAGGGACACCTTTGCTGATACTTGTGTGGAAGTGATCAGGACACTAGTGCTGATGTATAGTGGTCTGGCTTCAATTCAATCAGGGCCACTGACTCTGTTAACACTAGTGTGGTGGGGATCAGGACACTGGTACAGCAGTGATTAGGATTCTGGTGTAGTGGTGATCAGGATGTTGGTGTGGCAGTAATCAGGACTCTGGTATGGTGGTGATCAGTATGCTGGTATAGCAGTGATCAGTACATTGATGTGGATGTGATCAGGACATCCTGTTATGGCGGTGATCAGGACATTAGTGTGGCAGTGATCAGGACACTAGTATGGCAGTGGTCAGGATGCTAGCATAGTGGTGATCAGGATGTTGGTGTGGTGGTGATTAGGAAATAGTGTTATGGAAGGAGTAAAAACATACTGGTGATCAGGACACTAGTATTGCAGTGATCAGGAAACTAGTGTGGCAGGTATCATAATACTGGTTTGTGGCAATAATCAGGATGCCACTGGTATGATGGTGATCAGGACACTGATATGGAAGTGACCAAGATGCAGCTGGTATGGCAGTGATCAGGATGCAACACTGGTATGACAGAGATCAGGACACTGATATTGCTGTAATAAGGATCTTGTTATGGCAGTGCTTAGGATGATAGTATGGTGGTGATCAGAATGCTGGTGTATAGCATTCTGGTTGTCACTGCAATCAGGGACACTGTTCCCAGCAGTACTGGTGATACTGGGTAGACTTGTGCACAACGGAAAATTTGGTTTAGTTTCGGTTCCTTGTCATTCGTAAAATACATAATTTTGTTCTGTTATATTCGTTATGTTACGTTAATTTGTTTTTGGAGAATTTGTTATTTCTGTAGAGTGTCGATATTCATTATACTGAATTTCAAATTGTGTCAAATTCATTCATTATATGTGCTATAATTTCTTTTGTATTATTTGAAATTTGATATTTATGTATGTATATATATTCGTGATAATGATTCATAGTTTGGAAAGTCATTTGTTTATTGAATCTATTAACACACACAATGACAATATCTCTTCTCCTCTGCTCAAATACAATACAACACCCTTCTCGCTCAGTTCGCAGGAATGCACTTTGCTAGTAATCCAACCTCCAGCACAAAATTAATCAGCTGATTGGACTGTAAGATTTACTTTGAGTTGACCTTTTGTTTCATTAGATCTTTAACGAATTACAATCATGTCAAATTCGCTATAATTTCTTTCCTATTAGTTGAAATTCAGTTTTTTTTTATGATTATAAGATGCAAAATTTGGCTGAATTTTGATTTGTTACGAAACTAATTGCACATGTCTAATACTGGGACAGATGACAGTTGGCTGGATGCAGTTTATTGCACAGTATACTGTTGGGCAGTGATCAGGGACACTGTGAGCTGGCTGTGCTGTGCTGTGAAGGTGTACAGTGTTAGGTTGCAAGTGTTCACTGTACTGATAATGGCTCTCTCTCCTCTCACAATCTATGTGAGGAAAGAGAGTTGGAAGCTGCACCATGGGGTTTTTGTTTACATTTGTGTGAAGCCATGACTGGACCTAACAATCGCAGGGTACAGGACCATGTCATATAATCTGCTGTTTACAGGTGACACAGCAATCACAAGGCTCGCGGGTGTGTGCTTTAGAAGCTTTGATCCGGGAGGCTCCTGTCCTGCCATTTATATACATTGGCTCAATGGAGGGTAGTTAAGCAAAGTAAAATTGATTTTGCTGCAGTCATCTAGTCATGTGCAAGGCAAATTCCTATTCCTAAATTTCACATTTGGATAATTACATTAAAAACAGCTTTACTTGTCCATATCACCTTTCTCTACAATTTTTCATAAATATATTTTATCTGTTGAGCTTCATTTTATTGTAACAGTGTGTGTTAATATATGATTCATGAAACTATAACTTACATTTTACTATATCTTTTCATTTTTTACTTGGCTTTTAATTGTATGCATACTTTTTTAAGCCACCTTATGGAACCACCATTTGGCTTTATAACTGTTTACAGCATATATGGGCATCTATGTAGTCTTATCTATTATCTTAAAATTGGACTAGCAAGGTAATTACTCTTTTAGCTAACCACCACATTTTAAAAGCTTAATTTATTTTTAGTTGAAACTCTTATATTCAATTCTGCCATTTTGTAATTGTGGTTAGATGAAATTCCTTACAGTATGTGATGCCATTATTCCTAGAGAAAAGCTGTGTAATAGTTCAAGTAAAGCTTGAATGCTTTGTTGAATAAAGTGGTTAATGGAACATTAACTTTTAATTTTCAAGACTAGTGAGGGGTTAATTTGTGCAACACTTTTTAGAGACCAGAAGCATCCAACAGTTATATATTAGAGAGCTGCCATGTGTTACTGTTCTCCAGTTACAGTCATAAAATTGGAGGCCTAATATCAATAACATTTTATAACAACCTTTAATGTCACTGTGCTTAAATAAAAAATGCAGCACAAGCCTTATCATTAAATGTGGGTCCTGCTCCCCTAAATATACCAGCATGATGGACAAGAGTAAAATGTGATGCACCAATTATACATATGGTCATGTACACACACTCAGTACACCTGACTTAAGGTTATTAGGAGGCTAAGCACTTGGGATTTATCAGAGTATTTAAGGACCAACTAAATATGTATGGTTTAATATTCCAAAACAGGGGTAACAGTGTATTCCATATAAAGATATAGCAAGCAACATTCTATAAGAAGCTGCAAAAAGGCTATGAAAATAAAATAAAAATAAAACATATAACCTCTATATGCATTATCAGTAGGATGACTGCTGCATATTTCAGGTCTGGGGGCATAGGGAAGAAAAAATATACATCCCAAATCAGTCAGATTAAAGAGATCTATAAGGCTGGGTTCACACTATTGTGAATTGGATGCTGTTTCTCCGCATCCAATTCGCATAGCAGGAGATTGTGACTGGGTCTCTATGGAGCCGATTCAGGCATCTCTGCAGTGGCTCCAGTGTGAATTGCACAGGAGCCCTGTGCATCTTTTGGTCTGTTTTAGGTCCAAATTTAGCCCAAAATTCGAACTGAAATAGGACCTGAAACGGTAAATGGAGATGCACCAGACTCCTGCTGTGAGCCGCTGTGATCTCTAGTGTGAATCCAGCCTCAATCTATGCCAAGTTTGGTGGAAGGAAGTAAAAAAATCCCACTCCTATGTCACCAAATTTCACAGAATAAAGAGGGTTGACCAAAAATGGATAACCATGCCAGTCAAAAAATGCAAGAACAAGCACACCAATATGATACATGGTAGCTAGTGATAGTGTTGGCTTATGCAGAGACACAGGGTTCGCTGCAAACTCTGGTTGCTTGCCATTTGTCAGAGCAAAAATTATCTTTTGTCCCACCTACGAAACTGAACCTTTGGAAGCTTGGAAGTCATTCATTCAGTGGCTGTTTCACTACAGACACTAAATGTTAAAGCTTCTGGATCAAGGCTCATTGATGCTCAGTTGGTTGCATTGATTTTGATTCAATTCACATTAATATTTTTAATTTGGCAAAAGCACTCACAAATCAAACCCACGCACAGCTGCTCATCACTAGTGGTAATGTGTACATTGCAAGTCAATTATGAGGGCAAGCATATGTTACACTTTGGTAAAGGGTTCGTAAACAGATTACAAATAAATCAGATAGCAATTCATATTAACTTTCAACAATGCAGGACTGATTATTTGTATAAAAAAGTAATTTCTACAAGCAAGGTAAAGCTAGCAACGTTCAAACACACTTACCTGCTCAATTGTATATCACAGAAACATAAAACTATGTTTATCAGCCCTGAAATGTAATGATCCTGAATAATACCAGATAGTATATTGTGACAGTGCAGTTAGATGTGATAGGGTATGTCACCCAGGAATTTCAACCAGACAGGTTGAAGGGCTCCACCCTCCTGAGGAGTCCAGGTGTGCAAGAGAGAAACATGCATGTCTGCATTAAAGAAAAAGAAGAACTTCTGTAGAATAGTTACTTTATTGTCAAAGTGCCAAAGGGCATAGACAGGATGTTACAGGAACATTGGTAGACTGGTTTCACATGGATAACTTAACACCAGGGGTAGCTGATCCAGGGAATATCTGATGCCTCTCAAGAGATCAAGAAGGATTTTTTTTCCCCACTGGAGTAAATTGGATCATGTTTTATTTTATTTTTTAAGCCTTCCTCTGGATCAACTATGGGTATAGGATTGTGTACATGACCACCCCCTCCTCCTCAAAAAACT
Source organism: Lithobates sylvaticus (assembly GCA_028564925.1). NCBI lineage: Eukaryota > Metazoa > Chordata > Amphibia > Anura > Ranidae > Lithobates > Lithobates sylvaticus. The sequence continues at coordinate 248,178,650 of CM053030.1, forward strand.
AAATTTGCTTGGTCTCCATGGCTGTGCTCTCCGTTGGTTCGAATCTTACATATCTCATCGCACCTTCAGTGTCACTTACAACTCCACTTCCTCCTCTCCAACTCCTCTTACTGTTGGGGTCCCCCAAGGTTCTGTCCTTGGACCTCTACTATTCTCAATCTACACATCCTCCCTGGGTCAGCTGATAGCCTCACATGGCTTCCACTACCATTTATATGCTGATGACACCCAGATCTATCTCTCTGCCCCTCAACTCACCCCATCAATCTCCTCACGCATCACTGATTTACTAGCAGACATATCAGTCTGGATGTCAAACCACTTTCTCAAACTTAATCTGTCTAAAACTGAGCTCTTAATATTTCCTCCCCTACGTGCCCCTTCCCCTGACTTCCCAGTCAAGATCAATGGCACATCTATCAGTCCGTCCCCACATGCCAGGGTGCTAGGGGTAATCCTAGACTCTGAACTGTCCTTTCGGACCCACATACAATCCCTGTCCAAATCATGCCGCCTTAGCCTCCGCAACATTTCCAGAATACGCCCCTTTTTAACGAATGACACCACCAAGCTTCTAACTCACTCCCTGGTTATCTCTCGCCTCGACTACTGCAACTCCCTCCTCATTGGATTACCTTTACATAGACTATCCCCCCTTCAGTCCATAATGAATGCTGCTGCAAGACTTATCCACCTTACCAACCATTCTGCGTCCTCCACCCCTCTCTGCCAATCCCTCCACTGGCTTCCACTCACACAACGAATAAAATTCAAAGTAGTAACAATAGTTTACAAAGCCATCCATAACTCTGCCCCCAGCTACATCACTAACCTAGTACCAAAATACCAACCAAGCAGCTCTCTTCGGTCCTCTCAAGACCTCCTGCTCTCTAGCTCCCTTGTCACCTCCTCCCATGCTCGCCTCCAGGATTTCTCCAGAGTTTCTCCCATCCTTTGGAACTCTCTACCCCAATCTGTCCGACTGTCCCCTAATCTATCCATCTTTAGACGATCCCTGAAAACCTTTCTCTTTAAAGAAGCCTATCCTGCCTCTAACTAACACTGTTTTACTTTTTCCATCAACTCATCCCCCACAGCTATTACCTCTTGTATCAACTTACCCTTTCTTTTTAGATTGTAAGCTCTAGCGAGCAGGGCCCTCTGATTCCTCTTGTACCAAATTGTTATGTAATTGTAATGTCTGCCTTTATTTTGTTAAGCGCTGCGCAAACTGTTGGCGCTATATAAATCCTGTATAATAATAATAATATAAATAATAATAATAATAACTTGTGCTTGAACAAGCATGAATTACAGGACGTATTCCTGTAATGTCCTGTATACGTCCTTTGGCACTTTGACAATAAAGTAACTATTCTACAGAAGTTCTTCCTTCCATGGTGTGGGACCAATCTTCTTTTTCTTCAACTACTATTGATGGTGGTGAGTTGGGCCAGCACCCACGAGGAAATCTTTATCCACAGTCTGAGTGGTGTTACACTCTTTCTGGACTATGCATGTCTGCATGGTGCAGTCTGACAGAGCAGATGGAGGAACCAAGCCTGTGGGCTGGAGCAATAAGGAAGCTGTGAAAGAGAGTGCCAGCAGAGGTATAGAATGTGTACTGAACAGGGACACTGTTACAGGGTCAAGAGGACCGAGGCCAAAGCCTGAGCAGCAGTGCTGATCAAAGAGCCAGGTGGCTTGGTATTTTTTTTATTAACATTGTTGCTGTGTAAAGTTGAAACCCCTGCACTGGGGGGTGTTCGGCCCATCTCTAATGAATACTAGTTTCAACACCTTTTCTAGCCAGGTCATGCAGTAAGCACTTCTTATGATCCCCTTTTGGATGATATGTGGAATAACCTATATACTGTACCCTAAAAGCATGAGTAAATGTATTCTTACATAAAAAATTAAGCTTTAAAACAACTTGCATACATTTTTATAATGCATTTTATAAAGCAGATCAAAGTGCACAAGTACATGTTATCTATTATCAATTCTTACAAGAGATTGTGATACATATATACAAACATGTAACATCATTATCACTTAATAAAAATATTCAAGTATTGTTCATTTTTAGTTGGTGTATGTCCTAACACAAACAGTAAACTGAAGATTCTAATTTTGTGCAGTCACAAGACTTTCTTTTATCAAAATTATAAAATAAATCAAGGGCTGTCTTTTTGTGAAATGAATACAGCATGGGAGATCTTCTTAAGTATATTGTCGCCAAATTGAATATGGAAAAACTACAGATATACAATTAAAGTCATACCAGTACAAGGGAAAGGGTCTCACAGAGTTTTGGTCACAGGTTTTGACTGAGATAAAAATCCCAATCACCCCAAATGTTGTCACATTTAGTGAGACAACCTTATACAGTACTTCATTGGTGATTATGTTTAGAGGAAGCACTTTATTTACTAATCACTTCCAGACATTGATATCTAGGACTTAATCAGTACATATCAAATTTATGACTAAATGTTATGCATTGAGGGACTAAGAACATGCAGGCTTCTTCTATTCTAGGAAGAGAACAGCTAGGGGAATACATGACAGAGAAGGATTGGGGTCTTCTGGTATATCATATGCTTAATAATAACATGCAATGCCAAGCTGCAGTTTCTAAAGCTAGCAAAAATATTTTTTTGTATTAAGAGGTACAGACTGCAGAGATAGAGACTACATTGTGTCCCTGTACAAATCATTAGTAAGACTGGTATAGACAGTACAGTTTTTATGAACAGTTTTGGGCACCAGTTCATAATAAGTATATGGGGGAACTGGAGAAAGTGCAGAGAAGGGCAACCAAATTGAAAACAGGCAAAGAGGAGCTCAGCTATGAGGCAAGATTAGCTGAACTGGATTTATTATCTTTTAAGAGGAGGAGATTATGGGGAAAGATGATCAACATGTATGCATACATAAATGGTCTAAATAGTGAACTTGATGTTGAGTTATTCACTTTAAGGTCATTAACCACTTGACCACTGGGCAGTTAAACACCCTTCCTAACCAGACCAATTTTCAGCTTTCGGTGCTCTCACACTTTGAATGACAATTACTCCGTCATGCAACACTGTACCCAAAATAATTTTGTGTCCTTTTTTTCACACAAATACAGCTTTCTTTTGGTGGTATTTGATCACCGCTGGGTTTTTTATTTTTTGCGCTATAAATCAAAAAATACAGAAAATTCGGTAAAAAAAAAAAAAAATAATTCTTTGTTTCTATTAAAAATTATTGCAGAGTATTGGCGAGTATTGGCAGAGTATTGGCAGAGTATTGGCAGAGTATTGGCGAGTATTGGCGAGTATTGGGCGAGTATTGGGCGAGTATTGGGCGAGTATTGGGCGAGTATTGGGCGAGTATTGGGCGAGTATTGGCAGAGTATTGGCAGAGTGTTGGCGAGTATTGGCAGAGTATTAGTGTTGCACAGTATTGTTAGAGTATTGCACAGTGGTGGCGGAGCGTTGCACAGTGGGGGCAGAGCATTGCACAGTGGTGGCGGAGCGTTGCACAGTGGTGGCAGAGCATTGCACAGTGGTGGCAGAGCATTGCACAGTGGTGGCAGAGCGTTGCACAGTGGTTGCAGAGCGTTGCACAGTGGTTGCAGAGCGTTGCACAGTGGTGGCAGAGCGTTGCACAGTGGTGGCAGAGCGTTGCACAGTGGTTGCAGAGCGTTGCACAGTGGTTGCAGAGCGTTGCACAGTGGTGGCAGAGCGTTGCACAGTGGTGGCAGAGCGTTGCACAGTGGTGGCAGAGCATTGCACAGTGGTGGCAGAGTAGGCAGAGTATTGCACAGTGGTGGCAGAGTAGGCAGAGTATTGCACAGTGGTGGCAGTGTATTGACCAGCGCTGTGGGCACTACACATCCAGCCCACAGCGCTGGTCCCGTCCCCCCCCCCCTCTCCGCTTCTCCCTTCTCTGTACCGATCGGTACAGAGAGGGGAGGGAGGAACCGGCGTCATGACGTGACGCCGGTTTGTGTACATGTGATCGCTCCGTCATTTGACGGAGCGATCACGTGGTAAACGGCCGCTATCAGCGGCTGTTTACCGTGATCCATGATGCGCCGGGTCCTCGGGACCCGGCGGTCACGGATGTTCCCGAGTGCGCGCCCCAGGGGGCGCGCGGGAGCAAGTTTCTGAGAGGACGTCCGTAGGACGTCCACTCAGGGAAACCCGACCGCGCTGTAGACGTCTTTCGACTATAGCGCGGTCGGCATGTGGTTAAAGAGTACAAGGGGAGACTCTTTGCGTGTTGGAGGAAAAGAGTTTTAACCTCCACATGCGGAAGGGCTTCTTCACAGTAAGAACTGTGAAAATGTGGAATAGACTCCCTCAGTAACTGGTTCTGGCCAGCTTGGTACTATAGATTGTTTTTAAAAAAGGCCTGAATGCATTCCTAAATGTACATAATATAACTAGATAATAATATTTGTAATTACGGTAATTAACACCAGGGGTAGCTGATCCAGGGAATATCTGATGCCTCTCAAGAGATCAAGAAGGATTTTTTTTCCCCACTGGAGTAAATTGGATCATGTTTTATTTTATTTTTTAAGCCTTCCTCTGGATCAACTATGGGTATAGGATTGTGTACATGGGGGTTTTCAACATATTTTTTCTTGTTGGTTAAATTAGATGGACTTTTCAACCTCACTAATTATGTAACAATTCAAGTGAATTAAGATAGGCCATAAGGTCAGTAGGATCATAATGAGTCTGTTTTTTTGTAGAGCTCTCTAAAATTTTAAACAAACATAATATTTTCATCTGTGGTTTGTAAAGCATTTTTCATTTTCTTTTTGGCCAGAAAACCAAAGAAGCAGGCATTATTATGTAGCGTCCGTAACCCTCGATGGGGCGGCCTTGACTTTTGGGCTTACCGGTTACCTCCGCTTGGCTTGTTCCTCCAGATCTAGGGGTTCCCAGAGTTAGTACTCAACGACTTTGGACGCCGACACCAGAAAAGTCCTTTAGAAAGGTTTTTATTTGCAGGGGTAACATCCAACAGACACAGTCTCATGTGGGAACAGAGGGTAAGGGTGAAGAAACTCAGGCACCTTGAACTGCAGATTAGTAGGAAGTCTATAATGCAAACCAAGAGAGTAGCCACTCGCAGCTGGGTGCTTGAAAGCTGAACAAATCTCTAGCCAGAGATTATGGCAGTTAGCACTTGAATTCAGAACTTGCAAAGTCTCTGACCTTGAAGAAAGTTGCAACCAAAGTGAACAGGAACCTTTCCTCAGTACCTGGAACATTCTCTGTCTCCTCAGCAGTACTGGAAAACCCAGCAACCAGGCACTTCTTGGGATGCCAGCTTGGTGGCCCTCCTCTGAAGTGTCCTTTCCCAGTCGCCTATACTAGCTGTGGTGCACCTCCAAGTTGAGACACCCGGACGCATTGAATCCTCCCTCAGTTACTGTGCCTCGGACCAGCCAACCATATCTGGATGGATGTCTAAGAATCCTAGAGATTCATAACGTCATATTGCACTGTTTAGGTTAGGTAGTGTTGCACCATTGCGGGGTACTCTGGTACTGTATACCTGGTTGCCAAGTGGAAATGGGTAGGGAGTAATGAGGGAGGAGGGGTAGGTAGCATGAGAGTGACGGAGTTTGTATGTGGTTCGGTGTGATCAACCAGCCTTAAGTAGGTATGCAGGTGTTGGTGTGGGGGTTATCAGTGTCAGTGGTGGTTTTGAAGCGTATCCAACATGACCATGTGTGTTGAAATTTATTGGGGCTGTCTTTAGCTTGGTGGATTCATTTTTCCATTTCAGCCGTTTTGTCTACACGGCGGATCCACTCAGAGATTGTAGGTGGGTTGGTGCTTCTCCAATGAACAGTTAAGCATTGGGTGGCAGCATTGATGAGGTGTAAGGTGAGGGATTTTCTGTAGGTCGAAAGAGGTAGGGAGGAATGGTAGGTATTGCGCTGGGGAGAACTCTGGGGTGTAGAATGTAAGTAATCAGTCTATGGATTTCCTTCCAAATTGAATCAGCGAGCATTCCCACCAAATGTGATGTAGGGTGCCTCGAGCAGAGTTGCATCTCCAACAGAGCGGGGGGATGCTGGGGAAGAATTTATAGATCTTGTTGGGTGTCCTATACCATCTGGAGTAAATTTTGTATCTGTTTTCTTGGGCCGTAATGTTGAGGGATCCCTTGTGTGTATGTTCGTATATGCGATCCCAGTCCTCTTTGGAGAGGTCAATGGCTAGATCAGTCTCCCATTGTCAGTTTGTCTTGGGAATAGTAGTGCGTATATTGTTGATATGAGGTGTCTCTGGGTTTCCGGGCTGTTGCATAAGTATTTGAATGGGATATAGTCTCTATGCCATTGAGTGATTGGTTGGGTGTTTTGAAAAAAAATTCTAATTTGGAAAAAATAAAAAAAGGGTATGTTGAGCTCTGGTAATGCGGATGCCAGTGCTGAATGCAAGAGGAGTTCACCATTATGAAAAAAAATGTTGTGCCCTGATCATGGTAATAGTTGGGGAATCAGGTATGCTATGTGTCAAGATGCCATTGGGAAGTCAGGATTTTGGGTCAACAGTCATGCGTCGGGGGGGAAGGAATTATGCTGAGAGTTTTGCAAGCCAATCTAAAGTTTGACAAAGTGGCTCCTATTAACAGGTGGGTAGAATATTCTTTTGGGATTGATTTTTGAGTGATCCAGAGAAGGTGCGAGATTGGTTCTGATGCAAAGGCATTTTCAATGTGGATCCAATCTTTGTTATTTTTGTGTACGTGCCAGTCGACAATTCTCGTATGTTGGCTCGCCCAATAGTATTTGGAAATATCTGGGAGCCCTATCCCTCCTTTCCGTTTAGGAAGTGTCATTCTTTCCCAACTCAATCTGGGGGTATTGGAGGACCATATGAGGTTTCTGCACATTCTTTTGTATGAGGTAAAGAAGGAGGGTGGGAGTTTGATGGGGACGGCTTGTAGGAGATAGAGGATTCTGGGAAGGACATTCATTTTTAGGATTGTGGCACTACCAAATCAATAGAAAGGGGCCCTTATGCCACTTGTGTAGGTCTCTTTGAATTGTTTGCAGGACTGGCAGAACATTTCTGGCATATAGGTCGGTCAATTTGGTGGGGAGTTTGGCACCTAGATATGTTATCTCACATGGTTCCCAACAGAAAAGGAAATTATTTTGGCATTGGGAAACTATCAGGGATGGTATTGTAATGTTTAGGGCTTTAGATTTGTCAAATCTATTATGGTTATGGGGTCCGAAAGGAATAGCAGGATGTCCTTAGCATAGGCCGCGAGTTTGTATTGTTTGTGTGTAATATCAATCCATGTTATATCAGGGTTCTCCCTCAGTCTGCAAAGGAAGGGTTCCATAGTGAAAACAAAAATAAGGCGTGAGGGAGGACATCCCTGGCATGTGGCGTTTGCAATAGGGAAGGCGTTCGACAGGCAGCCGTTGACTCTGATTTTTGGCGGTAGGGGACGAGTAAAGTGCTAACATCATTTAAAGTAGGCGAGTGGGAAGTCCCAGTGCTTGTAATGTTGCTGTCATGTAGTCCCAAGTCCCTCTATTGAATGCATTCTCCGTGTCCAATGAGAGAAAGAAGCTTTGAGTTGATGATTTTGTTACCCAGTGGTGTATATTTATGGCTTTGATGGTGTTATCCTGGCTAGGGATGAGCTTTATGTTCGACTCGAACATTGGCTGTTCGCCAGTTCGTCGAACAGCGAACAATTTTGGGTATTCGCGGCAAATTTGAAAGCCGCGTAACACCCTTTAAAAGTCTATAGGAGAAATCAAAAGTGCTAATTTTAAAGGCTTATATGCTTGGTATTGTCATAAAAAGTGTTTGGGGACCTGGGTCCTGCCCCAGGGGACATGTATCAATGCAAAAAAAAGTTTTAAAAACGGCCGTTTTTTTCGGGAGCAGTGATTTTAATAATGCTTAAAGTGAAACAATAAAAGTGCAATATTCCTTTACATTTCATACCTGGGGGATGTCTATAGTATGCCTGTAAAGGGGCGCATGTTTCCCATGTTTAGAACAGTCTGACAGCAAAATGAAATTTCTAAAGGAAAAAAACTAATTTAAAACTACTCGCGGCTACAATGAATTGTCGGGTCCGACAATACACATAACAGTTCATTGATAAAAACGGCATGGGGATTTCCCCACAGGGGAACCCCGAACCAAAATGTAAAAAAAATTAATAAAAAATGCGTGGGGGTCCCCCTTTTTAAGGGGAAACTCGCACCAAAATGTAAAAAAATGGCGTGGGTTCCCCCCAAAAATACAGACCAGACCCTTATCCGAGCACGAAACCTGGCAGGCCGCAGGAAAAAGAGGGGGGGGGACGAGAGAGTGCCCCCCCTCCGAAACAGTACCAGGCCACATGCTCTCAACATTGGGAGGGTGCTTTGAGGTAGCCCCTCAAAGCACCTTGTCCCCATGTTGATAGGGAGAAGGGCCTCATCCCCACATCCCTTGCCCGGTGGTTGTGGGGGTCTGTGGGTGGGGGGGCTTATCGGAATCTGGAAGCCCCCTTTAACAAGGGGACCACCAGATCCTGCAACCCCTGCGTGAATTGGTAATGAGGTACAAATGTACCCCTACCATTTCACAAAAAAAGTGACAAAAAGGTTAAAAAACATAAGAGCCGGTTTTTGACAAGTCCTTTATTAATTTCTTCTTCTTCCATCTTCTTTCTTCTGGTTTTCCTTCGGTGTTCTACTTGTTCCTCCAACTTCTTCTTCTCCATCTTCTTCTTCATCTTCTTCTTCCTCCACTCTTCTCGTCCCGCATCTTGCTCCGGCTTTTTCTCCACGCTCCGCCTGCACGATCCGCCTCAGTGGGAGTCTTCAGCCGTGTGATGCTTTGATTCTTCTGACACTTCTTAAACGACTAGGTACATTTGTACCCCATTACCAATTCACACGGGGGCGGGATCTGGGGGTCCCCTTGTTAAAGGGGGCTTCCAGATTCTGATAAGCCCCTTAACCATAGACCCCCACAACCACCAGGCAAGGGTTGTGGGGATGAGGCCCTTCTCCCCATCAACATGGGGACAAGGTGCTTTGAGGGGCTACCTCAAAGCACCCTCCCAATGTTGAGGGCATGTGGCCTGGTACGGTTCAGGAGGGGGGGTGCTCTCTCGTCCCCCTCTCTTTTCTTGCGGCCTGCCAGGTTGCCTGCTTGGATAAGGGTCTGGTATGGATTGTTGGGGGGACCCCACACCATTTTTTTTTTATTTTGGTGCGGGGTTCCCCTTAAAATCCATACCAGACCAGAAAGGGTCTGGTATGGATTTTGAGGGGGACCCCCATGCCATTTATTTTTTTAATTTTGGTGTCGGGTTCCCCTTAATACCCATACCAGATCTGAAAGGCCTGGTATGGAATTTAGGGGGACCCCCACACATTTTTTTTAAATTTTGGTTCGGGGTTCCCCTGTGGGGAAATCTCCATGCTGTTTTTATCAATAAACTGTTATGTGTATTGTCGGATCCGACAATTCATTGTAGCCGCGTGTAGTTTTAAATTAGTTTTTTTCCTTTAGAAATGTCATTTTGCTGTCAAACTGTTCTAAACACGGGAAACATGCGCCCATTTACTTTTATTGTTTCACTTTAAACATTATTAAAATCACTGCTCCCGAGAAAACTGTAGTTTTAAAAACTTTTTTTTGCATTGATACATGTCCCCTGGGGCAGTCCAAATCTGTTGCTTCTTCTGTGGTGAGGGGGGAGGGACTATATTGAGATAGAAAGTGAGCTATGGATTTGTTCCTGTCAGAGGGAGGATCAGTCGTTTGTGATACAGGTAGGTTATATAACTTGGAAAAGTATTGGACAAATTGTTCGGCTATGTCTTTTGGGGTCTTGATAGTATGTACGGTGTATGCTGCTTTTTTAAGTTGTAAGGCTCTCGCCATTATTTTCCAGCCTTATTGCCAAATAATTTCTGGGTTAGTGCGTATTTTTGTTTTAATGTTTTTTGAAGTTCCTCTAATGCGATACACACGATCGGAAATGCTGCCAGCAAAACTTCTGATGAGAGCTCTTTGTCGGAAAATGCGACCGTGTGTATGCTCCATCGGTCTTTTGCTAGTGGAATTCCAGCCAGCAAAAGACTGAGAGCATGTTCCCTATTTTTCAGTCAGGAAAAGTTCTTATCCGAAAATGCGATCGTCTGTATGCAATTCTGACGTGCAAAAAAATCACGCATGCTCGTAAACAATTTTACGCATGCTCGGAAGCATTGAACTTCATTTTCTTGGCTCGTCGTAGTGTTGTATATCACCGCGTTCTTGACGGTCAAAAGTTCAGAGAATTTTTGTGTGACAGTGTGTATGCAAGACAAGATTGAACAGAATTCCGTCGGAAAAAACATCCAAGATTTTTCAGGCGGAAATTCCTCTCGTGTGTACGCAGCATAAGAGTTCTTCCCTTGCCTTCAAAAGGTCATCGTATCATTTGGTGGCTAGGGAGAGTTCTCCAATGTGGGCCTTTCTTAGTTTGTTCTTCTTATCCGCAATGGCGATAAGTTTGCCTCTTACTACGCACTTGTGCGTGGCCCAAATTATAGTGAGTGAAGTGTCTTCTGCAATATTTTAAGTAAACTATTGGGAGAGGCATTTGGAGACATTTTGTGTGTTCTCTAGGTCCATCAATAGTGAGTCATCAAGGCGCCGGATAGTTGATTTGTTGCATGTTAACGGGAAAGTCAAAGTCATGGATATGGAGCGATTGTCTTAGAGTAGCATGGGTTCAATCGTGGCCTCAGTAAGGAGGGATAGGTCGTTTTGTGAGAGAAAGAAGTGGTCAATCCTGGAGTATTTGTTTTGGGGTGGGAAGAAGAAAGTGAAGCCTTTTACCTTCGGATGTAGTGTGCGCCATGTGTCGTGTAGAGTTAGGTTACTAAATTGGGTTTTTATAGCACGAAGGGCTCTGTATGTAAAGCATGTGGACCCCTTAGACGTCTCTTGGGAGGGTGCCAGGGGAACATTGACATCTCCTCCTACAATTAGAGTGCCAGATTGAAAGGCTGTGAGCTGTTGTAAGGTTTTACGGAAGAAAGAATCTTGCTGTGAATTTGGGGCATATAGGTTTGCGATGGTAATTGGCTGACCATGGAGCATTTCCTTGAGGAAGATGAATCTACCTTGGTTATCTCTTTGGACCTCTAGTATCTCGATAGGGCAGTGTTTCGAGATCAGGATGGAGACCACTTTAGATTTAGCTTGCTCGTTGGCCACATGGTATACTGTTGGAAAGTTATGATTGTGGAGCTTAGGTATACAGTCTGATCTGAAGTGAGTTTCCTGTATTAGGGCAAGGTGTGCTTTGGTTTTATGGAGTGAGTAAAGTAGTTGTGACCTTTTCTCAGGGACATTAAGTCCGCGGATATTAAGCGAGCATAGTTTAAATTTTAGGTGAGTGATTTCAGTTGGCTGGAAGTGAGTTTGGCTGGAAGTGGAGGGGTTGGCGTTGTCCGTCATAGTGGAGGGGATGGGAATATTGGAGTAACTGTATCGGGGGGAGGTGAAGCTGTTTGTGAGGCAGGGATATGTGGAGTGCTGTTGCTGCTAAGGGTGTACCAATGAGGGGGGGGGGGGGCTTGTCCACCCTCCTCAAGAGGGGTTCAAATCAGAGAGGTACAGAGCATAGGTGGCACAAACACTCCTGACGGAATGCCTATACCATGATACGCCTCTGTTTGGGGGTTGACCTATCTACTAAGAGTAATCAGGTAGAAGTGAGGTAGACCGTCACCACAGGGCTTATGGATAAACAGGGAAAAGGTACATCTCCCAAGTGATTATAAAAATGGGGAGCTGTCTTTGTGTGACTGTGTTAACATATTGGGGGGGGGGGGGGTATACCTAGGTTATGCCTCTACAGGTTAGGGTGTTGTGCATGTACAATATTGAGTTGGCCCACCCTCTGCAGCTATAACAGCTTCAACTCTTCTGGGAAGGCTGTCCACAAGGTTTAGGAGTGTAACTATGGGAATGTTTGCCCATTCTTCCAGAATTCTTCCAGGCACTGGTGTTGGATGAGAGGGGGGGAGCCAGGCTCACAGTCTTTGCTCTAATTCATCCCAAAGGTGTTCTGTCGGGTTTAGGACTTTGTGCAGGCCAGTCAAGTTCCTCTACCCAAAACTCGCTCATCCATTGTCTTTATGAGCCCTGCTTTGTGCACTGATCCAAATCATTTGGTGGAGGGGGGATTATGGTGTGGGGCTGTTTTTCAGGGGTCGGGCTTGGGCCCTTAGTTCCAGTGAAGGGAACACTTAAGGCATTAGCATACCAAGATATTTTGGACAATTTTATGCTCCCAACTTTGTGGAAACAGGTTCAGAAATGCCCCTTCCTGTTCCAACATGACTGCATACCAGTGCATTAAGCAAAGTCCATAAAGACATGGATGAGCGAGTTTTGGGTGGAGGGAGTTGACTGGCATGCACAGAGTCCTGACCTCAACCTGATAGAACACCTTTGGGGTGAATTAGAGCAGAGACTGCAAGCCAGGCCTTCTCATCCAACATCAGTGCCTAGCCTCACAAATGCACTTCTGGAAGAATGGTCAAATATTGCCATAGACACACTACTAAACCTTGTAGACAGCCTTCCCAGAAGAGTTGAAGCTGTTATAGCTTCAAAGGGTGGACCAACTCAAGATTGAACCCTACGAACTAAGACTGGGATGCCATTAAAGTTTATGTGTGTGTAAAGGCAGGCGTCCCAATACTTTTAGTAATTTAGTGTGTGTGAGGGGCTGAATCAGAAGGATTCAGGTCAGGATAGAACAGCAGGATCTAGCTCTATGCAAGTGCTGTTCACAGCAGCAAGCCATCCTCTTCCCCAAAATTGCATAACTTCACTTGAAAATGTTACTATATAAATTCCTTTGCTGTGGTCTTTTTGTCCAATGATTTTTAAAGCTCTTTCTATTACGGTCTGTGATGAGTAAAAATCAAATTTCACTTGGTTAAAGTATGGCAAACTCAGTGAGCTTTCTCTACACTGTTGGTTACAGAACTCCGCCAGGAATTTTATATCCTTGTGTATGGCAATGGCTTACAACATTTCTCAGATGTCCACTCAGCAGAAATTTAAAATAGAGCCTTCAGCAATATAAGATTACTTTTTTCTGAAATGATTTCTAAGATGCAAAAGGGAAAATATCCATATTATATTTATTCTCTTAAAAAATACACCCTAAAGCCCCATACACACGGTCGGATTTTCCGATGGATTCTGTCCTATCGGACAATGTTGTCGGAAATTACGACCGTGTGTAGGCACCATCGGACAGTTTCCATCGGATTGTCCGACGGACAAAGTCCTATCTCCTGCTGGATAGCTTTTTGACAACAAAGTCCGATCACACCAAATCCGATCGTGTGTAGCGAATTCCGACGGACAAAGTGCTACGCATGCTCAGATCACATTACAAGACCAAAGCTATTGGCTACTAGCCTCTACGTAGTCCCGTCGTACGCAACAAACGTCACCACGTTCAGAATGATCGGATTTTCCGACAACGTTGTCCGACCGTGTGTACGCAAAACCAACATCGGACAAAGTACGACGGACATGATACGACGGACCTGGTCCTCGGATAATCCGAGCGTGTGTATGGGGCTTAAGATTGCTTGCGTGCTGATAATAAAAACAGATTACTACATACTACGTAATACTGACATATAATCAAACACATAGGTTGGACTTGATGGACTTGTATCTTTTTGTCAACCTCACCTACTATGTAACTATGTAACATATGAACTTTGTTTTTAAATGCAGTTTATAGGAACGTAAATCTCTCTAGATATTGGCTCCTTTAAACTCCTTCACTGCAATATTTTTGGAGGTGGGGTTGTAGAATTCAATGCCAATCCAGGTCTGCTGTATGTGCTGATAAGATAGAGCAAGAGAGAAGACCTCATCTGCCCTGCTGCAGATTCTTCACTATCCTGTCACAGGCTAGGAATAAAGAGGGTACCGAAATGTATTGTGAAGTTGAACAAGAGAAAATTGAGGACTCCAAATGAAAGCTCTGACTGGTGGGGCTGTGTAAATCTGTGGACTGGCTGGACAAAATTACTAATTATTGGATGTTAAATGAACTATATATATATATATATATATATACACACGCACACACACTTCAACTGTATGTTTCAGTGTTTCCTATAGTTTAGCTTGAAGCACAATTGGATTGCTCAGGGACGTAGTAAATAAGACACTACTATAAAGATTCCTTATCAACGCCCAGAACTTGCTAGTTTAACATATAACAACGTTTTCACACCTTTATATTTTGTTTTATCTGCAGTAATATCAATTAATTTATTTCATCAATTCATGCATATATCTTTTAATGCCCTTAAAATTAATGTTACTAAGCCTATTAAAAAATACTAGAAAATTTATAGTAACAGTAAACAACAAAAAAAAATGTATAATAATACTATCAAACACGAAATATGATGTTGATTCTTTTCTAAATTCATAACTCCATGTGGGAAGTTCATAATGAAAACTAGACAAGGCTCTGTGGGAGTCTTAAATTATCACTGAATCTATTTTAATTCCAAGAAAAGTATTCATTAATAATGTGCACTAGACACATGTATATTAAAAAATTACACCAAGCTGATTTTATTCTGAGCCAAATTTATAATCGCTACAGTATTAGACATTTTCTTCAGTAACTGTAATTGTTTGGCATTGCTTCTTAATATTAAAGGGCAGTTACAGTGTGTTCTAAAAATATGTATTAATCGCTGCATTTTTACAGTATCAATACCATTTTCTAGCAGCATTTTAACATAGCAATTGAACATGTTAAAATTACTCATTTGTTGTGAAAATAGTTAAACAAAATACATCACGAGAAGTATCACTGCATAAATTATTAATGCACTTTCATATTCTATATGTAAAGAATTACATGGGCAAACTTATAAAGCTTTAAATTCATTTTGTGATCTAACATCACTCTTTAATGATAATTTTTTTTTTCTTTTATTAAAAATAAATATACCGCGCTAAGTGCCACAAATGTTAAATAAATATCACATTTGAAAACTGACTTTAAAAAAAAAATCACTAAAAAGTCCCATGCAGATAATTTACGCTGAGTGCCACAAAGATTAGATAGATATCACACTTGAAACCTGGTGCGTTTTAAAAAAAAAAATCGCTAGAAAGTCCCATACAGAAGATTTGTTGCAATCATCAATAAACTCGAAGCAATAAAAAGTTCCAAATCCCAATTAAAGTGCTCGTGTTCTACAAAGTGGATATGAATCCGTGCTTGATAAGTGCTTGATATGTGCTCACAGGACAGTGCCCCCACATGGATGTAAACTCACCCCTCCAAATGGACCAACTATTTCTAGTTTGGTCAAACATGCATGTGGGGCAGTGCCCGTGGATTTTCTGTGGACTGATGTGTTTCAGGATTGATATTTCCTCATATGAATGAAATTTGAACCAAATTTGGGCAGATTTCCTGGGAACTTACCTGCTGTTCACACCGGGTGCCAGATTTACAGGCACCCTTACATGTGAGTTTAATTACTAAGTTTTTTATTTGGAATAAATGTTTTAAAAACGTTGCTGCGCAATGAGGCTTTTTCTGTCATTTGCATGAGGAACATCTACCCCAAACAACAATAGTATATAGATTAATGAGGCCATCTTTATCATATCTAGTCATATGAGGAAGCATTGATCCAGAACCACATAGGCCCACAGAAAATCCACGGGGAATGCCCCACATGCGTGTTTGACCAAACTAGAAAAAGTTGGTCCATTTGGAGGGGTGAGGTAACATCCATGTGGGGGCACTGTCCTGTGAGCACATATCAAGCACAGATTCATATACACTTTGTATAGCACGAGCACTTTAATTGGGATTTGGAACTTTTTATTGCTTCAAGTTTACTGATGTTTGGGACTGTATGGGACTTTCTAGCGATTTTTTTAAAACGCACCAGGTTTCAAGTGTGATATCATCTAATCTTTGTGGCATTCAGCGTAAATGATCTGCATGGGACTTTTTAGCGATTTTTCTAAGTCGCATCAGTTTTCAAATGTGATATTTATTTAACCTTTGTGGCACTTAGCGCGGTATATTTATTTTTATTTTATTAGTATCATTTTGCACTTGCAAGGTCTTATTCACTGCAGCTGTTAATTTATATGGTATCACTTATTCATACCAATAGTTTGATTCTTTTGGCGCTTTGGATTTTTTATTTTTACTTCAATATTTTTATCATGTATTAAAACCTTTGGCATTGAAATTAATGTTCTGAGGCTTGAATTTACTGCTCTCTAGCAGCCCCACATTTCTGTATGTTTTGTAGCATTTATTTTCTCAACATCTTTACTTTTAATGATCCCACTATACTGCAAGGAAATAAACAAGAGAAAAATACCAAGACTAGTATAGGAATTCTTGTTTTACAGGATGTTGTATGGGTTTTCAAGACATCCTTGCACTCAGCTTGCACAATTCTTTAAATTATCTTGTAAAGAATACACTCTTGTTTAAGTAATATGTTTTTGTATCCCTTAAATGATCCTTATATGCAGATATGTTGCTTACAATATAAGCTGCTTGGAGGTGCCTGCACATACCTGATGCGGCCCCAAATAGCCTACATATACAGCTGTAGATCTTCTGCTCTCTACTGTCTGTATTTGTAAATAGCTTTTGCTTTTATTTACCACAGAGTTAGTTGGTTACAGACAGGTAGTTCCTGCCCCTACTTACTGACTCAGAAATCCTAATGGGAGGACTGTAATGTTATATAAAGGGACATTTTTAGTAATTAGACACACAGAACTGAACCTCCTGACCCTATACACACAGGAGCTGCTGTTGCTGTCCCATTTCACCCAGACCAGAAGCAGAGACTATTAGGTATGCATTTCTATGTTCTAATAGCTTAGCTGCAGCTGCCCATAGATTCTTGATTTTCACATCCACAGTGCCAGATAGCTAGATCTATGCTACTGTATAGCCATGTGGAAAGGAAGAAAGGTAACAGTGCTCTCTGCAGGGACAACTCAATCCATACACCAGGTGCTGAAGCTCAATGTGTCCCAACACACTCCAATGCAACAGTAGTAAGAAGAGCCAGCAACACTGTGATCCTTGAAGTGTCGTTTATTGGTACATCAAAGTGACAATAAAACAATAAAGCTGACGCGTTTCGGCAATAGCCTTAGTCGTAGCTGGTTTGAAACAGATATGGCAAAAAATATATATACACTCACATACACATATGCAAACTCCATCAGGTTAGTGTCACAGAAAATTAGCATATTTAATTGGTACCACCAACTATTCAAGTGGTTAGTGACTACACCTGTTTTTAGCCAACATGAGAAGGGGGAGAGGAAAGAAAGGCAATATAAAAAGTTATTTTGTTGAGCCAAGAGGAAGCGTGTAGAAAATGCTACATGAAATATTAGGACCTTATTGCTTCAAGGGAGAAAAGTATTCCTTAGAAGAAGATGAAAATGCAGACTTATGTTCAAGTAAAATTTGTTTTAGTGGTAACAACACAAAATAAAGTCAAGATAAATAACAGGAGAAAAAAAAAGTAAGCGAGGATTCAATTTATTGTCACTTTGATGTACCAATAAATGACACTTACAGGATCACAGTGTTGCCGGCTCTTCTTACTACTGTATAGACATGTGCATTCGTTTTCGTCCAGATGCATTTTTGTCCGAATTTCGGGTATTTTCGTCATCGTTTTTAACAAACGATAACGAAAGTGCAGAGTCCAAAAAACCCGAAAGATCCGACATAAACAAATGCTTTATTTTCGTTTTCGTTGTGACAACAGTTTGATATAGATAGACGCTGACAATAGTGATCTGTGTCCATCGAACCTGTGGTCGAATGTGCCTAACCTTAGTTTTATTAGTCCAAGATTATTCGACATAGAGAGAAAAGATTTGACATAAAGATTCAACGAAGCAGTCGGCGCGAGCGGACATTTATGGTCAAATGCTCTGCCCATAGGCTATAGAAGAATTCTAATGTTGGTTGACTAGTAATAAATATAATTATTACTAGTGCCATACAACATTAGAATTCTACTATAGCTTGTAGGCGGAACATTCGACCAGAAATGTACGATTGCGGCGTTATACAGTTTAGCTGCTCCATCTAATCTTCTTAGAACATTCGACAGACACCATAAGCCTTCAATGACAGATTCAACCTTAATTATTTTGGATTTTCAGACGAATCCATTTTTTAACGAAACAAAATAAATAAAAACCTATTTCGGGAGTAACTAAAGAAATTTATTTTTTGGATGAAAACGAAATTCCGAAACAAAATATTTCAGTGTGCACATGTCTATTACTGTATGTGTTTATTGGTCACCTTCCAGTATATTAGTAGGGCAACCTGTTTATTGTAATAGAGTTTATATGCAACCTGTCCCTTCTGGTTTGGGAATATGTATTCTTCTACATATTTTTGTTAAAAGCAATCTCAATTTGCGTACATGGATTGGTTTGCGCAAAAGCGTTATAGCGTCTGCAATCTATGGGACATATATATATATTTTTTTACTAGTAATGTCGGCGATCAGTGACTTATAGCAGGACTAACATATTGTGGCAGACAGTTGGACGCTAACTGACACTTTTGACACTTTTTGGGGACCAGTGACAGTGTTAAAATTATGCACGGTCACTGTTCTAATGACACTGGCTGGAAAGGGGTTAAACATCAAGGGCAATCAAAGGTTTATTTGTGTGCCTGACCAGTGTTTTAGTGTACTGTGGGAGGTGCGTTTACTAGGGGGCTTTGCAGAAATACAGGATCCATGCCTTCCCTACTGACAGAAAGGTGATCTGCCATGTTTACATACTAACCACCATTCTGACTCTGTGTTGAATGAACGGAAGGTGCCAGCAGACATTGAGTTTGTGGTACCCACAGATCAGCTCCCACTGTGTATAGTCACAGTGTGAGGAGACCGGCGGTGACACGCATTTGCGCCCCAGAGGTATTGGATCACGTACTAGGTATGTGATCCGGACAGCAGTGCCACATTGCCATTGAATAAGTAAGTTATATGGGCGGCAAGTGGTTAAAGATTATTTTTCAGACATTTTTCAGTTTTCAGCACTGTCACACTGAATGACAATTACGGAGTCATGCAACACTGTACTAAATGAATTTGATATCATTTTTTTAAGACAGAGCTTTCATTTGGTGGTATTAAATTACCACTGGGATTGTTTTTATCTTTTGCTATATAGAAAGAACACCAAACATTTTGAAAAAAAAAGTTTTTGCTATAAATTTTTGCATTCATTAATTTAGGGTAGATATGTTACATTTCTTTGGTAAAAAATAATCCAAATCAGTGTATATTATTTAGTTTGTGTAAGAGGTATAGAGTCGACAAACTATGGTATATATGCAGTATATAAAAAATGATCACTTGTGATATAATGACTATATATCTAATTTCTTGAGGCCCTAAAATGCCCCGAACAATACAAATACCCCAAAACTGACCCTTTTTTGGAAATAATACAGGCAAGGGTATTTGGTAACATGCATAGGGAGTTTTTTGAAGTTGTAATTAAAGTTGTCTGTTTACCAAGTTATTTCTCACACAAAGCATACGCATACTTAGAAATACAACCCAAAATGCAATCTGCTACTCCTAAATATGGAGGTACCACATAAGAGTATCAAAGGAACACCTTCAGACTTTCTAGGGGCATAAATTATGCATCTAATTTCCTGACTATTACATTTCTTGAGTCTCTGAAGTGCCAAGACTGGAGAAACACTCATAAATGCAAAACTATAAAGGGGGGTATGGTGACCGCCATCTAAGACGGCCACATGAGACCTCAGCTCTGCTCTGCTGCCCAGGTCTTTGGCCCATCCATGAGCCCTATAGCATTGCCTACACCCTCAAGAGTGCCTGCCTGCCTTGACATCTTATATCATACCTCATGTCACTTAAATGTCTCTCCATAAATGCCCTAGGTCTCAATCACTTGTCAAAACATTATTCCCTGTGGTAAGAAGCCAGCAAGTCCAACGCAGATGTAGTGATTGTACAGAAAATTCACGCATCAGAGGCCCACAAAACACAAAAACGTTCTATTTATATTCTCAGCAGAATACTCCTCAAAAAAGGGGGAGTTCTAATTGCTCTAATTGCTAGAACTCTGTCTCATTTACACAGCATTTATCCTTAGATATGGATGGTTGCCATGTTTTACTGGTTTGTGCTAACAATGAGTGGTTGTACACGATAGAGACATGGCTCCTTTTATTGCAAACTATTTAAGTGCATCGCCAAACACAAACACTTACCGTGTTATGGTATGTGGGGATATGAACCTAGTGGTTGATCCCAAACTAGATTCCACCTCTAACAAGAAGGCTCACTCATTCTCTCTTGCCAATCTCATATTTAGGGAGGAGGTATACAATGTATGGAGACAACAGTTCAATATAGATAGCTAGAAGATTCGACATGATGGTGACAATAGCGATCTGTGTCTATCGAACCTGCGATCTAATGTGCCTAATCTAAAGCCACTGTCTGATGCGGCCATCGCCAGTGTGAACCAGAACCGTTAGGAGCGCAGAGTGAACAGGAAGGAAGTTATGAGTTGGAATTTCGATACAATGCAATTCCATTGGCCGATGGGGTAGACCATTCATCATGAACAGAAACAAACAAGTATTGTATCATTAGATACGATCAAAAATATGTATAATACTGTTCAACATGAAGATTCAACATAGCAGCTAAAAACATATGATCGCCACAAGAGGACATTTACGGTCAAATGCTATAGAAGAATTCTAATGTTGTTTGACTAGTAATAATAATTATAATTATTATTAGTCAAACAACATTAGAATTCTACTATAGCTTGTGGGCCGAGCATTCGACCAGAAATGAACAATTGCGGCGTCGTACTGTTTAGCTGCTTCGTCAAATCTTCTTAGAACATCCAACAGACACCATAAGCCTTCAATTGACAGATCCAACCTTAATTTGGATTTTTGTACGAATTTATTTTTTAGCGAAACAAAATAATGAAAAACTAATTTCGGGAGTAACTAAATAAATGTTTTTTTTTAGCACGAAACCAAAATTCCGAAACAAAATATTTCAGTGTGCACATGTCTAGTTGTCATACTACAAAGTCAATAAGTCCTTAAAGTGATTGTAAAGTCTTGTTTAAAAAAAAAATAAAAAATCATGTTATACTTACTTTCTCGGTGCAGTTGGTTTTGCACAGAGCAACCCTGATCCTCCTCTTCTTGGGTCCCTCTTTGCTGCTGCTGGCCCCTCCCTCCTATCGAGTGCCCCACAGTCAGCAGCTTCCTATGGGGGCACTGAAGCCGAGCCCCACACCCTGTGTCCATTCAGACATGGAGCCCCTACCCAGCCCCGCCCAACCCCCTCTCTACCCTAAGTGGCTGGCTGACTATGATCAATCAGGAGGAGTGTCCCGGGTGGCTTAGATAAGTAATGAGGGGGGTGCTGGGGTGGCTGCTACACACAAAAGGTTTTTAATCTTAATGCATAGAATGTCTTGCTGTCTTGCTTATACACGTTCACATCAAATTTCAACCATTAAGAACGCAGTGACGTACAACATGTGCAACGTCCTGTACTTGCTTCAGACCATGCATCATTTTTGGAACGTCGGAACAGCATACAGACGGCGGGTTTTCCCGATAGAAATTGATTCCTTCGGAAAAATATAGAACATGCTCTCTATCTAAGTCCGTCTGAATATACGATGAAAAGCTCCCATCAGACTTTTTCGGAATGTCCGACCATGTGTAAGCGGCATAAGAGGATTGGTGAGTCTTTAGAAGCCTTTTTTGCCAAAAGTAAAAAAAAAAAAAATGCAGAATGAAAATGCTTTTTTTTTTTTTTTAAATTGTCAATTAATAAGCTATTTCTAACATACAGCATAGGCATGTGATGATAATGAAACTGGTCATCCCAAAAACTGCATGAGAAGACAATGGACAGCCAATGTCAGCCAAAACATTTTTTTTGAATTATGCCGCGTACACACGAGCGGATTTTCTTGGATGGTTTTTCCGATGGAATTCTGCTCAAGCTTAGCACACGGTCACACAAAAGTTTGCTGAACTTTCGACCGTCAAGAACGCAGTGACTTACAACACTACGACGAGCCGAGAAAATGAAGTTCAATGCTTCCGAGCATGCGTCAAATTGTTTCCGAGCATGCGTAGGAATTTTGCGCGTCGGAATTGGTACAGACGATCGGAATTTCCAATCAAAACTTTTTCCGACCAAAAAATTGAGAACCTGCTCTCAATCTTTTGCTGGCTGGAATTCTGCTGGCAAAATTCCGATGGAGCAAACACACGGCCGCATTTTCCGAACAAAAGCTCTCATCGGACTTTTGCTGGCGGAATTTCCGATCGTGTATGCGGCATAAGAGACAGAACAGATGTAACTCCCCTTTCAGCACACATATATATATATATATATATAATTCCAGAAGTGCATCTCTATAAAGGCATTTAACTTGAATAAACAGTTTTGGGTCTGGACACTTCAAAAGTGTAGCCATCAATAAAATTTCAACCCAAAACACATTCTGCTACTCTTACTGAGCATGTGTGAGACATTTACAACGTTTGAAATGACTGTACTAGACATTGTATCCTGTGTATCACAAAAAACAACCAATTGTATCAAAAACAGTGTACTGCAATGATCGCCACTGAGTGGTCAGGTAATATAGCTTAGTGTAGCATCACTTATAGCAGTCCTCATTTCTTTAAGCCAAGCAAGTCTAGCCTACTTGTATGTGACTGTCCCTAGGAATGCCATGATCACTGGCCAAGAAGCACAGTAGGTTTAAGAAAGAAAGATCAAAAGAGTTCCTGTGGCTCCAGGAGTGCAGTTGTCCACAGGGCATAGCTGGGATTGGTTCTCAATAGAATGTAGTCAGTGTAACGTGCAAATGGATCAGTTCGGGTGGCAGGCAGAGATATGTTCAGTAAACAGGTAAAGTATGGGTCAGTGCAGGTTACATGCAGAAGCAACACTGCACTGGTGTGGTGGTAAACAAGAACACTGTTGCTGGAAGCACTGGTCCGGTGACACTGGGACAGGCGTGGTAGCAAACAGGAACACTGTTGCTGGCATACACTGGTCTGGTAACAATAATGCAAATTGTAATGACACAAAAGGGAAAGAGTTCAGAGGCCATACATACGAAGTATGTACTATTCTACTGGCCAATATTTAATAAAATACAGAAACAAAATGTGCCAGTGTTAGAAAACACAAAATCAATGTATATGACGCTGCTGGTGCCTTCAATAATCCCCAAAACAATATTCAAAGTGAAAAAAAAAAAAAATGTGGAAGAAATCTGCGCTCGGAAAAAATTAGGAAATAACCAGAGCAGCTGAACACGATGGCTCTAGATACTAAACCAAAAATAGAAATAAATGTGAAAAAGTGCAGCGCTCAGAAAAATGAGATAAAAAATGAGATAAAAAAACTTGACCAATAACGGTAAAGGTGAGTGAATCAAGTCCTATTCCATGTGAATGGATACTGGTACTTGCGACAGTTTGAGTGCATATAAACTTATAAACAACTTAATTACAGTGCAAACCTAAACCAAATATGTGTTGATATATGTTAAATACATAAACTAACATTTGCAAAAAAATATGTGAATACCCAAATCTATAAGTTCAAACACATAAGTGCATCCAAATCGCATGCAGTGAAAAACGCAAAAAAATCAATCAAAATAGTCAAACAGAGTCCTCAGTACTGAATATTGAGTACATAAACTAACATTTGCAAAAAAAATATATGTGAATACCCAAATCTATAGGTTCAAACAGATAAGTGCATCCAAATCGCATACAGTGAAAAACGCAAAAAAAACAATCAAACAGAGTCCTCAGTGTTCAGTAGCCTTTGACAGTCTCCTACACAGAGCGCTTCTGAGTGTAATAAGATTTTCTTAAAATTGACCTCGCAGTTCCCTTCAAGAGATATAAAGTAAGAAAAGGAGGCTTACCAGATGTCTGGTCTTTACCGCATATATCCCATCAAACGAGGTTCCAGGTACAGCAAATCAGCTGGGCAATTCCTCGCTCATCAGAGCGTGCATCAGGCTCCACCAAGTGCCTATATACCCCCTCTGGGGGGTCCGATCAGAGTCCCGCAGGGATACCAAAAATAAAACAAAAAAGGTCCGGATCGTGTAGTATGTTAAAACAAGGGATGCCTTTATTCTGGCTCAATGGGTCCAATGTACAGCACAGATAAGTAGCAATACAAAATAAAAACAGTTTCGCTACCTTGTAGCTAAGAAAGATAAAAACTCCTGGCCTGGGAGTGTAGAAGCGATCGCATATGCGCAGAGCGTGTGGGCGTGACTACCCGACGATCGTTTCGTCACAGCGTGACATCATCAGGGGTACGCCCACACCTCCGCGCTATTCATTTAAATAGTAGTCTGAGGCTAAGTACAGCGGCGCTATAGGTCGGACAGGCAATCAATCAGAATTGACAGGAAACCACTAAGCGTCCAATAGTGGTCTGAGGCTAAGTACAGCGGCGCTATAGGTCGGACAGGCAGTCAGTCAGAATTGACAGGAAACCACTGGGGTCCAATCACAAGCGACACAGGAAGTACCTAGTGAGACCATAAACACAATTACTGTGTATATAAATTACAAAAGCGGGCAAAAGTTAATTAAAGCACCGCCAGACTATAGTTGAAATCTGCATCACCTGCCTGATATGAAATTAGAGCAGGGATAAAATCGAAATAAAAAGGTACAAATGAAATAAAGAAAAATGACAAATAGACTTGCTAGAAGTTTTATATAGCGCCATCTAGTGGATACATTGGTTAATGCACCCCCTTTTAATTGGAATGCATAACAAAACTATAAACTGAAAATTAAAAATTAAAAATTAAAAATTAAAAGTGCCTATATAGTCAGCACCTATGCCTTCCATCTGTATGACCTCTGACCAATATTTCACCTATTACACATGTAAATATACTAAACATTTACTGATAAAGAAAAATATTGTTATGCTAAGCATAAAAGTGCATATGATTTAGTGCAGATTATTTCATTATCAACATAAAGGACCATATCTCAATTCACATGTCTATGCCAAAACCCCATGCAGTGACCATGATAAATGATAATAGTAAGGCAAAATGGCAAATCAGAAGAAAATATATAGATACATGGAAAAAAGTGCCTAGATCTTTCAACCAAAAACTGGAACGGGGACATCAACTGTTATTAATAAAACAGTTGATGTCCCATTCCACGTTGAGGCCACCAGGAACATGGGATCCTAATTTGTGTATCCAATTAGTTTCGGCACGGGAGATAGAGCGCTTGCCATTGCTACCCCTCCAATGGGGGACATAGCTCTCAATGGCCAAAAAAAATGGTACCAGTGGGGTCCCTTTTATGTACCAAGTCATAGTGTCTACTGACATTATGCTTATCATAACCCTTACGAATGTTCGTGAGGTGCTCCCCCAACCTGATGTGCAACATGCGGATGGTGCGCCCCACGTACTCCAAACCGCACGGACACCTGAGGAGGTACACGACACATTTAGTAGAACAAGTGATGAACGTGCGTATGGGGTATGTCAAGCCTGTTCCACTAGACGTGAAATCAGTAAACCTCCTGCCACGTTGGGCATTTATTCTACAAGCCCTGCATTTGCCACATGGGAAAAAACCTTTAATGTCCCCAAAAAAGGATAACCTCTTTGGAGGATCCGGGACATTGGGAGCTATAGTGTTCCTAAGACTGGTAGCACCCCTAAATATAACGTTGGGCCTCTCTGCTAAAAGAGGTCCCAATACCCGGTCATTTTTTATTATCGTCCAATGCTTTCTTATAATACGCTTAATTGCCCAATGTTGGCTGGATAAGGTCGTGATGAAGGCCAGTCCATAGTTAGTGTTATCTGCTACCTGAGGTTTATCAGCCAAAAGCAGAAGACGATCTCTCCCACCCACCTCTGAAATGATGGAATCCAGAGTGGGCTCGTCGTAGCCTTTGGCCAAAAACCTCTTTTTAAGGATCAAAGCCTCATTGGTGTAATCAGCGGGATTGGAGCAATTGCGTTTTAATCGCAAAAATTGACCTTTCGGAACGGCAGCCAACCAAGAACTGTGATGACACGAGTCCAGGGGGATGTATCCATTGCGATCCGTCTGTTTAAAGAAGGTGGTAGTCACCAAAGCATTCTCAACAATAGATATTTTTAAGTCGAGAAAATGTATATCCGTAGGGCTAAGTTCGTGACTAAGGGCTATTCCCCGGTCATTGTCATTCAGATGGGAAAGGAACTGTTGGGCCGAGGGGACATCCCCATCCCATATGAATAGGATATCGTCAATAAACCTCTTCCAGGTTACCAACTGCAATGGCCTATTAAACAAAACAATATCCTCCTCCCATTTTGCCATGAAGAGGTTGGCCATACTGGGGGCAAATTTGGCCCCCATGGCCACCCCCTTTATCTGCAAAAAATGAGAGCCATCGTGCCAGAAATGATTGTGAGTCATAGAAAACTCCAACAACTCCAACAGAAAATTGCGTTGGGGTATTGAAATAGTTTTATCCTGGGAGAGGAAATGTTGAACTGCTTCAAGACCCAAATGATGCGATATTGCAGTATAAAGAGAAGCAACATCAGCAGTTACTAATAAATAAGTGGGTTTCCATTCGAGGGAACCTAAAACATTTATGACATGTTTAGTATCCCTCAGAAACGAAGGAGTACCCATCACCAGTGGCTGCAGATAACGATCGATATATTTCCCGACCCGGGATGTTACCGAGTCGATACCACTGATGATGGGTCGGCCTGGGGGGTTCACCATAGATTTGTGTATCTTGGGTAGAGAGTAAATTACCGGCAGCCGAGGAGCCAGGGGTACCAGAAATTCACTCTCCTTCTTATTCAAGATACCCATATCATACCCCTTTGTTACAAGTTCTTTCAGTTCAGTTTTGAACCGTGTGGTGGGGTCCACTAGCAATGGAGAGTATGTATCCTGATCAGACAAGATTCTTGTCATCTCACAAGAGTACATCTCTTTATCCAGAACAACAATGGCCCCACCTTTGTCCGCAGGTCGGACCACTATATCGCGTCTTGCGCAAAGAAGATCAAGACCAGTTTTAAAATCCCTTGGGGGTAATGCTGGTTTAAGTTTAAGATCATTAAGGTCTTTGATCACCAAGTCACGAAATACATTAATATTAGGTGCTGAGACGTTAGGTGGATTGAATAATGAGGCATTTGAAAGGCCCGAGTGGACAATGGTCGAAGATTCCATATTTAGTTGCCTAATTGGATTACTTATTAAATACCTTTTGATGTTTAACTTACGGGTAAATTTCTGAATATCGATAAAGGTCTGGAACCTATTAAGGTTGCTGGGAGGGGCGAATTTTAAACCTTTACTCAGAGTCACCAGCTCATCCTTAGAGAGTTGTTTGGTACTCAGATTAATTATCCCACTGGTATCTACGTTCTTCTCCTTTTTGGGGTTAAGGCGCTTCCCCCCTCTGCAGCCTCTCTTACGTCCACGTTTCTTTTGTGGCCCCCCCTTGTCCCCTCCTGAAAACCCTGTTGGTAATGGCTGCCAAGCTGGGGCTGGTTATATGAGTGCTGGGGGATCATATGGTTCAGGTGTTCCCTAGTGTCGCTATTAAAAGGGTCAAATCGATTCAAGGTGTCCACTCCATAATGATCATCCCTGTCTCTGACATCTGGGGGTCCCCTAGGTTGATTAGCCCTGTTATTACGTCGTTGGGGCGTTTTGCCTTTCTTATATCTCCACTGTGGGGAGGAGTGCCCTATAGGGGAACGTTGATCGTAATAGTGACCAAAATCATCCCGTGAGGGACGCTGGTCAAAATGACGGTCATGACTATCCCCCTTGGGACGGGCATTGGACTGGCCGGAACGTGTTTGTACTTGATTTCTACCACCCCTACGGGAGGTAGTGAATTCATACACAGCATAAATCCCTATATGGCACTGTACAAATAAGCCTAATTAGCAGAGGATGCAAATATGGCAATGTATATGATTTTATTTACTGTATATTATATATATATATATATATATATATATATATATATATATATACACATATATATATATATATATATATATATATATATATATATATATATATATATATATATATATATATATATATATATATATATATATATATATATAGATATAGATAGATAGATAGATAGATAGATATAGATATAGATATATATTTATTTATTTTTACACACAGTACAGGTGACATTGTACTGCTGCAATTGATAAGAAACACTGGCTGCTGCACTGGAATTCAGGGGTTGATTTTCTAAAACTGGAGATTGCAAAATCTGGCGCAGATTTTCATAGAAACCAATTAGCTTGCAGGTCTTCTTGTCAAAGCTTAATTGAACAATCTGAAGTTAAAAGCTGATTGGCTACCATGCACAGCTGCACCAAATGTTGCACTCTGCAGTTTTAGTAAATCAACCCCACAGTATCATCAATGCAGCCAGTGTCTATGATCATTAGACAGCATAGCAGTACAATTTCACCATAGTGACAATGCACTGCTCAAATGAGATTTGATTGTTTTTTTACACTATGAGTGCTTTCTACAGTCCCAAAGACAGTTTCCTCTCATGGCCATTCACTGTGAGAGGAAAGGTTCAAAGGATGCAACTTAGCACTGTTGATTTCAACACCCTGTATACATATTGTACATGCTTTCAGTGATATCTGTATGGCATTTCTTGGGGTGAGTTTCCTTATAGTGACAACCATTATAATTTATTGAAATGGTCAATTATAGTCTCTTTCAGAATCCCATGTGACAGGGTGACAATCAGTGATGTAAGTAACTGAGTTAAAATAAACGGAGTTACATAACGCACATAACGCAGTTACTTTAGAGGGTAACGAGTAATCTAACTAATTACTTTTCCCCTCATGGTAACGCAGTTCCCATTACTTGGGCGGAGTTACCCCAATTACATCTACTGCCACTAGATGGCAGTAGTGTAATTCTGGTGTCCTGCCAAAAAAAGTATCCCCGCCGGATAAGGACCCCCTGTTCTGCGCAGGTGCAGCGCTTGCGCAGTACGAAGGACTACAGAGCTTACGAAAATTGCTGAACCTAAACAGCTCTGAGTGAACTCTACACCGCGCATGTGCAGTTAACATGTAATTGTACGAGGCGATACCGAACGCTCCCGATGCTCGTGCTACTCTGCAAGGGGCGTCTATCGTGTAACTAAGGCGCGGGTCTAGTATTACTGTAACCAAGGGGTGCATTTATTATTATTGTTATATATCGAGCTCTGCCCATTAATTTAACACTCGCCCTCTTCTGTAGCCATCCGCCCCTTACACGATATAATAATAATAGACCCGCCCCTTGCTTACACGCTATAACAGATCTGCCCTTTGATTAGAGTAATAATAGAGCAGCCCCTTGGTTGCACGATATATAACAATAATAAATGCGCCCCTTGCTTACAGTAATATTAGACCCGCCCCTTAGTTACACGTATAGAATATTTTAAAAAAAGTCAGTTACTTTGCTGCATAACTAATTACTTTTCCAATGTAGTAACTGAGTTACTAACGCAATTACTTTTTGGGAGAAGTAATTTGTAACTTAACTAATTACTTTTTTAAAGTAAGATGACCAACACTGGTGACAATGCAGGAACACAGCTGGGGAACTGGGGTAGGTCATTGTTACTCTGTAACAAGAAGTGCCTGGGCTTAATCCTTAATGGTAGGTTCACCATGAAAGCTGCAGATATAAAATTAAATTACTTTTTAAATTACTTTGTTTTTACATATACAATGCACTTTAAATAGTACTTATTAATTATTTAGTGTCATAGCAATAAAGTGGAAGCTGTTTTTCTCTTGCTCGTAGTATACCCTAATGCATTAAAGTAAAAGCAGACATTACCAAAGCATTGACTTCCATACTGATATGGAATCAGAAGCATTGATTTATTTTTTATTTATTTAAATTACATAGCAGTTAAATATTTCCAGGAACTGTCTGCTCTTAAGTATTTGGTTGAAAAATAGAAAAGTGGTGCAAGTAAACTTTGGCAAATGCTAAAGAATTTACCAACTACTTTTACCTAACACTGAGATATATGCCATGTCACAAAGTCACACTTACAACACAAAGCACTGGTATCTTTGCTCTCTTTGCTCTCAATCTGCTGCGAGCACTAAAGTAAATCAGCAAATGCAAGCACTAGATATTGTTAGACCATTTGGAAGTTATTTCATTTTATTAAATCATAGTTCTCTTACAAAATTACTGCAGTATAGCTATTAGTATTGTGTCTGTGAAGGGTCTGTAAGCACCCATAATACCTTCTTCTACCTCTACTTCTACCTGCCCAAAGTAGCAAGGCCACTGAAATATGCTGCACTGAAATTAAATGGCTTCCATTAAAGGTGTTGCCAAAGGTCTGTTCAGAAAAGCATTTCACTTCTCTTTTACCATAGTATAATGATCCACATAACTGAACTAATAGCAGAAAAATAAAGTTAGTTTGGAAAAACTAGATACAGAGCTTCAATAATACTTTAGGCATTTGCCTACTGGACACGTTTACCCCCTTCCTGCTCAGGCCAATTTTCAGCTTTTAGCACTGTCGCACTTTAAATTACATTCAACACTGTACCCATATGAAATAGTTATCATTTTTCCCCACTGATGGGGACTAATAGGCAGCATTGATAGTCACTGATGGGCACTGATGAGGTGGTACTGATGGGCACTGATAGACTGCACTGATGGGCATTGATGGGCACTGATAGGTGGCACTGATTGGCAGCACTGATGAGCACTGTTGAAGAGGCACTGATTGGCAGCACTGATGGGCACATGGTTTTCTATGGTACTAGTTCACATCTATGCATTTAGCGCCCCCCTCCTGAACTGTACCAGGCTGCATGCCCTCAAAATGGGGGGTGGGTGCTTTGGGGCAGGGGGGCTCTGCCCCCCACAAAGCACCTTGCCCCCATGTTAATGAGGACAAAGGCCTCTTCCCAACAACCCTAGCCAGTGGTTGTTGGGGTCTGCGGGCCCCCTTTAAGAAGGGGGCCTGCAGATCCCACCCCCTATGTGAATGGGTATCGGGTACATCATACCCCTACCCATTCACCAAAAAAGCAGTGAAATGTAATAAAAACACAAGAGCCATTATTTGACAATGCCTTTACTAATAGCTCTGTCTTCTCTAGCCGTCTCTTCCGTCATCTTCTCCTTGAGCTGTCTCTTCTCGCTGTCTTCTCCTTCCCGCTGTCTCTTCCCACTGTCTTCTCCTCCCCACTGTCTTCTCCTCAAGCTGTCTCTTCCTGC
This sequence comes from Lithobates sylvaticus, assembly GCA_028564925.1. Lineage (NCBI taxonomy): Eukaryota > Metazoa > Chordata > Amphibia > Anura > Ranidae > Lithobates > Lithobates sylvaticus. Next base: position 248,210,174 of record CM053030.1, read on the forward strand.
CGCCTCTTCCCGCTGCTGTCTTCTTCCTCGCTGCCGGTTACCCATTAAGAAAAAAAAAAGCCACTTGTTCTGTTGATGTCTTTATCTGTTTTTTACATTCAGCTTTCAGCGGGGAATCCTGCTGACAGCTAATGATTCATTGGCTGCTAAGGATGTGGTGGCTGGCTTCTCGGCCCGCTCCTTAGCAACCAGCTATTTACAGTGTGTTTAGAGAGAAAAAAAAATGCAAAAATGTATGAAAACTGCATGCAAAAAATGCATAAAAAACGCTGGTTTAAAATCGAAAAATGTACTGAAAAATGTGCCTGAAAACGCATCAAGTGCAGCCGCATAGATGTGAACATAGACTTAATTGATAAAGTAGGAAATTTGTGCTCTTTTTTCATGAGCAAACAAAATGTTTTAAAACACCTGTCCAGTCATACTTTTTATTTTGTAGTATTGAGTTTTGCATGTTAAACAGATAGCTACAGATATACTGCTTGTAATCCCCATTCTTGTATGACTTGAGGTCACTGAGGGTTGATTTACTAAAACTGGAGAGTGCGAAATCTAGTGCAGCTCTGCATAGAAACCAATCAGCTTCCAGGTTTTTTTGTCAAAGCTTTATTAAAGCGGTTCTGCACTCTGTAAAAAAAAATTTTTTTTAAGGACGTAATATAAAGTATGCTTACCTTTATTAGGGGACTCACCTGTTCCATCTTCCATCTCGATCGCCGCCGGTTTTCGTCCGCTGAAGTTCCTCGTCTTCTTCTTTAGTGCTGGGGGCCATCTTGCCTGTGGGCATGTGAAACCCCACAGGTAGTGTTGATGGCCCAGCATGCACCGCCGTTACTCGCGCGTGCGCAGTAACGGCACATCTGCCGACATCTCACGAGATTTCGGCAGATGCGGCCGAAATCTCGGGAGATTTCGGAAGATGTGGCCGAAATCTCGCGAGATTTCGGAAGATGCCCGCACTGACTCCTGAGATCAATGACACCAGATCCCAGGAGACAGTGCGGCGTGACGACGATCGACGCAAGACCCCGCCCGCCGCCGCAGAGGCAGAAGACCGGAAGTCTTCAATTACAAGGTAAGTAAAAAAAAAAAAAAAAAAAAAACATTTCATTTAGTACTCTTTGCCTGATTTGGAAGGCAAAGAGATTTACTAAATGAAATGAGTGCAGAACCACTTTAAGCAAGCTGAAGTTAGAAGCTGATTATCTACCCTGCATAGCTACACCAGATTTCACACTTTACAGGTTTAGTAAATCAACCCCAGAAATTCTGGTTAAATAAAACAATCAAACTTTAATGCGGTTATGCTTATTTTAGGGCTTATACAGCAAACAGTAATAAGTGGATCACTTTGTAAACCATGCAAATAGGCATACTGGTGAAATGCCAATTTTGGGTTCAGTAAATATATGCATGATGTTTCTAATCTGCAAAAAAATGTACAATTGTTGTTTCTACTTATATTTATGAATTGAGTTATCAGGCACATATGTAAGCAAATATTCAGTTGTACCAAAAATTTGCAATCAGTGATTCACCTGATTTGATCATCATTGCCAGCAACAAAGGCCCCTTTTTAAAATAGATTTCTGCAAAAGCATAAAAAAACACAACAAGCATTGTTGAAATAGGGATAAATGTGGATATTAGGACAATAGCTCTTTGACATATAATATACATAACACCCAAGATGTTTGGTTTATTTTCTTTGCCCTTTCTTAGCTATTGATTGTTTTATTTTCATTTACTTGCAGTTGTTTAAATGTGGTTGTTTCTGAAAATCATATTTATAAAATGTTAAATCATGCTTCTGAGTTTGAAATAAAGCTCAATCAGGAACTGCCAGACAGAATATGGAAGCTGATTTTGCTGTTGTGATCACTTATTATCAAAGAGTACTTGCCAGATATTAAACATACTGATACCAAAGTGTTTTAATGTAACATGACTGATTGCATTGGCACTTCACTGCATTACCTCCTAATATACGTTTTACCAAGGCATTTTAAGGGCATCTTTTTCATTCCGTTTTATTTTGTGGTATGTCAAAAGCACTAAAGTAAGAGAACATATGAACACCCCCCCAATTATATACTGATTCATTGTTGTTCTACCCACTGTATAATGTGGCTTGCATACATAAATAGGAAAAAAAAAACATAAAAACAATAAAAATACACAGTTGAAAGACAGATCTTGTCACTTGAAAAAACATACAGGTGATACTCGAAAAATTATGATATTGTGCAAAAGTTCATTTATTTCACTAATGCAACTTAAAAGATGAAACTAATATACAAGATATTTCAAGCCGTGATTTGTCATAATTGTGATGATTATGACTTGCAGCTCATGAAGACCCCAAATCCACAATCTCAGAAAATTTGAATATTGTGAAAAGGTGCAATATTCTAGGCTCAAAGTGTCCCACTCTAATCAGCTAATTAAGCCATAACACATGCAATGGGTTCCTGGGCCTTTAAATGGTCTCAGTCTGGTTCGGTAGGAATCACAATCATGCGAAAGACTGCTGACATGACAGTTGTGCAGAAAACCATGATTTAGGCCCCTTTCACACTGGGGCGGTTTGCAGGCGTTATTGCACTAAAAATAGCGCCTGCAAACCGACCCGAAACAGCTGTTGCTGTGTCTTCAGTGTGAAAGCCCGAAGGCTTTTACACTGAAGCGGTGCGCTTGCAGGACGCTGGAAAATGTCCTGCAAGCCGCATCTTTGGCTCGCTATAGGAGCGGTATATTTACCGCTCCTATAGCACCCGTTCCCATTGAAATCAATGGGGCAGCGCTCCGAACCCGCCCGCAAAACGCCGCTGCAGCAGCGGTTTGCGGGCGGTATTAACCCTTTTTCGGACGCTCGCGGGGGGTAAAACCACCCCGCTAGCGGCCGAAATGCGCTGCTAAAACGACGGTAAAGCGGCGCTAAATATAGCGCCGCTTTACCGCCAGCGCCCCCACCGCTCCAGTGTGAAAGTAGCCTAACACCCTCCATAAGGAGGGAAAGCCTCAAAAGGTAATTGCAAAAGAAGTTGGATGTTCACAAAGTGCTGTATCAAAGCACATTAATAGAAAGTTATTTGGAAGGGAAAGCAGGGATGACCGCAGCCTGGAGAGGATTGTCAGGAAAAGGCCATTCAAAAGTGTTGGGGACTTTCACAAGGAGTGGACTGAGGCTGGAGTCAGTGCATCAAGAGCCACCACACACAGACGGATCCTGGACATGGGCTTAAAATGTCATATTCCTCTTGTCAAGCCACTCCTGAACAACAAACAACGTCAGAAGCGTCTTACCTGGGCTAAAGAAAAAAAGACCTGGTCTGTTGCTCAGTGGTCCAAAGTCCTCTTTTCTGATGAGAGCTAATTTTGCATCCCATTTGGAAACCAAGGACCCAGAGAATGGAGGAAGAATGGAGAGGCACACACTGCAAGATACTTGAAGTCCAGTGTGAAGTTTCCCCAGTCTGTGTTGGTCCACTGTGCTTCATTAAGTACAGGGTCAACATAGCCGTCTACCAGGAGATTTTGGAGCACTTCATGCTTCCTTCTGCAGACGAGCTCTATGGGGATGCTGGCTTCATTTTCCAGCAAGACTTGTCACCTGCCCACACTGCCAAAAGCACCAAAATCTGGTTCAATGACCGTGGGATTACTGTTCTTGATTGGCGAGCAAACTCGCCTGACCTGAACCCCATAGAGAATCTATGGGGCATTGCCAAGAGAAAGATGAGAGACATGAGACCGAACAATGCAGAAGAGGTCTTCCATAACACCACAGCAGTGTCACAGGCTGATAGCTTCCATGCCACGCCGCATTGAGGCAGTATGAGGCATTGAGGCAGTAATTGCTGCAAAAGGGGCCCAAACCAAGTACTGAGTACATATGCATGCTTAAACTTTTCAGAGGTTCGATATTGTTCTATGTACAATCCTTGCTTTATTTATTGCATGTAATATTCTAATTTTCTGAGATTGTGGATTTGGGGTTTTCATGAGCTGTAAACCATAATCATCACAATTATGACAAATCACGGCTTTAACTATCTTGCTTTGCATGTAATGAGTCTATCTCATATATTAGTTTTACCTTTTAAGTTGCATTAGTGAAATAAACAAACTTTTGCAGGATAGTCAAATTTTTTGAGTATCACCTGTATAGAGAGGGAGGGAGATTAACTAAAACTGGTACACACAGAATCTGGCGCAGCTGTTCATAGTAACTAGCTTCCAACTTCAGCTTGTTCAATTAGGCATTGATAATGAAACTGAAAGCTGATTGGTCACTATGCGCAGCTGCAACAGTTTCTGGGTGCACCGGTTTTAGTAAATCTCCACCATACTGTCTATATGTAACTCACGTGTGCTGCCACACTGCATACCCAAGCTAATAGAATAAAACCATCCTATTTGATAATGACTGAGACCTAGTAATATTATGCATTTTTAGACTGCATACATGAACGGGCATATTTTAAAATATAAAATTATGTTTTATATCTGATGAATAGAATAAATCACAAAAGATTCCCAGAATGATGTAGAGTTTAACCTCCCTGATGGTATTCCCGAGTCTGGCTCGGGGCAGGAACTTCCATACCAAAAGCGGTAACCCCGAGCCAGACTCGGGCTTGCGTTGCAGGATACAGGGGGGGGGGTTACTTACCTTGTCCCCTGGATCCTGCGATGTCTCCCTGCTGTGTGAGCGAGCCGTCTCCTCGCTCGATTCCCACAGTGCCCGAGTGCCGCTGATCTCTGTTCCCTGCGACGTTACGATGCACGGGAGCGGAGATCGGAGCCAAATTCAAAAAAGTTTAAAAACACAGTACACATACAGTACTGTAATATTACAGATTACAGTACTGTATACAAAAAATACACATCCCCTTTGTCCCTAGTGGTCTGCCCAGTGCCCTGCATGTCATTTTATATAATAAAAATATTTTTTTCTGCCTGGAAACTGGAGATTGTCCATAGCAACCAAAAAGTGTCCCTTTATGTCAAAAGTGGTTTTAGACCAGCTATAAAACACTGATAATAAATTAGAATCACAATTTATCATCAAACAATAAATTTAATGACAGCGACTATTTTGCAACTGAGCAAATTTCAGTGTTTTTGATTTGATTACATTATTGAATCATTTTTATATATATTTTTATTATATTATAATTTATGATTTTGTGTTTCAAACTTTATCATACCCGGGATGTCTACTAGACAGATTTAAGTGAGTTATTCATAAGACTTGCATGCCTACAATATAAAAACGCCAAATTTCCATGCAAAATAATTGTACCGCTCTCAGCACAAAATTCCAGACAGAATCATACCGCCAGGGAGGTTAAGAGAAATCACAGAAGTGGCTTGTATTCAGATATGCTTTTCCTGATTTAAAGTGTAAGTAAACCCCCTATCGTTTACAGCCAAGGAAGCTGCCATCTTTGCCTCTGTTTAATCTACAACTCCCATGATGCTGCATATATGATCAGTTATGACACCAGCCACTGGATGGTTTGACAGTTTGGTTGAGAGCACAACCAATAGGAGTGTTACATCACCGGCGTGTGCCGGAAATGAATTTTATTTATAGATGGGTTTACTTCCGCTTTAAATTACAGAGTTAAAAGGTGGTAGGGGAAATACGTAGGAGGGCTCACTTCTCTGACTCACAGCTTGAGCTATACAACATGTTTTAATTTTAAAGTTCTGGTTATAATATTTAAAGTGGTTATGAAGGCTCAAGGTTTTTTACCTTTGTGCATTCTATGCATGGAGGTAAAAAACATTCTGTGTTCAGCAGCCACCACAGCCCCCCCCCCCTAAAACTTAACTGAGCCCTATCTTGATACAGTGATGTGCATAAGAGCAGTGGCTCCCCCAGGTCTCTTCCTCCTCAGTGGGAGCTCACAGCCAGTGAGCCAGTGAGGAGACCGGCAGTGGGGCCAAGCCACGCTCCATGTGTGAATGGACACACAGAGTGCTGGCGGGGGACCCGAGAAGAGGAGGGTCAGGGCTGCTCTGTGCAAAACCACTGCAAAGAGCAGGTAAGTATGACATGTTTGTTATAAAAAAAAATCTGCCTTTAATATCACTTTAATGAAAATATCTACAAAAACTATTGCACATTCCCTCCTGCTACTAAGGCAGTGGTCGGGATAGTGGCATTGTCTCAGTATGTTAATATATTAGCGTGCATTATACTACAACTATGAATCAATGTTCAGTCATGTTAATTTTGCCATTTTGCAAAACAAGGGGTAGATTATCCTCCCTGGCGGTCTGATTATGTCGGATTTTTGAATATCAAAGTGGTACATTGTTTTTCATGGAAATGTGTTGTTTTATATTGTAGGCCTGTAATGCTTAGTAATTACTCACTTAAATCTGTCCAAACAAGAATCTAGTAGACATCCTGGGTATGATAACGTTTGAAACATGAAATCATAATATAATAAATAATTCTAAAAATAATAATACATTTTATTCAATAATGTATTCAAATCAAAAACACAGAAATTTGTCCAAACAATGGTGCAATATTTCTATTCACTGTAATACTAGACACTGCAAATTGGTTTAGTAAACATCCCAGGTATGATACATTTTGAAATATGGGACTGCACAAAGTCCAATGTCAATATCAGGATAATGGAACCTGGTTTCCTTTCTGATTTTATTTCCACTGGCATCTCGCTTCGAGCAACAAACCACACACATCCTTGTAGGTGTTGACTTTTTCTTGGTTGGTGGGATGTAGTCCATGAAGTGATGATCACTAAGGCGTTCTGGGTTGACAATGCCAACAGCCCTATGTCCAGCTCTATTAACAGCCATTAATGGTGTTTGGTGGTTCACAAAGATACATTCGGCAACTTTCCAAATGAAGTCAGAATACATCACAGGCTTGTCACTCTTTTTTTTGAGCAGAATGTAGGCATTCCACAAGCCTTTCTCAAGAAGATGCCTGAAGATCTTCTTGTAGTACTTATTTTGCCGTTTCCTCATTGCTGGGTAGAATGTCATTGCTTGGTCCACTCTGTCGACACCTCCCATGGTGTTATTGTAGTCTATCACTAATTGTGGCTTCATGATTTCTTTCCCACCTTTCGTGCGTACCATAACAGTGGAGGTATTATGAACTGTACTCATTAGGCACACATCTTTCTTATCACGCCATCGCCATCATTTTGCCTTTCTGCCAGGCAACCATTTCTCCAGTCTTCAGCTTCTTATTGTCAAACAATGGCAGCATGTCACACCAGTTAGCCCTAACGGTTCCATAGGCATCCATTTTGTTTTGCAGAAGAAACTCAAAGTTCAGGAGACGTATAAAAGTTGTTGATTGTTGTGCAATAGCCCTGATTTAGCAATGTTGCAATTCCATAGTTACTGTATTTTGGATTGAATTTTGTTCCTTTTCCAGTGTATAGGACTGAATTCCAAATGTAGCCAGTTGACAATTCACATAGCATGTAGGATTGTACGCCTAATCATGCTCTCTTTGATGCAATGTATTGTACCCAGCCTTCCCTTGTAAGCCATTAGACTTTTATCTATGCTGATATCTCTTTATGGCACATAACTCTATTGGAATCATTTTAGATAAATTGTCTTTAGTTTTGGTGCAGGATGAGTAGATTCATTAAATTCTTTGTTGTTTTCGAAGTGTAACTATTTAATGATTAGGGAAAATATGTACTCTGACATGACCGTACCAAAGAATGGAGTGGCAAGTAATTCATTAGTTGTTCAATACCACTTCTGCAGGGGTTTCCCCACCACTCCCTGAAGTATTAGGCCCAGAAATTCCCAAATGTCATCTTTGGTCACTAGTTCCTACTTTCTGCTTCTTGGAAACTTCCGATGTGTAGTAGCTATTTGTTGCTCTTGGTACTGGTTTGTCTCAATAACTATTTTTTCAATAACCTCATTGGTCAGAAATAGTTGTAAGTATGCCAAGGGGTTGTCATCTTCAACATCTACTTTCATACCAGATGCTACAGTAAATGGGAATCTTGGGGTGCTGTGTGATGCATACCACAGTCAATAGAGCACCAAGTTCGCACATCACTCAGTTGCAGATTCATTGCTGTCGTCACTTTCAGTGTCTGATGATGAATTTCCCCAAAAATCACTATCGCTCAATTCTGCAAGTGATTCTAATTCACTATCGCTGTTTTCTAGCTGGTCTAAAACTGCTTTTTATGTAGAGGAATGCTTTTTGGATGCCATGGACAAGTTTCCAGGCAGAAAGAATGGTAAAAGTAAAGCAGGGCACTGGACAAAGCACTAGGGACAAAACTGAGTTGAAATGATTTGATACAGTAATGTAATCCTAACAGATTACAAAGTATTGTGTGTGTTATGTTTTGTACTTTTATTTTTGCGACCAGTTCTGCCCCCATGCGTTGCGATGCTTGCAGGGAACAGAACTCGGAACACTGATGCATCGGGTGGAGGATCCGGCGGAGGATACAGAGGGAGGACATTGCGGGATCCTAGGGATAAGGTAAATAACTGTACAAGGATAATGCAGTATAATCCCCCAAGTGTGGCTCGGGGTTACCGTTTTTGGCACTGAAAATTAACCCCGAGCCACACTCTGGATTACCGACAGGGAGGTTAAATTTTAAGTGATAGCGCTATATGGTATCGCCATCATATCTCATATCTGTATCGCTATCATATCTCCTCTCAAGCGTCTCTTCTCCAGGGAGAATAAGTGTTATGTTTGTAGTTGCTCCTCGTAACAGAGATCCTCCAGTCTCCTTATTAACTTTGTTGTCCTTCTCTGAATGCTCCAGCATATCCTTTCTGAGGATTGGTGACCAGAAATGGATGGCATATTCCAGATGTGGCTGAACTAGAGTTTTATAAAGTACCCTTTTTTATGAATGCAAATATTCTGCTAGCTTTGCTTTCTGCAGCTTGACATTGCATTGGATTGCTGAGTCTGTCTTCTACCAGGACCCCAGATCTCTTTCCATACTGGATTCCCCCAGAGGTTCTCCTCACAGTGAGTGACTTGTGTTCATATCCTTAGCTCCCAAGTGCATTACTTTACATTTTTCACTATTAGATCTCATTAGCTATTTAGTTGCCCACCACTTTATTTTATCGAGGTCTTCTTGTAAAGTATCAATATCCTGCTGAAAAGGTTATTGCCCTGCTTAGCTGTGTTTCTTCAGCAAACACTGAGATTGAGCTATTTATGCCATCCTCTATATCATTTATAAATAAATTAAACAGAATTGGTCACAGGACAGTACCCCACTTACCACTAGAGACCAGTCTGAGTACAAGCTACTTATCATCACCCTTTGGATGCGCTTCTGTAACCAATTTTCTATCCATGTACAAACCCTATTGTCTATGCCTACAGACCTAAGTTAGTAAATTAAGCGTTTGTGGAGGACGGTGTCAAATGCTTTTGCAAAATCCAGGTACACTACAACCACAGGCCTTCCCTTAAGATGGCAGCTCACTTCCTCAATTCATTGTTTGTCAGGAATGACCCTTCATAAATTAATGCCGATTACTACTAATGATACTGTATTAATCAGCAATATCTTGGATAAAGCCCCTTGTCATCCCCTCCAATAGTTGACATACTATCAATGTTAGACTGACTGGTCTGTAGTTTCCAGGTATATGTCACTGCCCCTTTTTAAATATTGGTACCACATCGGCCCTTTTCCAATTTGCTGGTACCATACCTGTTCATTTGCTGTCCATAGAAATTAGGAACATTGGTCTGGCTATAACTTGACTTATTTGTGTACTCTCAGGTGTAAGCCATCTGGTCCCGGTGATGTATTTGCATTTAGCTTTTCAAGTCTTTTTGGACTAGAGCAGCTTCTGTAAGCCACAAGAGTACACTCTGATGTGTTACTAATGAAACAGTCATGCTTACGATAGAAAAATGCATTTAGTACAGTTCCCTTCTCCTTGTCATTTGTAACCAACTTCCCTCATCATTTCTTATGGGGCCAATATGCCCTGACCTCACTTTTTTCCTATTAAACTGTTTATTGAATTTTTGGGGATTTTTTTTTACTTTCCTATGCCATTTGTCCGTCATGGTCTATCTTAGCTGCCCTGATTGTGTTCTTACATTTTTTTATTGCATTTCTCGTGGTGTTGGAATGCAAATCCCTCTGCCTTATATTTTTTAAAGGCCTTTTTTTCACTTTAACCACTTGCTTACTGGGCACTTACCCCCCAACCCCCCCCCCCCCCCCCCCCCTCCTGTCCAGACCAAATTTTCAGCTTTCAGTGCTCTCACACTTTGAATGACAATTACTCAGTCATGCAACACTGTACCCAAATTTTTTTTTATCCTTTTTTTCATACAAATCAAGCTTTCTTTTGGTGGTATTTGATCATCCCTGGGTTTTTTATTTTTTTGCGCTATAAATGAAAAAAGTCCGAAAATGTTGAAAAAATACATTTTTCTTAATTTCTGTGATAACATTTTGCAAATTAGTAATTTTTCTTCATAAATTTTGGCCACAATTTATACTGCTACATATCTTTGATAAAAATAACCAAAAATCTGTGGAAATTATTTGGTTTGTGTAAAAGTTTTAGAGTCTACAAGCTATGGTGCAAATCAAAAAAATAATCAAATGTACCGGCGGCCTATCTCATTTCTTGAGACCCTAACAAGCCAGGAAAGTAGACATTTCAAGGTATTTAGTAAAAGGCATGGGGAGTTATTTGAAGCAATAGCAATACCACATGTGTAGGACTTTTTCACTGCCTGGCCACATACATAGGCAGGGAGCACCATCAGGTGTTCTAGGAGCATAAATTACACATCACATTTCTCAACCACCTATTACATTTTGAAGGCCCTGGAGCACCATGACAATGGAAACACCCACAAAATGAACCCATTTTGAAAAACTAACACCCCATCTTATAATCTATGAGGCATAATAAGTCTTTTGAACGGTTCATTTTTTTTCCAGAAGTTTTTGGAAAATGTGGAAAAAAATAAAAACGCATTTTTTTTTTTTTTTTTTTACACAAAGTTGACCGTTTATAAGATATTTCCAACACATAGCATTTAGATAGCAAAAATGACACCCCAAAATGCTACTCCTGAGTATAACGATATCACATGTGTGAAACTTCTACACAGCCTGGCCACAAACAGATATCCAACATGCAAGGAACATCGTCAGGTGTTCCAGGGACTCATAGCATGCACATACCAAGAATTACACCCCAAAATACATTATGTTGAGCAAAGCGTAAACAAAAGATTACCTGTGGTTGTAGTAGCGCAGTTGTACACAGGAGGATAGCACTGGTCCAGGCAGCAGGCTGGGACTTGGTCAGCAATGGCGAAAACAATTGTCCTGGCAGCAAGCAGAGATACTGTCCATATAAAGTCCAGGGTCAGTGCAGGCAGAGATTTTGTCAGCAGTGCCAAAAATATTGGTCCTGTTAGTAGGCAGGAACATGTGGTGTGGTCAGTTCGACAGGCAGAGACATAATGGCAGTAATTCCTATAGGCAGCAGGCAGAAGTAGTGCCTCATTCAGGACAGAATGGGGACAGGGGTAGAGGCTTCTCCCACCCAAAACTCTTTGAAGCCTCTGAGTCTCCAGACCCTAATCTTGGAATGAGAAAACAGCCAGAAAAACAATTCTGGAGCCCCTCACATATGTGAGAACCCTGTGTTGAATCCCACTAGTCCAGTGCAAGAGTACAAGATCAGTCAATGAGGCAGGCAAAAAACATGGTCAAACAGTTCATGGTCAGTTCCAGATCAGGCAGAGGTATGTACAGAATCAGCAGACAGAAGCGTGGTCGAATAACAAGCCAGAGTCAGTTACAGAGTAGGCAGTGGCATAAGGGGTGTGAAGGTGTCTGAAGGCAGGAACTGAGGATTATGTTTACCATACTTCACTAATAATTTATTGAAGTATGGTAACGGCAAAAACATTCACCTATGCAGAGGCCTGGTTGGGAAGGACATTGTGCACAATAATAAGATGTGTCTCTTCTGACTCCTGCTCTGGTACACACCTTACATTTTTTTGACGTCGTTGGCCTGTTAGTTGGGGAGGGATTTTATAAGGAAGTTGGCGCTCTGAGAGTCGACTAAGAAGATTTGATTGGATATTAGCTGGTGAGCTGTTCGGGAATAAAAGGACAGTGAAAACTTCCTCCTGGTAGCCAAGGAAGCATTTGGGGTTTTGGGTGGAGTTGCAGTAAATGACATATGAGTTGTATATGGCCAATTGAAAAAAATGAATTGTGACTTTTTTGTACCAATGGTATGTCATTCTTGTGGCAAGGTATGGTTCCAGCATTTGGTCATTGAAGTCGACTCCCCCCATGAACAAATTATATTCATAGATGCATTTTGTTTTTTGTATGGGGCCATTCCTTCTGGGGATTTCCACAAAGGTATTATTGTGGATCGAAGACCACATGTAGACATCTCTTTTGTCCCTCCACTTCACTGCCAAAATCTCCTTGTTTCGCAGACTTGCTGTTTCTCCTTTTCTCAACTTCTTATTGACAAGACTTTGAGGAAAGCCCTTCCGGTTCTTTTTTACGGTGCCACATGCTGGCGTCTTCTTCCGGTGAAGGTTGTGGAACAGGGGCAGAAATGTGTAGAAGTTGTCTTCGTATAAATGGTAGTCTTTCTCCAGTAGGGGGTATATGAGGTCCCAAACAATTTTCCCGCCTGATCCCAAGTAGTCTGAGCCATTAGGGGGTTGCAGCTGAGTGTCCTTCCCTTCGTACACTTTGAAGGCATATATGTACCCTGTGACTCGGTCACATAATTTGTATACCTTCACCCCATAGCAGGCCTTTTGCTGGGAATAAATTGTTTGATTTCAAACCTGCCAGTAAATTTAACAAGGGACTCATCCACACATATGTGTTGGTCCGGGGTAAACATCTGGGGGAATACTTCAGAAAAATTATTTAGAAGTGGCCGAATTTTTAAAAGCCTGTCATAATTTGGGTAATTTCGGGGGGGGGGGGGGGCACTGGGTATTATCATTGAAATGGAGGAACCTCATTATCATTTGGTATCTGGTTCTGGGCATTACCTTAGAGAAGATTGGCATGTGGTGGATGGGGGGTTGACCAATAGGAATTCAAAGTGTTTTTTTTTTTTGGTGAGTCCCATACAAAATGTGAGGCCTAAAAAAACTCCTCCACCATTAGGTCTCACTCGTAGGGACAGGCATAATAGGACGTTGGATTATTTAAAAGAAACTGCTGTGCATAAAGGTTGCACTGGGCCACAATTGTTGATAGCAGGTCCTCTGTAAAAACTAAATCAAAAAAATTGATTGGGGAAAAATTCTCTGTGTCTACCTAGACTCCTGGCTGGGCAGTGAAAGGGGGAATGTTGGCTTCTCCTGAATTAGGAGCTAGCCACAAGGGGTTCTGAAGGGCATAGGAAAGGCTGGCATGGGTCCTTGGCCTTTCTTGCCGAGGTTCTGCAGTGCTGGTGGATGGCACTGCGGTGCTGGTGGATGGAACTGCCTCCTCACCAGAACGCCTTTGTTTGGCAGGCCGAATATCTTCCTCCTCTGAATCACTCAGTGTTCCACTACTGAGTACTGGCTCATAATTTCTGTCCGACTCAGAATCTGAGTTTAAAAGGGAATCAAAAAAAGAGAGCTCCCCATTGCTCTCCTCGGTCTGGGAAAGTATTTGGTATGCCTCCTCGGCGGAAAAGCATCTTTTGGACATGGTTGCTGGTGGTGATGTGACTACACAGGTGTGTGCTAAGCCTGCACTGATGGGCACTGATGATGCGGCACTGATGAGCACAGATGGGCACTGAGGTGGCACTGATGATGTGGAACAGATGGGCACTGATGAGGCGGCACTGATGAGGTGGCACTGATGAGGCGGCACAGGTGGGCCCAGATGAGGTGGCACAGGTGGACCCGGATGAGGTGGCACATGTGGGCACTGATCACCGATAGCAGATTGGCACAGGTGGGCACTGTACTGATGGGGCACTGTAATATTTTTTATTCACTCACAGATCACTGTCAGAAGCTCTCTCTCCTCACATGCAGTCTCTGTGAGAGCCGGAAATGAGAGATGATCTCATATGTTTACATTTTAGATCATCTCTCATTGGCAACGCTGATCGCGCTGTAAATGGCCACTGTGATTGGCCATTTACAGCGATCTGTGATTGGCTGTGTCCAAGGGACACGGCCAGCACAGAATTTCCCTGATGCGCGCTCGTGAGCACGCACGGGGAGTGAGGAAAGGGGAGGCCATCATATGACGGCCTCCCGGAAATTGAGGTCCACGCTGTTGCCGTCATTAAGTCAGTCTCTTTACATTGAAGTTTAGCCACCCAGGTTTAATTTCAGCTCTTTTATGTTTGTTATTATACAAAAGGAGTGCAGCGCAAAATTAGGGCTCATTAAAACATTTCATATATAATAAAAGGTCCATATAAATCCAAAAGCAGAAGGTGGACTAACAGTCCCAGCAAGCAAAGAGTCCCAGTGAGAAATTTAAATGCAAGGGTGACTTTCCCTCCACCTCCAGCACACTCGCTTCTCTCACCTCTAGGAGTGTATCACTGAGCTAACAGATGGTCAACAACACATGTCCCATAAGGATATAATCTCCAAACAGAATCCAGATCCACCGTTCGATATCCCAGTGGTAAATATTAAGAGAGAAGCAGAATCTAAGTGCACACTGATGATTTTCTTTTAAAACAGCTTTATTTAACAAACAAATGGCTACTCACATGGGCTTCAAAGAAACAGCGCAAATAGGAGCAGACACCTTAAGCATGGAGGACCAGGATGACAGCGGGTGACATCAGAACATGGCTCCTTTCCCCATACACATTACATTCACACAAACTTCCTCAGCGGGGAGCCAACTAGCGTCACCTGTTCATTTAAATACACAGCATGATCCTCACGTATGGTTGCCACCTCATCCCTTTAAACCCGAACACATATTAATTACACAGGTTCTGTGACTGATTAAAGTTGTAATTAAACTCACTTGGTGCCTTATCTGCATTTAATTAGCCTCAGAACCTGTGTAATTCAAAGGTGTTCGGGTTTAAAGGGATGAGGTGGCAACTCTATCCTCACGTGACACAGATAGATGCATGAAGCCACTCCCTCTACAGGAAGAACAACACCAAACCTGACCTGCAGTAAATCCACAGACAGGAAGTAGCAATCTTACATTGCCAACTAGACTAAAGACAGTAAACACTGACATATTGTGGCCAAAAAAAGGAATCACATACATCAATCAATAGAAGAAATACAATATTGGAAAAAAAAAAAACGCTTTCATCCTGCATATCCATTAACACACAATAAACCCAAGACCTCTGAAAATATACAATGGAAAAAATGTAAATATATATTCTTATAAATATAATAATTAAAAAAACCCTTACCATTTTCATAAAAGGTTAATTTTCTTCATTAAAAACATTATGGACCAGAAGGGGACAAATTATCTATCAGAAATGAAACAGTTTAGGTCAAACTCGACATTTAACCCATCTGGCTTTAGAACCTTAACCTCAAAAATCCAGAAGGATTCTCTTTGGCTAAGTCAACGAATATAATTACCCCCCTCCAATGTCTGTCGACCTTTTCCAGACCACAAAACTTAAGACCCCTGGGGTCCCTGTCATGACAAACTCTAAAATGTTTGGAAACACTATGGGACCTTAGTCCCTTTTTAATATTGTTTACATACTCCCCAATGCATACACTCAGGGGTGAAGAAGTCCTACCAATATATTGGAGTCCAGAATTGCACTCCAGCATATATATGACACCCTGAGTGTTACATGTAATCAAATTCTTAATCTGGTATGTCAGATTGGTAAAAAAAGAAGTGAACTCTTTAAGTTTTTTGATGTTACACTGTTATGGAATTATTTCTGATTGGGACTTTAAAAACAGAAGTTAAAACTGCAGCTGCAGGAACAGATTCACAGGACGCAATCACTGTGTTTAAAATGTCCGTTCAATGCCAGAATTTATTATTACATGTTATTTTATACATAGATAATAAAGGAGTGGTGTGAAATGTTATTAAAAAAACAACAAATAGAATATGTTATTAAAAGCTAACAAATAGAAATATATTATTAAAAGCTAGCGAATAGAACAATTGCAAAAGTAAAACCTTGAGAGGGGAGGGGGAAGTAGAGACAGAGAGAGCTTCTAGCAGAGGATGTGTCTGTGTGTTAGGTGAAGGTTTCAGAACACATTTCAACAGTGCGAACAAAATGGAGTCTCTTGTGCTTAAATGAACAATATACTGAATGTCCATGTCGTTTCCCTCCTTTTGTTTATTTGACACCATTCTTCTCCACATTACATTCAGCCATTTGCTGGTAACTTCTGTTACATTGGCGCAGAGAGACGGCGTCCTGTTCAGCTTTCTCCTAGTTTTCTCACAATTATGGGTTCATCAGGGCTGGTGGACCATCTGTTGATACAGTGGGTAGTCACACAGAGGCACAGCCTGATGAGGAAGTAAATAACAAATATGTGAAATAGGAACATCACAATGTAAGCGCCTAGTTTCTGTAACCATGTTGCTATGTCATATAAAAAGTCACCAAAACCTCCTAAACCCTTAAAGGGCTTCCATCCATCTTTAGCAATATCTCTGGCCTTATTCTGTAGTTCTCTTATCTTAGCAAGATACCCTTCAATAATGTCCTCAGTATCAGAAATGTATATACAACAGTCAGTGTGAAATACCTTACACATCCCACCTTGAGCTGCAGTGAGATAGTTTAGCGTTAATCTGTGCTCTAATAAGACTTTTTTTTAAGCTGAGCCATTTCTTCACTTAATAAACCTATATCAGTGGTAGTGAGGTTAAAAATGTCATCTACAATTCTAGTGTAATTATTTATTATTTTCATTGCTTCAATTCCCCATCTTGTGCAAGAAGGCAACCATGACCAAGGGTATTCTGCACTTTGATCTGGTCGCAGTGTATCTTTGCGAACAGCTAAAGCAAACCAATATAACATGTACCTGTAACATTAGTAGGAAGCCAGGCATAAGCTTTATTTCCACACATATAATATAACCCTCTACGTATGGATGGTATGCCTGCTCCTAAAAAACTGGAAGCAATAACATGGAATCTCAGGAAACCGATATTTTCACATATTGGGAACTGTGAGCAATTTGTACTATAAAGGGTTCTATTTAGTTCTGGATCTGGGATATAATAATATTGACCATAGTTTCCTCCATAAACTGTAATTTTTGCTCCGGTGCAATCTGCAACTGTGTACATTTAGTGTTAAACGGACATGTAATGTTTAAACAAATCTGTGGAGTGTCTATCTGTTGTGAAACCATCAAAGTTACTGATCTGTGCTCATTGGTTGAGGAGACTATGTATGAGCTGTTTAGATCAGTGAATTTGAGAGGCATTGCTACCATGGGTATTGTTCCTGTTTGGGGATGTAAGTGAGAACACACCCAGCAGTTACTAGCGTTGCTATGGGTTTCATACAATTTTTACATTAGGATGAAAGGGTTATTTTTCCATGTCTCAGTTCTCACAACAACAAAAAGAAAAGAAACATCATCATAATTTTTTCAAAGGATATCATCACTTCAGGATTTTCTTTTAGTGACGGGCATGAATCCAGGTGGGCTTTCCTTCCAACTTGACAGCGGAACCCATTGTCAAAAGCACCAAATGTGGTTCATAAAATTTTGGTTCTAGTGGCTTTCTGACGTGTCGCTTGACCACCACCCAGTCACCTGTGAATACCTGAAACAGAATCTGGGTCTGGGATAGATTTATAAACACCTTCATGTATTTTATTCAATGTTCTTTGCAAAATCTGAACATATTCTAACAGACTAGAGTGAGAAGCCTGCAACTGTTGGGGAAAATATAGCTCTGTTTTGGGTGGCCCTCCAACTAAAATTTCATAGGGGGACAGCCCATGTGGTTGTTTACGGGTAGTTCATACAGAATATAGAGATCCAAAAAATGTAGCGCTATTACATGTGCAAGAGTGTATGTATATCACAGCACTCCAAAAAACAATGAATAAACCATGTGGTAAATGGTGGTGCTGGAAATGACTCCAGTAAAAACGAAATAATATAATAAAACAAGTTCATAAGGTGATAACATCAAACAGTATGTCCTTCTGGTCGACTCAATGTAAACAAACTGGAAACATAGGCTTGACTGATGTCGCTGTGAGGCGTAAATACTCTTACCGGAAACGTTGGATGTGGGTACCATACAGCATCCACATCAGACAGGCTTAGAGATGAAACGTCTTGCATCTAGAGGAAGCCACCGCAAGCTGGAACTCGGACGATTTCCGGGACCGGGCACTGGATCAGTCGGCAAAGGCTAGGTATGCTCAGCATTCGATCATCCGATGGTCACAAGAATGATCATAGAAACCGGGGAAAATGGGATAAAAAATGGAGACCACTCCAATGGTGCAGGTCAAATGGACATAAATTTATTCACATATGCATGTGAAACATAAAAAATGAATAAAATCTCGAGAAAATATAAAAAGAATAATTCGGCAATATGAGGGACGTAAGATAGCAAGCCCGACGCGTTTCGACTAAAGTCTTCCACAGGAGATATGCCCCTGTGGAAGACTTTAGTCGAAACGCGTCGGGCTTGCTATCTTACGCCCCTCATTTTGCCGAATTATTCTTTTTATATTTTCTCGAGATTTTATTCATTTTTTATGTTTCACATGCATATGTGAATAAATTTATGTCCATTTGACCTGCACCATTGGAGTGGTCTCCATTTTTTATCCCATTTTCCCCGGTTTCTATGATCATTCTTGTGACCATCGGATGATCGAATGCTGAGCATACCTAGCCTTTGCCGACTGATCCAGTGCCCGGTCCCGGAAATCGTCCGAGTTCCAGCTTGCGGTGGCTTCCTCTAGATGCAAGACGTTTCATCTCTAAGCCTGTCTGATGTGGATGCTGTATGGTACCCACATCCAACGTTTCCGGTAAGAGTATTTACGCCTCACAGCGACATCAGTCAAGCCTATGTTTCCAGTTTGTTTACATTGAGTCGACCAGAAGGACATACTGTTTG
The DNA here is from genome assembly GCA_028564925.1 of Lithobates sylvaticus. Classification (NCBI taxonomy): domain Eukaryota; kingdom Metazoa; phylum Chordata; class Amphibia; order Anura; family Ranidae; genus Lithobates; species Lithobates sylvaticus. The sequence goes on from CM053030.1 coordinate 248,229,307, forward strand.
ATGTTATCACCTTATGAACTTGTTTTATTATATTATTTCGTTTTTACTGGAGTCATTTCCAGCACCACCATTTACCACATGGTTTATTCATTGTTTTTTGGAGTGCTGTGATATACATACACTCTTGCACATGTAATAGCGCTACATTTTTTGGATCTGTATGTTACTTTGACTTTGTTTGTTTTGTTTGTTGGCAGCTTTTGCATTGTTTAAATTGATTAGCGCGGTTTTTTCCCCAATCCATACAGAATATAGGGCCAATGGCAAAGCTTCCACCCATACTTTTCCTGTATCTGCTTTAATTTTTGCACATCTGTTTTTCAAAATTCCATTAAGTCTCTCAACTTTACCACTACTTTGGTGATGATAAGGTGTATGGAAAGCTTGCTGTATGTGAAGGGGTTCCATTACCTCCTCTATTACTTCCCCAGTGAAATGGGTTCCTCTGTCACTCTCAATAGTTTCAGGAACTCCATATCTACAAACTATTTCATTCAAAATTCTCTTTGCTGTTGTATTTGCATTTGCTTTAGCTACCGGCCAGCACTCAGGCCAACCTGAAAACATTGCAACACATGCTAGAGCCTACTCATAGGTGCCTATTCTGGGCATCTGACTGTAGTCTATTTGAATTCTTTGGAAAGGGAAATATGGCTTAAGAAAATGCTTTTGGAGAATATGGACTGCATTGTACAGAGCACACGTGAGACATGAATATAGTTGAATGTAATTATTCTGTGATCACTGGATCCCAAGTTGTCCCTTATTTCCCCATCTGCAATCAGATCTGTGTCATTTGTAATGATTAGGTCTAGCAATGCATAATTTCTAGTCGGGGTATACACCAATTTACACATGGCGTTGCCCTGTAAGATTTAAGAAATGATGGGCCCTAAATGAGTGAGTTGTTCCTACTGCCCATTCAATATCTGGATAGTTGAAGTCTCCCACTATGATGACATTTCCCTGCCTCGCCACCATTTATACCTGCGACAGGAGATCCAACTCCTTCTTGTCTTTAAGGTTAGAGGGCCTGTAGCTTACCCCCCACTATTATTTTCCCAGTTGTTTCTTCTCTTTAAAGTTACACCCATAGGGACTCCACCTCTCTCCTTGCAATGTCATCCCTCACGTTCACCAGTAAATAATTTTTGATATACAGACACAGCCCTCCCCCTCTTCTACCATCCCTGTCCCTCCAATTCAAAGAATACCCATGGATAGTTGCCAGCCAGTCGTGTGAGCTGTCAAACCAAGTTTCTGATATTTCCACAAAGTCAAACTCCTCCTTGTGTATCAGCAGCTCCAGTTCCTCCATTTTGTTAGCTAGGCTCCTGGAATTTGTGTACATGCCTCTTAGTTATGTATGGCTACATATTTGTTGTTCTGTGGCTTTTGTTTTGCCAACCCACTAACCAAGGGGTTTAGGTATTATGATTATAGCACCTTCTGATCTGACCTTCGCTCACTGCTGGCTATTGCTTCCTCTGATCCCTCCCCCACACCACCTAGTTTAAAAGCCCCTCCAGCTTTTTGGCCATCTTCTCCTCCAACAGAGCTGCACATTCTCCATTAAGGTGCTGTTGGTCCCTACTATAGAGCCGGTAGCTGACTGAGATATAAGAGCAATTCTCCAGGAACCCGGAATCCTTTTCGTCCACCAATTCCCCAGCCACTTGTTAAGTTCCCTGAGCTCCTGCTGACTTTCTAGTGTGGCTTGAGGTGCAGGCAGTATCTATGAGAATACCCCCATGGAGGTCCTTTTCTTCTATACAGCCCCTAAGTTTGTGAAATTATTTTTTAGGATGCTCACCTTCCTCTAACCTTGTCAGTGGTACCAATGTGTACCAGGAGAGCTTGGTCTTCCCCAGCCCCACCCAAAAATCTATCCATTCAATCCGCAATGTGCCGAACCTGAGCACCTGGTAAACAACAGTTTGGTGATCACGGGCTTTGTGACAGATTTCTTTGTGCTTTCTGTCCTAATAACTGAGTCACCTGCTATCAGTACCTGCCTAACCTTGCCTGGATCATTGCCCCCCTCCTTACCAGAGCAGTCATTTCTATAGTCAGCTAGGGGAGGGAGGCTGCTCCAGCAGTGCCACTCCTGAGCTGATATCCCCAACATTATGCAACTTCCACCCAATGCTCTTAAAGGAGACTTTTTTTTTTTTGCATTTTTGTGTAAATATGAGTTCTGAAGTCTTTTTGACCCCAGATCTCATATTTAGGAGGTCCTGTTATGCTTTTTTTCTATTACGAGGGATGTTTACATTCCTTGTCATAGGAATAAAAGTGACTCAAAAATATTTTTTTAAAGAACAGTGTCAACAAAAAAAGTAAAATAAATACGAAAAAAAAAGTAAAGTGTCCCATCCCGCCGAGCTTGCGCACAGAAGCGAATGCATAGGTGAGTATCGCCCGCATATGAAAATGGTGTTCAAACAACACATGTGAGGTATCACCACGATAGTTAGAGCAAGAGCAATAATTCTAGCCCTAGATATCCTCTAACTAAAAACTGGTAACCTGTAGAAATTTTGAACCGTTGCCTATGGAGATTTTTAAGGGTAAACCTTTGTAACCCTTCCACGAGCAGGCGCAGCTTTGAAGCGTGACACGTTGGGTATCAATTTACTTGGCATAACATTATCTTTCACAATATAAATAGAAATTGGGCTAACTTCACTGTCTTCAAATTCAAAATTCAAAAAAGTGTATTTTTTCCAAGAAAAGTGCGCTTGTAAGACCGCTGCGCAATTACGGTGTGACATAATGTTGCAACAATGTCCATTTTATTCTCTAGGGTGTTAGAAAAAAATATATAATGTTTGAGGGTTTTAAGTAATTTATCTAGCAAAAAAAAGGATTTTAACTTGTAAACACTGAGTCTGAAAAATAGGCCCGGTCCTTAAGTGGTTAAAGAGGAGCTTATGTAAGGCCTTTTCCAGACACTGGTAGGTTACATTCTCATAGAAAAGCTAATTTTGAGGCTTCTGTTGGTCAAGAGAGAAGCGGTCTAGAAGGGGGCCGCCTCAGTTATGCATTTCAATTTTTTTTAGTCCTCTTCACACAGAGGACTGTCAGCATCCACATCCCATCAGCAGCATCTGCATTATATGGTGGTAGATTATCTAGGAGCTAAAACAGACATGGAGAGCTTTCCAGTTGAGGATCCACTGGGATACTGGGTCGTGAGAATAGACTACTGGCCAGTACTTGCCCAGTTTGCAATTGAGCTGCAGGGCTGCCCTGCGTCCAGCATGCTTTCTGAGCAAGCATTCAGTACTGCCAGAGGTTTTGCGATAGATAAAAGTGCAAGTCTGTCCACAGAATCCGTTGACCGGCTGCCATTTATCAAAATGCATAATTCCTGGGTAATGTTTTCTGGATCTGGAATCTGTGCAAGACTGTCTATGCTGCCTAGCTTTGTGGGTGTTCATTTGATCTGGAAGAAATGTTTGGTTTTGCTTTCATCAAGAGTACCTCTATAGGTTTAAGGTGCAAAGGCACCACCAACACCCAAAGCCCAATTTTTCTTCAACGGTTACTTCTATCCAAAGTCTGTGAAACAGACACCAAAATTTATCTAAGTGCACTAAATTGTGGCCTCATCAAACAGACTAGCCCCCCAAGCCATTGTTTAGAAAATAAAGAAGGCTTGCAGGGAAAATGTCATTTTTTGGGCTTTATAAATGTTATTTTTGTTGCAGCAAGTTCTATACATTGTAAAAGTGTGCCACATTACAGACAGACTAAGGGGATCAAATTGCAAACAGCGAAATCTGTGCTTCTACCAATATAACATACTGATAATGGAGCTTACAGGTGTTTGATCCACAGTCGTTTAGCTAGTAGATTTAGAGTAGAAAATCCACAAAGATGATCCGCACCCCAGTTGTTGCTCTTAAGAAATCTATGACTGCTGGAGCTGAGGGACTCTCCTAGCTGCCAGAGGAAGAACTCCTCCAGTGAGAGTGGGGGGGGGGAGCAAGGGGAAAGGATAGACAGATTCTGGTGGTAGGGGACTCAATTCTTAGAAGGACAGAGAGGACAACTGTGACAAAGACCTGAAGCGACGAACTGTATGCTGTCTACCGGGCGCTCGGGTTAGGCACATCATGGATCTGGTGGGCAGATTACTGGGAGGGGCTGGGGAAGACCTGGCTGTCATGGTGCACATTGGCACCAATGACAATGTCAGAGGCAGATGGAGTGTCCTAAAGAACGATTTTAGGGACTTGGGAGCTAAATTGAGAAAAAGGACCTCCAAGGGTACCTCAAACCACACTAGAAAGGCAGAGGGAGATTAGAGAAGTAAATGAGTGGCTGAGGAGCTGGTGTAGTAAGAAGGGGTTTGGGTTCCTGGAGGACTGGGCCGACAGGGGATAGGGTCCAGAGACAGAGATAGTAAGCACAGAACATAGTCCAGAGGGTAGTATTGGGGGCATTACTGGTAGGTTGACTAAAGCAAATAAACCCAAGGTAAGTATAGTAATAAGTCCTAGTTGCAATCTCGGAACACCCAATAAGAGCATAGTATGCGACTGGTCGAAACTACGTGGCATGTTCACCAATGCCAGGAGCCTGGCGGAAAAAAATGGGTGAACTAGATATACTGTTGTAGGAGGAGGATTTGGATTTTGGACACCTGGTTACAAAGGATGGGGAGATGGCGAAGGTCTTGAATGTATTCTTCTCCTCAGGCTTCACAAGGGAATCGGGGGGCTTCAGTAACCAAAACTGCAGTGTTTATCCTCGTGACACATCACAGGAAGCACCCTCATGGCTAACAGAGGACAAAATTAGAATTAGACTTGGGAAACTTAACATTAATAAATCATCGGGATCGGATGGCTTGCACCCGAGGGTACTTAGGGAACTCAGTCAAGTAATTGCCAGACCATTGTTCCTAATTTTTACTGACAGTCTACTGACTGGAATGGTACCAGCAGATTGGAGAAAAGCCAATGTAGCACCAATATTTAAAAAGGGCCAAAAATACATCCCTTGGAATTACAGACCAGTTAGCCTAACATCAATAGTATGCAAGCTCTTGGAGGGGATGATAAGGGAATATATACAAGATTTTAGTAATGAAAACTGTATCATTAGCAGTAATCCAGCATGGATTCATGAAGAATCGTTCTTGCCAAACCAATCTATTAACCTTCTATGAGGAGGTGAGTTGCCATCTAGATAAAGGAATGCCCGTAGATGTGGTGTATCTGGATTTTGCAAAAGCATTTGACACAGTTCCCTATAAACGTTTACTGTACAAAATAAGGTCCATTGGCATGGACCATAGGGTGAGTACATGAATTGAAAACTGGCTACAAGGGTGAGTTCAGAGGGTGGTGATAAATGAGGAATACTTGGAATGGTCAGGGGTGGGTAGAGGGTTCTGTGCTGGGACCAATCCTATTTTATTTGTTCATAAATGACCTGGAGGATGGGGTTAATAGTTAAATCTCTGTATTTGCAGACAATACTAAGCTAAGCAGGACAATAATTTCTCCGCAGGATGTGGAAACCTTGCAAGAAGATCTGAACAAATTAATAGGGCGGGCAACTACATTGCAAATTAGGTTTAATGTAGAAAAATGTAAAATAATGCATTTGGGTAGCAAAAATATGAATGCAATCTATACACTAGGGGAGAACCTCTGGGGGAATCTAGGATGGTAAAGGACCTGGGGGTCCTAGTAGAGGATAGGCTCAGCAATGGCATGCAATGCCAAGCTGCTGCTAAAAAAGCAAACAGAATATTGACATGCATTAAAAAAGGAATAATTCTCCCACTCCCACTTCTCTGGTCTGGCTACACCTGGAGTATGCTGTTGAGTTCTGGGCACCAGTCCTCAGGAAGGATATACTGAAAATGGAGCTTGTACAAAGAAGAGCAACAAAGCTAATAAAGGGTCTGGAGGATATTAGTTATGAAGAAAGGTTGCGAGCACTGAACTTATTCTCTCTGGAGAAGAGACGCTTGAGAGGGGATAAGATTTTAATTTACAAATACCGTACTGGTGACCCCACAATAGGGATAAAACTTTCTTGCGGAAGGGAATTTAACAAGACACATGGCCACTCATTAAAATTAGAAGAAAAGAGGTTTAACCTTAAACTAGGTAGAAGGTTTTTTACTGTAAGAGCGGCAAGGATGTGGAATTCCCTTCCACAGACGGTGGTCTCAGCGGGGGGGGGGGGGGGGCATCGATAGTTTAAAAAAAAACTATTAGATAAGCACCTGAACGACCACAACATACAGGGATTTACAATGTAATACTGACTTATAATCACACACATAGGTTGGACATCATGAGGTTTTTTCAACCTCCCCTACTATGTAACTCTGTAAGGGGACCCCTCAGGCACTATATTTAAAGGATTTTTTCATTTTTATTGTTCACATCAGTTAATAACTGCTCATTTAAAAATTATCTTTTTTACAAACTTTTTTTCATTGATGCATGTCCCCCAGGGCAGTACTCGACCCTCATACCCTTTGTGGGCCCAATAACTTGCATATAAGCCTTCAAAATGGGCATTTTTGATTTAATTATGGATCTGAAAGACATCAATAGGATTTGTTGTTCTACTCAAAAACTTTTGCGATGTTCGTAAGTTCTGGTGTGATTAGCCCATTTCTAGTTGTTACTCTCCAGTTTAAATGTGGTGGTGAAGTATTAGAACTTTTTTCAGATTTTTCTTATTGTTCATGTCATCAATAAAGCAATATCTACTATATCTATTGTGTCTGTGACTTGGACAGAAAGTGGGGGGAAAAACAACAAAAACAATGTATCAAGGGTTTTACCTTCCTTACTAAAAAAAATATTTAATAGCTCTCTGTGTCCTGTCAAGAAACCAGAATATAAAGGAAAATATATTTTTCTGGACTGTGTGCATGAATATTTCTCCAGTGCCTAAATATGCGATACACAAAAAAAAATCTAGGGTTCCCTTAGGTTTTGATTTTGGAGAAAAAGATAAAATATTCAGCTTTATTAAGTAATTGACAATAGACAGTCTTGCTGACATTTTGTAATGTTTTTACCCAGAGACCTGGCAAAAAATAAATAGTAAATCCCCTATTAATTGTAAAAGAAGACTATAAATACTTTCCCAGGGCTAAAGCCACCAAACGCTATTACGTTCATGAGTTTTTGTCCTCCTAAAGTCAGCTGGAAAATTCTTGAGCGTTTCAATTTTCTGTGTCCTACAAATCTCATTGATTTATTTTCTGACTCCCATGTCATTACTATACTATACTGTTACATAAAAGTCAGAGGAAGGAACCAATGAACACTATAGGGGACCAAAGAGATTGACACTCCTGGCAGTGTTGGGTTCCAAGCAGATTTCAGAGGATGAGAACTCATGAACAAAGCAGTATTTGGTTGCACTGGCACAGGAAAATGTGAGTATGTACAGTCTTCTTTTACAGGTAACAGGGGTTTTACTATCTATTTTTTAAGACAAGGTTGCTTTAACAAAAACATAGTCCTTTAGCATCTAAACATTCTAGCTCTTTCTCCAAGCTTTGTATGAAATAATATGCACAAAACATTCTCACTTAACCTTTAAAAACACCTCTAAATGCATTTCTTGACTTAGGCCGCGTACACACGAAGGGACAATCCCGCGGGATTATCCTCTGGACTGAAGTCCAGCGGATAATCCCCTCGTGTGTGGGCGCCGGCGGACTTTTTGGCGCCAAAGTACGGCGGACTAAAGTTTCAGGTTTTGTTTTCAAATTATCCGCTGGACTTGGAAGTCCAGCGGACAATCCCGCCGTTAGTGGGCAAGTCCGCGGGACTTTTGAAATGAACGGACTTGCCGCTCATCGGCAAGTCCGTTCATTTAGCACGTGACTTCAGGTTACGTAGCTAGCGTAGGCAGTAAATGCCGCCGCGCTAGCTCCGCAAGCTGGCATGGATTTAAAGGGAATCCCCACGCCGAAAAAACGGCGTGGGGGTTCCCCCCAAATCCATGTCAGACCCTCATCCGAGCACGCAGCCTGGCAGGCCAGGAAAGGGGTGGGGACGAACGAGCGCCCCCCCCCTCCTGAGCCGTACCAGGCCGCGTGCCCTCAACATGGGGGGTGCCCTGGGGAAAGGGGGGCCGTGCGGCCCTCCCACCCCAAAGCACCTTGTCCCCATGTTGATGAGGACAAGGGCCTCTTCCCGACAACCCTGGCCGTTGGTTGTCGGGGTCTGCGGGCGGGGGCTTATCGGAATCTGGGAGCCCCCTTTAATAAGGGGGCCCCCAGATACCGGCCCCCCACCCTATGTGAATGAGTATGGGGTACGATGTACCCCTACCCATTCACCTAAGGTGTAAAATGTAAAGTAAAAAAAAACACCCACACTTTTGAAAAAATACTTTATTGCACTGCTCCGGGGGTCTTCTTCCGTCTTGGGGGTCTTCTCGCCGGACTCCCCCGCCATTTACCAAGCTCTTTTACCGAGCGAGGGGAGTCCGGCTACCTTCTTCGTCGTCGCCGCCGTCTGGGGGTCTCGATCCGCCTTCGGGGGTCTTCTTCCGTCTTGGGGGTCTTCTCGCCGGACTCCTCCCCTCTCTTCTGCTCTTTTACCTAGCTCTTTCACGAGGGGAGGAGTCCGGCTACCTTCTTCGTCGTCGCCGCCGTCGTCTGGGGGTCTCGATCCGCCTTCGGGGGTCTTCCGGGGGTCTCTTCTGTTCTTGCGGCGGTCGTCGTCTTCCGCGCCGCCGGCGCCTTGTCCTTCTTCTTCTTGTCCTTCTTGTTCTTCTTCTTCTTCCGATGTTGACCCGTCGCTGTCTCTGCCCGGAATGCCTGTGCCGATCTGCGCTCGGACTTATATAGGGACATGGGGGACAGGGTCACATGCACATGTCACATGGTGACCCCGCCCCCTTGTGTTGTCACAGTCCCGGAGGATGCTGGGACTGTGACATCGCAAGGGGGCGGGGTCACCATGTGACATGAACATGTGACCCTGTCCCCCATGTCCCTATATAAGTCCGAGCGCAGATCGGCACAGGCATTCCGGGCAGAGACAGCGACGGGTCAACATCGGAAGAAGAAGAAGAACAAGAAGGACAAGAAGAAGAAGGACAAGGCGCCGGCGGCGCGGAAGACGACGACCGCCGCAAGAACAGAAGAGACCCCCGGAAGACCCCCGAAGGCGGATCGAGACCCCCAGACGACGGCGGCGACGACGAAGAAGGTAGCCGGACTCCTCCCCTCGTGAAAGAGCTAGGTAAAAGAGCAGAAGAGAGGGGAGGAGTCCGGCGAGAAGACCCCCAAGACGGAAGAAGACCCCCGAAGGCGGATCGAGACCCCCAGACGGCGGCGACGACGAAGAAGGTAGCCGGACTCCCCTCGCTCGGTAAAAGAGCTTGGTAAATGGCGGGGGAGTCCGGCGAGAAGACCCCCAAGACGGAAGAAGACCCCCGGAGCAGTGCAATAAAGTATTTTTTCAAAAGTGTGGGTGTTTTTTTTTACTTTACATTTTACACCTTAGGTGAATGGGTAGGGGTACATCGTACCCCATACTCATTCACATAGGGTGGGGGGCCGGTATCTGGGGGCCCCCTTATTAAAGGGGGCTCCCAGATTCCGATAAGCCCCCGCCCGCAGACCCTGACAACCAACGGCCAGGGTTGTCGGGAAGAGGCCCTTGTCCTCATCAACATGGGGACAAGGTGCTTTGGGGTGGGGGGGCCGCACGGCCCCCCTTTCCCCAGGGCACCCCCCATGTTGAGGGCACGCGGCCTGGTACGGCTCAGGAGGGGGGGGGCGCTCGTTCGTCCCCACCCCTTTCCTGGCCTGCCAGGCTGCGTGCTCGGATGAGGGTCTGACATGGATTTGGGGGGAACCCCCACACCGTTTTTTCGGCGTGGGGATTCCCTTTAAATCCATGCCAGCTTGCGGAGCTAGCGCGGCGGCATTTACTGCCTACGCTAGCTACGTAACCTGAAGTTACGTTCGAAATGAACGGACTGCTCCGTGTGTGGGCAAGTCCGTTCATTTTCAAAAGTCCCGCGGACTTTTGGCCGGCGGATTATCCGCTGGACAAGTCCGTGCGTGTGTGGGCAAGTCCACACCCTCGGAAAGTCCAGCGGACCTAGCCGGAAAGTCCAGCGGATTGTCCGCTGGACTTAGGTCCGCCGGGAAAAGTCCGTACGTGTGTACGAGGCATTAGTATTACTGCATCACTAAACACAATTATTTACTCCTGCGGGTCTGATTTTACAACATGCCAGGCATTTGATGCATAGTAGCAATATAAATTACTTTTTGTAGTTGAAAAAGCAATACATTCATTATCAACAAGTACAAACAGTACAAAATAACACTTAATCACAACTTTAAAACTACTACTATATCCTAATCTTTTAAAACACTCCCATGAGAAATGTACTGCTTTGGAGATGGTTTACAAAATGTGGAGACATTCCTATGTTTTCCTACTCTGCACATGATATGCTGTTTGAAGTGAACACAGGTTAGCTTCACTGAGAGTAAAAATGTCTGTTTTACTAAATCAACCCCCTGAAATGGTGCTCCAGTAAACTGTACAAGCATATCTAATATTATTTTTATTGGAGCTGTCTACTTTCATGACATCTAAAAAAAAAATTGTTAATGCAGACCTTCATGCAGAAAAAAGAAAATAGCTGAACTCTTACAAGAAAATGTTCAACCTAAGTTTAAGGTGCCTACACCTAAAGGAGCTGATCCAGTGTTGTCCATATAAAAGGGATTTGAGAGTGTAATTTTTTTAGACCATTGTTATCAGAATGGGCATGACTTCCTGGATGTGCTGTGATGTTTAATAGAGGTGGACCACTGCCTGACCAAAGATTTATTTTCCGTCCACCACTCAGCTAAGATCAACTGCATGCATATCTTGCCAGATACTGTATGTAACTTGCTTTATGTACTACAAGTGACAACGGATCCTTCTGGGTAGTATATTTTATACAAGGGGCCATATTAATGTAGCTGTGGCTCTTTCTTTACTTCAGATATCAAGGTATTTTGGGTTTCAACAGTGGTTCCTTTTTTTTTTTTTATTGTTTATTTATAACAGTTTTATATATCATACAAAGTGATAAGAAAATAAGACATGTCAACACAGAGGGGGTATCACATACAGAAATGCAAAGTCTCAAGTGCATGGTATAGTCAAACAGCATAACTTTCTATCTTTATTTAACCGCTTCAGCCCCAGAAGGTTTTGCCCCCTTCCTGACCAGAGCACTTTTTGCGATTCAGCACTGCGTCGCTTTAACTGACAATTGCACGTGCGACATTGGACCCAAACAATTATTTTTTACCACAAATAGAGCTTTCTTTTGGTGGTATTTGATCACCTTTGCAGTTTTAATTTGTTGCTCTATAAACAAAGAAAGAGTGCCAACTTTGAAAAAAATGCTATATTTTTAACTTTTTGCTATAATAAATATCCCCCAAAAATATATAATTTTTTTTTCCCTCAGTTTAGGCAAATATGTATTCTTCAACATATTTTTGGTAAACAAAATTGCAATAAGCGTATATTGATTGGTTTGCGCAAAAGTTATAGCGTCTACAAAAAGGGGATAGTTTTATGTCATTTTTTTTTATTAGTAATGGTGATGATCTGTGATTTTTATTGTGACTGCGACATTATGGCGGACACATCGGACACTTTTGACACAATTTTGGGACCATTGTCATTTATACAGAGATCAGTACTATAAAAATGCACTGATTACTGTGTAAATGACACTGGCAGGGAAGGGGTTAAACACTAGGGGGTGATGAAGGGGTTAAGTGTGTCCTAGGGAACTATTATAACTGTAGGGGCTTCAACTCACATGACAGCGATCACTGCTCCCGATGACAGGGAGCAGTGATCTCTGTCATGTCACAAGGCAGAATGGAGAAATGCCTTGTTTACATAGGTACTTCCCAGTTCTGTGGCTCTGTGACATGATCGCCAGGAGACTGGCGGACTCGATGACTCAAATGAGTCAGTTCAGGGGATTATGCAGACTCATCCCATGCCTTACAAATCTTATAAAATTGTGGTAGTGAACCATCAATCAATGCAGTCAAATGTTCCATCCTTCGGATATCTTTCACTGTAGAAGGAAATTGTGAGAGGGTAGGGGGAGATGTGGACAGCCAACATCTAGGTATGACCCGTTTTGCAGCTAGTAAAAGAAGAGACATTAATCTCCCTGAAGCTTTAGAAATGCCTGAAAAAGGAAGACCCAATAGATAGTGCATAGGGTTCAAAGGTATTGGGGTGTTTAATAAATTCTGCAAGAGATTTTGGATCTGGACCCAAAACAAACTGATAGAAGGGCACTCCCAGAAAATATGGAAATGGGTGCCAATAGCCTCATGGCATCTCCAACATAGCTTGGGGGCTTCTGGATTTCCGAGCATGTAGGATGTCTGGGGTTCTATACCAGAAAAGGAGAATCTTAAATGCAGTTTCTCTCTGCACTACACAACGTGAGGTTCTGGAAATGGATTCCCATATTTTCCCCCAATCCATTAAAGAAATAGGTTGCTGTAGAATATGGGACCATTTCTTCATATAACTGTGAGTGGAGTCTGAATAGCTTTGTGTAGAATTTTATATATAGACAATATTAAATGGGGTTCACACGTGCCACCTGGTTAACAGGGTACCGCACTTGAAAAATTCCTGCCTGAGTCCAAGGCAACATCCATTCATAGGATAAACTATCAGGAATATCTGGGTTAAAGAGCACATTTAAAAATGGAGGACATGAAAAGAAAGGGAATACTGAGCAGGAACCATGGTTCCGTTATTTTAATGAGGCAGGAATTAAATTCCTTGGCTTCCTGGTGGATAGAAAACGAGTAAGGCTGACAGCCATTGATAAGGATATTGGAGATGTTAAAGATCAACTGATTCCTTTTAATGCCTTGTCGGAGTACATGTCGCTTTCCACCAGTTTATGAAATCATCTAGAAAAAGAGGAACGTGACCAGAGAAATAAAAAACAGAAAAAATATAATAGAGATGTAAACAATTATAAAAGTAATTTAAATGGCAAAAGAAATTGTCCCCTCCTGTGTATATGGGGGTCTAGTTCCCTTCATGGACTTTTCTGATCCATTTACACAGATTGCAGATAGGAGATTGGTTTATGAACCAAACTGACCTAATAATCCTAGGCCCTCTGGAGGGGGAGATGGTGTCTATACCCCGAGGCAAGGGCCCCATGAGGCACCCTATCGGGGGGACCCAAACCAGGGGAGACATCCCTCCAACTCCAGGGGTAAAGATTCTAAAACCAGGAACAAACAACCCCAATGTGGAGGTATAGAGAACAATATCACAGGGATGGATATGAAAATTCACCAAGGAATTGGTATAACAACAGATCTGGATACAGTGGAGACAATTATGGCCCTCCAAGTACCCCAATTCATACCTATAACCGCTTTGCGTCTTTTTGTGATGAGGGGTCACAAGACATGCATGGAGGTCCATATCCATACATGAATAGAGATGATGAGGAATTATCTATATCTCTGTATAATTATAACCAAAACTACTCTGGTCTATCACAGTATGTAGATTTTCACAGTCCTACAGGGAACCATTCCAGAAGTCCAAAACCAAACAAGGTTCCAGAGGGGGGCGGCGCATACAAAGGAAAAAGAAAAAGGATGCATTAGGCACAGGAATTTTTAATTTAAGTAAATTGGAACTTACTAGTGCAGAGAAATTAGTACTTGATAAAGAACTCAAAGATGTCCCTCCGAGAAAATGTAATACATTTTTTACCTTTATAGATGTACAGAAGTACATTCGCCAGCTTAGTGTACAAATATTTTTTCTCTCACAGCCCCCCACTATCCTGAGAGTAATAGCTCAAGACAACAATGTTCATTCGGGGTTTGTCCAACCCCTCCCTGTTTAATCCCCCTGGCATTATGGCTCCATCACTGAATGTATTTTGGAGTTTGTTCCTCAAGGATCTAGATTCGCTTCCTAATAAGAAAATTTACACTAATCCTACCATCACCAGTGGATTAAAATAACTGTGTGAACGGAAAGATTTGACTATCCACCCCGCCGACAAAGGTGGGGGATTATGGTATTGGACAAAAGAGACTATATCAAAGAGATGAGCAGGATCCTTGATGATCAATCCACATATGGTCTTCTACAAAAAGATCCAACTGTAGATTATAAGAGAGCCCTGGTAGAAATAATTGATGAAGGTTCAGCATTGGGTATCTTGGACAAAAAAAGACAGGGAATTATTGGTACCTCTTGCTCCCAGAATCCCAGTGATTTATTATTTGCCCAAGGTACATACGAACACAGTCAATCCCCCTGGACATCCCAAACAGTACACTCTGTATTTACTGTACTTTTTGCTATTGTTCTTAAATAGTCAATTGCAGTGTTATGCATATATTGACTTTTTATCATAATATTTAATAAATTACGTTTATTACAAATTTGGTTTTGGTTTTGGTTTTGAGCCTATACTTAGTTGCCTTTAAAGTCCCAACCCTCCTTGGGGGACCTTTTTTTACATGGATACATAAATGGCATCCTCCTCCTGTGGAATGGGGACTTAGAGTCCCTCTATGGCTTTATGACTATTTTTAATAGCAATACTAGAGGCATTTCCCTGAGTTACGAGGCTAGTGAGACTGCTATCAATTTTTTAGACTTGGAGATTGCTGTCAATAACCAAAGTGGAGGATTGGAGCTAAAGACTTTTTTGTGGTTTCATTCCGGTCGATAGTTGCCATCATGGTCAATGACTTTCATCTGTACGGTCAATTCCTTTGTTTGCAAAGAAATTGTACCAATTCTGCAGATTTTATACATCAAGCTGATATTTTAATCCTTTGGGATCCCGCTCCTTTATCCTGGTAAAATTTTAAAATGACCAAAATAAAGTTTACTTCCTATAACGTGAAAGGATTGAATATCCCGGAAAAACGGTTTAGACTACTCGCCGAACTGAGAAGATTAAAAACACATATAGCTTTCCTACAGGAAACACATCTTAGTGGGAAAAAAACACCGAATTTGGGAGACTACGGATTCACCAGTGTATACCATGGGACATCCCAGAATTCTAAATCAAATGGAGTGGCCATTTTGGTATCTAAGCAGACCCCATGGAAGGAACTAAAAGTAATAAAGGACGAGGTAGGCCGTCTCTTGATTATGAAAGGCCTAATAGGACAACAAAAGGTTACACTGGTGAATCTGTACCTCCCAAATACTGACCAGATCAACTACCTGGAGACTAGTATTCAGGAAATACAGAGACATAAGGAAGGCCTGCTAATTATGGGTGGAGATTTAAATGTGGTACTAGATCCCCTTATGGATACATCAAGAGGTGCCTCCCATATGACATACACAAAAATAAGAAAGATTAAAAAATTATTATTTGACGAGATGCAACTGGTGGATGCATGGAGGATACTGAATACCCAAGAAAGAGACTACACGTTTTTTTCTGCGAAATATAAGATATATACCCGCATTGACTATGTGTTTGTCTCGCAGACAGGAATGACATCCTTGACAAAGGCTGACATAGGTTCTTTTACTCTGTCCGACCATGCACCGACCAGTTGCGAAATGGATTTAGGGCAAGTTGAATACCGTGAATGGCAATGGAAGATGAACGAATCACTTTTGAAGGATAAAGAATATAAAAAAATCCTAGACTGCGAAATGGATTCTTTCTTTCAAACCAACGAGTCGGAAGAAATAACGCCATTTGGTATCTGGGAGACACATAAATGTGTGATGAGAGGAATTTTTATTTCCCTAGGATCCCACAGGAAAAAGAAGTTGAATGAACAAATAGAAGCCCTACTCAAGGGTATTAGGGAAGCAGAAATGGTACATAAAAGATCTCAGGCACAAAATATAGAAGAGAAACTAAACATGGTACGGGGCGACTTAAATTCCCTGCTTATTGAGCAAGCCAAAGCAAAAATAAAGCGAAACAGACAAACAATATATGAGTATGGGAACAAGCCGAGTAGAATGTTAGCAAAAGCACTAAAACAAACTAATGTAAGGAAACAAATAATGGGCATCAAAACGCAAGGCGGAGAGATATTGAATACCTCAGTGAAAATGGCTCAGGCCTTTAAAAACTACTATGAAGGCCTATATCAGCTTGAGGGTGTAGGCAGTGTAGGAAAAAGTAAAAAAAAGGAGGAAGTAGCCAGAGATTATCTACGCTCATCAGAAATGCCCAAACTAACAGAAGAGGCCCTACAGAAGTTAGACAAACCAATAACGGCAGAGGAGTTCAAGAAAGTCTTGAACTCTCTACCTCTAGGTAAAGCGCCAGGCCCTGATGGGTATTCTCTGTCCTACTATAAAGTGTTCGAAGAGAAACTGGTCACAAGGTTTCTAGCAGCATTCAACTCATTACAGGAAGGACATAAACTACCGGAGGAGACATTGTTAGCACACATTGCAGTTATTCCGAAGGAGGGGAAGGATCCATCTCAGTGTTCCAGTTACCGGCCAATATCATTACTAAATGTGGACCTAAAAATATTCTCCAAAATATTAGCTAACAGACTGGTGGAATATATCCCGGTACTTATCCATCCTGACCAAGTAGGGTTCACCCCAGGGAGGGAAGGCAGGGAGAATACACAGAGAGTAATAAATGCAATATATTGGTCCCAAAGCCAACATAAACCCTTAACAATAATCTCAGCAGATGCAGAAAAAGCCTTCGATAGGGTGGATTGGCTGTACCTGAGGGCTACACTCCAACATATTGGCCTAGGGGAGGGAATGCTGAGATGGTTCCAAAACCTCTACTCGGTACCGACTGCTAGAGTGAAGGTAAAGGATAGACTTTCGGAACCCTTTAGAATTCAAAATGGAACACGTCAGGGCTGCCCACTATCACCCCTCATTTTTGTCCTCACAATGGAACCATTTTTAAGGAAAATACGCTTAAACCGAGACATTAGAGGCATAAAGACAGATACTGAGGAACATAAATTAGCTGCTTTTGCTGATGACCTGATTTTTTTTATATCCTCTCCAGCCATATCCTTGCCTCCCCTCCTGGGGGAGCTACAGAAATTTGGGGACATAGCAAATTTTAAAGTGAACTACAATAAGTCAGAGGCCATGGGATTAGAGATGAGTGAGTCCTTGACCTACCAGATAACTACCCAATTTAAATTCAGATGGACAGACTCACACATTGATTATTTAGGGACCAAAATACCTAAAGTCCTAAATAGGGTGTTTGAATTAAACTACGCCCCAATGTTAAAACAAATAAGGAAAGATTTGAAAAGATGGGACAAAGAAATCTTTACATGGTTCGGAAGGACGAATATAATAAAAATGAATGTAATGCCAAGGCTTCTATACCTATTTCAAACCATGCCAGTAAAGATCCCTCAAAGTTTTATGAAAGAACTTCGGTCAGGACTTTTGAGTTTTGTATGGGCTGGAAAGCCCGCAAGACTACGAAGATCTATCCTGGCCCTCCCTAAAGAAAGAGGTGGCATTGGATTCCCAGACCCATGTAAGTATCAGGAAGCCTCACATTTAGTTAGAATAAAGGAATGGTGTGCCAAAAAAAAGAAACCATGGGTAATCATGGAACAAGCGATGAGTAAAGCCCCCTTGGAGGGGTTGGCATGGATGGCTGGAAAGGATATCCCAATGGCAGTTAAAAAACACCCCCTGATTGGGGCAACCCTAAATATAAGTAAAAAGATTTTCAATAAAAACAAGATATCAAGTGAACCAAGTCCTATGTTACCTATATTAGGTACATTCGACTTTGAGCCAGGCCTATCGGACCAGAAATTTTCAGACTTGAGAAGTAGGGGGATAAATAGGATTATACATTTTTCAAAAGAGGGAAAAATAATGACAAGAAGGGAGATAGAAAACAAACTCACCCCAGAATTAGATTATTTTAGAGCAATGCAGCTGGGAGCCTATATTCTCTCAAAAAGTAAAAAATATCCTGAAATTCGGGGGTTGTCGGAGTTTGAGCAGATGTGCCTGGACGGCGAGACTTTGAGACACCCTCTGTCATACTTCTATGAAATGATTACAAGACACGAAGCCCCCGAAAAGTTAAGTTACATATGTGCCTGGGAAGAAGACCTGAAGGTCACGTTCTCCCAAAAACAAAAAGAAAAAATACTGAGATCTGTGCATAAAACATCAATAGCAAGTAGATATCAGGAGGGGGGTACAAGATCCTCACCCGCTGGTACAGGACCCCAAGCATGCTACATGCCATATTCCCTCAAACGCCAAATACATGCTGGCGATGCGGGAAATCAGAGGGAACAATGCTGCACATTTTTTGGGAATGTGACAAAATTAGAGAATACTGGAAGATGGTGGAGGAAACAGTAAGGGAAATCACAGGGGTGTCTCTTGGAGATAACCCGGCTGCATTTTTATTAAATGATGTCCCAATGTCGGTTGAAAAATACAAAAAATCATTATTAAAACATCTCCTCACGGCGGCGAGAGCCTGTATTCCTGTTCTCTGGAAAAAAGAGGTACCCCCCACGTTGGCCCAATGGTGGGCCAAAGTGGGAGAAATCCAACAAATGGAAAATCTGACAATGACAATTAGAAACCAGGAGGAGAAGTATGGAGCGACATGGGCACCCTATTTTTCATATAGGGGAGGAGTGGGGGGGCGGAGCAGAGTGACGCCTGGGGGGGGGAGGGGAAGGGCAATAGGGGAGATTGTTTATAAAAAAATTGTTTTTTTTTTTTTTTTTTTTTTTTTTAATTTAATTTTTTTTTTTTTTTCCTTCTCCCTTTTTTTTTCTTTCTGTTGTGTTTTTTTTTTCCTTCTCCCTGTGTCCCACAAGGACAGAGGGAATTCCAAAGGGAATAGTGGAAGTAAAATACAAGCAATACATGCCATAGAATATGTATATGACAGATGCGATGTTATAAAATAAGCTAAAATGTAAAAGATGAAATGTGTTGTGTAAAATATTAAAATAAAAAGTTTAAAAAAAAAAAAAATTTAATTTTTCGTGGACAGAGACATTGTTAGAGCCACAGAAATGGAGTTCATTGTTGATTGATAATCCAAAATCCATTCAGGATAATACGTTTTGGTGGTCCTTCTTTACAGCTTTCTTGATGCAGCATAAGCAAATAAAGAGGATCATCAATAAACATTGGGGGGTTTTATTGAATGATAGACTCCTGAAACCAGTTCTCACAAAGCGAGCAGGGGTAATTTTCAGGGGGGCTAGGTCCCTACAAGGGGATGTTGCCCCTAATATTATTGATCCACCCACGAGGGGCTGTTTTTTTACAACAATGCAAGGGCTATTACCCTTGCCGCAGGTGCAGCGTTTGTCTTCACAACTCAGATATAAGACAGACACTTTTGAGTCCACAGCCACTTCTCGTAGTTATAAAATGAAGCACTTTACCACTTGCGGTATGAGATATATATTTTATCTTATCACTTGCCCTTGCAGTAAAAAATATGTGGGGCGCACCATCAGGACCTTCAGTGTGAGAGTCAAAGAACATCTGGCCAGTAATAAAAATGGCCGCACCAACCACAGTGTGCCTCGCCATTATTTACTACACCATGATAAGTACCCCATGGGGACTCGTTTTCAAATTATTGACAAATTTGTCCCACATTGGAGGGGCGATTCTTGTTTACGAGTATCCCAATTAGAAACATACTGGATACATGAACTTAGGTCTTACTTGCCGTTCGGCATTAATGTCGACTGGGATATCAATTGTTTCATCAATCGAGCTTGATAGTCTTTTAATACACTCTGCCTGCTTTCATCCACACTGTGACATAAGCACATTGGCACTAGGTTATCAGTGTGGTATGTATACATTGTGATTGTATGTGTTTTATTTCTAAATGGCATTTGATTAGACACTATAATAATCTGTGTCAGATTTCTATTCTATTTAGATGTTTTTATCGTTTTTGACACGTATATTAATTAGGTATTACCCATTTATTCCCATTTGTTACATGTATATTATGGGTCATGCTAAGATTTCCATGTATGTGGCCTTCCATGTCATTTCCGTGGTCACGCTGGCTAATTACCCACAGTGAGGCTTGAATTGTCTCTATGTGGAGTGTGTGAGCGTGTCAGCTGATCTCAGTGTGTCATGACGCAATGACTATACACTTTTTTGTAAATTATATATTTGGACTTTGTTTTTTTTAGTGTGAGCAGCTTTTTTATTCATTTAATTTATTCACTTAGTGGTTTAGTGCAGCAATTTCCACAACTTCACAGTAATATTTGGAGTACCGGGAGTAATATTTGCAGTAACTCAGAGTACCGGGAGTAATATTTGTAGTAACTTGGAGTACTGGGAGTAACTGGAGTACTGGTAGTAATTTTGTAGTAACTTGGAGTACTGGGAGTAATTTTGCAGTAACTTGGAGTTACTTTATAGCAACTTGGAGTATTGGGCTTGACTTGAAGTCCTGGGGGGATTTGGGATGCTTGATCCATGTAACATGGGAAAAGTCAAAGAGCTTATCCTGCCCTCATGAAACAGAGGATGTCCTATTTTTAAAAGGAGAAGCAATGGCGGGGGCGGTTGTCTGAGTGATGCCTTTTAAAAAAATGTTTCAATGCTCAGTGCTCAGGATTGTCTGCTGCCAGTGCCTATCAGCAGTGGCTACATCCCATTGTAGCCAATTATCTGGGGTAAAGATTGGATAAATATACCATATGAATGGATGACCCACTCAACTACTGGATCACAAGGATGGACAACTCTCCAGAGCTTGACCAGTATGCAGTGAGCTGCTTGGCTGGCAGGCGGTGTCTTCTCTGAACATGCATTTAGTGCAGTGGGAAAGGGGAGTGGGGCTTTGTGACAAACAAAAGTGTGTGAAGATTTGTGAACCTGTTTTGGATCAGCATCAGTTACCAAGCTCCTGCTGCAGATGTTTCTGATCAAACAATTGGGGGATATTTCCACTCTCCAATTTTATTTTATTTTTTGCTTCACCCAAAGCTGCTTCTTTAACCATTGCAGGCCTCAAAAAATATCTCACATGCTGCCATAATTTGTGTGTCTGGTCTCTATAAGCACACCCAACCATTGTTACTACTTCCCACTACCTGCAACTATTAACATGTGCTGCCACTGTTTTAGGCCTGCTACCATGACCATCTTAAAATGGGGCAATAGCTGATTTTCTTGCAGTTTTAATGAGGCATCCACAATTTTTAAGCAGCTGTTTCAAAATTGCATGAATTTTGCTTAATTGTGTGCTCTGCAGGAATTTTTCTGTGGAGTTATGGTGTTTGGGCAAAATCCACACCTAAAACCCATTTTTTTTCTGCAGCTATTGTATGTAATATTGTATGTAATAAATGCATATAAGTGAATATTTGTTAAAACATGGTCCATCTTTTACTCAGCAGGTCTTTTGTGTGGGATTATGGCATTTGGGTGCCATCCACACCTAAAATCATATTTTTTCACAGCTATGTAACAGTTGCACTTACATGAATGTTTGTTAAAGCAGGGTCCATCCTGTGCTCTACACTAATTTGTATGTGGGCTTATGGTGTTTGGGCACCAATAACACCCTTCACCCAATATTTTCACAGCTGTGTCACAGTTGCAGATAAGGTGAATGTTTGACAAAGCATGGCCCTTTTTGTGCTCAGCAGAATCTTTTCTGTTGAGTTTACATTGTTTGTCAATATTCTCCTCTGCAAGAATTTGTTGGGTCGTGATGCTTTGTCTCTATGCAGAATACACAAAACAAAAATTTTTAAAATCTTCTTTTTGCAGACAATTTCTAGACAATTCTAAATACTACATTGGCCATTATTTGTAGGTAAAATTGCAGAGCTTCATCCATAATGCACAACACATTATGAAATTTCAGTTACTTTCTGAAACCTCTCCAGCCTTTGTCTCCTAGTCGTAACTGTCCAAAAAGGCCCGGAACTGCCCTTGTATCTTACAGTATGTAGAGTGTATATTTAATATAGCAACAAACAGTGAAAAACTGGACATCTATTGCCATTGCATTTCTCATAAATCTAAAACTATGGCTGAACAAAGGATGTTTCTATTACATATGCACACTCACTGTCTTTGTCAACACAAGTAGCATGAAGCATAATGTAATATTAATAATAGTCAAACAGCAGGTGGCATGCATCTAAAATCAGAGAGTAGCACACGTAAATATAATTGGTGTGTGCCATCCCAATTAAAGTTATTGTATTGCCATCTGAGATATATATAGAGGTGGACTGCAGAATACACACACGTACACAAAAGTTATATATGCTGTTATCTTCATACCCTAGGAACAGTAAATCATAAACTCTGAAGCACCACAATCAATTACCCTGCTGGTGAGTGGCCATTAGTGATCCCTGCCTGAGTTTGGCATTTTCTCATTAGTAAAAATATATATTATTTAGTTGGCAGGGACCGTTCTGATCTGGCACAAGACAGAAGAAAAGGGATAAAAAGTAGTGAAAATTAAATAAATATAGTCACACAAGAGACAGGTCAGTCAGTCAGTGATGCATGCTGGAATTTTATATAGCTTCCTGCTACTTTTTAAGATCATAGTTTTTGGCAGAAGGGAATGTTCCAGCCCCTACTTTCTGTCACTCTGAGTATCGTGTGCTCAAATACTCAAAGCCCCAAAGAAAGTTGCTGCTGGAAGATGTTAAAAAGTGTGTTTCTAAATCATGTCCTTAGGTACACCACATATTAATGAGCATGGCATTCTTTGTGTGGTACGCCTTGTTTAGCTCACTAAAATATATCCCTACCATGACTGGGCTAGTTTGTTGTGTTTGCCCCCTCATTAAAGGTTCCCAGTCCTCCCCTGTTATCTTAAGAACTATGTTTTCTAAGAGCGCAATTGGGAGTTTGCCTTACAGCATGTTGCATGAGCAGCAAAATGGCTTAACACTTCCATCCGTCCATCCCCCATGACCTTTAATAAGTAAAGTGCTGCATAAATTGTTGGTGCTATATAATTACCTATAAGAAATAAAAAAAATTACCTATATCAGTAATAACAATTAGAGCCCTGAAAAAGTGTGGAATTAGTTTCTCATGTAATGATCCTTTTTTTTACCAATAAAATGATTTGAGTTTTTCAATTGTTAGTGTTTTTTAAAGGCTGAGCATAATCTTTTATCCATTGTAATTGTTAATGTTAATTGTTAACCAGATAAGAAGGCAATACTAATGTAGTTCATTGTTTTTTTTGCAATTAATGTCCATGAAGCAATCAGAAAATTGACATCATGACATTGTGTTCTCTTTTAAGTTTAGTGACTACTATTTTTAAACCGATCCAGCTGTGGCAGGAATGGAAAATGTAGTGTTATAAGCAATCATAGTATGTAGAAAAAAAATCAATCACCTCACTGGAGTAAAACAATGTTACTATGATAACACTGTATTGCTCTGGTCACAGTATGTAAAAAAAAAAATGTGAAAAAAAAGAAAAAATGAAATTACAAAAATTGAAAAAAAATTACATTTCTTTTTTAATCACCAGTCAGTGTCCCTGATCACCGCCACCCCAGTTATACGATGACGCCATACTCCACTGGTGACAGTATATAAAAATTTTTTTCCAATACATTACAACTTAAAAAAAATTGCCATGCCTCAGACTGTCCCCTTTCCAAAAAGGGAACTTACTTTCAGGCCTCAAGAAACAGTATCTCAGGATTTGTAATTGTTCAGGTATTTATACCATAGTTTGTGAACTCTATAACTTTTCTACAAAAAAGCCTAAATTTATGAAGAAAAAATATTTATTTGTAAAACAGAAACAAAAAAAACTATTTTTTTCAATATTTTTGGGGCTTTTTTCATTTATTTTGCAAATAGATAAAAAAAAAAAAAAACAGTGGTGAATAAATACCACCAAAAGAAAGTGCTATTTGTATAGAAAAAAAATTATAAAAATTTAATTTGGGTTCAGTGTTACAGGATCATGCAATCGTCTTTCAAAGTGTGACAGCGCTGAAAGCTGGAAATTGGCCTGGGCAGGAAGGGGGTGCAAGTGCCTGGTATTGAAGTGGTTAAAAGCTGTGGTTTACCAGCTTTTAAACAGTACTGTATGTCATTTGTAGCCTTATCAATGTAATTTAATTTGGCCCTCTAAAATGCATAAATAATTAGCAGAATTGATATACTGTTGAATTTAAATTACAAGATAACACTAAAGCATACAAATTATAAAATAAAAAAGCTGCGCTGAAAACTAGTGCTAAATATGAAAAGTGAATAGTTGATCCATACAATAAGTAGTGTATACTGAAACTCCTCAAACTAAAATAAATTAGAGCAATGATCCACTAAGAAGATTAATATAAATATTTTTCCTGACAGACTCCATGGCAGCCTACGTATGGGTTAATCCCGCCTCTCCTACCTCATAGGACCCCACTCCCATAAATCTTTGCTCCCAGCTAGGTACCGTGTTCCTTTTTTGTCCTCCTCCTTAGGACTAAAGAGGTAGTTCTTACCTTAAGGAGTAGTGGTCCAGTCCTGGCGTTTCCCCTTGCGTTGGCGGTGAAGGGATGGCGGTATTGGAAGTCCAGTTGCCCAGCTATTAGCAGGGTGGACACGGGTGATGTTGTGGTGCCCTGAAGAGCTTACTATCCAGTCATTGACTGGCAAGCGGCAATTTGGCCATTCGTCCTCGCTATTAGCAGGAGGCCTTCCATTTGATGCCCGGTCGTGCCCGCCTGTGAACTGCGCTTGGAGGGTCAGGTCTGATCGTTCCGTCATACTGGATGGGTATCATATGATTACATATTCCATGGCAGCCGGTGTTTATATTTGTGTGTTTGTCCCTGTTTGTCCTCAGGTATGGCGGCTGGAGCGCATTTGCGTTCCAGTCCGCCGCTGTTCGTCCCTACGGCGCATGCGCACGGCCCCAAGCCAGATTGAGGCTTGGCTCGCGCATGCGCGGTCCGGGCGGAACGGCAGTGGCCGCGCATGCGCGCGGACGTCGTAAGGCGGCGCACGACGACGCTCGGAGCGCCGTGACGTCATCCAGGGCGGCAGATTTAAATAGCTGTCAGATACAGCTATGCCCTGGCTTCCAGAGGAATCTGCAGACGCCGGTTCTCTTGTTCCTATAGCGATATCTGTGGAAGGTAGGCTGAGCACCCCTTTGTCTTATGCAGCAATATGTTACTTTGCTTCTGCTATTATGGGATGTTTATGTATTATGTCTTGCCTGCAGTCTCTGCTGTTTTTCCATTGCCATGGATGTGTCGTCGCCGCCTAGTGGTCAGCCCTTATGCCGCAGGTAGGACGGAATATTTTCCTCTACCTGTTTTGCATGGGTTGTCAGGGTTATTGGGGAATTATAAAATATTTTGTTTCCTGTTCTTTTCTCAGCCCTTCTAGGTCCGATCATCATCCAGTAGCACGTGAAGAGAAATCCAGGTCACAGCGTGACCAATCAAAGTCAAGATCTTCTTCTAAACATCACACGGACAGATCAAGGTCCGGCTCTAAACATGATTCCCGCCGCCATTCCGGTCGCACGGAGAAAAAAAGCCTGCTGGGGGTGTAGGGCTTATGTCCCGGAGGACAGATCTCTCTGCGAAGCATGCTACTCCAGAGCTGCGAAAGAGAGAGGTGCAGGTGACCAGCAGGTGGAAGCACTGGTCAGGAAGGTTGTGCAAGAATCTCTGAGCAGGACAGAGTCAGCCAACATAACCATTCCCCCTTCAGCACCAGCCTCAACTGCGGACGCAGTCGAACTTGAAGTTCCGGGTCCCTCTCATGACTATCTCTCGTCAAATGGATCCTCAGATGAGGAGGTCGAGGTGGATGAATATGGAGCGGGATTCGACTTCTCTCAAGTCCCTCATTTGGTCAGGGCAGTTAAAGATGCGCTAAAATGGGAAGACCCAATAGAGATGCCCTCCAAACAAAAAAAGTATTTTAAACATCTGAAAAAAGAGCGCCCGAATTTCCCTTTCTTAAGTGAGCTTGGTGAAATCATATCTGATGAATGGGGGAAGGTTGAAAGAAAGAACTCTTTAATCTCCAAAGTGGCAAAAATGTACCCATTCAGGAGCGAGGAGGTGAAATATCTGGATTCAGCCCCCCTCATTGATGCGGCGCTCATGAGATTAGTGAGACATGTCACGCTTCCACTGGAGGACACAGTGTCATTCAGAGATGGTTTGGAAAGAAAGATCGACACTGATCTCAAACGGATATATATCACTGCAGGGATGGCCTGCAAACCGGCTCTAGCCCTTGCGGCTTTGTCAAAAGCCATGGAATCGTGGACAGATGACGTGGGTGCAACCCTGGGAAGTATATCCGAAGACGTGGTCAGGAATTCCCCAGTGCACGAACTGAGGATGGCATCGGCTTTTCTGGGTGAGGCATCCCTGGACATTATCCGGTTGGTATCGCGTGTCATGCTATCCTCGGTCACAGCTAAACGGGCCCTGTGGTTGCGTCCATGGGTAGCGGATCCTGCCTCCAAACAGGCATGGTGCAAAATTCCCTTTGAGGGCTCTTCCCTCTTTGGGAACAAGCTGGACTCGGCCATCACACGCGCTACCGGGGGTAAGTCGGGTTTCCTACCCCAGGATCGTCGTCTCTTGAGTCAGAGAAGAGCTCAACCTAGACAGGATCAGGAACGTGCTAGAGACGCACGTCGTTACAGACCTGGCAGGGAATTCAGGAAAAACTGGCGAAGAAACCAACCTTCAGGACAGAAGTCCACAAAGGCCACACCCTCTGGGGGTCGGGATACGACTAAGTCCTTTTGATATGGAGCCTGTCCAGGTGGAGCAGGTAGGAGCACGATTACTCCGTTTCCAGCACGTCTGGGCAGCCTCGGTCCAAGATTACTGGACAGTCAAAACTATCTCTACAGGTCATACCTGGACTTTCACCGACCCACCTACACACCGCTTTATTCCCACAGTTCTACCACAGTCAGAAGAGAAAAGAGAAATTCTATTATCCTATACGGACTCCCTGATATCTCAAGGGGCCGTCATTCCGGTACCAGTGGAAGAAAAATTTCAGGGAATATATTCCCCCCTCTTCATGGTTCTCAAAAAGAACGGGTCATGGAGGCCAGTCATCGACCTAACATATTTGAACTCCTTCATCCAGAAGGAGAGGTTCAAGATGGAGACTCTCTTGACCATAAGTCAAACGATTCAGCCAGGGGATTGGATGGTCTCAGTAGACCTGAAGGATGCGTATTTTCATGTTCCAATCGCGAAGAATTTTCAGCAATACCTCAGGTTCGCAGTGGAGCAGAGACATCTCCAGTTCACCTGTCTTCCTTTCGGGCTGACAACATCGCCTCGAGTGTTCTCAAAAGTACTACTGGCAGTGGTAGCCCTAATCAGGGTCAAAGGTGTCCGGTTACACCACTACCTGGACGATCTACTCCTGCTCTCGCAGGACAGAGACCAGCTTCTTTTACATCGGGACCAAGTCATCTCGGTCTTGACGGAGTTCGGCTGGTTGTTGAACAGGGAGAAGAGTCAGTTGGATCCTACCCAGTCCCTGATATTCCTAGGGGCACAGTTCGACACGGTAAAGAGTACCATTTCCTTACCCATGGAGAAGATCCCAGTAATTCAAGACAGGATCCGGCTCGCCCTGGCATGTCCTCGCCTCAGGGCATCATATTGCCTCAGAGTTATCGGCACCATGGTGGCCACAGCTCCCATGGTAAAATGGGCACAGTGGAGGATGCGGCCCTTCCAAAAGGGTTTTCTTCAACAATGGATTCCAGAGTCACAAGATCACTTTGTCAGAATAACCCCGTCCATGAGGGAGTGTCTTCCATGGTGGCTTCATCAGGAGAATCTCCTCAAGTGCCACTCTATTGCACCAATCTCCTCGATCACGGTGACGACGGATGCCAGCAACAGCGGCTGGGGAGCCCTCTGTCTATCAGAAGTAGCCCAAGGGAAATGGGACTTCCCATCTCAAGGGATAGTGTCAAATGTCTTGGAACTCCGAGCTGCCTTTCAAGCTCTTCAAGCCTTCCGTCACCTGATTTCAGGAGCTTTGGTTCTGTTGAGGTTGGACAACACGACTGCGGTAGCCTACATCAAGAGACAAGGGGGCACACGCAGTCTAGACCTACTAGAAGAGGTCAGTCCGATTATGGTTTGGGCCCAGGCGAATTTGTCAAATCTAACGGCAGTTTATCTCCCCGGAGTCCAGAATGTCCAGGCGGACTTCCTCTCAAGAGTAGCATTGGACAACAACGAGTGGTCCCTCCACACAGAAGTGTTCAATTGGATTCTGTCTCTAGGAGTAAGACCGGAAGTGGACCTCTTTGCATCACCCTGCAATGCGAAACTCGAAAGGTATTACACAAGGAATCGTTGTCCCCAGGCTTATGGGATAGATGCGTTGACGGACCAGTGGAGATTTCTCAAGGCGTATGCCTTTCCCCCAGTCCCGGTCATTCTCCGTTTTCTATCAAGACTCCGCTGGGAAGAAGCCGAAATAATAGCGGTAATTCCATATTGGCCCAACAGGCCATGGTTTCCTCTCCTGACGCAGCTCAGTTGTCGGGACCCAGTCCCTCTTCCTCCCAGGCCAGATCTCCTGCTACAGGGAGCATCGCTTCACCCATGTCCATCCCATCTCCACCTGATGGTCTGGTGGTTGAAAGGGAAAGGTTGACAGCCTTGGGTTGTCCTAACACAGCAATTGAAACCCTGATGAGTGCCAGGAGAGAGGGTACTAACAGAGTATACCAAAGAATTTGGGCAAGATTCGTGAGTTTCATCCCTACTGTTGGAGGTTCATTTAAAGACCCGAAAATATCGGACATTCTGAGTTTCCTGCAGACAGGCCTGGAGTTGCCCTTGGCCGTTAGCTCTCTTAGAGTTCAGGTCTCTGCGATTTCGGCATTCACAGGCGTTGCTTGGGCAAAACATCCTCTCGTCAGGCAATTCTTTAAGGGTGCAACAAGACTTAGACCTCAAAGGAGGCCAAGATTCTCCAAGTGGGATCTTCCCCTCGTTTTGGACTTCTTTTCAGGAGAAGAATTTCGGCAAATGGATCAATTGACCATCAAAGATCTTTTTCTCAAGACAGTGTTCCTGGTGGCCATAACATCTGCCAAAAGGGTATCTGAGATCAGCTCTCTGGGTTTCAAAGAACCCTTTATCACCTTTTTTCCTGATAGGGTGGTCTTGATCCCTATGTTGGGATCAAATCCCAAAGTGACGTCCGTCTTTCATGAGAATCAAGAAATAGTTCTCCCAACATTCCATTCACTTGACGATTCTAGTATCCATCCTCTAGATGTCGGAGAAATCCTAAGATTCTATTTGGAAGCAACGGCTCCCTTCCGGAAATCGGATTACCTTTTCATCTACTTCCAAGGGAAGAACAGAGGATTACGTGCTTCCTCCAGATCCATATCAGCCTGGATTGTCCAGGCTATTCAAAGGGCGTATACGGCTAAGGGTCTGGTCCCTCCAGAAGCGGTGACGGCACACTCGACTAGAAGTGTTTCAACGTCTTGGGCAGCTTCCCGTCATGTGTCTGCAGAAGTGATTTTCAAAGCAGCATCATGGTCATCGATAAATACATTTATGACACACTATTGTGTTGAGCCGGCGGCTCTTTCCTCAGTTAATTTTGGTTTGAATGTCTTATCTGTTGACAGTGCCAATTAAAACCTTTTTTCTTTAAACCAGCAATATGTCCCACCCGGGAGTGTATGGCTAGTTATTTCCCATACGTAGGCTGCCATGGAGTCTGTCAGGAAAATGGAAAATTTATATCAAATACTTACCGTAATTTTCCTTTCCTGATGGACTCCATGGCAGCAGGAGTTCCCTCCCATTGCTGGAGTAGGCTAAGTTATGGAACACGGTACCTAGCTGGGAGCAAAGATTTATGGGAGTGGGGTCCTATGAGGTAGGAGAGGCGGGATTAACCCATACGTAGGCTGCCATGGAGTCCATCAGGAAAGGAAAATTACGGTAAGTATTTGATATAAATTTTCCATTATATAATAAATGTCCAGCGAAATCCTATGATGTAAATAAAGTGCTTAAAAAATTATTTTTTATATAGTCCACTGTATAGGTTGACAGATGGTTCCTCAGCCCTCCATAGTGACACCACACACGACACCCACGAAGATGTGACAGGGTACAACAGGAAAACATCCTCCACCACCAGTATAAAAATACTGCCGCTTACCAGCTGGCTAGATCTCTTGTTTAAAGAAATCTAATATGCCTGTGGCTTATCCCCCAGCCCGGGTCTCTGTATCAGGATAGCAAGAGGTTTCCCAATGCTCCACTCAGTAAAACAGCAAGGTGTTTCCAAATGATCAGGATAGCAGGATGTTGCCAAACTTTCACCACAGGCATTCACAGCGTAACTGATATATACTCATTTCCCATGTAAAAATACAAATGTAAAAATACAAATACATAGCGTAATTCTATAAAACGTTTAATCATTAAAAAGCGACAATAATGCACTTACACTTTTACCGTATATATAAAAGCGTGTTTGTAATAGTATTCGAGCCGGCCGGCTCTCGATCGCTGCCCGTTGCTTCCGGGACAATCGTTGAATTGTGGTGACGTCAGCACGCCACTCCTCCCTACGCTGTTTCGTCAAAGGTGAGGTCTTCCAGGGGCACGTGCACATTTTACATTTGACACTATTATTAAGCCGAACACCCCCCCCCCCTCCAGGTTTGGTTCGCACCAGAACATGCGAACAGGCATAACATTTGGTCAAACACGCGAACACCGTTAAACTCTATGGGACACGAACATGAAAAATCAAAAGTGCTAATTTTAATGGCTTATATGCAAGTTAATGTCATAAAAAGTGTTTGGGGATCCGGGTCCTACCCCAGGGGACATGTATCAATGCAAAAAAAAGTTTTAAAAACGCCCTTTTTTTCGGGAGCAGTAGATTTAATAATACTTAAAGTGAAACAATAAAAATGAAATATTCCTTTAAATATTGTGCCTGGGGGTGTCTATAGTATATAGGTGAATTTGTGTGAAAAAATCTTAAATTAAAAAGACTTATAACAAATAGCGGCGCTGTAATATATATCACACTTCTAAACACACAATATTCCAGTGAGAAAATGTAAATATACTAAACTCAACATATATGTGTATAATAACTTAACACACCAAATACGTGCCCAGTGTTATATATAACCATAAAATAAAACATATACAAAAATTAATAAATATATGTGTAAGATGATTGGCAGCAGCCAATCAAACTCAAGCAAAGAATAAAGTTCAAATAACCGCTGGTGGTTAGTGCAAAAGTTCAAAAATGAATACTTGAAGTGAAATAAATCAATCAAATAAAATCTTCTGTGCTCTTCCACCACACCACAGTGACTTGTGCCTCCTCCCCAAAAGAAACGCACTCACCACAAAGGTATGCCCACACTTTCGTGAAGGGCCACTGCGCATAAAGGTCCCTCCAAGGGGGGTCAATCGAATTCCCACAGATCAAATGATATGATTGGAAGGGGCGTGGCTACGGCATGCGCGAGTGAGGACGTGCTTGTGAGGAGCTCCGTGAGACCCGCCACATACAGAGCCTGAACGGCGGCTCTGAGGGAGATAAAAACACCGCACAACAATGCCTCCGAAGCGGAAGACATCCCCGCAGCCACAGAGGACTCCGAGGAGTCGGGCCGAGTCCCTGGACAACTACTTCGGGGCCCGCAACGAACCGGCAAGTACAGCCAAGATGGCGCCCAGCACCCACGCGGCCGCAGCGGCCTCCCCCACCGGCTCCCCACACATGCCTGTGCTATCACCACCGGCCCCCTCCTCTCCCTCAGGGTCAGAGAGCATGGAAGGGCCAGCAGCTAAGGGAGACCCATGGGAGGACAAGGACATTCGCTCCCACATTTTATCCCTCCCCACCGCAGCAGACCTAGAGAGGTTTGCAAACAGGGTAGAGAAGGCCCTGAGACAGGACATTGAGAACCTGCAGGCTGACACAGCCCACCTGGGGGAGAGAGTGGAAACACTTGAGGTGCAATGGGATGAAACTGCCCCCACACTGCAAGCTCTAACTGACCGGTGCGACAGACAGGATCGCAGGCTGGAGGCATTGCTAGATCAAATGGATGATTTTGAGAACAGGAGCCGCAGGGTTAACATACGCATCAGAGGCCTACCTGAGGCAACTGGACCAAGGGACATTGTACCTACTTTGCAAGGGGTCTTTAAGCAGATACTGGGCCGTCAGGCCCCGGCACACATTGAAATTGATCGAGCTCATAGGGCCCTGAGACCCCCTTCAGATGACCCGGATAGACCCAGAGACATTATATGCAAGTTGCATAAATACTCGCTTAAGGAGCGCATCATGAATCAAGTCAGAGGAGTCCGTCACGTGGACTTTGATGGCGCCAAACTGACTTTCTTCCCAGACATATCAAGGCGCACCCTGATGCAACGCCGGGCACTTAAACCGCTACTGGCCTCCCTGCAAGATGCCCAACTGCCCTACAGATGGGGCTTCCCATTCAGCCTCTCTGCGACCAAAGAGGGTAGGCAATACACCCTCCGCACCAAAGCTGACCTGCCCCGCTTCCTGGAGGACCTGGGCCTTCCACCTGTGGACATCCCAGACTGGAGGACATCGCCCGCCATCCCTCTCCCCAGACAACCTGATCAGTGGAGGCAAGGCCGCCGCAGACGCCGACGCGGAAACAGAAGAAGCATGTCTGAACATGGATCACCTAGGCGCCCACCACAGGAGGAAGCCTGATTAACTGATCCCCACTCTGATGTCGGAAAAGACTTTGCCCAGCTTCTCTTGAAACTCCCCTCATAGCTGCCGTTCCACTTTGCAGCAGACTCTCTACCCCATGTCGGATACCACTACGTTTACTTGCTTAGCCCTCCATGGGTAGATTGAGCCATATACACTGTTGGTGGGTCGCACGGCGGTCTCGCTCTGCGTGCTATACCACTACCCCCCAGTAGGACTACTCCTTGGAGTGATGTTCCCTTTTTGGGAAATGTTTCTGCTCGCTGGACCCCACCGTTTCCCCTTGTTGGGGGGGGGGTGGGGTTCCCCGACCAGGAGACTAGTTGCACTGAGTTGTGCCTGTAAGGCAACATGTTTTATTTCTTATTGTGCTCTTGCTTCTGTTTTTGCTTCTTTGCTATCTCCCCTCCTCATGTCTACCACATCCGCTGTAACTATGGTTTTTCTTTTAGGACCCTGCATACACCTGAGTGCCGACAGTGCCCACTACTCTGGCACGGACGCGCTGCTGATACCCTCTCCCCCTGGGCCGAGACCTCCGGCTCACCCTCTGAACCATCACCATGGCTGATTTAAAGGTCGTATCCTACAATGTCCGAGGCCTGGGCTCACCGGCGAAACGCAGTAAGTTGTGGCTTGAGATGAAACGTATGGGAGCACACTTTGTTTTCTTGCAGGAAACCCATTTTCATGCTGACTCGGTCCCCCGTTTACCCACGCACCTCTATAAATCATGGTACCTTAGCAACTCTCCTCGCCCTAAATCTGGGGGGGTGGCTATAGCTGTACATAAGCACTGTCCCTTTATCATGGAGGACCAAATGCTAGATCCGGCAGGTAGATATGTATTTGTTAAGGGCACCATCTATAATCAGAAATACACGCTTGCAGCTTTGTACGCCCCTAACAGCAAACAGCTTACCTTTATAGATACAACGCTGGAGACCCTCGCTTCCTTTCGCGAAGGTCAACTGATTTTGGGGGGAGACTTTAATGTCAGCCCAGACCCACAGATAGACACGTCACAGGGACGTTCAACACACTCCTTCGCCTTTCTGAAACATTTCAAGAAGTCTCTACAGACCCATCACCTGGTGGACTGCTGGAGGGTCCTCCACCCAAGTGACAGGGACTATAGCTACTTCTCGCCCACCCACGGTGTTTACACACGTATAGACTTCCTGCTGTTAGATCAATACTCCCTAGACTCCCTAACAAAAGCCTCCATAGGCTCCATTACTATCTCTGACCACGCGCCTGTCTCCATTTCCCTGCGCCCACAGTTTATGGAGGCACGGACATGGAACTGGCGCCTGAACGACGGCATACTGGATGACGTGGTGGCACTGAAAGGGGTGCTGGACACCATCTCCCTGTATTTCCGGGAAAATCCCCCAGAGGAAGTCAGCATGGGCTCAGTCTGGGAGGGACACAAGGCAGTGGTGAGAGGGGAACTGATCTCCCAGGGGACCCGATTGAAGAAGGCCAGGGAGGGAGACATGCAGAAGCTCCTAGCCAAAATACGCTCAGCGGAACTAGTACACAAAAAGAAGGTCACCCCCTCTCAGACAGCAGAACTACACTCCCTTAGGCAAGAATTAGCGACACTCCTAGATGCCAAAATCAAAGCCCGTTTACGCCACTTGTCGCACAAGTTCTATGAATTTGGCAACAAATGTGGGAGACTGCTAGCCAGGGCCCTTAAACGCCAGAAAGATGCAGGCCACGTACATAAGCTCAACACATCTACAGGGGAACCAGTGGTACATTCATCAAAGATAGCAAGTATGTTTAGAGACTTCTATGCCCAGCTGTACAACCTACCAGCCACATTACCTAGGTCCTCGGAAACCCAAAGGAATGCTCGTATTGAGCAATACTTGGAGGAAGCCCAATGCCCTCAGCTGAGTGCCTCAATCTGCGCACAGCTGGAGGACCCAATTACGGTGGCTGAAATACAGGCAGTGATAAAAGACCTCCCTAACGGGAAAAGTCCAGGTCCGGACGGATACACCAATACTTATTATAAAAAGTACTCAGGAGTACTTGCAGGCCACATGT
This sequence comes from Lithobates sylvaticus, assembly GCA_028564925.1. NCBI lineage: Eukaryota > Metazoa > Chordata > Amphibia > Anura > Ranidae > Lithobates > Lithobates sylvaticus. Next base: position 248,264,214 of record CM053030.1, read on the forward strand.
GTAAATACTTTACGGCTCTAGCCCAGGGCATGGGAATGCCCTCGGAAGCTCTAATGGCACACATTACGGTACTCCCAAAAGAAGGGAAAGACCACACCTTACCAGGCAACTACAGGCCCATATCGCTTCTCAATACTGATATTAAAATCCTGGCCAAGATATTGGCAAACAGACTCAAGCCAATCCTCCCGACAGTGGTTGGCCCTGACCAGACCGGCTTCATCACGGGCCGAGAAGCCAGGGACAACTCCAATAGGGCACTCCAGCTGATCCACTGGGTGGAATCCCAGGGGGTGAAGCACCCCTGTCTCTTGCTTTCCACTGATGCTGAGAAGGCATTTGACAGGGTGGACTGGACCTACATGAAGGCGGTGTTGAAGAGGCTCGGCCTCGGACCTAATATGCTGACATGGATCTCCTCCCTATATAGCTCCCCGTCCGCCAAGGTGAAGGTGAATGGGCTCCTATCAGACCCTTTCCCTATTAAGAATGGGACACGCCAGGGCTGCCCGCTGTCCCCGCTAGTCTTTGCCCTCACCCTAGAACCCCTCCTTAATAGAATCCGTAGGAACAACAATATCAAAGGATTCTCGGTCGGGCCGACGGAACACAAACTATCGGCGTATGCGGATGACGTATTATTCTACGTCGCTGACCCCCTTATATCGCTGCCCAGTATTATGACCGAACTACAGGAATTCAACGAGCTGTCACACTTCAAAATCAATTATAACAAATCCGAGATTCTCTCCCTAAACATACCCTCAGATCTGCGTACAAGGTTGCAGGCTGCTTTCTCTTTTACATGGTGCCCCACATCACTTAAATACCTGGGAATATACTTACCTAAGAAATGTGCACAGCTATATGACTGTAATTATACCCCACTACTCACCACTGTCAAAACAGACCTTAAAAACTGGGACAAGACAGCATTCTCATGGATGGGCCGAGTCAGCATCCTCAAAATGAATGTGCTTCCTCGCATACTGTTCCTCTTGCAAATGGTGCCGATTGCTTTACCAAAGGCGTTTTTCTCAAGCCTCAACAGTATGTTCTCTCAGTATATATGGAGTGGGAAATGCCCTAGGCTGGCACTCCGCATACTGCAACGCCCCAAAGCTAAGGGAGGCCTGGGGGTTCCGGTAATTCGCAGGTACTATGAAGCAGTGGCCCTGCAACGCATTCTGGACTGGTGCCATAATGTCACTCACAAACTCTGGGTCCCCCTGGATAGGTCTCTGGCAGGTCGAAATTTGGCTCATGCCCCATGGGTCCCCAAAGAGCACAGGGGCCTGTCCACCCTGGTGTCCCCGTTAGCCTCCCATGCACTGACGATATGGGATGCCCTAAACAGGGGAGGAAGGCTGGCTCGACCAACCTCCCCCCTGGCACCACTAGGCGGCTTCCCCTGGTTCACTCCAGGGGAACACCCGTCTTTCTTTCGGACGTGGGCGGCGGACGGGGAACCCAGATGTGGCAGATTTGTCCAGGAGCAGGGACTGTTGCCCATAGAAACCCTGAGGGCTCAGTACGGCCCCTTCCTAATGGACGACTGGCGCCATAGGCAGCTCCAGCACTTCATAGCCAACCTTCCACACGGAGTTAGGTCACCCACCCAGGCCTCGCCATTTGAGCAGTTGTGCATGGCAGAGGAAGCCACTCCACACGCTATCTCAGTACTGTATGAATTGTTACAGGCACAGCAAGTGGAAGAGAAGCCAACCTTTATCAGAGACTGGGAGAGGGATCTTCAGCGCGTCTTCACGCAACCTCAGTTGGAGCACATGTATAAACTTACGCACTCCAGTACAGTAGACACAAAAATGCAGGAAAATAGTTATAAGCTTCTAACTAGATGGTACAGAGTGCCAACCAGGCTCACCAGGATGTACCCATCTTTGCCGGATACATGCTGGAGAGGTTGCGGTCTCAGAGGCACGTTCCTCCACATATGGTGGGAGTGCCCCGTCCTGAGACCCTTCTGGCGGGATATTCACGCTCAGATTAAACAGATACTGGACCTGGAACTTCCGGATTCCCCACTGGAATCGCTGTTGCACTTCCCCACCATTCCTCTCAGCAGATATAGCAAATCTGTTTTACCCCACCTGCTTAATGCGGCTAGGAGGCTGATTCCAATTCACTGGAAGACGCCCAGGACACCCACCCGAGCAGAATGGGTGAAGCTAGTCGATAATATCATGGCCGCGGAGGAGTGGATGGCGAAGTGCAAAGATAGATACGAAAAGTTTTACGCCATCTGGGCTACATGGATACATTATACCTCCTCGGGACCCCCACCATTGGGGACCCCTCCCACGTAAAGAGACAGAAGCAGTAAGATAAGGGACACTAGGATGCCAGAGAGCGCTGGATGCCCCTCAGCAACTCAGATTAGAGTAGCATAGCAGCGGATGTGAACACCTCCCCCCCCCCCCTTTTCTCTCCTCCCTCTCATTTTCTGCTAATCTATCTGCCTAACCTATCCCTTATTCTTTTCTCTCTCTTCTCGAAGCAGGTTCCCTCTACAGTATTTAAGCGTAGTAGGCAAAGGGGACTCCGGAACCGAGGCTTAAAGTCAGGTCTCCGATTGGAGAGCCACGTTTCTGACATGGTCCACCGGAGAGGCCAGGGATGGACTAAAGATGCTTGAACTCATACCACGGGTCTGATATGCTAATAAACACATCCCTGTGAACCGCCCCTGGTGGCCGGATAGTCACATGCAGTTCATGAACTACCCCTCGCTCCGAGTAAGATCCCTAATGGCTACACGATGCACTTGTTACCAATGGTTCCTGCTACCTGGCCTTTGTTTTGTTTGTTCTTTTTGCTCTGTATGTATGTTTACATGTTTATTTTCAAAATAAAGATTATATAAAAAAAAAAAAAATGATATGATTGGTTAATTGGTTGGCTGGTTAGGCTCCACATATGAAATAAAAGAGGAAGCTTTCCATAGTGTGAATCAGTAAAACAATTTTAATGCAAAATTTAAAAAGCACTTCAAAAGTTCCACTCACGTTTATCACATTTAAAACCAGCATAGAAAATGACACACAGCACCGCACTGCACTGCAAATCCAAATCCAATTCCAAACACTGTCTGTTAAGTGGTCACGGCGGACCCAAGGTGTACCAGGCTCAGCCTGTATATCTCTCACCCCCGTCTCTTTGGCCGGACCTCCAAATTAGACAAAACTCCACTCCTTCCTGGGCTCCCTGCGCTATGGTATCTCTCTTGTTAGTTGCCGGATTCAGCGGCAACTAACAAGAGAGATACCATAGCGCAGGGAGCCCAGGAAGGAGTGGAGTTTTGTCTAATTTGGAGGTCCGGCCAAAGAGACGGGGGTGAGAGATATACAGGCTGAGCCTGGTACACCTTGGGTCCGCCGTGACCACTTAACAGACAGTGTTTGGAATTGGATTTGGATTTGCAGTGCAGTGCGGTGCTGTGTGTCATTTTCTATGCTGGTTTTAAATGTGATAAACGTGAGTGGAACTTTTGAAGTGCTTTTTAAATTTTGCATTAAAATTGTTTTACTGATTCACACTATGGAAAGCTTCCTCTTTTATTTCATATGTGGAGCCTAACCAGCCAACCAATTAACCAATCATATCATTTGATCTGTGGGAATTCGATTGACCCCCCTTGGAGGGACCTTTATGCGCAGTGGCCCTTCACGAAAGTGTGGGCATACCTTTGTGGTGAGTGCGTTTCTTTTGGGGAGGAGGCACAAGTCACTGTGGTGTGGTGGAAGAGCACAGAAGATTTTATTTGATTGATTTATTTCACTTCAAGTATTCATTTTTGAACTTTTGCACTAACCACCAGCGGTTATTTGAACTTTATTCTTTGCTTGAGTTTGATTGGCTGCTGCCAATCATCTTACACATATATTTATTAATTTTTGTATATGTTTTATGGTTATATATAACACTGGGCACGTATTTGGTGTGTTAAGTTTTTATACACATATATGTTGAGTTTAGTATATTTACATTTTCTCACTGGAATATTGTGTGTTTAGAAGTGTGATATATATTACAGCGCCGCTATTTGTTATAAGTCTTTTTAATTTAAGATTTTTTCACACAAATTCACCTATATAATTTATGTTTAAGTGGCAGCTATAGTTTAGGGCCTGTATCACCTGAGCGCGGTGGAAGGTGTCCGAATAGGGGCGGTTTATTTGGATTCCTGTGTTATCCGGTGTCTATAGTATGCCTGTAAAGTGACACAGTTTCCCGTGTTTAGAACAGTACCACAGCAAAATGACATTTCTAAAGGAAAAAAGTATTTTAAAATTGATTGCGGCTGTAGTGAATTGTCGGGTCTTGGCAATATAGAAAAAAACAGCATGGTTTCCTCCCAGTCCATTACCAGGCCCTTTGGGTCTGGTATGAATATTAAGGGGAAACCTGAACTAAGAATTAAAAAAAAAATTGTGTGGGGGTCCCCCCAAAATCCATACCAGGCCCTTCATGTCTGGTATGGAAATTAAGGGGATCCTTGTGCCAAAATCCATACCAGACCCTTATCCGAGCATGCAACTTGGCAGGCCGCAGGAAAAGAGGGAGGACGAGAGAGCCTCCCCTCCTGAACTGTACCAGGACACATGCCCTCAACATGGGGAGGGTGCTTTTGTTAGCCCCCCAAAGCATCTTGTCCCCATGTTGATGGGGACAAGGGCCTCATCCCCACAACCCTTGCCCGGTGGTTGTGAGGGTATGTGGGTGGGGGGCTTATCGGAATCTGGAAGCCCCCTTTAACAAGGGGACCCCCAGATCCTGGCCTCCTATGTGAATTGGTAACAGTTACATTGTACCAATACCATTTCACAAAAAAAGTGTAAAAAATAGTAAAAAAAAGACAGGAGACACTTTGGGACAAGTCTTTTATTAAAATATAAAAAAATAAAAAAAAGGCGTAACAGCTCTGCCTCCACTGGAGGCTCCCGCCGAATGACGCTTCTTCTCAGGGACAGTTGTTATATATCTAAAGCTGGGGCCACCTGGTGATGTAAACAGGTGACCCCGCCTCCCTCTGATGCCACGTTATGTCAGAGGAAGGTGTGGTCATCCGTTTACATCACTGAGTGGCCCTGCCCTTAGCTATATAACAGCTGTCACTGAGAAGAAGCGCTCGTCGGTGTGAGATGGATTTACATCGTAGGACATTTCTATTTTTTTATCTTTTAATAAAGGACTTGTCCCAATGTGTCTCCTGTCTTTTTTACTATTTTTGACACTTTTTTTGTGAAATTATAGGGGTACAATGTACCCGTTACCAATTCACATAGGGGGGAGGCTGGGATCTGGGGGTCCCCTTATTACAGGGAGCTTCCAGATTCTGATAAGCCCCCCCCGCATACCCCCACAACCACTGGGCAAGGGTTGTGGGGATGAGGCTCTTGTCCCGATCAACATGGGGACAAGGTGCTTTGGGGGGCTACTCCAAAGCACCCTCCCCATGTTGAGGGCATGTGACCTGGTACATTTCAGGAGGGGGGCTCTCTCATCACCCCTCTTTTTCTGCAGCCTGCCAGGTTTCATGCTCAGATAAGGGTCTGGTATGAATTTTGGGGGGGGGCCCTATGCCATTTTTTTATTTTGGCGCAGGGTTCCCCTTAAAAAAATACGTGTGGGTCCCCAAAATCCATACCAGGCCCTTCAGGTCTGGTATGGATTTTGGTGGGACCCACACATAGTATTTTTTTTTTAATTCTTGGTTTGGGGTTCCCCTTAATATTCATATCAGACCCAAAGGGCCTAGTAATGGATGGGGGGGGGACCCATGCCGTTTTTTTCAATGAGTTTTATCTATATTGCCGAGACCCGACAATACATTACAGCCGCAATCAGTTTTAAATTACTTTTTTCCTTTAGAAATGTAATTTTGCTGTGGTACTGTTCTAAATACGGGGAAACCTTTACAGGCATACTGTAGACACCCCCCAGGCATGATATTTAAAGGAATATTTAATTTTTATTGTTTCACTTTAAGCATTATTAAAATCACTGCTTCCAAAAAACGGCTGTTTTTAGAACTTTCTTTTTGCATTGATACATGTCCCCCGGGGCAGGACCCGGGTCCCCAAACACTTTTTATGACAATAACTTGCATATAAGAATAAAAAATTAGCAAATTAGCACTTTTGTTCTTTAATGTGTCCCATAGACTTTAATGGTGTTCCACGGCTTTCGAATTTGCCGCGAACACCACATATTGTTCGTTGTTCGCTGAACGTCCGAAAAAAACAGTTCCGCCTGACCTTATGGCCGAACCGTTCACCCATCCCTAATTATCAATAAAGAGAAGAACCTTTTTTCAAGGAGGCTCCTACATCAATAATACAGCAATAACACAGAAAAAGCAATCACATATATATAAACAATCAGCCTGCAAGGGAGGTCTGTTTATACTTGTCTATTACCCCACTGTGTGCTGCTATTCCATTCTGTACTGTACCATGTAGTGATGTCGGGGGTGGTGGATGGACCCACAGAAAGTGGCTAGATACATAAGCATCTTACATATATAGATATGTGTGATGTAAAGATTCTGCCAGCAACATTGCTTTAAAGGAATTTAAAGTGGTTCTGCACCCATTTCATTTAGTAAATCTCTTTGCCTTCCAAATCAGGCAAAGAGTACTAAATGAAATGTGTTTTTTTTTTTTACTTACCTTGTAATTGATGACTCTTCGGGGGTGGGCGGGGTCTCTGCGTCGATTGTCGTGAGGCCGCACTGTCTCCTGGGATCTGGTGTCATTGTTCCCAGGAGTCAGTGCGGACATCTTCCGAAATCTCACGAGATTTCGGCCACATCTTCCGAAATCTCGCGAGATTTCGGACACATCTTCTGAAATCTCGTGAGATGTCGGCAGATGTGCGTTACTGCGCACGCGCGAGTAACGGCGGTGCATGCTGGGCCATCTAAAGTGCCTGTGGGGGTTTCACATGCCCACAGGCAAGATGGCCCCCAGCACAAAAGAAGAAGATGAAGAACTTCATCGGACGAAAACCGGCGGCGATCGAGATGAAAGATGGAACAGGTAAGTCCCCCAATTGAGCTATATGCCCTTGGCATATAGCCCAAAAAAAAAAAAAAAACGGGTGCATTCCGCTTTAAGGAATGGCTGAATGGACAGACTAGTATTAACAACCCAAGCAACAAAGTAAAAAGTATAAAAACATAATAGGAATTGATTGAAAAGATAAACCCTCAGGCTTATGTAGATTCAATTTTTAAAATAAAACTCCTGGAAAATCCTTCTCTTTGGATAAAGAGTGGACTAGTTAAAACGTCTGCTTCCCTTCACTTCTTGTGTGGTATATGGGATAAGAAGAGCAAATTAATGGGATAAAAAGGACATCAATTGTCTGTTAAAGAGACGCAGTGCTGTATCGCAAAAAATGGCCCGGTCATTGAGCAGGAAAATCTTCTGGGGCTGAAGTGGTTAAAAAAACTCATTCACTCTGTATTTGCCCACAACAGAAATAAATTCCTGACTCCTGGGCGTGCTGCCAGTTATTAGTATTTTTGTTGCTGACCTTAGCTTGCCCAGACTATTAAATCTTTGTTGTCTGGACCTAATTTGTTCCCATTACTCCCCTGTAATTTTTGTCCAAATCTTTGGATGATTTGCCTGAATCTAAGCTCTTTGGTGTGAACCTGGTCCATTCCTGACTAACCTCTGTTATGTGATGAGGCTCTGACACTTACTTGCCTAGTGGTGCCCTGGCCACTTTGGTCAAATGATCTGGTCTTTATATGTCCAGGAATAATATATTTCATGCTTAAATCCTGGGGGAAAAATCTGTGAATAAATGATAATAGTGTATTAGGAAAACTAATGACAAATCACAATTTTACATTTTGTTAATATCTAATAGTTACCCAATAACCAAGGAAATCCTATACAATGTTTATTTGTACAGTCTTGGAATGAAGCAGGCACAAATTGCTGTATTGGAAATCCTAAAAGATCATTTTTTTTGAATGAGGTTACTGTTGTTCCATTTTCCATTACAGCTTACTGACAAAAAGTGAATTAACTACTACATATGTGCATATATTCAATTCTGCAGCATAAAATACAATTTTGTCAGACCTTAATTTACCTGAACGCTATATACTCACATTTATTTATTTTCTTTCCCTTTAGTTATATACTGATCACGATAAAGGAGATGGAAATTTAAAGTACGTTTTATCTGGAGATGGAGCTGGCAGTGTGTTTGTTATAGATGAAAATACAGGAGATATTCAAGCTGTGAAGAGATTGGACAGAGAAGAAAAGTCTATTTACACTCTTCGAGCCAAGGCAATAGACAGAAAAACAGGAAGACAAGTAGAACCTGAATCCGAATTTATTATAAAGATTCATGACATTAATGATAATGAACCAAAGTTTACCCAGGATATATATACTGCTACTGTCCCTGAAATGTCAGAAGTTGGTAAGTAAAATCCATATTTTACTGAATACATTATGCATCATGCTTACCAGACTGAATGTAAACAGGAAAAAAATAAATGACCATGCACAAAAATATTATTAGATTGTGAGTTGGATTAAAGTTTGGAATAAAATCATTTTTTGTATATGGTCAGATCAGCAAACTTCTATAAAGTGGAATGCAAAACTTGTTAAAAAGGGGGAAAAATAGGTGTGGTCTGTAACACTATGAATAATAAACCTCCATCCCTAAATACAGTATCTCACAAAAGTGAGTACACCCCTCACATTTTTGTAAATATTTTATTATATATTTTCATGTGACAACACTGAAGAAATTACACTTTGCTACAATGTAAAGTAGTGAGCTTATATAACAGTGTAAATTTGCTGTCCCCTCAAAATAACTCAACACACAGCCATTAATGTCTAAACCACTGGCAACAAAAGTGAGTACACCCCTAAGTGAAATATGGGCCCAATTAGCCATTTTCCCTCCCGGTGTTATGGGACTCGCTAGTGTTACAAAGTCTCAGGTGTGAATAGGGAGCCAGTGTATTACATTTGTTATCACTCTCACTCTCTCATACTGGTCACTGGAAGTTCAACATGGAACCTCATGGCAAAGAACTCTGAGGATTTGGAAAAAAGGATTGTTGCTCTACATAAAGATGGCCTAGGCTATAAGAATATTGCCAAGACCCTGAAACTGAGCTGCAGCAAGGTGGCCATGACCATAAATCGGACAGGTTCCACTCAGAACAGGCCTTGCCATGGTCGACCAAAGAAGTTGAGTGTACATACTCAGCGTCATATCCAGAGGTTGTCTCTGGGAAATAGACGTATGAGTGCTGCCAGCATTGCTGCAGAGGTTGACAGGTCAGCCTGTCAGTGCTCAGACCATACGCCGCACACTGCATCAAATTAGTCTGTATGGCTGTTGTCCCAGAAGGAAGCCTCTTTTTAAGATGATGCACAAGAAAGCCTGCAAACAGTTACTGGATTACTGGAATAATGTCCTGTGGTCTTATGAGACCAAGATAAACTTATTTGGTTAAGATGGTGTCAAACGTGTGCCATGGCAACCAGTACAAAGTACAAAGACAAGTGTGTATTGCCTACAGTCAAGCATGGTGGTGGGAGTGTCATGGTCTGGGCCTGCATGAGTGCTGCCGCCACAGGGGAGCTACAGTTCATTGAGGGAACCATTAATGCCAACATGTACTGTGACATACTGAAGCAGAGCATGATCCCCTCCCTTCAGAGACTGGGCCGCAGGGCAGTATTGCAGGGCAGTATTCCAACATGATAATGACCCCAAGCACACCTGCAAGACAACCACTGTCTTGCTAAAGAAGCTGAGGGTAAAGGTGATGGACTGGCCAAGCATGTCTCTAGACCTAAACCCTATTGAGCATCTGTGGGGCATCCTCAAATGGAAGGTGGAGGAGTACAAGGTCTCTAACATCAACCAGCTTTGCAATGTCGTCCTGGAGGAGTGGAAGAGGACTCCAGAAGCTCTGGTGAACTCCAAAGTCTTGTGACCAATGTTCTTCTTTTCAACTCGTTAAAAGGTAGGAAGATTCAGGAGGGAGGATTCAGGAATGATTTTAGTTACATGGAAGTCAACATATAACTAGAAAAACTAATTTTTAAACCACATGCCCACCTTGTAAGCTTAACCATTTCAATACCAGGCACTTACGCCCCTCCCTGCCCAGAACAATTTTCAGCTTTCAGCGCTGTCACACTTTGAATGACAATTGCGTGGTCATGCAACACTGTACTCAAAGTAAATTCATGCAGCACTGATGGGCACTGATAGGTGGCACTGATGGGCACTGATAGGCGGTACTGATTGGCACTGACAGGTGACACTGATGGGCAGCACTAATGATGAGGTACTGATCAGTGCTGACAGATGTTACTGCTGGGCAGTGATTGGCACTGTGGTGGGCAGTGATTGACACTGTGGTGGGCAGTGATTGGCACTGTGGGGGGCAGTGATTGGCACAGTTGTGGGCACTGGCAGAATTTATTGTGTTTTCATTGCTGGGCACTGGTTGGCAGGTGATTTGTACATTTAAGGGGGCTGTGCTGATAATCAATGTGCTGATTATCAGCACAGACCCCCCCCCTCTGACAGGGAGAGCCCCGGATCTGCTCTCCCTGTCAGCGCTAACCGAGGAATGGCGTTTACCGGCAATTTCTGGTTCACGCGATGATCAGCTGTGATTGGTCACAGCTGATCACGTTGTAAAAAGCCTCTGACAGAGGCTTCTTATCACGATCGGAGATGCGGGGTGTCAGACTGACACACCACACTCGTGATCGCCGCGCTGCACACCCCCATGCACGTGCATCGGCATGTTATCCTGCTGGACTTTATATGACGCCCAGTCAGGATAACAGAACCACTTCCCGGCTGTCATTCTGCATACGGCAGGCGGGAAGTGGTTAAACTTCCAAACCTGTACCCACCTCTTTTACATTTTTTAAAAGCACTACTCATCTTCTCAACGCTCCAGTACTTCCATCAATGTCCTCTTCTCTATTAATGCTGGCCCTCTTCAAACTCTTTCAGCAAGATCCAAGAGAGTATCAAATAGCCCAAATCCCACAAGATGATACTCCAGAATAGTGCAAAACTGTCCTCTTGAAAGTATTTGGCTACTCGTCATGACCTGGAATCTCATGGGAAGAATATTGATATTCATCTAGGTGCCAAGAATTTGTGCCATAATTGCAATATTTCTAGTAACATGTAGTATACGCAACTTGAAAAAAGTCAGTAATATTCACCCATTAATTGCCAGTGGATTGATCACTCTGAGTAGCTCTTGGTCGTTATTATCAGACAAAGCAGGATTAATGCTATACCAATAATTCATATTCACTATAAGTTATTTGATACTTATATGCCGGACTTATTTATAGTTTATAATTAACATGCATGCAAAGCCAAAATGTTGTAGGGTAGAGTTATTATCCTTCCTAGGTGTTTCTTGCAGTCTGTCTCCCCAGGGATGATATTTGCCCTCTCCATTTGTCCTGGAGACCACAGAAGATAATAGGAAACCCAACTTTTTTTTTTGCTGTCACAAGAACAGGAGACAAAGGTAAATCCTCCAGTGTGACACCTATTCTGGTGACAGCTATATACACCCTCACTTTGGAGGCAGTCTTTTTAGCCCTGCTGTGTATCTGGTTTGAGAGGTTAAGGGGAATGTCACCAATGTGACAAAGAAAGGGATTCCTATCGTAAATTAAAAGAAAACAACAACACAATTTTTATTTTTTTTTATAATTCTTCTTTATTAAATTTTTCATATAAAAAGACGTAAAATACGTCCTATATTGCAAAAGATCATTTAACTCTATACATTCTTTACCCCTCCCTACTGTTATTGCACATTTCATACAGTAATATATAAACATCTATTTAACATCGGGGAAATAAATTCAAGTTTTTCTACTGTTCTTATTTTATCTACATGGTGTAATAACATATAAAAGATATAGATGTCGGCTTCACCGTTGTACCTATAGAGTTCTTCTATTATATGATCCCCTTTTCCCTTTTCTTCATTCTCTCTCCCCTAGTCCTTTCACCCTATACATAGATATGCTCACAAAGGAGTTCGCAATCACTATGTATAGTCTTCGATTGTTACCTCTCCTCTTCCTTAACCTCCTATCCTGGGGGGATTTGTTTTTATTAACCAAGGATTCCACATTTTAATGAACTCTTTGAGGTTACCTCTCTTTATATATACCGCCTTTTCTCTACACAAATTCTCATTTACTATCCCGATCCAGTTATTAATTGTGGGTGGTTCCTTTGATTGCCATTTACTTGCAATTCATTTTCTAGCTTGAAATAGACATCTCAGGATTGCTGTGGTTTTACTTTTACTTTCATCCTTCTCTCCTCTATATCCCAGTATACACTCTTTAGCCTCTACCTCAAGTTTAATTCCAAATATCTCGCCTATACTATTAGTCACTCCCTCCCAGTAATGGGCCAATTTGGGGCACTTCCACAACATGTGAATGAGATCTCCCGTGTTTTGGCATCTAGGACAGTTGTTATCAACCCTTCTGCCAAATCTAAACAGCCGCTTGGGGGTATAATATGCTCTATTAATCAACATCAAATGGGATATTCTCTGTGGGGGAGATACAGAGACCCTCGACCCTCTCTCCAAATTTTTTCTCCATTGTATATCCGTTATTAAACCGACGTCCTTTTCCCAGTTTGTTTTTTCCTTTTGGAGTTTCCCCCCTATATCCATTTCCTGTCCCATGAATTCATATAGCTCAGATATCAACCCCTTAGTTCATCTGACCTGTAATATTTTCTGGAAAAGTGGCATTTTCTGCCATATTAATGGATGGTTGTTTTCCGAAAATTGTGCCTCAAGAGCATGCATCATTTGTAGGTAGGAAAAAAAAGAATGTTGCGGTATATTAAACTCTCGCTTTAAATCAAAAAAAGTTTTCAATGTATTTCCTCTATATAGATGACTCAACTGTCTAATACCATTTTTTTCCCAATCCCTAATTCTGCCTATCCGAAAGATCTCTTGAAGATTTTTATTATTCCACAAGGGGGTGTACTCAATCATCCCCTTGTAGTGTAATTGTTTTTTAACTGTTACCCAAATTTTTCTTATCAACACAAAGATTTACTTTTCACTTTAAACTTAACTTATTCACAGCTGCTAATGGTTGTCACTCAAGATAGCATATTCATGGGGGCATGGCCGGACACCGTGCTTGATGGCCACTCACTGATCCAGCTCCCTCTCACAGAGTCACTACAGGGCTCACAGCCCAGGCATTTCCGCCCGAGAAATGGCGGTATTGCTCCACACAGACTCACCATGTCCTTATTAAAGTTATTAGTTGTGGCAGTGCCGCACACCTTGTTTGTTTTTAAAGTATTCATAACTCATTTACACAGATTGTTACACCTTTTTGATCTCTTCTTCCAAGTGTTTACCTTAGTTTGGATACATCGCAGGCATATCTGTACACCTTACCATTAACAAACCAATCATTTGTCTAACAGTTTACAGCTGGTTCAACACGCAAAACGCACGTGCTCAGTGATGCTACATTTCTTTAGCTCTATAGAAGATCTCTATTCACTCCCTAAACTGTAAAAGTTACCCTTATAGGTCTCCAACTAATTCCAGCGCTAAAGAGTAATTTTGTCTCACACCACTTAATAAACATTATGTCTTTAACAATCACCTCCTTCAATGTCAAAGGGCTAAATAGCCCCAACAAACGCTACTTACTATGGTCAGAAGCACACATACTGCATAGTGATGTCCTATGCCTACAAGAGACTCACTTCTGTGCTGCCAAGGCTCAACTATTCAGCCATAGCAACTTCCCTCATATTTACATGGCCAATGCACTTCACAAAAAATGAATGGCAATCGCCATTAAAGAAACAGTGGCTTTCAAGCCAATAGATGTGACCATGAATGACCAGGGGAGATACATCATACTGGTCTGCCAAATCAACAATATTCTGAACATCCTACTACCACTTGGACTGCTCATAAAGCATGCATAAGAGGGCTGTTACTAAAACTGAGGGCTCAAGCCAAACACCAGAGAACACAGCAGCTAAATACCTTATTGGCTTCCATATTCCAACTGGAAGATGAAAATAAAAATAATCTCAACACTGTTACTAGTAACAAGCTATCCCAAGCCAGGAATGACCTTTGAATCCTTCTCTCAGCCCACCATGCAAAACATTTACATAAAGTCCAAGCCAATTTTTATTCCAATGTAAACAAGCCTGGCAAATTATTGGCTGCTCAAGTAAAACAGAGAGTGGCAAAAACAAAAAATCCCCTACATTATACACCGACTACTGGGGGGAAACTATATAGTCCACAGGATATTGCCAATGTTTTTAGTAATTTCTACAGTAACTTATATAACCTAGGTGATGATCCCCACACATCACAACCTACAGATGATTTAATATCTAACTTCCTAGATTACTTGAACCTTCCAACACTCTCAGAAGCACATCTGCAAGATCTTAATGCACATTTCTCTACCTCAGAAATTGAGAAAGCAATTATCTTCCTTCCCAACAATAAGGAACCTAGTACAAATGGCTTCTCAGGGAGTACTATAATCTTTTCTCTAACCCACTATTATCTCAACTGCAATTAACATTCAACACTGCTGTGTCCTCTGGCTCACTTCCAGCCAAAATGCTCAATGCAACAATCGTGACTTTACCAAAGCCTGGGAAGGAGCCGGTATCCCCTCAAAATTTTCATCCCATTTCTCTCCTTAACACGGACATCCAAATGTATGCAAAATTAATTTCTAGCAGGATAGCGCCCCTCTTACTGCAATTGATTGGTGCTGATCAAATCGGCTTTATTACAAACTGACAGGCCCTGACGCCACTCGCAAGATCATCAACCTGATACACTATGCTGAAACTACTGAATCGTCCTCCATTTTCTTAGCCCTTGATGCTGAGAAGGCATTTGATCCACTGGGGATACCTACGCCGCTACGCTGCCATTATGGCCTTATATTCTACCCCATCGGCACATGTACTTTCAGATGGCCTCTTGCCTCAAAAATGTAATATAACAAATGGCACATGCCAAGGATGTCCACTTTTTCCCAAAATCTTTACACTCCTGAAGGAACCCCTGGCACATAAAATAATAAAACACACCTCCATTACAGGGTTATCTGTAGCAGGCAAGGAACACAAAATTACACTCTTTGTCAATGACATTATTCTCACGCTAATGGATCCAGCTTCTTTCCTGGCTGAAGTGTACAATATTCTGAAGGTCTTTAACTCAATATCCTACTATAAAATCAACCAATCCAAATGCAACATTCTTAGCATGAACATTACTAAAAATCAAAAATACCAACTACAAACTACTTTTCCCCTCCAATGGTCAGCATCTTCTATGCCCTATTTATGCAAATCCTTAACATCTTCCACTGACAATCTTTTCAGTGCTAATTATATTCAACTGCTCACACATTGTCAAATTGAACTAGATAGGCTTAGCATGTTCTACCTAACCTGGTCTGGAAAGTTGGCGGCATTCAAAATGCTGGTACTTCCCAAAATGTTGCACTTATAAAGAGCACATCCCATCCTGGTCTCCAGCTCGTTCTTTACTGCTCTAAAGCTTACTTTAAATGCCTTCCTATGGCAGAGAAAAACACCTAGATGTCCCTATGCCACACTCATTAAACACAAATCTGCTGGGTGTATGAGGCGCCTGGATTTACATGATTATTATGTAGCAGCTTTGCTGGACCAAATTAAATGTTGGTTCACTCCTTCTTCTGACAAAAAATGGAGAGATATAGAACAACAATTCATGCCCAAGGGTCAACTAACCTCTTTCCTCTTAGACCAGTCTTTTCTCAAATCCAGGAAAGCAATTATTCACCCCACCATATCGGCAGAGTCATAAGCTTGGTGATATTTTCTTAGTTCCACACCCAATTCTCCCCCTTGATCTCTATCTGCACACACAAATTGCCTCCTACCTACGGAAACATTCTACTTGTATTGATGTACCTTGTGTGGCTTGGTCCTTCTGGTCCTCTCCTCTACCCAGAAAGAAAGGCATTTCCACCTTCTATAATATTCTGCAAGCCACATTTATTAAAAATTGCTCTTTGATGAAATGGGAGCAGGATCTGGAGTCCAAATTGTTGAAAGCATGTCACTACAATGCTAGATCAACCAAATGCATTAATTACTGGGAAATAGCCCGAAAGATTTACCATAAGTATTTAACACCTGTGGGGCTGGCAAAGTTCTCTAACCTTGATTATAACCTATGTTGGCATAGCTGTTTGCAGGTGGGCACTTTATTTTTCTGGGATTGCCCCCACATAAAAAGCTATTGGAGGAGTGTGTTCACTCTTATCTCTGCTATCACTGGCTGTTTGACAAAACCAAATTCTGCATTGGCCCTCTTCAGCATAGGCATAGATAAATTATACCGGACCTTAGATCTCTAGTAATGCAATGTTTTATTCACTGAAAGATTAATGATACATATACAACATAAGCATACAGGAGACCTGTATAAATCACAATGCTTGTAGCTCGACATGTTTCACTTAGTAAAGCATGTGTAACATATGTGTAAGTTTTATGTTCAATCAATCAAATAAAAACTGCCAAAAATCCTAAAGTGGGTGCTCACAGAAGTGCCAGCAGGAGTGGCACCAATGGATCACAGGGGAAGCAAACCAGAGACAGTGTAGTTTAAGTTGATATAAGCTAGTCCTCCCACAATGTAAGGGCTCAAACAGAAGGAATAAGTATTTAAGCTTAGCCCCCTAAGGGGATCACTGGATAGCAGGGAGTGGAAACGAATCAGTGTATACGGTCAGAACGATTGCACCATTCAATCAATAAAACCACTGCAGGGTTGAAAAGAATGCCTCCAAAGTGGGAGGGGGGGGGGGTAGACAGCTGTCACATATAGAAAGAAAAGTAGGGCGCACCGATCTTGTGCATTACCAAAGATAAAATGTATTTAAAAAAATGTAACAGAAATAATAATACTCACAAACAAACATCATAAAAAGGCTTGTCAGTATTCCAGCAAATGGAACCGTGTCTCTAGACACCTGCAACCTGGACCGGGTGTTAATGGGGACCAGATGGCATCGCAAATGGCTTACGGATTATGAGGGAGGACCATCTTCCTCAGAGCCACAGCAGTAATAGACTCTATTACTGCTGTGACAAGCCTTTTTATAACGTTTTTTTGTGAGTATTACTATTGCTGATACATTTTTTTAAATAAATGTTATCTTTTTTAATGCACAAGGTCGGTGCGCCCTCCTCTTCTTTCTATATGTTTCCGTTCTAAGGATACCCATTGTTTTGAGGATGGCAGCAAGACCATTGACATTTCACACTCTATCCAAAGGGTTGGCTGCACCACCCACTTATAGACTACGCCCCTGACCGCAGGAGATTGTTTGGGTAGAGAGCTGTCACCATAATAGATGTCACACTGGAGGATTTCCCTTACGCATATGTTGCACATGCTTTACAAGCTCCTGAATAAGCAGATAAAGCGAAACATGTCAAGCTACAAGCATTGTGATTGATACAGGGCTCATGTATGCATATGTTGTATGTGTATCAAATTCTTTTAAGACAGTATTTGCTGACCTGATGCTTTTTTAACATGTTAGATTATAATAAAAAATGCTTCTATATAACAACATTTTATGTCTGTGGCACCATAAAAATCCCTCTCTCCTACGATTTAAAATAATTATATTTCCGGGATGAAGGTGCCTTTTGATCTATGGATGTAGATGATTCTTCCAGAATTTATTATGTCAATGCATTAGACTGCACTGCAAAAATTGAATTGTTTGAAGAAAATATGGATTATAAATCAATACTGCAAAAGTAAATGAAATAGCACAATTTACCTGAAATAGTTGTTAAGCTAAAGGACAAATGTTTGCTTAATTATTACAAAAAAAAAAACTGTTAACCACGATCTTCAATTTTTTGTAAGATAAAGCACAGTTCCAATACAATTTAAGGTAAGGAGGTTAGGCTGGCCCTGTTCATGAGAGTTTGCAATCTAAAAGGGCATTGCAAGTGATGAAAATGGTAATAACTGCATGGGGATGAGTTGATGGAGAAAAACAATTCAGTTGATAGATAAAGGTGGGGTGCCTAAAGAGATGAGTTTTCAGGGATCTTTATTGTAGATGATTACAATGACAGACATATCTGTATATTCAGCTATGCCCATACTAGGTCCTGTCAACAACACTGGCCCATTAGGGCAAGTATTTATCCTGGGCAGTATCATCCACCATTTAAATAGTTAAAGAGTTCCTTAATAATGATTGCGTTAGAACATCAATGTAAACAGCTGTAACTCTTCATAGGATAAATATAAAAAGTAGCATTTCTGCAAAATATCAGCAGCTGGTGGTTTCCCTTTTATATAACTGGATTGCTTATGCAGCAGGTAAAAAATATATATATAATCATATAATAATAATAATCATAATAATGGAAATGTTGTCTGAATTAGCCTGCCAACCCTTGCGTGGTTCAGTTGATGCTCTTTCTTGACAACGAGTTTGGGTCATTGGGGTCCATGTCATCTGAATTAGCCTGCCAAACCTTGCGTGGTTCGATTGATGCTCTTTCTTGACGAGTTTGAGTCGTTGTATTTAATTATTCAATATATATTTACAGTATTCATCGATGTACTATTTTAGGATCTTTTATCCATTGTGTTTATATGTAACATACTTTTCTTCATGACCATATAAATAAATAATACAGTTGGCATCTTTGTGACTTTTTTGTATATATTTGTCAATTGAGCTTTGATTCTGATACTATATTTCTGCCATACAAAGTCAAAGGGGGCGTCCCCTAATGCACTCATGTGCATGTTTTTTCATATAACGCTATTAGGATGTTGGCAGCAATAACACAATAATCAATTTCTCAAGATTCCCTCTAATGTTGTGTTTGCATTTTATTTATATATATATATATATATATATATATATATATATATATATATATAGATAGATAGATAGAGAGATAGATAGATAGATAGATAGATAGATAGATAGAATTATGCTTTAATGCATTCAGAAAAAGTAATATGGCATTTAAGAAGCAAGCACTAAAACTTAAAAAAAAGTAAAGTCTGTTTTCCACCTTCTTTTGTTTGCAGCTGACATTTAAAATCCCGAAATACCTCAAATGACACATTTTGCTTTCTTGAAAACAGAAGTGTTGTAAAGAATGTACAATTTATGTTAAAAACAAAAATAAAGCTAAAGTAGAAATGTGCAGCATGGTTATATTTTTACATAGTAAGTAGGAAAACATAAATGTTTTTCCATCTTATAAAACAATAGCATCCCCTACATCCCACCTTTGTAGTCCAATGCAGGACTCAATTAAAAGATCAGCCTCTTTATGATGTCATAGATAGGGATGGGTAGGCAATTTCACAGATCTTGATTTTGCCAAGAAAACAATCAATTTGTCTTAATAAAAAATAATCCCTAATTTTGCAATGGAGAAATCAGCTTTATAACAAAGACACATGATTCTTTTATCAGCAATTAAATCATGTTTAGATAACTTTGATTATAAAAAAAGTAATAGTGTTAGAATACATGTTAGTGTTAAAACCCAACTCTTTCCTAGGATATTCTCAATATGGACAAGACTTATTTGTTTTGTAAAATGTACTGATGATTATTCTGTAAGTCCAGGTACTTATTACTAACTAGCTAATAGCCATCCAAACATCAAGTTAGTTTTCTCCCCCTATCCCATGTGAGACAGCCAACCACTATGATGTCATTGACATTGCTTCTGTTAGGTTACAAGGTGCCATGTTTTGTTTTTTATAAAAAAAGTAATAGTGTTAGAATACATGTTAGTGTTAAAACCCAACTCTTTCCTAGGATATTCTCAATATGGACAAGACTTATTTGTTTTGTAAAATGTACTGATGATTATTCTGTAAGTCCAGGTACTTATTACTAACTAGCTAATAGCCATCCAAACATCAAGTTAGTTTTCTCCCCCTATCCCATGTGAGACAGCCAACCACTATGATGTCATTGACATTGCTTCTGTTAGGTTACAAGGTGCCATGTTTGTTTTTGGACTTCGATTTACGAAAGTGTAGAATGTTTTACTGTTTGACATTGATGGTTATGCTATCAAACTGTTATGTATGTTGATATATGTTGTATATATTTGTTATATACATTTCTACTTGAATGTATAATGTTTAATGAAAATTTACAATAAAAAAAATCTACAAAAAAAACTCCAACTCTGAGAAAAGTAAAATTCCTCTCTTGTAGTGGGGCTGCGCCCACATTGTGTTGTCTGGGACAGTGTTTTTCAACCTTTTTCAGTCAAGGCACCCTTGAGAGCTGTGCCTCTCGAGGCACACCAGACTGAGGGCTCATTCACACCAGGAAATGCGTGTGCATGCGTGTTTTTTTTGTATGTTCTCATGACTCGCATGTTTTTTATTTTTTTTATTTATTGCAAGGAACAGGGCCCACAAGGACCAACATGGTACAAATCAAAATGTAGTACAGGAAATATTTCAAAAATAAATACATCACAAATCAATTGTTATGAACAAATATAAGAGAACAGTTTCTGTATAAAACAGGTCAATATTAGTGTTTCGTGTTTGAAACTGGGTGTTGGATCCCATATTTATGGAGAGTACTGAGAACATAACTTGTGCCTAATGATCCTGATATGTAGTGCGCCCCATTATAAAATATATGGGGCTCTATTGTCTCATGAGGCCTGCTCCCAATTATTTTTTATTTTTTTTATTTATTGCAAGGAACAGGGCCCACAAGGACCAACATGGTACAAATCAAAATGTAGTACAGGAAATATTTCAAAAATAAATACATCACAAATCAATTGTTATGAACAAATATAAGAGAACAGTTTCTGTATAAAACAGGTCAATATTAGTGTTTCGTGTTTGAAACTGGGTGTTGGATCCCATATTTATGGAGAGTACTGAGAACATAACTTGTGCCTAATGATCCTGATATGTAGTGCGCCCCATTATAAAATATATGGGGCTCTATTGTCTCATGAGGCCTGCTCCCAATTATTTTTTACATTTTTTCCCCATGTCGCTCCGTCGTCTGCGCCCCCAAGTTTGTGAGGGGTCACAGGTGGCGGAGCAGCGCGGGTGGAAAACTAGAGGTAGCATAAGAACAGTAAAGAGGTGAAGGAGGGGGGGAAGGGAGTAGGGAGGGAGAGCACAAGAGTGGGAGAACGAGGTGAAGGTGGGGGGGGGTGTGCGCCCCGTGGTCATGGAATATCACCAGGTGCATTTTGGGTTTCATCAAGTGTCTACATGGTATCCCAATCCAGCTTCTGTACTTGTTAAAAGATAACCTGAGATAAGTCAATCGGGTGCATCTGAGCTTCTCAGAGCTTGGCCCTCATCTGAATATATAAACATTATCCATAGCTGCCAGGTTTTGGTGAACGTCTCCTGTCTTCCAGTTTCCTGATGTCTTCCACTTTTTGGAGCCACAGGTTAATGGTCAGCGGGAGAACAGACTTCCAGCATAATGGGATGCAGGCCTTAGCTGCGTCTAACAGGTGACGGATCACCGATTTCTTGTATATCCTGTCTGGGATGGTGGAAGCATGCAATAGGAAAAAGGCAGGGTCAGCTGTGATCGTCCTTTCAGTGAATTTTTGTATGGTCTCCCGGACTACTGTCCAGAAGTGCGTTAGTTTAGGGCATGACCAAAAAATATGTAAAAGAGTCCCTTCTTCTACTAGGCAGCGCCAGCAACGGTCTGTCATTGTCGGATATATTGTAGTAATGCGGGGGTTTTGTACCAACGGGAGATCAATTTACTAAATTGGGATCCCAGGTCTCCTTCCCACTTGAGTATACCAGGAGGTACAAATTCCTCTTGTGGTGTATTTAGGAGGGCATAGGTCAATGAAAGCGAGTGTCGCAGGGTTCCCCTTGTGGCGCATATATCTTCGAGTGTTGTGAGATTTGGAGTGTTGTCTATTGGGGGTGGAATGGAGTTCAGGAAATGGCTTAGTTGGAGTGCTCTCAGGAAGTCAAGTTGGTACAGGCCTGTGGGGTCTGATAACTCTGTTGCCGTCCTCCAATGTCCTCCTGAGCTAAAGTGTGATGCCTGGTGAATGCCTAAGTCAGACAGAAGTCTAAAAGGGCCGTCTTTCATACCTGGTATGAATAGTGGGTTTCCCAGTATGGGGTATAAAGGTGAATTTTGAGAAGAGAGGGGGTCTGGCTCACTATTGGGGCACAGATCCTTGATGTGTTGCCTATCAATGGGTGTGATTTGAGTTCCGTAGGTAGCCCTGGATAGCACCATGGAGTGCCAGGAAGGGGGGTCTCGCTTTGTGTTTGCTCTATGGAGGTCCACAATTTGGTCTCCTGATGGCGGCACCAGTCTATGAGCCTCCCTAGGTGTATAGCTTGGTAGTAGGTACGTATGTTGGAAAGCGCTAGTCCCCTGTGTAGCTTGGGAAGTACAAGTAGTTTGTTGGCCAGTCTAGGTTTTTTCTTGGCCCACACAAATTCCATAAACAAAGATTGTACTTGTTTGAAATAGATGCTCGGAATATGTATGGGCATCGCCTGCATGAGATAAAGAAATTCCGGGAGTATCATCATTTTCAAAATATTGCAGCGGCCTAGCCAAGAATGTAGGCCTGAGGTCCATTGGTTTAACAACAGTTTAATTTTTTTCAATAGTGGGGGGAAGTTGAGTTCATACAGCTTCGAGAGCGTATGAGGAATATACATCCCTAAATACTTAAGGGCTATGTTAGTCCATTTTAATTTAAAACTGGACTGAAGGTGTGTAAGCTGTATGTCAGGGATTTTGACACCCAACGCTTCGGACTTACTAAAATTGATCTTTAGATTGGAGATTGAGCCGTATAGTGTGAATTCTTGGAGGAGGTTCGGGAGGGATATTGTCGGGTTTGAGAGAGAGAACATCAGATCGTCTGCATAGGCAGATACTTTGTGTTGGGTTTGGCCGATCTCAATTCCCGAGATATTTGGGTTCCCTCTAACGTGGCACAAAAAGGGCTCAAGGGACAGTGCAAATAGGAGGGGTGAAAGTGGGCACCCTTGACGGGTTCCGTTAGAGATTGAAAGGGGGTCTGAGAGAACTCCGTTGGCTCTAACCTTTGCCGTTGGAGTAGTATATACTGCTGCAATCCATTTCATCATGTTGCTCCACAAGCCTATGTGTTTTAGAGTGGCGAACATGAAAGCCCAGTTCACCCTGTCAAAGGCTTTCTCAGCGTCAGTGCTGAGAAAGACACTTGGTGTGTTGGTAGTGGCAGCTTTGTGTAATAGATTCAGGACTTTGGTGGTGTTGTCTCTTGCTTCTCTTGATGGGACAAAGCCCAACTGATCCAGGTGTATGAGATGTGGTATATGGTTCTGTAGTCTGGTTGCGATTATTTTAGTGAATAATTTAAGGTCTGTATCCAGTAGGGAAATGGGGCGGTAACTCCCGCACTGGGTTGGGTCCTTGCCTTCTTTAGGGATCACCGCTATATGGGCCTGCATCGTGTCGTTGTGTATTTTACCGTCTTTACTAATGTCGTTGAACAACCTGACTAATTGGTATCCTAATGAGGGGAGTAGGGTCTTGTAATATTGGACTGTAAGTCCGTCTGGTCCCTGGGCCTTATTGCGTTTCGTATTTCCTATCGCTGTCTGTAGTTCTGTTAATGTTATGGGTTCGTCTAAAAGGTCTCGTGTGTCAGATGCAAGGGTGGGCATAGTGGAGTTCGTTATGTAATCTGTTATTTACCCCGGAGGGGGGGTTTCTATGGACAGATTGTATAGGGACTCATAGTATGACCTGAATTCTTTCGTTATTAGTTGAGAAAGAACCTCTTTCTGTCCTATTGGGGATAGTATGTGTGAGATGTAAGAGGCTATTGCTTGGGAGCGTAAGGATTGTGCAAGCAACGTACCGCACTTATTACCCGATTCGTATATTTTCTTGCGGGAAATTTGCAGTGCCGCCTTTGCTTTAAATTGGAGTAAGTCAGTTATTTGAGTGCGTACTGTATCCAGTTTGCTTCCAAGCAATCTGGTCGGTGATTGTTTATGTTTGGTTTCCAATGTTTGGAGTTTGTCTATCAGTGCCACCATTTGGGCTGTATTCTGTTTTTTTGATCCTTGCCCGGTGCTTTATGAGCACCCCTCTTATGACCGCCTTGTGTGCCTCCCAAACCAGTCCTATGTTGCAATCAGCTCTGAGGTTTGTGTGAAAATAGTGTGCGATTTCTTTCGTGACATCTGCTACCACCTCTGGGTTTTGTAGGAGGCTCTCATTGAGTCTCCATGGTTGTCTCTTTGTCTTGGTGTGGTCGGACAGTGCATATTGCATCATGACTGGGGCATGGTCGGACCACGTGATGAGTCCTATGGCTGTATTCTTAATTGCTTGTAATTGGTTGTGTGGGACTAAGAAATGATCTATGCGGGAGTATACTTGGTGCGTACGAGAGAAAAAGGTATAATCCCGTTCACCCGGGTGGAAAAGTCGCCAGGCATCTATTAGTCGCATGTCGTGTAATTTCTTGTGGATTACCTTACGTGCGTTTCGGGAAGTAGAAGAAGTTCCAGACGAGGTGTCTTCTGCTGGAAGTAAAGGGAAATTTAGGTCGCCCCCCCCCACTATAAGTTGGCCTTCTGAGAAGGTTTGGAGTGATTCTAAGGTCTTTTTAATAAAAGTGTCTGTGAAACTGGGCCAGCATGACTTTTTTTAATTGTGCCACACCAAAATGCATGGTACTGTGGTATCATGAGTTTTAGCAGGTGTGGATGCAAGCGCATGTGCATCCCCACTGTCAGAATACAATAACTTGGCAGAAGGGATTACCCCATCAACCTTGGATGTGTGGCTGGGGGAATTGATTAATTTTCTTTCGTCCAACCAGCTAGTTGGACGAAAGAAAATTATTCATGCCTAAACTGTGTCTTAGTAACTACTAAAGTCTGCACTATATTATATATAGAGCTGAAATCAAATGTAATGGGGACACTAACAGAATCCCTAGCAGAAGGCAATGTGAAGCCACATTCATATGTATCCATATACAGTTAACCAGCTAATATTCAATGTCAAAGAGCTGAGGAATGAAACTCTGATGTAACTGCTGAGAAAGACTGTAAGCTGTGGACACTCCTGCTGGCTTGTATAGAGGAGAGAGCAGGCGCAGAAAGGGTGCAATAACTAGCAGTCTCTTCTGAACAGCCAACCCAGCTCAGATGAAAAACTGCACACCCCGCTGCCAACACCAGGCAGAAAATGAGTTAAGAAGCTGCAGACACTGCTGCTGAAACACACCAGGATCATAGAGATAAGATAAGGTGCTCGGGTGGAGTGATACTTGGTGGAGATTTTAATGTGGCTCTCGACCCATTACTGGATGTTTCTAAATCTGCTTCACATTTATCATATCAATATATTAGACTAATAAAAAAAGCCCTCCAAACTGTGCGATTGGTAGATGTCTGGAGAGTCCAACATCCAGCGGAACGTGATTGTACTTTTTACTCAGTGCCACACGATAGCTACTCTCGAATTGACTATGTACTAATATTCCAATCTTTATTACCAGCGGTGGTGAACTCTTCAATCGGAATACAAATGGTGTCAGACCATGCTCCAGCGTTTATAGTTTTTCAGCTGGGTAAGTCGGCTAATAGACCTTGGACATGGAAACATAATGAATCATTGATTGACTTCGAAATTACCTTACTAATGAATCGACCAGATTTTTTTATGAAAATTATACAGATGAAATCTCCCCATTTACAATATGGGAAACGCATAAATGCGTTATGCGAGGCATATTGATTAAATAGGCGACCAAAATACGGAAAAATAGCCAAGCTGTGTTCCAAGCCCAATTAAATCTGGTAGCAGACTTAGAAACGAAGCATAAAAAATCACTTTCACAATCTGTAGCAGTAGACCTTAGGCTAGAGCGAGAAAAACTACTCTTTGATGAGACAAGAGACTAATATACAGATACTGATGACTAGGAATACGTATTATGAATAAGGGAATAAATCAGGTAAACTGCTGGCCCATTCACTTAGGCAAAATTCTCAGAGAAACTATGTCCCACATACTTTAATATGAGCAATGGTACAAGGCAGGGCTGCCCCCTGTCTCCATTGATTTTTATACTAACCCTTGAACCATTTCTGCGACATGTTCGATGAAGTACAGATATTCAATGTTGCGTGATCGATAAATTGGAGCATAAAATTGCAGTCTTTGTGGACAATATGAAAAGAAATTGTTGTGCAGGATTTGGTAGAGTATAGGTGGTCTATCGCATCCCAGTGTGATGAATAAAACTGAATTTTGTAGGCCTTGTGTGCATTAACACAGCCCAATACCCCTAGGGGATTCTTAGGGTAAAGATAGACACTAATGAGGTATATGCGATTCAAAAAGTGTGTGGATTTATTGAAAGATATCATTGCATATAATATACAATACAAAATGTTCAGATGTCACAGCATACAAAATAGCATATATAGTTTTTTAACATGTCACAGCATGAACATAAAAATGTTGAGACAGGGAAAACTTGCTTTATGCGTATATATTCAGGAAAACGCCAACATGTTTAGTACATAGAGTTTGCTACAAAAAATACTGTTTGTTTTTTTACCATATAGAGCGGTATAGTGTAGTAATATTATAGATGTGGTACTCACAAGCAATGTTTGTTTGAAAAGATGCCAGAGAAGGTAGGGGGCCAGAGTATTGGTTTATATGGCAGGGTTATGCACTGGAATAGTCTCTGTGCAGGATAAAAGCAAAATAAGTATTGCCATAAAGCTGGACAACAGGCACCAATGGGTTCAGGCAGTTGCAAGGTCCTGGACAAGAGAGAGGCTATGAGCCCGTGTCTTGTAGACGTGTAGCCAAGCAGTATGTAAAGCTGTTAATAGAGTAAGAGATATAAATTTGTAAATAACTGGTAGCATGGCATGAGCGGCCAAAGAGATGGAAAGGATGGCATAAGAGTTTGTTACCTGAGTCTCAAGGTGTCTGAGGGGAGTTGTCAGTGAACGCCAGAGAGTAGACAGCATGTATAGACCCTCCATGGCGGGCAGTTTAAATGCAGTGAAGTAATTACAATCAGCTGTGTGTACGCCTGTGTTGCGTAGAAGTGGCTGATTGGGGATTGGCTAGATGTAAAAGAGGAGCGCCAGATAGCCCTGTTAGTATTCCCCATAGGGCTTCTGACGAAGCGGCGCTGGGCGCGAGCACGCCCAAAGTGGGAGGAGTCGCGTACAGCGTCGTGATGTCACCGACGCGTGTAGTGGTTTCCGCCGGTCCGTCTGCGCTCCAAGCTGGAGCGCAAACAGGAAGGCATGAAGATGGAAGATGCCTAATGGGAATGGAGGACGACGCGCGCGTACTAGAGATTTGGCGCATGCGCACTGTCTTACCCGCGCCGGGCAGCATACCTGAGTGATCGCAGCCAGTGTCAATTGTATTGTAAAGAGGGATATAGTCTATAAAAAGTTGGTTATGTGGTGCATACATAGTATAAAGCAAACAAACATGCATATGGTACACAAAACACTGTTACAACACTTTGTACTAGGACAACAATGTCGAACTGAGGTTATGAAGCCTATTTGTGTTTGGGCACATACGTGAAGCATGAACAATGGGAATAGTAATGAATAACACATCATTAAGCATATAAGGGTATTTATAGGTTAGAGTACAGATGCATGGGTATGTCGGATGTCTGCATGTGGGAAAGAGTCAAAGGTCTAGTTCGCAGACGCCAGATTGAAATCCTTCGAGATATGGTTTAAAGTTGAAGGCCAACTAGTCCATCTAAGTTCGCTTTGTAGTAAAGCTTTGTTATAATCACCACCTCGGTTCGGGGGTGGAATGTGGTCCAAAGCTTTGAACAAAATTTTTGGAGTATAATCATGATGGACAGTCCTGCAGTGTCGTCCCAGGGGCAAATCAGGGTCTCTCTGGTTGACACTGCAGATGTGGCCATATATACGTTTCCAAAAAGGTAATTTTGTCTTTCCCACATAGAAACATCCGCATTCACATTCAAGTAGGTACACTATGCCAATGGAGCGACAATTAACGTAATGTTGGGGGAAAAATTGTTGACCATTTGGCAAAACATTGTGCATATTAGATTTACAAAGATATTTGCAGTAACTACAGTTCCCACATGGAAAAGTGCACTTTAATTGTTTTTGAGGCCTAGTAGTGGCAGTGTATTCACTGTTAATAAGTTTGTCTTGGAGAGATGGAGCACGTCTGTATGTAACCAAAGGATGCGTCGGGACAAAGGGTGAAAGAGTTTTGTCAGTGGCAATGATATGCCAATGTTTAGAGAGTATTTGGGTAATTTGGTTGTGTTGTTGACAATAGTTGGTTATAATTCTCAAAGGGGTATTGGTTTGTGTAGAAGTTTTGGTAGAAAGTAATGTAGAACATGATTTGGATTTGGCTTTTTTATATGCGTCTATAAGGACGCTGTTTTTGTAGCCCCGTGCTCGTAATCTTGTGCGTAAGACGGAGGCCTCGCGTTCAAAGGAGGTATCCGTCGAGCAATTTCGCCGGGCACGGAGGTATTGAGCAAATGGGATCGAGTTTAGTAATGGCTGTGGGTGAAAACTAGAGGCAGCCAAGATTGTGTTGCCAGCTGTTGGTTTTCGGAACAGGTGGCTCTGGAGATGCCCATCTTGATCCTTAGTGAGTGTAAGGTCAAGGAAAGAAATTGAGGTGTTACTGTATGTCATGGTAAATTTCAAATTTAGAGAGTTGGAAGTATTTAAAAATAGTAGAAATTGGTGTAGGATTTCAGTCGGGCCTTGCCACAGAATCAAGATATCGTTGATATAGCGACGGAAAGTCGCTATATATTTTGTATATGTACTGGCAGCATCGTCCAGAAAGAGTTTTCGTTCCCACTCCCCCAAGTACAGCTTCGCGTACGCCGGCGCGCAACATGTGCCCATGACGACGCCCTGTACTTGGAGGTAGTGGGATCCACATGCAGACATCCGACATACCCATGCATCTGTACTCTAACCTATAAAAACCCTTATATGCTTAATGATGTGTTATTCATTACTATTCCCTTTGTTCATGCTTCACGTATGTGCCCAAACACAAATAGGCTTCATAACCTCAGTTCGACATTGTTGTCCTAGTACAAAGTGTTGTAACAGTGTTTTGTGTACCATATGCATGTTTGTTTGTTTTATACTATGTATGCACCACATAACCAACTTTTTATAGACTATATCCCTCTTTACAATACAATTGACACTGGCTGCGATCACTCAGGTATGCTGCCCGGCGCGGGTAAGACAGTGCGCATGCGCCAAATCTCTAGTGCGCACGCGCCGTCCTCCGTTCCCATTAGGCATCTTCCATCTCCATGCCTTCCTGTTTGCGCTCCAGCTTGGAGCGCAGACGGACCAGCGGAAACCACTACCCGCGTCGGTGACGTCACGACGCTGTACGCGACTCCTCCCACTTTGGGCGTGCTCGCGCCCAGCGCCGCCTCGTCAGAGGTCCTATGGGGAATACTAACAGCGCTATCTGGCGCTCCTCTTTTACATCGTAGGCATACACACAGCTGATTGTAATTACTTCACTGCATTTAAACTGCCCGCCATGGAGGGCCTATACATGCTGTCTACTCTCTGGCGTTCACTGACAACTCCCCTCAGCCGCTCATGCCATGCTACCTGTTATTTACAAATGTATATCTCTTACTCTATTAACAGCTTTACATACTGCTTGGCCAGAATTTTGGTTGGAAGCCACACAGTGAGGACACTGTGTGGAGAGTGAACAAATCTTTGCTTTTTTGACTGCTGGTGATTGCTGGATTACATTTTTAGGTTCTTTCTGGA
This sequence comes from Lithobates sylvaticus, assembly GCA_028564925.1. Taxonomy (NCBI): domain Eukaryota; kingdom Metazoa; phylum Chordata; class Amphibia; order Anura; family Ranidae; genus Lithobates; species Lithobates sylvaticus. Next base: position 248,294,245 of record CM053030.1, read on the forward strand.
CCTTTTTCCTTTTTATCTTCTTAATACCCTTTTCTTCTTACACTTTTTACACAGTTTTTTTTTTTTTTTTTTCTTTCCTTACTTCAGCTTACTAATTAAGGGGAGTGCCTAATTGCTCCCAGGTGTTTCAGGCCTATATAAGTTTGTGTAGAGCTCTTCATCACAGAAAGCTGGCTAACACCTGACTGCAACACCATCCTAACCGAATTGGTCCCTGAAAAATACAGGATCCTAACGGAGCATAGAATAGGTAAAAAAGGAGGAGGCCTAGCAGTGATCTTCAAATCTCACCTTACGCTCGGCAAACCCACGCTACAGAACCCAGTGCCTTTTATGGAGACACTTTCTTTACAGCTGCAAACAACACCCCAAGACAGCATTCATATACTGCTATGCTACAGACCACCAGGACCAAAGACAAATCTCCTGATACCCTTCACCAAATTTATTTCAATGCACACCCTGAAAACCAAAAATGTCCTGGTACTCGGAGATTTCAATCTCTGGGCAAACAACACCGAAGACCCCATCGCCTCTGCCTGCATAAACCAACTGGAAGAACTAGGTCTTCAACAGCGCTATCTGGCGCTCCTCTTTTACATCTAGCCAATCCCCAATCAGCCACTTCTACGCAACACAGGCATACACACAGCTGATTGTAATTACTTCACTGCATTTAAACTGCCCGCCATGGAGGGCCTATACATGCTGTCTACTCTCTGGCGTTCACTGACAACTCCCCTCAGACACCTTGAGACTCAGGTAACAAACTCTTATGCCATCCTTTCCATCTCTTTGGCCGCTCATGCCATGCTACCAGTTATTTACAAATTTATATCTCTTACTCTATTAACAGCTTTACATACTGCTTGGCTACACGTCTACAAGACACGGGCTCATAGCCTCTCTCTTGTCCAGGACCTTGCAACTGCCTGAACCCATTGCAGCCTGTTGTCCAGCTTTATGGCAATACTTATTTTACTTTTATCCTGCACAGAGATTATTCCAGTGCATATCCCTGCCATATAAACCAATACTCTGGCCCCCTACCTTCTCTGGCATCTTTTCAAACAAACATTGCATGTGAGTACCACATCTATAATATTACTACACTATACTGCTCTATATGGTAAAAAAACAAACAGTATTTTTTGTTGCAAACTCTATGTACTAATTTCTTATCTATTCACACATTATAGATGTGAAACAAAAGGATATTAAACTGCCTTGAAAAAGGACTAAAGTCCGAAACATGTTGGCGTTTTCCTGAATATATACGCATAAAGCAAGTTTTCCCTGTCTCAACATTTTTATGTTCATGCTGTGACATGTTAAAAAACTATATATGCTATTTTGTATGCTGTGCCATCTGAACATTTTGTATTGTATATTATATGCAATGATATGCGTCTCTTTCAATAAATCCACACACTTTTTGAATCGCATATACCTCATATATATACCATATATATTGTCTATATTTACCCTAAGCATCCCCTAGGGGTATTGGGCTGTGTTCATGCACACAAGGCCTACAAAATTCAGTTTGTGGACAATATACTGTTCTTTATTACATCACCAGAAACCACGTTACCAAATTTATTAAGTTAGTTTGATCATTATAGCCTACTTTCGAATTTTTTAATTAACGTTCAAAAATCGTAAATACGAAATATTATGCTGTCAACTACATGAGTACAGGCTCTTCAACCATTGTTTTCTTTTCCATAGGCATCTTTCTTTTTGACATATCTAGGAGTAAAATTGACCTCCTCAATAGATAAAGTCTTCCAAGCTAATTTTCCACCGTTATTAGGGGAACTCTCTTCAGCTTTGGAAAGATGGAAAAGGTACTTACACATGGATGGGCAGGAATGCTATCCTTAAAATGAATATGAATATTCTACCAAGATTATTGTACCTTTTTCGGACTTTGCCAATAGCCATTCCAGAGTCCTTTTTAAATCATTACGTAGTGCTTTTATTCGATTTATTTGGGAAAAAAAGCATCCCTGTTTATCCTTTCACTATTTGGCTATGCCAAAAACCCAGGGAGGCATGGCTTTTCCAGATCTGATAAGATACTACATCTCACTAGGGTACTTGACCGGTGCAGAGACGAGGGACATAAAACCTGGATAGCGATTGAACAATCATGTATGTAGATCTCACTCTGATGCCTGCCATGGCTACAGCTAAGAACACTGGGAACCTTAAGATATCATCCCCTGATAGGGGCAACCCTAAGAGTAATTCAACAGAGTCATCTGTTTTCAAAATCGGATGGGGAAATTACTCGGCTCTATCCAGTTTTGGGAAACCCGTCATTCCCCCCAGGCTATACTGATAGCCATTTTAAACAAACTATGCGACCTGGTAAATTTTGATTAGGTGACTTCCTTGAAGCATCAAGGTTGAACACCAGAGCGGAAACACAGTTGTTGTTTAATCCGCCACTGGACCCATCGTGGATGCAACAGCTTACCAATTTTCTTACCTCCCTTATCCGGGGGGAGAGATCAGACCGTTTAAACACACCACTGGAAAACCTATGTCTGATAGAAAAGTCTTCCGCCCATGGGTTATCTGAGCTATATAAAATATTAATAGATCCTCCTGAGTATTTTGTTCCTAGATTCCTTCAGAAATGGGAAAGAAACTTAGATATTACATTTTCTAAAGAGTGATATTGCTATATTCTATAATTTGCCCTCTATTCCTCAACAGCTAGTAATTACCAAGAGTTTTGCTATAAAATTCATACAAGGTGGTACAAAGTTCCATCACTACTAAAAAAAATCTACCCGGAAAAGATGAATACTTGTTGGTGGTGTGGAGAGTCAGAGGGTAATATGCTTCATATTTTCTGGACATGTTGGAAGTTAGTGGATTTCTGGCCCAAAGTGCGAGAAATTATAGGACGGTTAACAGAGTACGACTTGGGATGTGACCCAGCAAGATATCTTCTTCACCTCTCAGACCTTTCAAAAGTAAATATTGGAACTCAATGGTCCCTCATCTTCTAAATGCGGCAAAGGCCTGTATTCTGGCCCTTTGGAGGCAAAAGTCACCCCCCTCAATCTCATTATGGTTTAAAAAAAATAGCCAATATATATGCTATGGAAAAATGTATCGTAGTTACGCAAGGTAGGGAGGAGAAATTTAATAAAAAATGGAAACCGTGGTCCCTCTTGGTATGTACCAGGGAACATGGCTGTGTGCTTGTGGAGGGAGAGCAGGCGGGTTATTAGAGGAAAGGAAGAGAGAGAACCCAACTTTCCTTGTAGAAAAGTTTTTTTTTTCTCTTCTCTCTCCTCTCCCTATTGTCTTCCCTTGCAAATCATACCTGTGTATAAGTGAGATGCAAAGGGAAAAAATGTACATGAACGGTAGAATGGATATATTAGAGAGAAGGGGGAACAACCCTTCCCCCCTTTTTTTTTTTCTTCGTTTAAATAATGGCCATATACATATACGCTGAAAATAGAATTGATTTGTGTTACGCAAGCAACTAAAATGTCTCTGTTTATATGTATAAAAATGTATATGTATAAAAATTGTTAAAAAAATAAAATACACATTAAAAAAAAAAGATAAGGTGCTCGGGCTCAGATCGCTGGCTGACACATTGCAGGCACTTCCACTGATATGGCAGCAAGCCCCTGGGGAGAAGTAGACATTCACTGGCCTTCTATAGATCTTCGTGGAGCTCAGAACTGTCTCTATCTGCCTGTCTCTGTGGCGCCCAAACCAGAGTTTTTTATACTTTTGTCCCGGCTCCCCTGGGGAATCTTCACGACACACCAGGGTGCCACAGCACCCCGTTTGGGAAAGGCTGGTCTAGGAGATGATAAAACTACTTTTATTTATCCAATTGTTGCTCCCCGGCAAATTAGACAGCAGAGGAGCCTGAAAAATTGGAAGATCAGGTAAGTAAAACTGCTTTACCCAATCCCCTAGACACAAACAACCAGTTGACCTTTGCAGTGTGAGTGCAACACCACTGCAAGGGAAATCTTTTACTTTTCATGGAGTTCATAAGAATTAAGGTTCCTCTTCTGTTCCTCAGTATCTAGCATCACATAACAGGTCCAAGATAGATAAATACCCCCCAAAAAAAAAAATTTGGCCTTCTGTCTCTAAAGCATTTGACTAAATGAGAAAATGTCACTAAATGTCACTACATTTTACTAAATGAGAAAATGTCATCAAAATGTGAGAAAGATCAAAGCAAATATTCCCATTGGCCACAAAGCACTTTGCCAAATGGCAAGTTTTTGCTAAAATGTTACTGATTTTACATAAATATTGGTGAAGCAAAAACTTCCTATTTCCCTCTTCCATAGTCTTAGCCATGCAAATATGTACAGCACACAGAGCCTTTTTTTTAGTGGAGAGAATGTTTGAATCTAACAAGAGGGTTAGTGTCTATCTCATACATATGCATAGCAGCCACCTCAATTTTGTTGGCAGCTTGCAGTCTTAAATTATAACTCCAGCTTGGTTTGCAAGAAGAACCCTCCTGGGTCAGCATACACTAAATGTATTTTAGCAAACTAAAATTTAAGTTTTCTAGATTTCTTACACAAGATGTGCAGTTATGATTAAGCAAAACTAGTGCAGATTGCATCAGAGCAAGATTCCATCATTCTCATAAAAATAATTGCTTGTACAAAGAAACCCTATGGTTGATGATATATTATTTATAAAAAACAGAACTACCGTTTTTCCCTGCAAATAACCCTGTGTTTTATATTCATTTTGGCCAGAAAAAAGACCCAGTAGGGCTTATTTTCCGGGTAGGGCTTGTCATGCGCTGTCTTCTCTCCCCCTCTCTCTCCCTGCCTGGTCATAAATCACCAGTGGCCAGTGTAAAAGTGCTTTTAAAATCTTAGAATGCACTGTATTGCAGTATTATATAATGTAAACTGTGTATGTTTCTGTAATCTATTTATGATAAATACCTTCTTATAGCACCAAAGCTCTGATGGGGGGGGCAAGATCCCCTGCTGACAGCTGGGAGAAGAGGAGGAGTGCAGCGGGAGGTCAGCTAAGCACTGAGTGGCACTATAAGAATGTATTTATCACAAATAGATTACAGAAACATACACAGTTTACATAATTATATAATACTGCAATACAGTGTATGCTAGCATTTTACAACCACTTTAGGCTAGGGCTTATTTTTTTTGGGTAGATCTTATTTTCTGGGAAACACGGTAGGTAACTATAAGTCAACAAGCCTTTTTTTTGCTATGTGTAAATTGAAGAGATTATGCATAAATATTTATATTAGGAAATAATATAATAACACCAAAACCACATTTATTTCTGAAAGATGGCTTGTAACCGTAAACAGTTTTATAAGGAAGTACATTCAAATAAGAATATTGATAATAAAATTGTTCCTATTGAGATGGTGCATCTAGATGTCACACTTACCTTGTTCCCTGCTCCAGTGTCGAAGCAGCCATCTTCCAGATACAGAGGGGGCACTGTCTTAAAGGGCTAGCATTCTGGTTAAATAGTCTTCACAAGTCCACAACATATTAGCTGGGCCCCCTTTTTATATACATATTTTCTAGTGTTTACATTGTCTGTCCAGCCTGTTCTCAGCTCTTGTGTGTTTTAGCTATCTAGTATTTCCCAGTGTCTGCCTAGCCTGTACTCAGCTCCTGTATATCTCTGTAACCCAGAATTCACAGTGTCTTTGTTTTCCCATCTGCATCAAACCTTGTGTACTCCTTCCTGTGACTCCAAGCCTGTGCCTGTGTTCCTTGTCTTCCCCAGTTTGTCTTATACCCCAATGATCTAATGCATCCCTGTTAGCATGCAGTCTTCATTAAAATGTTGAACACCCCTGCCTTGGTGATTAGGTGGTGGTGTAGTTGAGCCGCTGCTATCAATACTGTCTCCACAAATTGGTCAAATTAAATGAATAAATTATGGATAGTGCTTGCTCCACCTTATACTAATATAAAGTGTCACTTCTATATTAGTATATATTATGTGTCTATTACTAGATCATACAATATCAATCACATGCAAACTGTTTTTACAAATTAATCAATTGAAATACTGTAGTGACAAATAAAGTGCTTAAAGTGATAACTGTGCAAAACAAACTCTTTTCCTTGTAATAAAGTGCTGTTGTGCTCCGTATGATATCTAATCATCCATCTCGTGAGGGACTATAGACACTCCGCACTCACCAGATATGATGGACTCCCTTGCCATATAGCAAGTGGAATCTGCTGAGCTTCTAGGTCTTTTTTGGGGACCTATCCCACTCCAATATCCTCTGATGGCGCCCACTGGTGATGATTACCTCGAATGATGACTTCAGATCTCCAGGATCAAAATGTGCAGGAGTGCAATATATATAGAGAAAAACTCCTCATTGTGTAAAGTCCTGAAACGATTTATTGAATATAGGCAAAGGACATACAAGCTAAGCAGACTCCCCCTGCTATATGGCAATGGAGTCCATCATATCTGGTAAGTGTGGAGTGTCTACAGTCCCTCATGAGGTGGATGCATAGATATCATTGGGATACAGAGCACAGCAGCACTTTGTTTTGAACAGTTATCACTTGAAGCACTTTATTTGTCACTATTTCAATTGATTCATTTGTAAAAAATTGTTAGCACATGGTTGATATTGTATGATCTATTAATAGGCACATCATATATACAAATATAGTGGTATCACTTTATATTAGTATAAGGTTGAGCAAGCGCTGTCCATAGTTTATTCATTTAGCATGCAGTCTTCATTCACCTTTTGCACTTTCAGTCAATTCTCTTTTGCCTGTACCAGTGTGTTTCCCTTAAAGTCTCAGTCAGACCCTTGTTTTCAGCACCAGTGCATTCCCAGCCTCTGTTTCTCCTCTGTGCTTTTGTTTATTCTTGTGCACTCATGTTACTCACTACTTTGATGCCTGCTGCCCAGTGAATTCAATATCTCAACACTGCAAGGAACTTTTTTCTCAGTTGTGGTCTGCCCAGGTGAGTCAGAGTATGGAAACCTGGGTATGACCTGCAGCACAACATCTCAACTTGACCTCTGATGAAGACTAGGTGGTATCTGTGCCTCAAGCCAAAGCACATTTTTCTCTGTTTCTGTTATAACATTTGCAAATAAATAATTGTTCTTCATAATTGTAGGCCAAACTGTATCCTGCTACATTTCTTTGTCGAAAATAACCCAAATAAGTGTATATTATTTAGTCTGTAGGAAAATTATAGAGTTCACAAACTATGGTATATATATATCTGAAAATCGATAAATCCTGATCTACTGATGGCCTATCTAATTTTTTGAGGCCCCAAAATGTCAGGACAGTACAAATATTCCTCAAATTACAATTTATTGGAAAGTAGTCCAAGGTATTTATTAAGAGACATGGTGAATGTTTTGAAATTGTAATTTTTTTATTGAAATTCTTTGGAAAATTAATAAATGTAAAAATACCACATTTTTTTTTACATACTGTCACCAGTGTAGTACAGTGTCATCATATAACTGGTGTGACAGTGATGAGGGACACTGACTGGTGACAGTACGAAAAAAATAAATCATTTTTTTATTACATTTTTGTTTTTCTTTCTTTTAACCTCCCTGACAGTATTCCCGAGTCATGCTCGGATGGAGTTTCAGAACCAAAAGCGGTAACCCCGAGCCAGACTTGGGATTGCATGGCAGGATCAAGGAAGAGCTTACTTACCTTGTCCCCTGGATCCTGCGATGTCTCCCCGCAGTGTGAGCGGCTCGTCCTCTGCTCAATTCACCATGGAGCCGGGCTCTGTTCCCTGCAAGCGTTGCGACGCAAGGGGATGGAAAACGGCGCCAAATTCAAAAAGTGAAACACACACTATACATACAGTATACAGTAATCTTACAGATTACATTACTGTATGAAATTATTTCACATCCCTTTTGTCCCTAGTGGTTTGTCCAGTGCCCTGCATGCAGTTTTATATTATAAAAACTGTTCTTTCTGCCTGGAGATTGTCCATAGAAACCAAAACCGTCCCTTTACATCTAAAGCTGTTTTAGACCAGCTAGAAAACAGCGATAATAAATTAGAATCACTCACAGAATTGAGCTATAGTGATTTGTGGGGAAATTCGTCATCAAACACTGAAAAGTAATGACAGCAACAATTCTGCAACTGAGCAAATTTCAGTGTATTTGATTTGATTACATTATTGAATAATTTTTATTATTATTATTTGTTAAAATTATTTATAGTTATTTGTTATACTATAATTTATGATTTTGTGTTTCAAACTTTATCATACCTGGGATGTCTACTAGACTCTGGTTTGGACAGATTTAAGTGAGTTATTCTTAAGAATTACAAGCCTAGGCTAATACACACTATATGTGTAGCAATCCACTGGCTTATTGCATTTCACTGGAAATCACCAACTGTCCCATTAGTACACCTCAAAACGAGAATTAATAACATTAACTTGATGGAAAAAATGTATCACAATGTTCAATGAATGAATGAATGAATAATTTGTATAGCGCTAACAATGCGAACTGAATCGCCTCAAGGCGCTGTATTGGCGTTTGGTTGTCGAGCTTCTAGAAGAGGTAGGTCTTGAGTTTTTCCTGAAGGCCTTATGGTTTTCTTCCATGCGGATGTTGGTAGGAAGAGCATTCCATAGCCGTGGTCCTTGAACAGCGAATCTCCGCTCCCCCTTTGATTTGTAGCGGGATTTGGGAATGATGAGGAGGTTTTGGTTAGCCGATCGAAGACTGCGATTGGGTGTGTAGTGTTTTATTTTCTCAATTAGGTATTGAGGAGCGTCTCCATAGGTACATTTGTGGGTGAGGCAGAGGGTCTTGAATGTGATCCGATTCTTTACGGTTAGCCAATGTAGGCTCCTCAATGAAGGGGAGATGGATTCCCAGGGTTTTTTTCCGGTTATCAGTCTTGCTGCAGTATTTAGGATAAGTTGTAAGCGCGCAAGTTGATATTGGGGTAATCCTATGTAGAGGGAGTTTGCGTAGTCCAGTCGAGAATTAATGACTGTTACAACTACCGCTGCTTTGTCCTCCTTTGGAATGAAGGGGATGAGTCTACGTAGCAGGCGGAGCAGATGGTGAGAACCGCTGACTACTGCTCCTATTTGGGCATCCATTGACATTTCTGAGTCAAAAATGACTCCGAGACTCTTGGCCTTGGTGCTTGGGGGGATGGTCTGTCCAAAGATGGTGGGTAGTGACCAAGGGATCTTGGTCCGGGAATTTTGATTTGCGTGCAGGATAAGGAGCTCTGTTTTTGATTCGTTGAGTTTCAGGGAGCTAGTGGTCATCCAGTCGTCTATCAAGGTGAGGCATTTTTCTAATTGCTGATGATGGTCTTTTTGTCCTGTGATACGAAAATATAATTGCGTGTCGTCAGCGTAGGAGTGGAAGCAGAGGTCTGATCTTCTGATTATTTTTAGGAGTGGGCGGATGTATATGTTGAAGAGCAATGTTCAGAACACGAACCATATATATAAGAAAAAATGGGATCCCTGGTTGGAACATAACAATGAATTCTTTAACCCAGAATAATATACCCTTCCATTACCAGTAGATTAAGGATGTGTATACATCTCTATTACAAAGACCATAATATCTGTCTTTATTTTTTCTGTATAACAAAATCCATTACTACAACATATGTATGTTATATTGTCCATCTATATATCTGACTCTCTGTAACTCTTATATTACTTATGCCATTTCGGTTTTGTACCACTTTTTGTACCTAATAAAAAAGTTTGTAAACAAAAAAAAAAAAAAAGAATTACAGGCCTACAATATAAAATGCCAAATTTCCATGCAAAATACTGCTTTCAGCACCTAAAATATGAAATAATCATACCGCCAGGGAGATTAATGATTTTTTTTAATACACTGTGGTCATAGCAATAAAATGTTACCATAGAAACATCGTACTATTCTGGGGAAGTGATCAGTATTTTTTTTTACACATTATGATTGCTTATAGCAATGAATTTCATTACTGTGACTAATCACAGCTAGCAACACAATCGTACATTGTGCCATTCATTGTTTACAATTGTCATGTGATCTGATGTGATTGGTCACAGGGTACCGCCAGTGGGCAAGCCGGTGACAGATCATGCTGCACTGCCACCCCACGGCTGCATGAGAGGTGCGATCCGGGGAGGATGTCATATGATGTCCACCCAGATCGACAAAAGTCCTGCCAGACAGTCATTTTGCTATAGGTTATAGGTAACTGGTTATTAAAGAATTGAATTGTGCCCATTATAAAAACATAATAACGTAGAGTGGTCAACAGCTGTTCCCAAGACTTAAAGTGATTGTAAAGTCAGTGACTTCTATGCATTAAGATAAAAAGCCTTCCATGTGCAGCAGCCCCTCTTAACCCCTTTAATACTTACCTGAGCCCCCTTTAGATCCAGCAATGTTGCGCGAGACACTCAGCTGGCTGGAATTTCCCTCCTCATTGGCTGAGACAGCAATTGACTCCCGCTGCTGTTAATCAAAGTCAGTAAGCCAATGAGGAGAGAAAGGGGTGGCACCAGGTCATGGCTCCATGTCTGAATGGACACAAGGAGCTGTGGCTCGGCTTGGATGGCCCATAGCAAGCTGGAACAGGAGGGAGGGGCCAGGAGCACAAAAGACTTTACAATCACTTTAAACTAAGTTTGCACTTGTAGATCTGCTGCAGCTGAAGTCTGGAGTAGCTGAGTAGGTAACTGCACAGCATTCCTTAAAAATTATGATGGCCATACATGGACCGAAATTTAGTAGTTCAGCAGGGACCAGTCAGATTTCAATTAATATATGTACGGGCAGGGTGGTTGTCTGTCCTATCGGATTTTTACCACTCAATTAACATTGCCAGTGATAGCAGTATGGAGGAGGATTCCTCCCATCCACTTTAAATGTGTGGGAGGTGAAATTGAGTCACTTTTATTTGTTCAACCTGATAGTTGAATGCAAAAAGACTGAATCATGTATGGGTTGCTTTAGTGGCAGTCAGACTAGAATTGTCTGTATCCATTTTACAGGTCACTTTGATATAACTTCTTTTTGTTTCCTGCAATTGCTAGCAGGTACAAAGGTTTATAGTGCCTTTAAATACAAGTCAGCATTAACAGCCCCTATATTGTTATCCCTAGTTTCATAATAATTTGACCTGTTCAAAAAGATACCTTAGAATAATTAACTTTAGACTAATTTACTATTTACTGATAACAAACTATCAATTTTAAAGCACAAGGACAACTCACTGCTTCTTAAAACACTACAGAAAAGGTAAATGTGAATATGTGTGTACCGGTTGCAAATGAAAGAATGTTTTTGTCCAAAAACATATGTAAGTTAGACATTTTAGACATCTTTTGGTTAGACATTTTTGCACAAAATATGGCATAAATATATAAGTTATGCTTACTCATATGTTTGTTTCTTTTAATTGGAACTTTAGTGATTTAGTAGTCTGAAAGTCCTTTTATAAAAAATATAAGCCCCCACCAAGCAAAAATTGAGAAAGACAAATGCTTCATGAAGAGCATAATTACATAAATAATTACATTATGGCTCTTCAGGGAGAACTACATGAGGCCTACATAGTAGCAACTAATTGCTTTCCTGTGCCAGGTACTGCAGCCCTTCAATTAATGGATACAGGGAATGTGCCAATATATCAGCAAAATAATACAGTTCACATTTGTACATCAATAGTGTTAATGTAAAGCCTTCCAGTAAATACTGGAGAGGAAAAAAGGAAATTGATTGCATTCCCCTAACATAGTGTAGTTTATGAGTGTGAAGATATTGATGGTGATATTGAATTAGACTGTGGTTACTACAACATTATAAACTATAGTGCAGGTATTGTAGTATATTCCATTGATGGATTTTCAATAGCTGAGATTATAAATGTCCTTACTAGACTGTCCTTACTAGACTTTGCATTTCTGATATTACATACTTTTAAAAAAAAAAATAAAAAAAAATATACAGTATATACATTTAAGACATGAGATGTGGGAACAAATCTGTATTTTAGACTGTTTACAAAGTATTATGTTGATAACATGTACACAGACCCACACTTACCACAGAGACACCCGTATGTAATCTTAAACACCAAAATTTAATCTTACAGTTTTTTTTTACTTTTTTTAACAAACGTATTTTGTAAGAATTATCTGGAACACTTTTATATATTAAATATAGAAATTTAAAGGAGAGAGGTGGTGTAATACCTTCCTGCAGTCCACCAGAAAATGACAGAGCTACAGTATATAGAAGTACAGGAAAATAACAATAATAGCATGCAACTGCATTGGAGAAATTAAAGTGCAAGCTTCTCTGGTGCAGAGGCTGATAGGTTCAGTGCTTTGTTGTACACCACTGTGAAATATGTCAAAGCTATACATAAAAATAAAAACATGATAGTTACATTCTAAACATCCAACGTGTAATGCGATCACACGATCAGACTTTTCAACGGACTAGGTCCGGCGGACCGGAATCAATTCGTTCGTGTGTGGGCTCCAGCTGACTTTTCTTTTCCAAAAGTCCTATGGACGGACTCGAGTCCGGTCGAAAAATCCGGTCGTCTGTGTGCTAGTCCGACTGATGAAAACCGACGCTAGGGCGGTTGTACGTCATCACGTTCAAATCCATCGGACTTTTGGAGTAATCGTGTGTGGGCAAGTCCATTAATTTGAGAGTCTGGCGGACCTCCGCTGCAAAGTCCGTCGGATAGTCCGCCGGACCAAGTCTGTCAAAGAGTCCGTGTGTGTGTACGCGGTATAAGGGTATCAGTGAAATATTACTTTGTTCAACATTGCTGAGGGGTTAATAGAAACAAAAATTATTATATTCTCTATTAGGCCTCATTCACACTGCAGATTGTGTTTATTTTGGATTTACAGCGCACAACAGCGGGAGGATTCAAAAGCTTCTCTTGGACTGAATAGTGGCTGTAGATTCAATGAGCAAGGCAGACCTGTAATTATATCTGGCTCAGCATCTCTGAGCTGCACTGAGGAAGGAGCGTCCAGTATGGACACTTCATTCTCAGTGATAGCCTCCCAACAGTTACAAGATTCTCTCACAAGTACTATTAGTGCTGAGAAGGTGAAACAAATTTCTAAAAGTGTCTATGACAATCTTTATGGATACCAGTAATGCATATTCAGCTCTGCATTCCTAAGCATGTGGTTTCAGCCTTGCCTGGTTAATTTCTGATGTTTACAACCCAACACATACAGTAACCCCTTGATGTACATACAGAGAGCACTGTACCTTTGCACACAGGATGTGTTTCATAGAAGCCTCATCTTCATCAGCCTGTCTGCAGCATTTGTGCAAGCTGAGCAAATGTCAACATATTTATTTAACGTATTGCCACCTGCTTAACACATATGTGCCTTGACAAAATGAAAGGATTTAACTTCCACACACTGCACATATGCATTGCTAGAAGGCCGATGTTTCTGTGCTGAGAGCGCACTCACTGCATGCTACCAGCACAGAAACTGAGCTGTCAAAGACAGCTCTGAGTCTGGACTAACAATCAGTAGCCAGTGGAACTGACACCCAATCATATGACCACTGTGACAGACAATCACAGTGGTCACATGATCACCAATCATTAAAGATTAATAGGACGGTATATATATATATAATCTTATTATTATGTGCTTATTTTTCTTTAACTTTATTTTGTAGTAAATTTAAAAGGGTTGTAAAGGTTATTTTTTTAAAAAAACAAACATGTTTTACTTACCTCCTCTGTGCAAGGGTTTTGCACAGAGCGGCCCTGATCCTCCTCTTCTGGGGTCCCCAAGTGGAACTCCTGGCTCCACCTCTTCTTGAGTGCCCACTCGGAGAGCTGCTTTGCATGGAGGCACTTGTGCGGGCACACTCCTGAGTCCTGCTGCTGCATCCATTGACACAGACAGCAGGACTAATCCCACCCCCGGCTCACATGTCACTGGATTTGATTGACAGCAGCGGGAGCCAAGACAGCGGCTTGAGCTGCTGTGCTCATGCCCATCGCTGGAACGATCGGGTTCAGGTAAGTAAAAGGGGGGATCTGGGGGGCTGCTGCACTACAGAAGGTTTTTCATCTTAATGCGTAGAATGCATTAAGGTGAAAAACTTTGAGGGTTTACAACCCCTTTAAGATCAGTGGTCACTTTTCTTTTTTTCTGCAAGACTTCCTGATAAAATAGTGGGGCAGTATTTTGGGGTTTTCTTAACTTTGGGGAAAGTTTTTGTATGTTGATAGGGCCTTTTTTGTGTTAAACTTTTTTTGTTTGTTTTTTTGCTGTAAGGCTTCTTTTAAAAAAAAAAGTAGGCCTTATTTCTATTTACATTTGCCAGTAGGGATGAGCTGAACACCCCCCGGTTCGGTTTGCACCAGAACCTGCGAACAGACCTAAAATTTGTGTGAACTTTAGAAACCTATTAAAGTCTATGAGTCTCGAACGTTCAAAATCAAAAGTGCTAATTTTAAAGGCTTATATGCAAGTTATTGTCCTAAAAAGCGTTTGGGGACCTGGGTCCTGCCCCAGGGGACATATATCAATGCAAAAAAAAGTTTTAAAAAGGTTGTTTTTTCGGGAGCAGTGATTTTAATAATGCTTAAAGTGAAACAATAAGAGTGTAATATTCCTTTAAATTGCGTACCTGGGGGGTGTGAATAGTATACATGTAAAGGGGCACATGTTTCCCGTGCTTAGAACTGTCCCTGCACAAAGTGTCATTTCTGCAGGAAAAAAAGTCATTTAAAAGCACTCGCGGCTATAATGAATTGTCGGATCCCCTTAATACAGAGAACAGTCATTGAAAGTCATTGATAAAAAAAAGTTAGGGGGTTCCCCCCAAATGGATATTAACCAGTTCAGCCCCGGAGGATTTTACCCCCTTCCTTACCAGAGCACTTTTTGCGATTCGGCACTGCATCGATTTAACTGACAATTGTGCAGTTGTGCGACGTTGCACCCAAACAAAATTGACATCCTTTTTTTAGCACAAATAGAGCTTTCTTTTGGTGGTATTTGATCACCTTTGCGTTTTTATTTTTTGCGCTATAAACAAAAGAAGAGCGACAATTTTGAAAAAAACACAATATTTTTTACTTTTTGCTATAATAAATATCCCATTTTAAAAAAATGAATACAAATTTTTACTCAGTTTAGGACAATATGTATTCTTCTACATATTTTTGGTAAAACAAATCGCAATAAGCGTATATTGATTGGTTTGCGCAAAAGTTATAGCATCTACAAAATAGGGGATAGATTTATTGCATTTTTTTTTTACTAGTAATGGCGGCGATCTGCAATTTTTTTCGTGACTGCGACATTGCGACGGACACTTCAGACACTTTTGACACATTTTTGGGACCATTCACATTTACACAGCGATCGTTGCTATAAAATTGCACTGATTACTGTGTAAATGTGACTGGCAGGGAAGGGGTTAACACAAGGGGGCGCTGCAGGGGTTAATATGTTCCCTATGGGAGTTATTCTAACTGTGGGGGGAGGGGACTCACAAGGGGAGGAGACCGATAGGTGTTCCTCTGTACTGGGAACACACCATCAGTCTCCTCTCCACTGACAGGATGTGTATCTGTGTGTTTACACACACAGATCCACGGTCCTGCTGTATTCCCAGGCAATCGCGGGTGCCCGGCACACATCGCGGCCGCCGGGCATGAGCACCCGGTCCCAAACGACGCCGCGGGCTGCGATCGCACGCCACCCTAGACGGCCGGGAATGGGAGGACATCATATGACGTCCACCCAGGATGGGAGATCCATCTTGTGGACGTCATATGACAGTGGGCGGGGTTGAAGTGGTTAAGGGAAACCCTGTGTCAAATTTAAAAAAAAATTACGTGGGGTTCCCCCTAAATATCCATACCAGACCCTTTATCCGAGCACACAACCTGTCAGGCCGCAGGAAAAGAGGGGGAATGAGAGAACGCCCCCCCTCCTGAACCGTACCAGGCCACATGCCCTCAACCTTGGGAGGATGTTTTGGGGGTCTGTGACCCCTCAAAGCACCATGTCCCCATGTTGATGAGGACAAGGGCCTCATCCCACAACCCTGGCCAGTGGTTGTGGGGGTCTGTGGGCAGGGGGCTTATCGGAATCTGGAATCCCCTTTTAACAAGGGGACTCCCAAATCCCGGCCACCCCCCCAGTTTGAAATGGTAACAGGTACATTGTACCCCTATCGTTTCACAAAGAAATTGTAAAAAAATAAAAAAAAAAAGACACTGACACCGGAAACCTGTGTTACATCAGAGGGGGGCGGGGTCACCGGCTTTCCCCTTGCGTAAGAGGAGGGTGGGGTCAGGTGATGGGTAGCCCCGTCCTCATCAGCTGAGACCTGTCAGGCCATCACCAGGATTCCTGCAGTGTCTCTGGTGGAGACAGGATGCGCTGCGTTGGACGTCATCAGGAGAGATCACTCATCGCTGGACCCCGGAGAAGAGATCACCCATCACTGGATACCAAGAGTGGATTACCACCGCTGGAATCTTTTTTTAATTTTTTTTATTGTCAGTGTCAGTGTGTTTTTTTTTACAATTTTTTTACACTTTCTTTGTGAAATGGTAGTACAATGTACCCATTACCATTTCAAACAGGGGGGGATCTGGGGGTCCCCTTGTTAAAGGGGGGCTTCCATATTCCGATATGCCCCCCGTCCGCACACCCCCACAACCACCGGCCAGGGTTGTGGGGATGAGGCCTTTGTCCTCATCAACATGGGGACAAAGTGCTTTGGGGGGCTACCCCAAAGCACCCTCCCAATGTTGAGGGCATGTAGCCTGGTACGGTTCAGGAGGGGGCCCTCTCTCGTCCCCCCATCTTTTCCTGCGGCCTGCCAGGCTGCGTGCTCGGATAAAGGGTCTGGTATGGATTTTTGGGGGGAACTCCACGCCATTTTTTTTTAATTTGGCATGGAGTTCCCCTTAAAATCCATACCAGACCTGAAGGGTCTGGTATGGATATTTGGGGGGAACCCAGCATAATTTTTTTTTTAATTTGATTTAAAATTTGGCGTGGAGTTACCCTTAACCACTTCAGCCCCGGACCAATTGTCAGCTTAAGGACCAGAGGTCTTTTTTCAATTTCGCACTGCACTACTTTAACTGGTAATTGTGCGGTCATGCAATTTTGTAACGAAACGAAATTTGCGTCCTTTTCTTCCCACAAATAGAGCTTTCTTTTGATGGTATTTGATTGCCTCTGTGATTTTTATTTTTTGCGATATAAACGGAAAAAGAGCGAAAATTTTGAAAAAAAAAGAGATTTTCTACTTTTTGTTATAAAAAAAATCTAATAAACTCAATTTTAGTCAAACATTTGGGCCAAAATGTATTCAGCCACATGTCTTTAGTAAAAAAAATGCCAATAAGCGTATATTTATTGGTTTGCGCAAAAGTTATAGCGTCTACAAACTAGAGTACATTTTCTGGAATTTACACCGCTTTTAATTTATGACTGCCTATTTCATTTCTTGAGGTGCTAAAATGGCAGAGAAGTACAAAACCCCCCCAAATGACCCCATTTTGGAAAGTAGACACCCCCAAGCTATTTGCTGAGAGGCATGTTGAGCCCATTGAATATTTTTTTTTTTAGTCCCAAGTGATTGAATAAAGACAAAAATAAAAAAATAATTTTTTTTTTCTTCAAAAAGTTGTCACTAAATTATATATTGCTCACACATGCCATAGTTATATGTGGAATTGCACCCCAAAATACATTTTGCTGCTTCTCCTGAGTATGGGGATACCACATGTGTGGGACTTTTTGGGAGCCTAGCCGCGTACGGGGCCCCGAAACCCAAGCACCGCCTTCAGGATTTCTAAGGGTGCAAATTTTTGATTTCACTCCTCACTACCTATCACAGTTTCGAAGGCCATAAAATGCCAAAATAGCACAAAACCCCCCCAAATGACCCCATTTTGGAAAGTAGACACCCCAAGCTATTTGTTGAGAGGCATGGTGAGTATTTTACAGCTCTCATTTGTTTTTGAAAATGAAGAAAGTAAAGAAAAAAAATTTTTTTTTTTTTTTTTTCAATTTTCAAAACTTTGTGACAAAAAGCGACATCTGCAAAATACTCACAATACCTCTCAGCAAATAGCTTGGGGTGTCTACTTTCCAAAATGGGGTCAGTTTGGGGGGTTTTATGCCATCTGGGCATTCCATGGCCTCCGAAACTGTGATTGGCAGTGAGAAGTGAAATAAAAAAAATTACTCCCTTAGAAAGCCTGAAGGCGGTGCTTGGTTTTTGGGGTTCCGTACGCAGCTAGGCTCCCAAAAAGTCCCACACATGTGGTATCCCCGTACTCAGGAGAAGCAACAGAATGTATTTTGGGGTGTATTTCCACATATGCCCATGACATGTTTGAGCAATATATCATTTAGTGACAACTTTTTGTAAAAAAAATATATATATTTTTTTTTTTTTTTCATTATTCAATCTCTTGGGACAAAAAAAAAAAATATTTAATGGGCTCAACATTGCTCTCAGCAAATAGCTTGGGGTGTCTACTTTCCAAAATGGGGTCATTTGGGGGGGTTTGAACTGTCCTGGCATTTTATGCACAACATTTAGAAGCCTATGTCACACGTCACCCACTCTTCTAACCACTTGAAGACAAAGCCCTTTCTGACACTTTTTGTTTACATGAAAACATATTTTTTTTTTGCAAGAAAATTACGTTGAACCCCCAAACACTATATATATTGTTAAAGCAAAGGCCCTACAGATTAAAATGGTGGGTGTTGCATTTTTTTTTTCCACACAGTATTTGCGCAGCGATTTTTCAAACGCATTTTTTGTGGAAAAAATACACTTTTTTTTTATTTTAATGCACTAAAACACACTATATTGCTCAAATTTTTGATGAAATAAAAAATATGATCTTAGGCCGAGTACATGGATACCAAACACGACATGCTTTAAAATTGCGCACAAACACGCAGTGGCGACAAACTACATACATTTTTAAAAGCCTTTAAAAGCCTTTACATGATACCACATTAGATTCACGGAGGAGGTCTACTGCTAAAATTACTGCCCTCGATCTGACCTTCGCGGTGATACCTCACATGCATGCTGCAATTGCTGTTTACATATGACGCCAGACCAACGCTTGTGTACGCCTTTGCGCAAGAGAAGGGGGGGCAGGGGTGCTTTTTTTTTTTTTTTTTTTAGTTTTTTTTTTTATTTATTTAGCTTTTTTATTCTATTTTTAAACTGTTCCTTCCATTTTTTTTCTTTGTTATGATTTTTATTGTTATCTCAGGGAATGTAAATATCCCCTATGATAGCAATAGGCAGTGACAGGTACTCTTTTTTTGAAAAAATTGGGGTCTATTAGACCCTAGATCTTTCCTCTGCCCTCAAAGCATCTGACCACACCAAGATTGGTGTGATAAAATGCTTTCCCAATTTCCCAATGGCGCGGTTTATATCCGGGAGGGGGGACATTCCCTCCTACTGCTTGTAAAAGCAGTCTAGAGGCTAATTACCCGCTAGAATTGCTTTTACATGAAAGCCGATCACTGGCTGAAAAGAATGATACCAAGATGATACCTAAACCTGCAGGCATCATTCTGGTATAACCATTCAAAGTCCAGCAACATACTGGACATATATTGTAATCTTTTTTTTTTTCATGCAGCCTCTTGGCTGAACGAAAAAAAGAGATTGATTGGTGGGTATGCCCACCATTAGAATACCTCCCTTCATCCACCCACTTCTAATGATGGGCATACATGCACCATTTATATATGCCGATGCATGGGGGCATCCTCCCGCAAAAGTTATGCCGTGTACACACGGTCGGAATTTCGACCGTATGTACGTGGCATTAGGAGCCAATCGCTCCTCCCCCCCCTGCTGCCCCCATGCTTCGGCATATATGCTCTTTTTTTTAACTGTGGTGGTGAAATCACCTCCTACAGCGTTGGAGTCGCGGCTTTATGTATCGTGGGAGCAAACGCTGTTGCTGTCAAGATAAATAAATCCGCGCTGCAACTGAATGGCGCACCTGAAAACAAAAAAATGCTTAACACTAAAACACAGTAAACAAAATTACATACCTGAAAAGCAAGCATGATAAAACATGATAAAACATAATAAAACATTGCAGAATAGAATGGAGTAAAAAAAGAGCAACAATAGAGAGAGAGAGAGAACAATAAAACGACAACTATTTTTGTTTTTTTTATTTTTTTGAGATTCACAGGTAAAAAAGCTCCTGACTGTTAGCGACTGAATCAAAACGCTACCACAAAAAAAAAATGTTAGCGATCGCAGGGATCAGGCCTGACTCTGCGAACACTGCAGTTATGTGTGCTTAGTGTTTTGTAAGTGACAGTGATCGATCGATACTGCACTTGGGTGGGCTGGGCTGGGCGGAGGGGAAAACGCAGGTGCTAGCAGGTATCTGGGCTGATCCCGCTAACAATGCGTTTTTTTGGAACCCTAAACTGCTGGGACGCTAGTATAGATCTGATCAGATCAGATATTGATCTGTTCAGATACTATACCACTAAGGGAGGTGTATGCTTTGCGCGTGGGTGTTTGCGGTACTGGCACTAACCTGGGGCGACGCAGACCTTATTTGACCCTAAAACCTAATTGATATCACCCGCCGGGCGATCAGGGGTTAAACCGTTATTGGGTAATAAATGGCGGGTGCCCTGACAGTATAAAAAACAAGCTAACTAACCAGCGTCACCCGTAACAGTAATACAAAAAAAAAACTGGTTACCTAGCGACACTAATGCAGGGATCAGAAAAACGATCGCTTAGTGACACTGGCAAAAGGGGGTGAAAGGGTTAACTAGGGGCAATCAGGGGTTAAACCTTTATTAGGTAATATATGGGGGTACCTGACGCTATATAAAAACCTGACGGGGAACCTAAATAACGAAATAACTAACTGGCTAACCAGCGTCACCAGTGACATTTTATACGGTGATCACTGGTGAAAGGGTTAACTCTAGGGGCAATCAGGGGTTAAAACCTTTATTTAGGTTGTAATATGGGGGTACCTGACCTATAAACCTATTTATGAACCTATATAAACATGGCGGTTAACCTAAAAAAAAACTGGTTACCTAGCGACACTAATGCAGCGATCAGAAAAACGATCGCTTAGTGACACTGGCAAAAGGGGGTGAAAGGGTTAACTAGGGGCAATCAGGGGGTTAAACCTTTATTAGGGGGGGGTAGGGGGCTACCTAGGACCTAAAACTAACTGCCCTGACAGTTATTACAGTCACACTGACACTAAATGCAGTGATCAGTAAATAAATGATCACTGCAATTAGTGACACTGTGACTGGGGGGGGAGGGGGTGATCTGGGGGGTGATCAGGGGGTGACAGGGGGGTGTTTTGTGTGCCTAACTGTACTGGTGTCAGTGTAGTGTTGTGCACTGACCTTAACATGTTCGCCGCTCGGCGTCTCCGGTCACATAGACCGGCGCACCGAGCGTGACATCACTTCCGCCTTCCTGTCTATACAATAGACAGGAAGGGGAAGCTTTTCATTCGCCAGGAGCGATCGCGAGGGGGTGGCCAGAAACCACTGGCCGTCCCCTCGTCCCGGATCGCTCCTGAAGCGATGCCGACCGTCCCCGCCGGCGGAGGGGGGTCCGATCGGACCCCCCAACCGCCTAAAGAATGGCACGTACAGGTACGTGGTTCTGCCTGTACGTGCCATTCTGCCGACGTATATGTACATGGGGCGGTCGGCAAGTGGTTAATATCCATACCAGACCTGAAGGGCCTGGTAATTGAATTTGGGGGGAACCCTACGCTTTATTTTATCAATGACTTTCAATGACTGTTCTCTGTATTACAGGGAGCCGACAATTCATTATAGCCGCGAGTGCTTTTAAATTACTTTTTTCCTGCAGAAATTACACTTTGTGCAGGGACAGTTCTAAGCATGGGAAACATGCGCCCCTTTACAGGCATACTATCCACACCCCCTAGGTACATCATTTAAAGGAATATTACACTTTTATTGTTTCACTTTAAGCATTTTTAAAATCACTGCTCCCGAAAAACATCAGTTTTTAAAACTTTTTTTTTTCATTGATACATGTCCCCTGGGGCAGGACCCAGGTCCCCAAAAACTTTTTATGACAATAACTTGCATATAAGCCTTTAAAATTAGCACTTAGATTTCTCCCATAGACTTTTACAGGGTGTTCGCGGCTTTTCGAATTTGCCGCGAACACCCCAAATTGTTCGTTATTCAGAAAACGGGCGAACAGGCAATGAGACTTGAACTCAAAGCTCATCCCTATTTGCCATGCTGCCGGCAACTTTTACACTGATGTGTCTTCTAAAGGTCTCCTAATGTACATGATGCACTCATTGGGGTTGATTTACTGTACAATGCAAAATATGGTGCAGCTGTGCATGGTAGCCAATCAGTTTCTGATTTCAGATTGTTCAAATATTTTTATAATTAAATCTTTATTCATCATTTAACAATTTAACATATACTTATTACATCTGCTACTTACATACCATTAATCCGTTCTTAATTTTGATGTATTCAAATCATTTCCTTCCCTATACATTTACAAGCTTGAGATTGACGCCCCCCCCCCCGTGACCTTCGATCCCCCCGAAAAAGAGAAAAAAAAAGTTGTGTATATCGTTGGAGATTCAAAAATTTCTGTGTATCCTTAAGCCCCATACACACGGTCGGATTTTCCGATGGATTCTGTCCTATCGGACAATGTTGTCGGAAATTCCGACCGTGTGTAGGCACCATCGGACAGTTTCCATCGGATTGTCCGACGGACAAAGTCCTATCTCCTGCTGGATATATTTTTTGACAACAAAGTCTGATCACACCAAATCCGATCGTGTGTAGCGAATTCCGACGGACAAAGTGCTACGCATGCTCAGATCACATTACAAGACCAAAGCTATTGGCTACTAGCCTCTACGTAGTCCCGTCGTAGGCAACAAACGTCACCACGTTCAGAATGATTGGATTTTCCGACAACTTTGTCCGACCGTGTGTACGCAAAACCAACATCGGACAAAGTACGACGGACATGATCCGACGGACCTGGTCCTCGGATAATCCGAGCGTGTGTATGGGGCTTTAGTGTTGCACTTCACCTCCTTCTGTGTTTCTTTGTGTTTTACTTGTTTATTTATTGATTATAGTTCATCGAAAATTCTCATGTGATCATATGTGTCTTATTGACCCTTCTAATTGTGTTTCTAACCCAGATTACTTTTCTTTACCTTCACCTTTGCCTTTCCTCGCCCCCCACCCCCCCCCCCCCCCCTCTACCTTTCTCTTCCCTTCTCCTTTTTGTGTGTTTCCAGTTACGTGCGTGTTTATTTCTTTTAAAATACTCTATCATGTGTACTCATCTTTTCTAACGTGATTTGTCCAGTCCTTTCCTCCCCTTGAACCTGTGTTTGTGTGAAAAAAAAGAAAAAAGGGAGAAACTAATAAATTATTTTCTCTTTATAGTCTATGGCTCCGGGGGGTACCCCTCTCCTTTTACAGAATACATCAATCATCTCCATATTCAGCAGATCTTTATACACTTTCAGTTTAAAATCCCCTAATAGGGTGTCCAGGTTGTGGACTCCCCCTATCTTCTTCCCTTCTCACTTCCTTCAACTCCCTTCATATTTTCTGGCTCGCATTTCGCGTATTGGCGTATTTTTCCCATTCTTCCCAGATTGCTTCGAATTTCTCTTGTTTGTTTCTCAGGAACAGGCAATGAGACTTGAACTCAAAGCTCATCCCTATTTGCCATGCTGCTGGCAACTTTTACACTGCTGTGTCTTCTAAAGGTCTCCTAATGTACATGATGCACTCATTGGGGTTGATTTACTGTACAATGCAAAATATGGTGCAGCTGTGCATGGTAGCCAATCAGCTTCTGATTTCAGATTGTTCAATTAAGCCAGTTTTACACAGCGGAATCATCTGTGGTGGCACGGTTGCCAATAGTAGTTCCTGTCACTATTGGTGGTCAGATGACTGGAAACTGCTGGGATGCTGTGGATGCTAGACTGGAAGTTGTGCAGAATACTGTTATGCGGCATAAACACGCTCAGACTTTCCGGCGGGATTGTCCGCCGGACCTAGTCCAGCGGACAAAACACTGGGCTTTCCGGCGGGGGTCCGCCGGACTTTCCGAACGTGTGGACTTGCCCACACACGCCTGGACTTTTCCGGCAGACAATCCGCCAGAGTTTTGGCCAAAGTCTGCGGGACTTTTGAAATGAACGGACTTGCCCACACAAGGAGGAAAGTTCATACATTTAGAACGTGACTCCAGATAAACAGGACTAGCGAAGGCAGTGAATGCCGGCGCGCTAGCCCCGTCACCTGGTATGGATTTAAAGGGGAATCCCTACGCCGAAAAAACGGCGTGGGGGACCCCCCCAAATCCATCTCAGACCCTTATCCGAGCACACAGCCCGACCGGTCAGGAAAGGGGGTGGGGACGAGCGAGCGCCCCCCCCCTCCTGAGCCATACCAGGCCGCGGGCCCTCAACATTGGGGGGTGCCCTGGGGAAAGGGGGGCCCAGCAAAGCACCTTGTCCCCATGTTGATGAGGACAAGGGCCTCTTCCCGACAACCCTGGCTGCTGGTTGTCGGGGTCTGCGGGCGGGGGGCTTATTGGAATCCAGGAGCCCCCTTTAATAAGGGGGCCCCCAGATACCGGCCCCCCACCCTATGTGAATGAGTATGGGGTACGATGTACCCCTACCCATTCACCTAAGGAAAAAAGTGTAAATAAAAAAAAAACGACACAATTTTTAAAAATATTTTATTGCACAGCTCTGGGGGTCTTCTTCCGTCTTGGGGGTCTTCTCGCCAGACTTCTCCGCTATCTTCTGCTCTTTTACCTAGCTCTTTCACTAGCGGAGGAGCCCGGCTTTCTTCTTCGTCGCTGCCGTCGTCTTCGGGTCTTGTTCCGACTTCGGGGTCTTGGGGGTCTCTTCTGTTCTTGCCGGTAGCCGGGGCTTCTGTTGCCGTCATCGCTGCTGTCGCTGCATTCTGCTTCTTGTTCTTCTTTCTTTATCCGATGTTGACACAACGCTCTCTCTGGCCGTAATGGCAGAGACACGCTGCGATGTGACTTATATAGGGACAAGGGACGGGTCACATGCTCATGTCACATGGTGACCCCGCCCCCTTATAATGTCACAGTCCCGGAGAAAGAAAGAAGAACAAGACGCAGAAGCAGAAGGTGGCGGCGACAGCGATGGCAATAGAAGCCCAGGCCACCGGCAAGAACAGAAGAGACCCCCGAAGACCCCCGAAGTCGGAATAAGACCCCCAGCTGTGGCATTTACTGCCACAATCCCGTCTACCTGGAGTCACATTCTAAATGAACGGACTTTCCTACGTGTGTGAGGCAAGTTCATTCATTTCAAAAGTCCCGCGAACTAGCACACAGACGGCGGGATTGTCCGCCAGACTGCCGAGTCCAGCAGGCAATTTTAAGTCTAAACTTAAAACTTAGTCCGCCGGACTTTTGGGAAAGTCCGCTCGTGTGTACGCGGCCTTACACAGATGGAACACAGGAACTTGCTGATGCAGGAAGCAAAGCTGTAGTCAAAATGAACCAGAGTTAGCAACAACAGGGCAGAAGAGGTACTAATTTGGAAGGAAGAAGCATTGTCAGAAACGAAATCAGAGTAACTATCAGCTGGCCAAAAGAAGTTCAAAAACAGCATGCATAGTAGTGTCAAAACACAAGCCATGGTCAGCAACTGGAAACCAAAATCAACTTTGGGTCCCCGGCACCAGTATCTTTAGTGTGAGAAGCCGACTGTGACAGCCGGCTTCCCACTGCGCATGTGCAAGCCATGCTGTACTTTGGGAATGGTTCAGAACAGGGGTCGGACTGACAACTTATGGGGCCCCGGGCAATAGGAGATTATGGGGCCCCCAGGCAATCAGATATTATGGGGCCACACAGTATACACACACACAGTATACAATCACACAGTATACACAGACACGTTTCTATTGGCTGAGAAGGTACTGGAGAGGTGGGGCAGCTATAATCTCTAGATTTTTAGACCAAAGGATGTCGGTAAGGGACATTTCAGAGACAGATGTAAAAAAAACACAGATTTTTACATACTGTCCCTGGTTTTACTGAGGCTGGCAACCCTGATGGGGCCCCCTAGTGGCCCAGGGCCCTCGGGCCTGAGTGGCCGAATGGTCAGTCCGCCCTTGGTTCCAAAGCTTTTTGGGACCTGTGAAGTGCCCCAGGAGGTTGTGGGGCAAGGAAGGGGGCCTTACAGAAGTGAGAGTGGGTACCTGTCACAAACAGGTATCCCCTCTCCAAAAAATTGTTTAATGTGCTAAAACTTAAAGAGGAGGAAGGAGGAGGCTGACAAGCATAACTTTCCCTTTTGGGGGTAGTTCCACTTATAATAGGCCACTGGGCAGCAAAAGACAGTGCATGCTTATTCATGCTAATGCCCACAAGCATTAGCAAACATTCACAGATTCACACACAGCCTTGATTATATGCACTGGTTCAGGATCTGCACTGTGCACACACGCAAATCTTTGGGCATGGTTGTGTACATGATCTTCAGGAAGGAATAACTACAGGAGCACATTAGTACCTCTTACCTTTTCCCACAAATAGAAGCATAACAAATACAATGTATTTTTGTCCTCTGAAGTAAATCCATGGTACAGTGTACAGTGATATAATCCAAGTCAATCATGGCATCTAGTGATGTAATCCATGTCAGTCATAATGATTTGCCACCCAGCAATGTTTATATGCCACACTCTTTTCACTAAATGACAGATTGCAGTAAATTGACAACCAGGAATCCTAAATTATGTCATTGACAAAATTTGGTTAAAGACATTACCTGAGATTCCTGGGTGTCTGTAAAATGTAAAACAAAAAGTAAACAACATTACAGGGCATCAGAAGTGGTCAGAGAAGATCCTTGTATGCCCATAAATGCACCATATAACCATATTCAGGGATTAATTCTGCACTAAATGTCAGGTGGACATTTTCGAAATTTTAGTATCAGAGGACTCACGTGGGTAACATTTAAAGTCTAAAGCAGTGGCGGTTGGTTCTCCAATTTTTTGGGGGGGCGCAAACAAACTGAAAAATTAGACTGTTAGTAATGCAGACCTGGTCTGTACATCTGCTGTGCCCATTATGAGGGGCTCCCACCATCCCTGTGCTGAATTCCCGGGTCTGTACACTTGCTGTGCTCATTATGAGGGGGTTCCCACCATCCCTGTGCTGAGTTCCTGGGTCTGTACACCCATAGTGCCCATTATGAGGGCTTACCAACATCCCTGTGCTGAGTTCCTGGATCTGTACACCCGATGCACCCAGTATGAGGGGTTCCCACCATCCCTGTGCTGAGTTCCTGGCTCTGTACACCCGATGTACCGTATTAACAGTGCCCGAACACATTGCACTTTGCACATTGCACTTTTTTTATTTTTTAAATGTAAAGGGCCATTTGTTTTTTTTATTTGTGATTGCCTTGGGGGGGGGGGGGGAGTGTGCCCCCTATGGATGGTTCAAAGCCTGGGCAACATTGCTGGGCAACATTCAGCCCGTGTGTATGGCAGCTGTTCCGACAGAAGCTGTCTTGTAAGCTTTTGTCGGACAAACATGCTGGAAAACCAGCAGCCAATCAGCGCTTTCAGCCAATGGCTGAGAGTGCTGATCAGAGTTTTCTGATTTTTTTTTGTTCAACAAACTGGGTTGAACGGGAAAAAACTCATAGTGTGTACCAGGCTTAATTCCTGTGTAAACTCTGCTAACATCTAATTTGAATGGTGCTAAAGCTATGTAGAAGCTTAGATCATGGGATATGAAAATCTTACTGGAATAGTGATAATGTGACATGGACAGAATTGTAGCAAAAAAAGCAAGACTTACTGAACATTGTAAAAATTGTTGCTTGGTTAAATTACTGCTTCTCCTTCCAGTTTATTTGTGTGACTGGCCCTCTTGTGACTTTATACAGCTGCTAGAGAGACATTAATAAATAAAAAGGGAGGATGATTTTGGACACAATGTTCAGCTTATGTCCTTGATCAACCTTTAAAATTCTCAAACATCTCTATAAAAAGTGCCTTATTTTGCTTCCTTCCATTGCCACGTACTATGAAGTAAAGATGCATTTTAAATTGTTTGTGCAAATGTCTCCTCTCAGTATGAAAATAATTGTATGTTTAGATAGATTTGTGAGATTAAATCTGTTCTACCTCCTCATTAGTGAAAACAGTTGTATCAGGAAAATGTCTATCTCCCCTAAAACAAGCTCCTTCAGTACTGAAAAGGCTATACAACTATGGTTTTAATGAAAGCTTTTTGGCTGCCATCCATTTGTTGCTTAGATTCTCCCTCTGTCTCCTGGAGAGATAACACAATGATTGTAGTTTTGTCTTTGTTTTCCCTGTTGCCTCAACAGTCCTTGTGAACTTTCATAGGAATCTTATGCTGCGTACACACGGTCGGAATTCTCGTCGGAAAAAGCTCTGATGGTTTTCCCGTCGGAATTACGACGGAATTTCACTCAAACTGTCTTGCCTACACACGGTCACACCAAATTCTGACGGTCAGTAACACAGCGGCATAAAACACGTTCGACAGCACTATAAAGCATGTGTCGAATTGTTTCTGAGCATGCGTCGGATTTTTTCGTGTCGGAATTGCATACACACGATCGGAAAATCCGATAGAAAGGTTTTCCGTCTGAAAAATTGAGAACAGGTTCTCAATCCAAAGTCCATCGGAAATTACGACAGAAAAAGACCGATGGGCATACACACGGTCGGAAAATCCGTTGAAAAGCTCCCATCGGACTGTTTCCATAGGAAATTCCGTCCGTGTGTACGCGGCATTAGGCTTAAGCTGGGACCAGCTGAATTTCCATCCACAGAAGTACAGAAGTAGGTCATCAGAGTTTCCCCACTCGAATAGTGCTGCAAACTATAGCCTGCAAAATTGATCAGTGTATTCAGACAGCGGGCAGGCACCCCAAAGTCAGAATACAATAGATCAGCAGAGAGGGTTCCCTCATCCATTTCGAGTGTGTGGATGGAGGGATGGAGTCAGTTTTTTTGTTCAACCACCTGGTTAAACAAAAACTGACTCATCTATGGGCTGTCTTAGTGAGAATAATGTTTTTTTCTGATAGATCTGACAGATTACTTCTCAATACTTTCCCTATTACCATATGAGCAGATATACAATTTGTACCTGAGAAAACTATTATCTCAAAGGGAAAAACAGTGTTGATCAATTTTAGTACTAAACGACCTCTTAAAATGAGGTTCTACAGACAAAGTCATCCTCTTCTCTTGCCTGTTGGATTGAGGATTACCGCGACCAGAGAGTGAATTGGTTTAAAGGCAATGTTCACTGTTTGCAGAAAATGGTCCATGCAAACAAGAGGAATGTTAAAATGCACTGTCCCATTTTATAAAATGTTGTTTAATGTAATTGGCATACATGTAGACCTGTTGTGCCCCATCCACTTGCAGCCTGGCCAAAATACTGCAGTGTTGTCTACATTTCCACATCCTAATTAGTTTCCTGGAAACACCAGATGTTGGGCACTTGCCCCCACCATTATGGCAGGGTGCTTTCTTGTTGAAAAGTCAAGCATGTGCCCCCACTTTACCTATCCTAGGAAATCTGAGCTCAGCCACTGCAGCCATGGGAGACCCTGGGTGGCAAGAAAAAAACAGGGAAGTGAGTGTGTAGCCCTCCTTCCTGTACTATACTAGGCCACTAGCCTTTTAAAATTGAGAGGGTATACCTATGTGCAACACCCCCTCCCATTTGAATGAGTGGGGTGGGGGCTGACATTTGCCCACAGATGGGACAAAGTTGTATAACACAATCTGTATGTATGTAAATGTATATGAGAATCCCCAAGTACTCACAATGAGAGAAATTGTATCTATCCATAGTGCAGCCTCATAGTTTTATCTAATAAACCCAAAAATGTTTAATAATTAATATTGTGTGTGGGTGTAATATGTGACACTTAGGTGCTGCAATATTGATTATTAATACGTTTTGTTACATTATTTGGTTTAGAAGCTGTATAGCTCATATTTAGAGGGTAGGCAACAAATTATTCATAATTGTTGTTTTTATATGGGAAATGTTACTAGCATTCAGAACACACTGCAATAACAGTAAAAACAATCTGCTTTCAAGATATCAGTTCTGGGCACACCGAATTGCAAATATTGTCTCAGGAACCTTTCTGTGTGAAGGTAACCTGGCCATAGATATAAGTGATTTTTTTGGACAAGCAAAAAAAATTCCAACTGTCCCACAATATCTTTTGGGTAAGTCACTTTCTTCTGGGCAAGTCACAAAGGGCACTGTAGTTACACAAGCTTTCCATGACACCTATGAAGAAATGTGAGAATGTGAAAAAGTGATCCTCCTACTCTACATTAGACATATATGTTTCTATTTTAAGTGGCCTCTAGGAAATGGTGTCACCAGGTTTAGGCTCTTACTAATGTGTTTTGCCAATAGATGTTGTCAGGAGGGGTGTACTGATGTGATATTTGATGCCAAATATTATATTTAACTATTCACTGAATCTGAGCAAACCAATGCCCTGGTAGCTTGATGTCAATATAACAGATATGTGGTAGATATATGTTATCTCAGTTTTTTTCTTTTTTTTTGTGTGTGTGTTTATTTGAACATCTACAAATCTGCTGCTGATAACAGTTGAATAAACCTGGTAGAATGGTAGTTACATGAAATAAATGCCAGACTACTGTGCCAGAATGTTGTGAATAAATGCCAGAATGCTGTGGGTAACAGCAGAAAACAACTGTTACCCACTCCAAAAAAATATTTAGGAGGGCGGAGGGTACATTCGCAAGAACAAAGATAGCTAGTATTGATGTGAAAATAGTTTTGTGAGGACTCTTATTATGAAGTTTGTACTAATAGGCTTTGTTGCAAGCTATAATTTTAGCAGTTTGATAATAAAGAAAAATGTTGTTGAATTGTTGAAAAACCTTACTGTCAGAGTCAAAATGAATGTTACCTGCTGAAATTGTACAGGCAAGTTTGATAGTACTATTGTTGCTATGTTTTTGTTATTTGAAAAAGGCTGGCTGTGTTTCTTTCACAAAAATACACATTAATACTGTTGTGAGAAATTGATAAAGGAAAGCCAAATACTGTGATCTTGCAACTGGAAAAGTACATGTACTGTTGTTACAGAGGACTCATGAGTTAATGGCAGCTATAATTGGAGCCATCAATGACTGTGAAGTTAAAGTATCATTTCAGTAAAGAAAAAAGCCCGCCTGTGAGAAAAAAAAATAGCCTTTGTGTTTATTCCAGTGTCTAACATATTGCTTGAGCAAGCTGCATTGCCTATCAGATATTGTAAAGCTGCCCACCGCCATAGAAGGTAGTTTAGTTGAAGTTAGTGGTGAACGGCATGGTATGCCCTTGGTAAGGGCCACCTTTACACATCATGCTGCCCTAGGCACACCTGATCAAGATAATGATACCCTTTTGTACAAGCTCCACACTTCATGTGTCATCATTTTAGTAAACTCTACTGCTAAGATGTGCTGCTTGAGATAACATTCTGTATACTTTCTTTAAAGCACACCAAATGAGAGAAAGGAGTAATAAATGCAACTCCCTTCTCATTGGCCTACCTCTACATGGGTTACCCACTTCAGTCTATCATGAGTGATGCTGTCAAACTATCCACAACATACAAAACCATCCACTGCTCTTCCCCTAGCTACTTCATCAACCTAATCTCAAAATTTAATGCAAAAGATCCTATTTGTGCCTCCCAAGACCTCCTGCTCCTTTCTCTTTGATCCCTCACCCCCTCCTCCCATGCTTGCCTCAAGGATTCTCCAAAGCCACTCCCCCCCTCTGAAATTCCCTACCTCAACCTTTCTAGGTATCTCCCATTATGTCTGGCTTTAGTCAATCCCCGGAAACTATTCTCTTCATAGAAGCCTATCCCACCTCTATCTAACAACTGGAAATTAAATGTATCCATCTGCTCTCCCCTCACAGTTTTATTTTTTGTATCGGTTGACCTTCTCTTTTAGATTGTAAGCTCTCATGATCAAGGCCCTCTTACCCTCTTGACTTAATTTGTACAGTAACCTTGTGTACGGGGCATAAGTCTCAGAAAGATTTCAATCAATCAATATAAATCTGCCCCCCACAAATACAATTTCAGCCTCCTCACTGCCAAGCAGACTTATTTTATCACTCCCATTAACAACTAAAGATGAGCTTGGAGTTCGAGTCGAACTCATGTTCGACTCGAACATTGCCTGTTCGCCTGTTCAGTGAACAATTTGGGGTGTACGCGGCAAATTCGAAAAGCCGCGAGCACCCTGTAAAAGTCTATGGGAGAAATCTCAATTGCTAATTTTAAAAGCCTATATGCAAGTTATTGTCATAAAAAGTGTTTGTGGACCTGGGTCCTGCCCCAGGGGACATGGATCAATGCAATTTTTGTTTTTAAAAACTGCAGTTTTTTCAGGAGCAGTGATTTTAATAATGCTTAAAGTGAAACAATAAAAGTGTAATATTCCTTTAAATTTCGTACCTGGGGGGTGTCTATAGTATGCCTGTAATGGGGTGCATGTTTCCCGTGCTTAAAACTGTCCATGCACAAAGTGTCATTTTTGTAGGAAAAAAATCACTCGCGGCTAAAGAATTGCCGGCTCCCGTAACACAGAGAACAGTCATTCATTGAAAGTCATTGAAAAAAAAAAAAGTCATTGATAAAAAAAAAAGCATGGGGGTTCCCCCACATTCAATTACCAGGCCCTTCAGGTCTGCTATGGATATTAAGGGGAACCCCGCTTCATATTTAAAAAAAAAAAATACTTAGGGGTCCCCCTAAATATCCATACCAGACCCTTCAGGTCTGGGATGGATTTTTTTTTTACTTTGAATATTTTTTATTTTGAAAGTTAAGTACAGTAACAATTCAAGCTTAAAACAGATACATATACAGAGTGCATGTTATCACATTTTCGTTTGTCGGACTATGCTAAGTCTTTATTTCCTATATGTGGATAAGGTTTAGGTTGTGGATACTGCCTCTATATATCCGCTATATGTCTTTTATTGGTTAATATCTATTCCTGTGGCCGGTGGACCCCCCCCCCGCTCTCGGCCCACGATCTCTCAAGCTGGCCGCAGCCGATCACAGAAGGGCCCCTCCACCCCCGGATCTACTTATATCACTTACTTCAGCATAAGACAATGTGCTTGATCAATATGCATCTATATTCAAAATATAAATAAAACAAACATAAACTATAAACCAACTTGGGGTAGAGTCAGGGATGCCTGCTGTGTATTACCTCTATCATTATTTGTCATGTAAGTTGAATTTTTCAGAATACCATGCGCTCCAGGGAGCCCACAGTTCTGATATTTCGTCGTGATTCCCTAGTGCCGCTGAGTGAAGTACTTCATATGTGCCATGTATATGTATTGTATTTATTATCTCTTTGGCGGTTGGTGTTTGTGTTCTCCTCCAGTATCTTAGAATAGCAAGTCGGGTGGCCAATAAGACGTGTGATGCTATAAGTCTATAGTTCCCCGGGATACTGCCCAGGCCAATGGACAGTATAGCCACTGCTGGTGTTAGCCTGAGCCCTATCCCGGTGACTTCTGTGATAAGTTTTTCTATCTGTGACCATAAGGGTTTTATTTTAGGACAGCTCCAGAGGACATGGCACAGAGTTCCATGACCACCGCAGCCCCTCCAACACTCAGGCGAGACATGCTTGTAGATTTTGGCCAGTCTGCTGGGGGTTAGGTACCAGCGAAGGGTTATTTTGTGTTGCATCTCTCTTAGATTGGTGCTTTTTGTATAGCTGAATGTGTGTCTAAACGCTCTTGACCACTCTATCATTGAGAAGGTTTCCCCTACATCTAATTCCCAGGCTATCATGTTTTGTGTTTTCTCACAGATGAGTTTGTCTTGGAGTCCCATATATAAAGTGGATATCCCTTTCTGCTTGAAGTTTGTTTGCTCGTAATATTGGAGGATCTTTGGGGGTACCATGGTTGGTGTGAATTTGTTTTTCCTGATCAGTTGTGAAATTTGCAAGTATCTATACTTTTCAGGGCCTGGTAGGGAGTAGTCTGATTGTAAGGCGCTAAAGGTTTTAACTGAGGTTCCAGTCATTATGTCTTCTATGTACTTGATGTCCTTTTCTTTCCAGGTGATAAGAGTAATGTTCGGGATAAGATGTGTGATTGAGGATATAGGTGTTTTTAAAGGTTGATAGTACTCTCTCTGTGTATTTCTATTCCTAAGGTAAGCCCATGCCCTTACAGCTGCTAGTATCGTGGGGGATTGCTTGTTATCTAGTGAGGGATTCATGTGTGCTGTCAGGATAAAGTCTTTCAGAGTTCCTGTCTTTACTTGATGTTGTTCTAGTGTGTGCCAAAGTGTCATTTGTCCTGTTGCAGGTATCATCCAATTCTTAATTTGTGCTAAGACTGTTGCATAATAGTAGTCTTGGATGTGTACATGTCCCACCCCTCCAGCTGATCTGTGTTTCGTCATTTTGCTGAATGCGCATCTAGCCTTCTTGCCTTGCCATACATATCTATTTATTATGGGTTGGATTGTTTGGAAGTATGAGTTGGGGATCGGGATGGGGAGGGTTCTAAATAGGTAGAGTAGTTGGGGTAAGATTTGCATTTTAAAAGCCGCTATCCTTCCTAACCATGATAGTTCGAATTTCGCCAGTGCCTGTAATTTGTGTTGGAGTGATTTAATCCAGGGGGTATAGTTGGCTGTGATAAGGTCGCTTATTTTAGAGGTGAGCATAATACCCAAGTATTTAACCCCATCATTTTTCCATTTATAGGGGAATAGGCTTTCTAATTTATGCTTGGTTTGGTCAGGGATCCCAAGATTGAGTATGAAGGACTTGGACTCATTAACTTTGTAATATGAGATTTTGTTGAATTCTTGTAGTGATTGGTGTACTTCCGGCAGTGAGGTGTTCGCTTTAGTCAGTATCAGTATTATGTCATCAGCAAATAAGCTTATAACGTGCTTTTTTTTGCCTACTTGTAGCCCTGAGATGTGTGGGTGATCTCTCAGATATGAAGCTAGTGGTTCCATCAGTAAATTGAATATCAAAGGGGACATCGGGCACCCTTGCCTAGTCCCGTTAGTGATTTTAAATGGTTTTGAGATTGTTCCTGCTACTAGGACCTGTGCTGATGGATTTGAATACAAGGCCATTATTGCAGAGAAGATTGTGCCCTTGAAACCAAATTTCATCAGTATCCTTTCTAGAAATAGCCAGTGAATCCTGTCAAACGCCTTCTCTGCATCCAAGGCTAGGAGCAGAGAAGGCGTTTGAGTCCTGTTGGCCAGATGAATTATATTCACCAGTTGTCTTGTAGCGTCTGAGGTTTGTCTGCCCTTTGTAAATCCTGACTGATCTTTATCTATTAAGTCTGGTAGAATGTCTATCATCCTTGAGGCTAGCAACTTGGCATATAATTTTACATCGTTGTTTAGCAATGAAATAGGCCTAAAATTCTGAGGTGAGTCTGGACTCTTTCCCGGTTTGGGCAATGCGACTATGGTGGCCGATAGCATTTCCTGCGGGAATGATGAGGAGGCAACAGCAGACCCATACACTTCCACCAATTGTGGAGCCAGTATATGTTGAAAGATTTTATAATATTCCCCTGAGAAACCATCAGGTCCTGGGGCTTTGTTAGATGGTAATGTTTTTATTGTCTTTGTAATTTCTGCGGCCGTGATGGGGGCATTAAGAAGTTCAATATGTTCTGTTGTTAACTGTGGTAGGTGTACTTTGCTGAGAAATTGATTGATTTCTTCAGAGGTAGGCTGATGGGTAGAGCGGTCTTCCTTGAGATTGTAAAGTGTACTATAATAGCAGCTGAATGCGTCTGCTATGTCTTGTGGGTGTTGTAGTTTGGTCTGTGTGCTAGGGTGAAACACGTGTGATATATGTGTCTTATATCTTTGACCTTTTAGTTTGGAAGCTAATAGTTTACCAGCTCTGTTACCGCTGGCGTAGTATTCTAATTTCATTCTCCTGGATGACTTTTCAAAGTCCCCCAGCAGAATTACTCTCAGTTCTAGGCGTAATTGTGTTAGTTGATCTGTTAGTATTTGTGTGGTGTTAGCCTTATTTTGTTCCTCTAAGTCATGAATCCTGTTTATCAATTTTGTGGTCTGCTGTTGCCTCAACCTCCTTAGCCTCGCCCCTTGTTGTATCAATATACCCCTAATAAATGCGTTGTGAGCATTCCATAGTACAAAAGAATCTGTTACTGAATTCTCATTGTCTATAAAAAATTCTTTCAATTTGTTTTCAACATATTTCCTGGTAGGACCATGCCGGAAGAGCTGGGGATTTGCCTTCCACGTAGTTGGGCTTTTGTTGTCAATTGGGCTTCCCACTTGAAGCTCCTCCGGTGCATGGTCCGACCAGGTGATGTCGTGAACTTCAGCCTTTGTACATTGAAACAATAGTTGTTTATCAACGAGAAATAAGTCAATTCTGCTATACATTTTATGTCTATGAGAGAAAAAGGAGTAGTCCCTGCTGTTCGCATTAAGGCATCTCCATGCATCATATAACAGGTATTTTTTTAAAAGTGGTTGTAGGTCAGGTGGGCGCTTTTTGGGGTGCGACGACGTGTCCATCACAGAGTCTGGGGCCATGTTATAGTCTCCGCAAACAACCGCTGCACCTTTTTTTTTCAACTCAACGGTTTTCAGAGTTTTGTGGAGGAACTTGGGCTGACCTGTATTCGGTGCGTACAGGTTTGTGATTGTATAAGCAGAGGAGTTCAAGTCACATATCAGAATAATGTAGCGACCTTGTGGGTCGATTTCTATTTCATGCAGCTTGAACGCCACAGTGTCTTTTATGGCAATCATAACGCCTTTTGTCTTTTTTTCCGCGTTAGCATAGAAAATGTGGGGGAATCTTGGGTGGGTGCACTTTGGAGGTGCTGAGGATTGGAAGTGCGTCTCCTGGACGCAAATAACATCACCGCTGAGT
Source organism: Lithobates sylvaticus (assembly GCA_028564925.1). Classification (NCBI taxonomy): domain Eukaryota; kingdom Metazoa; phylum Chordata; class Amphibia; order Anura; family Ranidae; genus Lithobates; species Lithobates sylvaticus. The sequence continues at coordinate 248,331,424 of CM053030.1, forward strand.
TTCAACGCTTCTTTCCAGAGGGATCGTCTTTTGGCTGGGTGGTTGAGGCCCTTGGCATTTAGAGTAATAAATTTAACTGCCATTGTGGTGGTATGGTTTGCACTGATGTGAGGGAGCAGTAAAAGCTTCACTTACGGTTTTTGTTGGCACTTGGTGCGGTGATCTGAGCGGGTCTGTATCCCATATGGTGGGTGTGCGAGGTTGTTGTCCTTCATGTTGCACGACGTGGGTTTCCGGCATCCTGACTAGGAACAGATAGGGAAAAAACTTGAACACGTAAACAGTTAACAATGTGGCTTTTCGCCTACTGGTAAGTTTTTGTACCATAGTGTGACTCATGGTCACTCAATTTTAACTTGGGGGAAAAAGTCTATAGAACTTAACGGAGCATTGTTGAGGCACAGCGGACAGTGCAGTGTTTTCCTGCCCAGTCTAATTTTATACATGAGTGCGGGCGCTTCTGCGATCCGCAGTACGCCACTCTTCCTCCTGGTTCCTTGGGGGACTGCGCTTGTTTGAGCTTGGCGGGGGGTCTGGAATAATACCCCATGAGTATAGGAGGGACATTCCTCTAGGTACTGAGTCCATTATGTGTTCTCTGCCTTCTCTTGTGACTATGAGTTTTGTGGGGAAGCCCCATTTGTAGGGGAGGTTGTGATTCCTCAAGGCCTTGGTAATGGTTGTCAGGTTTCTGCGCTTCTGGAGCGTATATTGAGAGAGATCAGCGTAAAATTGCAGATGAGCGTACTGTGCTGGGATGCCCTCCTTGCGTCTGCTGATGGCCATCAGCCTCTCCTTAGTGTGATAGAAGTGCAGTCGCAAAATTACGTCTCTCGGTATATTGTCAGATAGGTAACTGGGTTTCGGGAGTCTATGGATCCTGTCAACCGTCATGTCCAATTCAGTCAAATCCGGCATTATGGCTGTGAATAGCTGGGTAGCGTATGTTTTTAGCTCTTGTTGCGGGATGGATTCGGGGACCCCCCTAATTTTGAGATTATTCCTCCTGGATCTGTCCTCAATGTCAGCCATTTTGGCTTTCACTGATTCTAATTCCTCATCTCTGGCCTCATCCGCGTCCACCAATTCGTTTATTGTGGAGGCATATTCCCCCATTTTGTTTTCTATGTGTGTTACTCTGTCCGTGACTGACCGGAGCTCTGTGCCAAACTTGTGTAAACAATCCACCATGTCAGAATGAAGGGAACCCCTTAATGAGACTAACATCTCCTTTAGCATGGTGTCTATGACCGGTTGGCCGTTTGTGGGGAAGGTATCAATAGAATCAGGCAGCTCCCTGGTGTCATCCCCAGAGTCTAGTAGTGAGCTCACCTCGTTGCCGTCATCCGTGGCATCCGGCTTAAATCTGGCCTTCTCTGGGCTCCCCGAGGAAGGGGTAGCTGGAGGGGATGTCATACCTTTAGGTGGATTGCTTCTTTTGTGTGGATTCGGTTGCGATCCTCCTCGTGGAGCTGACGAAGCTGGCGTGGATGTATGGCCGGCGCCATCTTGTTTGGGCCCGCTTGTGAAGAATTCCGTCAGGCGAGTCGGCCCTTTCGGCTTGTTTTTTCGTCCCGGCATTTCTGCTATGTTGTTGCCCGGTGTTTGCCGACCCGATCGCTTTGAATTGGTCTCCGGATCTGGTCTGGGCAAGGTACCTGGTGCCGTTATGTGTCCCGCTGTGCACGGAGCTCCTGTACTACGCGTCCATCTTGGTCTCCGGCTAGCTCCGCCCCGAGGTCTGGGATGGATTTTAAGGGGAACCCCGGCCAAAAAAAAAGGCGTGGGGTCCCCCTCAAAATCCATACCAGACCCTTATCCGAACACGCAACCTGGCAGGCCGCAGGAAAAGAGGGGGGGACGAGAGCGGCCCCCCCTCCCTCCTGAACCGTACCAGGCCACATGCCCTCAACATTGGGAGGGTGCTTTGGGGGTCTGTGACCCCTCAAAGCACCATGTCCCCATGTTGATGGGGACAAGGACCTCGTCCCCACAACCCTGGCCATTGGTTGTGGGGGTCTGCGGGCGGGGGGCTTATCGGAATCTAGAAGCCCCCTTTAACAAGGGACCCCCAGATCCCACCCCCCGTGTGAAATGGTAAGGGGGTACAAAAGTACCCCTAACATTTCACCAAAAAAGTGACAAAAATTTTAAAAATGACAGGAGACAGTGTTTGACAATTCCTTTATTAAAATCTTCTTTCTTCTGGTCTTCCTTCTTCCTTTCTTCATCCTTCGGTTTCTTCATCTTCTTCTTCCATCTTCTACCATCTTCTTCCATCTTCTTCTTCCATCTTCTTCTTCCTCCGATCCGCTTCTTCTTGCTCTGGTCTTCTCGTCCGGCATCTTCTTCTTCCTCCACGGCGTCGGCGTCTCTTCTTGGGCCGCTCCGCACAATGGGAGGCTCCCGCTGTGTGAGGCTTTGCCGCTCCCGACAGCTCTTTTATAACGGAGGGCGGGGCCACCTGGTGACCCCGCCCCCCTCTGACGTATGGGGACATCATGGGGACTTCCCTATGGCTTTCCCCACAACAAAATCGACAACATCCGGAAAATAATCCATATGAAAAAAACTTCCAACCTCAGCCATCCAGAGCAAAAAGAAGATATGGTCACAAATATCCCTCTTCCACCAAAGTTTTCGTTGATCCCAATCTCCACGGACACCACCAAAAACATCATCAAAAACCTCAGAGACAGCACATCTCCGATTGACATCATCCCCACAAAACTGCTGAAAGAATGCTCTGACATTTTGGCGCCTACGCTAACTCACCTCATAAATCAATCTTTTAAAGAAGGGATTGTTCCAGGCGCCCTCAAACAAGGCATCATCAAACCCCTGCTAAAGAAGCCCAACCTCGACCCCCGGGACCCCAACCACCGCAGACCGATAACAAGCCTCAACACCATCTCCAAGATTATGGAGAAAGCGGTAGTACAACAGCTACACCGCCACCTAGACACACACAAACTCCTGGACCCTCTACAATCAGGCTTCCGCCCAGGCCATGGCACAGAAACGGCACTCCTGAAGATTTGGGACGACGCCCTCGAAGCAGCAGATGACGGAGAATCATGTCTCCTGGTGCTGTTGGACCTCAGCGCAGCGTTTGATACTGTGGACCACAACACTCTACTCATCCGCCTTACAGAAGTAGCAGGAGTCGCAGACGCAGACCTACAATGGTTCGCATCCTTCTTAGGAAATCGCTCTCAGACAGTGAAACTAGGAGCTTTTACCTCTGAAACACGGGCAATCTCTTGTGGAGTCCCTCAAGGATCACCCTTGTCGCCAGTGCTCTTCAACATATACATCCGCCCACTCCTCAAAATCATCAGAAGATCGGATCTCTGCTTCTACTCATACGCTGATGACACCCAATTATACTTTCGGATCACTGGACAAAAAGACCATCATCGGCAATTAGAAAACTGCCTCACTCGAATAGACGACTGGATGACCGCCAGCTCTCTTAAACTCAACGAATCAAAAACAGAACTTCTTATTCTACATGCAAACCAAAACTCCCGAACCAAGATCCCTTGGACACCACCCACCATCTTTGGACAGACCATCGCACCAAAAATCATCATCATCATCAAATCATCAATCAAACAAACAATCAAACAATCTCTCAAATCAAATCAGAAAAATCTCAAATCAAATCAAAATCTCATCATCATCTCAATCAAAATCAAAATCATTCAAATCATCAAAAATCATTCTTCCAATCAAACGACAATCAACAAAACAAAATCAAACAAGACTCAATCAAACTCCTCAATCAACTCAATCAATCAAAATCACAGTCAATTCCAATTTCATCAAAAAAAACATTCCAAAAGTCCAACAATCACAAATCAATCAAAATCACACAAATCATCATTCCAATTCAACAAAAAAAAACTCACAAAATCAGCTACCCCTTTTCCAATATCAAACAACATCAAATCATCAAACAACTCAGACTTCCCTCAATCAAACAAATCCAACAACCACACAACAATCATCACATTCACAAACATCAATTCTTCACATGGCATCACTATCATCCACAACGCAACCCAGGTACGAAATTTAAAGTCAAAACTCATCAATCAAATCATTTTCAAACTGTCATTCATCAACACACAAAACAACACATAAATTCATCATCAAAATCATCATCAAATTTCAATCAACAGGTCATCAAAAAAATCCAATCATACAATCAAAACTCATCATCATCCCTCAAACAAACATCTCAATCATCAACTAAAATCTAACTCAAAAAAATATCAAATCAACACAAATCAAAAAAAATCACAAAAACATCATCAATATCAATTCATCAAAAGTCACAAAACTCAACAAATATCATCATCAAAATCTTCAACAAATCACCTCATCACTCATCATCAACCACAAATCAATCAGTCAATCATCATCAGCATAAAAGACTCAAATCAAAATCACAAACTCATCAACTCAAAATAGACTCAACACATCCAAAAAAAAATCATCACAAAATCAATCATTAGCATTATTAAATCTCACTGCTCCTGAATCATCAAACTGGCCGTTTAACCAAAATCAAAAACTCACTCATCTTGCATTGATAACAAAATCCCCTGGGCAGGACCACTCAGGTCAATCAAAAACTCACACTTTTTTTGATCACAATAAAAAAACTCAACACATTTTGGGCACATAAAATCAAATCTTTAAAATTAGCATCTTTGACATCTCACAATGAAAATCAAGTCCATCAATCAATATCAAAAATCAACATCAAATTCATCATCTCAAACTCATCAATCATCATCAAAAAAAAAATCAAACAAAATCCAATCACAAATCACATTCATACAACTCATCAACCAATCACAATCATCAGCTCAATCACAAAAATCAAACTAAAAGAACACAAACTCATCATCAAAATCATCAAAATCAGTTCAATATCAATCAAAATCGTCAAAAATCCAACTAATCACCAAACAATCAAACAAAGGACTCAATATTCACGCCATCAATCCAATCACAAACTCAATGTCAAAACTCACTCAAATAGCTCAACAATCATCATTCATCATATCATCATCATCACCATCCACCTCAGGACCAAGGCCAAGAGTCTTGGAGTCATTTTTGACTCAGAAATGTCAATGGAGGCACAAATAGGATCGGTAGTTAGCGGATCTCACCATCTCCTTCGCCTTCTACGCAGACTCATCCCCTTCATTCCAAAGGAGGACAAAACAGTGGTAGTTGGAACAGTCATTAATTCACGACTGGACTACGCAAACTCCCTCTACATAGGGTTACCCCAATATCAACTAGCACGCTTACAACTTATCCAAAACACGGCGGCAAGGCTGATAACAGGAAAAAAACCCTGGGAATCCATCTCCCCTTCCCTGAGGAGACTACACTGGCTAACCGTAAAGAATCGGATCATTTTCAAGACCCTCTGCCTCACCCACAAATGCACCCATGGAGACGCGCCTCAATACCTTCTCGAGAAAATAAAACGCTACACACCCAATCGCAGTCTTCGATCGTCCGACCAAAACCTCCTCCTCATCCCCAAGTCCCGCTACAAATCAAAAGGGGAACGAAGATTCGCTGTCCAAGGACCACGGCTATGGAATGCACTACCAACCTACATCCGCATGGAAGAAAACCATCAGGTCTTCAGGAAAAAACTCAAGACCCACCTCTTCTAAGAAGCTTGACAACAAAGCACTAATTACAGCGCCTTGAGGCGATTCGGTTCGCATTGTAGCGCTATACAAATTATTCATTCATTCATTCACAACGTCAGAAGGGGCGGGGGACCCCACGCCATTTTTTTTTTTTTTTGGCCAGGGTTCCCCTTAAAATCCATCCCAGACCTGAAGGTCTGTTCGCAGGTTCTGGTGCGAACCGAACAGGGGGGTGTTCGGCTCATCCCTATTAACAACTTATCCCGTCCCCGTCAACTCTTCTCTACCTTCAACTCTATACTTTGTCCCCCACTGCTTTCACCCACTAACTCAATCACTGCCCAGGAGATCGCCAATCACGTCAAACAGAAGATTGATACAATTTGTGGGGATATCTCTGCTGTTCTGATACCCTCCATGCTTTACACTTGTACCACAGGTACAATCATTACTTCTCTCTTTCAAGCCCACCACTATAGACAAGGCTGCTAAACTGCTTGCTAATGTCCAGCTAACCACCTGCCCTCTGGATCCTGTTACCTTGCAAATGCTACGTTTACCCTCAGGCTCTATTCTACACTCTCTAACCTACATCTTCAATCTCTCCTTCTCCTCTGGAATCTTCCCCAACTCTCTAAAACATGCACTAGTCAGCCCCAAACCAAAAAGCCCTTACTGGACCCAACCAATCTTAACAACCTATGCCCCATCTCATTGCTCCCCTTTTTATCCAAACTCCTTGAGTGACCACCTTGCTGAGAATAGCATTCTTAATCTCCTTCAGTCTGGATTTCGTCCCCAACACTCCACAGAAACTGCTCTCCTAAAACTAACAAACAATCTACTAACAGCCAAAAGAGCAGTGATTTTAATAATGCTTAAAGTGAAACAATAAAAGTGTAATATTCCTTTAAATTTCATACCTGGGGGTATCTATAGTATGCCTGTAAAGTGGTGCATGTTTCCCGTGTTTAGAACAGTCCGCGTGCAAAATTACATTTCTAAAGGGAAAAAAGTAATTTAAAAGTACTAGCGCTAGCTATAGTACAGGCTATAATGAATTGTTGGTCCGGCAATATACATAAAAGTTCATTGATAAAAACGGCATGGGATTTCCCCACAGGGGAATCCCGAACAAAAATTAAAAAAAAAATGCGTGGGGGTCCCCCAAATTCCATACCAGGCCCTTCTTGTCTGGTATGGATATTAAGGGGAACCCCACACCAAAATAAAAAAAAATGGTGTGGGGGTCCCCCTCAAAATCCATACCAGACCCTTCAGGCCCTTTATGTAAACGGGTGACCCCACCCCCCTCTGACACCACGGGGAAAGCCATAGGAAAGTCCCCGTGCATCAGAGGGGACGGGGTCACCTGATGGCCCCGCCCTCCATTATATAAGAACTGTCACCTGAACAACAGCATCACACAGTGGAAAACACCCATTGTGCGTAGGACGTAGAAGCCGTCTATTGTCTTTTTTTTTATTTTGACATGTTTTTTGTGAAATGGTAGAGGTACATTTGTACCCCATTACAAATTCACATGGGGGGCGGGATCTGGGGGTCCCCTTGTTAAAGGGGGCTTCCAGATTCCGATAAGCCCCCCGCCCGCAGACCCCCACAACCACCGGGCAAGGGTTGTGGGCATGAGACCCTTCTCCCCATCAACATGGGGACATGGTGCTTTGGGGGGCTCCCTCAAAGCCCCCTCCCAATGTTGAGGGCATGTGGCCTACCAGGTTGCATGCTCGGATAAGGGTCTGGTATGACCCCACGCCATTTTTTTTTTATTTAAAAAAACATTTTTTACATATTTGAAGGGTCTGGTATGGATTTTGAGGGGACCCCACGCCATTTATTTTTTTAATTTTTTCTAATTTACTAACAGATGTATCAGTCTGGATGCCACACCACTTCCTCAAACTCAATCTATCCAAAACAAAATTTATAATTTTTCCTCCCCCATGTCCCCTTGATCTCTCTGTCAAAATCAGTGGCACAACTATAACCCCACCCCCGCATGCCAAGGTCCTAGGTGTAGTCCTGGACACTGAACTCTCCTTTAAGCCCCATGTCCAATCACTGTCCAAATCTTGTCACCTCAACCTCCGCAACATCTTCAAAATACGCCCTTTTTTAACCAATGACACAATAAAAATTCTCCTAATTCACTCCCTGGTCATCTCTCGCCTTGACTACTGCAACTCCCTTCTCACTGGCTTACTTCTACATAGTCTATCCCCCTTCAATCCATCATGAATGCTGCTGCCAGACTCATCCACCTTACCAACCTCTCGTATCTGCTACACCTCTCTCTCAATCACTCCACTGGCTTCCGCTCACCCAAAAAATTAAATTCAAAATACTGACAACTACTTACAAAGCCATCCACAACTTAACCCCAGCTACATCACTTGCCTAGTCTCAAAATACCAACTTAATCGTTCTCTTCGTTCCTCTCAAGACCTTCTGCTCTCTAGCTCCCTCATCACCTCTTCCCATGCTTGCCTCCAGGACTTTTCCAGAGCCTCTCCAATCCTATGGAACTTGTTACTCAAATCTGTCCAATTATCTCCTACTCTATTAGCTTTTAGATGATCCCTGAAAACCCTTCTCTTCAGAGAAGTCTACCCTACCCACACCTATCACCTGTATGTCTATTTTCTCCATAAGCTCATGAACCACAATTATTACTTTTTGTTTCACTTGACCCTCCCTTCTAGATTATAAGCGCTAACAAGCAGGGCTCTCTGATTCCTCCTGTATAAATTGAATTGTAACTGTACTGTCTGCCCTCATGTTGTAAAGTGCTGCACAAACTGTTGGCGCTATATAAAACCTGTATAATGATAATAATAATAATCATTAGTCGTGCACTCCACAAATCTGGCCCTTATGGAAGAGTAACAAGAAGAAAGACATTGTTGAAGGAAAGCCATAAGAAGTCCCATTTGCAGTTTGCGAGACGCCATATGGGGGACACAGCAAACATGTGGAAGATGGTGCTCTGGTCAGATCAGAACAAAATTTAACTTTTTGGCCTAAAAGCAAAACGCTATGTGTGGTGGAAATATAACACTGCACATCACCCTGAACACACCATCCCCACCTTGAAACATGGTGGTGGCAGCATCATGTTGTGGAGATGGTTTTCTTTAGCAGGGATAGGAAGCTGGTCAAAGTTGATGGGAAGATGGATGGAGCCGTATACAGGGCAATCTTAGAAGAAAACCTGTTATGCGGCGTACACACGGTCGGAATTTCCGATGGAAACAGTCCGATGGGAGCTTTTCATCGGATTTTCCGACCGTGTGTATGGTCAACGGTCTTTTTCTGTCGGAATTTCCGACGGACTTTGAATTGAGAACCTGTTCTCAATTTTTCTGACGGAAAACCTTTCTATCGGATTTTCCAATCGTGTGTAGGCAATTCCGACACGCAAAATTCCGACGCATGCTCGGAAACAATTCGACGCATGCTCGGACGCATTAAACTTCCCTTTTATAGTGCTGTCGAACGTGTGTTATGCCGCTGTGTTATTGACCGAGTTTTTTCTGACGAGAATTCCGATCGTGTGTACGCGGCATTAGAGTCTGCAAAAGACTTGAGACTGGGGTGGAGGTTCACCTTCCAGCAGAACAACAACCCTAAATATACAGCCAGAGCTACAATGAAATGGTTTAGAAAGCATATTCATGTGTTAGAATGGCTCAGTCAAAGTCCAGACCTAAATCCAATTAAGAATCTCTGGCAAGACTTGACAATTGCTGTTCACAGACACTCTCCATCCAATCTGACGGAGCTTAAACTATTTTTCAAAGAAGAATGGGCAAAAACTGGTAGAGGCATACCCAAAAAGACTTGCAGCTGTAATTTCAGTGAAAGGTGGTTCTACAAATTATTGACTCGGGGGGCTGAATACAAATGCACACCATACTTTTCACATATTTATTTGTAAAACATTTTGAAAACCATTTATAATTTTCCTTCCACTTCACAATTATGTGTCACAACACTTTGTGTTGGTCCATCACATAAAATTCCAATAAAATACATTTACATTTTTGGTTGTAACATGACAAAATGTGGAAAATTTCAAGGGGTATGAATATTTTTTCAAGGCACTGTAGCTCCACACAATGGATCCTTATCTGCTTCCTAGTGGCTTTGAGAGTAATTATAAAACACAATCCTGCTGGGATATGGATAAGGTTGACACTTGCCCTGGCAAGCAGAACTCCAGGCAACATTTTTTTTTACATGTCCTTGTTGCTGATCTCCTATCCTCACCAACTATGTCACACATGTTCTTCTGAGCTCTGTAGTTCCTCTGTAATAGGCTGCTCATCTTGCTGAAAAAAATTATTGCCTGGTGACTTCCTGTTTCAAAGACCGCTGGCTGCTAGTCCTCCTGTTTCCCCAGCCAGAGGTCTGACACACCAAGTTGTAGTCCTCTGAAAGTGAGCTGGGAGGAAGCAGACATGTAGCGGGCAGAAGGGGTCTCACAGCCCCCGGTCTGTGACGCCCATGGAGGAAGTGTCCTCCTTCTCCTCCCTCCTCTGCTCGTGGCAGTCACAGCACCTCCACTCCATCCCCACAGCACTGCCCCCTGCCTGCCTGCTATCTCCATGTAGAACAAGGATTATTATCAGAAATCACTTGTATGACACGCCGGTATTGGAAAAGTGCACTGTCACTCACAATACCGGCGGGACATCAGCGATCAGTGTTCTCATATACAATACCTGACACAGCGGTAGTTCCCTGCTGTGTCATACAAGTGATTTCTGATATTAATCCCCGCTCTACACTGGTGGTCCCTGACATGCGGCATTCGTGGTCCCTTACATGCGGCATTCGTGGTCCCTTACATTCAGCACTGGTGGTCCCTGCCATTCGGCACTGGTGGTCCCTGACATTCGTCACTGGTGGCCCCTGACATTCGACACTGGTGACCCCTGACATTCGGCACTGGTGGCCCCTGACATTCGGCACTGGTGGCCCTTGACATTCGGCACTGGTGGCCCCTGACATGCGGCACTGATGGTCCCTGACATGTGGCATTCGTGGTCCCTTACATGCGGCATTCGTGGTCCCTTACATTCAGCACTGGTGGTCCCTGCCATTCGGCACTGGTGGTCCCTGACATTCGTCACTGGTGGCCCCTGACATTCGACACTGGTGACCCCTGACATTCGGCACTGGTGGCCCCTGACATTCGGCACTGGTGGCCCTTGACATTCGGCACTGGTGGCCCCTGACATGCGGCACTGATGGTCCCTGGCATGTGGCACTGGTGGCCCCTGCAATGCATTTATATTAAAATGCTTTGCATTTATAAGGCTGTAACCTATCCTACTGTGTGTTATTGAGTAGCATGGCTTGCTGGTTGCAGAAAAAGGGGTGTGATTTATGTTGAAGTGGGCAAGTTCACATTTACATGTACAAGCCTAATGCACCTCCCACATTCACTTCAATTCCAAGGATTCATGGGAAATGTAGTCTGATTACAGTTTAGAGAGAGTGAAGAGGATATGATGTAATCACTGTTCTAACACCTCCTCCTTGCCAGAATACAGGCTGAATTTTTTCAAATCACAGAGCTGTCTTCCTGAAAATTCAATCAGACATGTCTCTTAAAGGGAAAGAAATTTCACAAATGTAATAACTGTTTAGTGTTTTGTGTGTGGGGGTGTACTAATGGGGATTTTTTTGAAAATCCCAGAGTTCTGCTTTAAAGCCTACTTAGTATGTTTATGAAGGTTCCCCATCCATGCTTCCTAGTGAGATACCTATTGCTTTTAAGCAATGTTCCTTATCTAAAAAAATATTCTTATTGTACACGCAGTCTACACAGTTAAAGGTTTTTGTTTTTTTGGCTATATGAACCAGATCTTCTTGCTTTTATTAATACTGCTTTTATTAATACTGCATCTATCTTTTACAATTGCTTTCTCTCCCTTTGTTTAATTCCTTCATTACTTTTGACAAACCTCAATAATATATATATATATATATATATATATATATATATATATATATATATATATATATATATATATAAAATACTGAGTAAAAATAAATTGATCACACCAGGAAAAAAGTAATTTAAGACAAAAAGAAACCATATCCCATGGTGTGCCTGCTTCCCATTTTAAGATGGTGTTAGTAATTATGCTTGTGGAAAGTGCTGAAATAAAGGGCACATATAATACACAACCATTGCCTTAGAGTTAAAAAAATAAAAAAACAGATAAAAAGATTTAGCAACCATTATAGTTAAAACTGGCAAGTAAGTCCCCATTAGGGATGGGCCAAACACCCCTGTGTTCGGTTCGCAGCAGAACTCCCGGAAAGGGGAAATATTCTAACCCGAACAGCGAACCCCATTGAAGTCTATGGGAGCCGAACAGGAAAAATCAAAAGTGCCCATTGTGAAGGCTTACTGTTTAGGCAAGTAATTGGCCATACAAGGGATATGGGGGTCTGGGTACTGCCCTGAGGGACATGTATCAATAAAAAATAATAATAATAGTTTTTTTTCTGGAGCAGTGATTTTAATTATGCTTAATGTGCAACAATGAAAATGAAAAATTCCGCTTAAAAAAAAGAATTTAAGTCAGCAGCTACAAATACTGCAGCTGCTGACTTTTAATAAATCAACACTTACCTGTCTCAGGGTCCAGGGGGATCGAAGCCCCGCTCATCTCCCCCTACGCTCAGCGGCGCCAGCATTTTAACTGTGGGCACCCGGCTGTGGCTTCACAGCTGGGCACCCACTGTGAATGCGTGCGCCGTGACTGGCTGTGCAATCATCTGGGACCTGACAAGAGGGAGGGAGGAGAGGCGATCTCCCTTCCTGCGCCGAGGGAAGTGACGTCAGGAGCCCAGGCGCCGAAGGAAGCAGACTACAAGGGACCCCCTAGCAACAGGCATTTAGAGGTGAGTAAAAAAAAATGTTTCTCCAAATGTTTTTTTTTTTTTTAAAAACATTAATACATTTTTTTTGGGGGGGGGGGTGTAACTCCACTTTAATGTGCCTGTACAGTGGCACATTTGTAGCATATACAGAACATGCTACAGCAAGAATGAAATTTCTAAAGAAAAAAATCCCATTTAACCACATGCCGACCAGCCGCTGCAGTTGTACTGGGGCAGAATGTTATGTAACGTCGCTTCGCCCTGCGGCCACTAGGGGGCACACGCGCACGCCCCCCACTTACCCCCCGAGCCGATGCGAGTGCCCGGTGGTCTCGATCACCGCCGGGCTACCGTGATTGCCGCTGAGAGACGGAGAACCCGGAACTGTGTGAGTAAAGCGACGCAGTGCTGAATCGCAAAAAGTGCTCTGGTCACGAAGGGAGTAGAATCTTCCGTGGCTGAATCGGTTAATATGACTTGCGGTTACAATTGCTAGCACCCGGCTATTAAAAAATAAAGAAAAAAACTACGTGGGGTCCCCCCAGTCCATACCAGGCCCTTTGGGTCTAGTATGGATTTTAAGGGGAAAATACATAATTTAACGCCAAAATAAAAAAAATGGCATGGGGTCCCCCAAAATCCATACCAGACCCTTATCTGAGCATGCAGCCTGGCAGGTCAGGATAGGGGGGATGAGCGAGTGCCCCCCTCTTAAACCATACCAGGCCACATGCCCTCAACATGGGGGTGGGTGCTTTGGGGCAGGGGGGCTCTTATCCATCCTGTCATTCACGCTCATCCATCCCGCCATCCATGCTCAGCGCTCAGCCATCCCGCCATTCATACTCATCCATCCATACTCAATATTCATCCATCCATCCATGCTCAGCCATCCCATCCACCCCCAGCCATACTCAGCCATACCGAGCCGTACCCAGCCATACTCAGCCGTACCCATCTATACTCAGTCATACCCAGCCATGCTCAGCCATACTCGGCGATACTCAGCCATACCCAGCCATACTCAGCCATACCCAGCTATACCAAGCTGTACCCAGCCATGCTCAGTCATACTCGGCGATACCCAGCCATACTCACCCAGCCATGCTCAGCCATACTCAGTGATACCCAGCCATGCTCAGCCATACCCAGACGTGCTCAACCATACCCAGCCGTGCTCAGTCATACCCAGCCGTACTCAGCCATACCCAGCCGTACTCGGCCTCTGTATGTGGCCAGGCTGTGGAAGTCTCACACATGTGGCATCGCCGTACTCAGGAGGAGTAGGAGAATGTATTTTGGGGTGTCATTTTTAGTATGTACATGCTATGTGTTAAAAATATTGTATAAATGGATAACTTTGTGTTAAATAAAATGCGTTTTCATTTTCTTTCCACATTTTTCAAAAAATTGTAGAAAAAAATGACATGTTCAAAAGACTCATTATGCCTCATAGATTATACTTTGGGGTGTTTACTTTCCAAAATGGGGTCATTTTTGGGGTGTTTCTATTGTCCTGGTGCTCCAGGGCCTTCAAAAATGTAAGAGGTAGTCAGGAAATTAGATGTGTAATTTATGCTCCAGAACACCTGATGGTGCTCCCTGCATGTTGGGCCTCTGTATGTGGTCACGCTGTGTAAAAGTCTCACACATGTGGTATCACCATACTCTTGAGGAATAGTAGAATGTGTTTTGGGGTGTAATTTGTGATATGCATGTGCTGTGTGTGAGAAATAACCTGCTAATATGACAATTTTGTGGGGGAAAAAAATCTAGATTTTGCAAAGAATTGTGGGAAAAAACTTCAAAAAACTCACCATGCCCCTTTCTAAATACCTTGGAATGTCTACTTTCCAAAAAGGGGTCATTTGGGGGGTATTTGTACTTTCCTGGCATGTTAGGGTCTAAAGAAATGAGATAGGCCATCAGTACTTCAGGTGTGATCAATTTTCAGAGATTGGCACCATAGCTTGTGGACTCTATAACTTTCACAAAGACCAAATAATATACACTAATTTGGGTTATTTTTACCAAAGATATGTAGCAGTATAAATTTTGGCCAAAATTTATAAAGGACAATAACTAATTTGCTAAATTTTATAACAGAACCGAAGAAAAATGCCTTTTTTTTACAGAATTTTCAGCCTTTTTTATTTTATAGCTCAAAAAATTTAAAACCCAGCGGTGATTAAATACCACCAAAAGAAAACTCTATTTGTGGGGAAAAAAGTACAAAAATGTCATATTGTTACAGTGTTGCATAACTGAGTAATTGTCATTGAAAATGTGAGAGCACCGAAAGCTGAAAATTGGTCTGGTTAGGAAGGGGGTTTAAGTGCCCAGTGGGTAAGTGGTTAAAGAAAAAAAAAGTGTCCCGCGATCTAATCCACCATCAATCACGCCACCCGGCGGACCTGAAAAATAGGAAAAAATGTAAATACTCCGGCTCTATTGGAGGCTACCCGCTCTCTTCCCTTTGACAGCTCTTATATAGGCCCTTGCCTATTTAAGAGGCGCGGCATGATTGGCGGTTTAATAAAGGATTTGTCAAAAACTGTCTCTTGTGATTTTTACTTTTTTACACTTTTTTGGTAAAAGGGTAGGGGTACAATGTACCTGATAGCCATTGACATGGGGGGGAATCTGAGGGCCCCCTTTTTTAAAGGAGGCTTCCAGATTCCGATAAGCCTCCCATCTGCAAACCCCGACAACTGCAGCCCAGGGTTGTCAGGAAGAGGCCCTTGCCCCATTAACATTGGGACAGAGCCCCCCCTGCCCTAAAGCACTCGCCCCTGATGTTGAGGGCATGTGGCCTGGTATGGCTCAGGAGGGGGAGCTCTCTGGTATGGTATTTCGGGGGGACCCCACGTTGTTTTTTTATTTTTATTTTGGCGTGGGGTTACCCTTAAATTCCATACCATACCCGAAGGGCCTGGTGTCGACTTGGGGGGACCCCACGCCATTTTAATTTATTTTTAATAGCCAGGTCCTGGAAATTGTAACCGTGAGTCATTTTAAATGGGATTTTTCCCTTAACATCTTTTAGGACAGCACCTGAGTGGTTTGTCCCACTTGTCAGGAAACACACCTCCACCAAACTTTAAAAGGAGGCTCCTTCCCACATGTTGCCAGTTTTTGTGTTTCCTCGGGCAGGGAACACTTAGTGGGGAGTTAGGAGCTCTCAAAGTGCTGTCCTGAGAGGCCAGGCTCCCTGCTCCACAGGGAGAAGAAACAGCCAAACAGTTTATTGGTCTTCAAAGCGCTCAGGAACCAAGTAACAAACCTCATGAGAAAAATAAAAATTGGTCAGGGCACAGGGGAAAAGGCAAAGGAAATGTCTTTTTCCATCCTCCTGCATCAACCAGCAAAACACAATGACAGCCTGTTACAAGTGGGAGGAAGGCATCAAAATTCTCTCCCTTATTGGGCAAGCATGACAGAAAACCAGTATATTCTGCGCATGCTGTCCCAAGGTTACAAAATAGAATTTTCGGATCACCCCCCAGAAAGGTACTTTGCAACAAGCCTACCAAGAGATGCAACAAAGCCCCTAGCTATGAAGAACCTGTTAAAGGATCTGACACAACAAGGGGTTGTGACTCAGGTACCACTGGAGGAATATTATCAGGGATTCTATTCCCATATATTTCTGATGAAAAAAAAACATCTGGAAGTTTTCGATTAATTCTCAACTTAAAACCACTAAACAGATCAGTCCTATAGGTTTTGCATGGGCTCTATTTTCACGGTCAGAAACCTATTAACCAAGGAGTGCTTCATGGCATTGATCGACCTAAGAGATGCCTATCCGCAAATCCCTATAGCCCCTAAGGATGGCGATAAACATGGGGAACAAGGTGCTACATATTCAATTCAAGGCCCTTCCTTCAGCCTTTCTTCTGCCTTGCGAATATTTACAAAGGTGATGGCAGAAGCCCTCGCACCTCTCCGCCTTCAAGGGGTCGCAG
The DNA here is from genome assembly GCA_028564925.1 of Lithobates sylvaticus. Lineage (NCBI taxonomy): Eukaryota > Metazoa > Chordata > Amphibia > Anura > Ranidae > Lithobates > Lithobates sylvaticus. Next base: position 248,348,003 of record CM053030.1, read on the forward strand.
TAATCCCGTACCTGGATGACCTGCTCTTCTTTGCCTCTTCCAGGGAGAAATTTTTAGAAGACCTGGGGAAGGCCCGCAGTCATTTAGAAACCTTGGATTGGATTGTGAATGTTCAGAAGTCAAACTTCAATCCGGCTCAACAAATACAATTTCTGGGGAACCACATAAGCTCAGTGGAGCAAACAATTTTTCTTCCAGAAGAGAAAAAAATCAAAGTCCAAAATATCATAGCTATGCTACAGATCAAAAAGCACGTGGGAAAGAACTGGACTTTGTAGGCACCAATTATAAAAGTAACATAAATATTTATTAAACACAAAGTATACAAAAAATAATTCATTAAAAAATTATTATTTTGCAGAATAGATACATGCAAAAATTATATTAATGCTTTTATCCATAAAACAGCCAAACTAATGAAATCAACATCACAATAGTTCTGCAACGCTGTATGGTGTACAGAAGAACGCTTGCTCTACTAGTTTCACAATTTAATGCTTCACCGGGAGCTTAATAGATGTTCTTTGAAAAGAGGGGGAAACATTGAATAAACATCTTCAAATACAAAATGATACATGATGTACAATGAGATATTGGTAGCAGGTTTCATATTTTTTGACAGAGTATATCCAAGGATAGACATGCGAAAGACTCCCATAAATGGCATGCATCAGGTGGTGAGGGACTGAACGTGGGGGTGTGCCAATGTGCCACGTACAGTCCCTCACCATCTGATGCATGCCATTTATGGGAGTCCTTCGCATGTCTATCCTTGGATATACTCTGTCAAAAAATATGAAACCTGCAACCAATATCTCAATGTACATCATGTATCACTTTGTATTTGACATATACACCATATCCTTGGTTAGACCTAGTGCCAAATGGTAGTGTCTTACCCAGCCAGGGTATCTTGCCAGAATGTCACTTCTGGCTTCATGTAATTTGTCACTTCCGGTTGCCATACAGCCATGTTCTGACACAATTCACTTGGGTATTTTTATTCATATCACAGCTTCCAGTGTATGTAACAATAGCATGCACTGGTAATAGGCTATGTCATTTTATTTCTGCACTTTAGTGCCACTTTTTACCTATAGATATTTGTTTTTAGTGATAAGTTGGAGTTTTTGATTATTTTAAAGTGGCAGCTTATCAAATTAAGTAGACACAGTTTACCTAAAGGCCCCTTTCACACTGGGGGCGGTTTTCAGGCGGTACATCGCAAAAAATAGCGCCTGTATACCGCCTGAAAAAAATGGCCCCATTCACTCCAGTGTGAAAGCCGGCGGGCTTTCACACTGGAGCGGTGCGCTAGCAGGACGGCAAAAAAAGTCCTGCTAGCAGCATCTTTGGAGCGGTATAGGAGTGGTGTGTTCACCGCTCCTTTACCGCTCCTTCCCATTGATTTGAATGGGACACCGCAGTAAAACCGCGGCAATACCGCCGCAAAGCGACGCTGCGGTGGCGCTCTGCAGGGGATATTAACCCTTTTTCGGCCGCTCGCGAGGGGTAAAACCGCACCGCGAGCGGCCGAAACCCGCGGGCAAAACGACGGTAAAGCAGCGCTAAATATAGCGCTGCTTTACCGTCACCGCGGCTCCCGTCCCAGTGTGAAAGGGGCCTTAGTA